>JAHXMQ010012337.1:55012312-55063662 GCA_020466415.1 Ammodramus savannarum pratensis
GTATGCAGTGACAAATCTCCCAGACATCGTTTGTAGCTCTTTTTTGCTTAAAGGAAATGGCACTTGGGACAGTTTTTCATCTCACAGGAGAGCAATAGGAGAATCTTGAGCATTTCCGATGCCTACGAGATCACCAACCAGAAGTGACACTGAGGGATGAGCAAGATAAATAACAGGGAAGAGAACAACACACCAAGTTCAAGCTTACTCATACAGGTTAGCAAGATGTAATCTCAGAAAAATCATATTTCAAAAAGCTTATTGGTAAGAGGTATAACTCTCTGCCCTTTCCCTTGATTTAATACAGTATTATTTTTGTCAGTTGTCCTCTAGTAGATGTCACAGATCACCCATATCTTGTTTACTTTTTGCATGCTTATTTCTGGCATTCAGGAATACAAAGTTCTTGACCAAATTTATCCTCAAATTTTTCCAGAAAAAATATTGCTAAAACTTTCAAGTAATACTGACTTTCATAGCTGATCAATTAGAAGTACTTTTCCATACATTAAAGAGGTGAATATAATACAATACTTCAAAATAATGTTCTTTTTCTCTTCTGAAATCTTTTTATTTCTTATTCCAGTCCCTTCCTTCCTATTGCCTTTCCTTATCACATCTCTGCAGTATTAGAGAAAAAATTTCTAGACCTCAGATAGTTTCATGCTCCTACATGTGCTCCACAAGAGTTCACATTTCAGTATGTCAAGACAGATTTTTTTTTTTTTCCTGGAGAAACTGAAGAGCTGAACTAATTTACAGGATTAAACAGGTGGCTAAATATGAGATAATCCATATGCATGGAAATACAAATTACTTTAAATATCTATGTTTTGCAAGTCATCTGGCTTATAGAAAAGGCTTCTGACAGACAAGGCAAATTCAACTGTCTTCTTCAAACAGTACTGCTTTCTTCATGACATCTCAAGGTATTATACACAGGTCATAGTGCTCGGTTGTACTCCTGTATCTGCTGCCAGCAGGACAACAAGCACATGAAGCACAGGAAGGGTAAATCAGGGAGGGTCCTGCACTAAGCACAAGTCAACATTTTGACAAAAATGCTGCTGATGGCAAAGCCACTACTGCAGCCAGCCAGCCTGACCATTCTGCCAGCATTCACTACTAGCACAGATCAAGTTCCAAGTGGGACAACTCACTTGCAGTAGTTTTGCTGAGTTTCTCTTTTGGTACTTGCCATCAGTTTCAAGTGACAACTTCTGCACTGTATCCAGGGGCTCCAGAGAGTAAAGGGCTCACAATCTGACCAGCACTCTTGCTTAGTTTAATTGCAATTTAGTGGATATATTTTAGGAGTAACCCATAATACCAAATACTGATTCAAACACATCTGGCTGATGAATAGCATCTTTGAAATGTTTCAGTGTGTGCTCATGTTCCTGTCACTGGGCTCCACCAGAATGTTCCTGGCACCATCTGCTTTACACCCTCCCTTCAGGTATTTATGCACATTGATGAGAAGCCCAGAGCCTTCTCTTCTCCAGTCTGAACAGTTTCAGTCTCCCAGACTTTTCTGAGAGAAGAGCTGCTCCAATCTCCTCTAACCATCTTTGTGGTCCCTCACTGCACTCTCTCCAGCACCTTCATCTCTCACCTTGAGAGGCTGCTGAGCCCAGACCTGACCCAGCATTCCAGCTGAGGCCTCACCAGTGCACTACTAGAGGAAGGATCACCTCCCTTCACCTGCTGGCAAAGGTTCTTCCTCATGAGCCCAGGATACCATCAGCCTTCTCTGCTGCAGGGGCACAGTGATGGCTCATGGCCAGCCGGGTGACCCAGGGACATTTCTGCCAAGCTGCTTTCCAGCTGGGCAGGCCCCCTCACACACTGGTGCCTGGTGGTTCCTCCCCAGTGCAGGACTTGGCACTTTCCCTTGTTAAACTACATCAGGTTCCTGTCAGCCCATTTCTCCAACCTGACAAAGCACTGACTCTGACAACATATACTAAGGAATTTTAGAAAAGAGCACAAAATTCCAGAATTATTGTAGCGAATAATTTTCTTTTCTTTTTTTTTGTAAATAAGAATGGAGATGTCTGTGTGGTAAGTATATGATTATTAATACCATACACCACAATAATAGCAAGATAATTTTGAGAAAAGAGTGAGCAAATATCTTGCAGCAGGGCAGGTGAGGGCATGCAAGGAAACTGCTCAGCTGTGTGCTCTCCTTGAGTCACCCTGACCCATCCTGCCGGAGACACTGCCCACCTGCTGTGCCAAGAGCACAGAACCTTGTGGGGCTCACTGGAAATCAAATTCAAACACCCTCTACTGGGGAGATTTGAGTTTAGAAAAACTAATTAACTCCTCACCATCTCAAAAAGAATTCTTCCCTGATGGTAAGCTCATATGTTAACACAGAGTACTCCTGCCCACAATATTAAAAAAATCCATCCAGGAACACCAGTAAGAACCATCAAATAAGTAGAACACCAAGAGCTAAACTATTTTTGTAGAAAATGAAAATACTAGAGCATCAGGCATGCTCAGTTTTGCTCCAGTAAGGCAAAGACCACTTTAAACATCTCTTTTTGTTTTTAGAAATCAGGCATGAAACAAGGTTGAGAAACTTCATAACAAATTATGAACAACATATACTGACCTCTCTATAAGGATTAAAGGCACAAAGCCTCTCAACCTTAAGAGATATATCCAACAGCAACGGCATTTCAGCTCTCTTTGAAACAATAACTACAATCACATTCTTACTTCTGTTAGAAATCAGATTAGGGTAAAATGTCACATGCTTACTCCGTTTTCAGGAATAAACCAGAGTTTAACCTCCCAGCTGTATCATACAGCAATGCAGTCTGTGTGCAAGTTGCAAAAATGACCATTCACTCCAGGAACTTATAACTTCCAAGCACCATGAACTAGTGCATTCCAAAGACAGAAATGTCATAAATTTTTGGATTAAAAAGCTTGGGAGGGGGTAGAGGGAAGGAGGGAAAAAAAAGAGAAAGAGAAATTGTGTGTTCATGCAGAATTATATACAGCCAAGTCAGAGTTCTGAGATGACAATTTTGACTGATGATATTCCACAAAAATCAGTTTTAAAAGGCCAACAACAACAAAAGGCTCACAGAAGAAAAAGCTAAAAATATGGTCAGTCACAACTAAAGACAAGATTTCACAGGACATATTGACTTCACTGACATCAAAAGAGAGACCTTGCTGCCATCTCTCATCTCCTTATTTGCTCCTTTGTTCTACTACTGTATTTTGGAGGACATTTCCAGCATACCACACTGGTATGCCATCCCACTGCTGGCCCTCCCCAGCACAAATTCCAGAATCACATCAAACAGAAAGATCTGCCAGAATCACACACAGTCACTTCTTCTAAACACCATGCTCGAGCCACCACCTAGAGCAGCTGCCCAAGGCTGTATCCAGATGGAATTGGAACATTTAATTCTCCAACAGATTTTCACAACCTGACAAGACCAACTACAGAAACACCCGCAACCCATGCAACAGGGTGACTCTCTCTTGCCAATTTAAGGATTCTATTCTCTCCACCAAACCAGCGTCACATCAGGGAAGACCTGTCACCACTGCTCCTCCAAAACTGTCCAACACCTTACTAGGCTGAAGACATAAAATTCACAGAAGCTTGATCACGCTAGAAAAAGCCAATCCCAGGCAAATCGATGCAGGAAGGAGAGCTGAGGCAGCACGTGAATGAGGAGCTGTCCTCCCCAGGACACAGAGCTGTGTGCCCAAGCGCAGGGGACAGCTGCCAGCCAAGGCTGGCACAAACCAGCCAGACCGACGGGCCCTGCAAAGGCACCGGCACGGCCACGCTCAGCCCAGTACCCCCGACGGGGTGCAGCCATCCCGACACAAACACGTTCCTCAGTTTCCTTCAATTTCCCCAGCCACGATGAGGAAGCTATCACTAGACCTGGAAGACTAACACCAGGAATTCTATCGACAAAAGCTCCAGACATGGGCTCACAGTTTATTATGGAAGACACCGAGCACTTTTGTTTGAGCCAGCAGCAACTCTGCTTCGCGATGTTTTGCTTCGTGCAGAGACCCAGAGACCCCCACAAATGGCTCTGGGTTGTTCCAGAGCTGTGGCCTCCCCACTGCACGCATCCCCCGTCCGGCACTCGCCGCTCTAGGCACAGAGCGCATTTCCCGCCTCCTCATGGAACACAACCACGAAGCCCGGCGGGGGAGGGGGAGCCGGAATCAGAAAGAAGTAAAGAAAAACCCTCCAAGAACACGGCCCAAGGGGCGAGAACCGAGAGCGTGTGCGGGTGGCCGGGCAGGAGGGAAAGCTCCTGGCGGCAGCCGCCGCATCTCCCACGCCCCCCAGGCTGGCGGAGCCTCCCGGCTGCGGAGCCTCCCATGTGCGCGGCCCAGGCAGCGCCGCCCGGGCCTCCCCCGCCGCTGGCGATCGAGGCACGTGTGGCGGACACGGCGCCGCAACCCGGGGGTCACTTACATAAGGGACGGGCGGCCGGCCCCGCCCGAGGCCCCCGCGGGCCCGCGCTGCGCCAGCGCTGGTGCCGGCCTATGTGGCTCGGGAGCGCCCGGTACGCGCTGGTACGGGGGGGAAGGAAGAAAGGGAGGAACGAAGGCAGACAGGCGAGCGGGGGTCGCCGTTGCCGCCACCTCCGCCGCCTCCTCCTGTGCGCGCCGCTGCCCCCAGCCCAGCCGAGCCCGCACTCCCGGTACGTGCCGGTGCCGGTGGCATCTCCCTCCCGCAGCGGCGACAACGGCACGGCCCGGCCCGGCCCGGCACGGCACGGCACGGCACGGCCCAGCCCCGTGCGCCCGCGCACCCACCTCGCTCGCTCACCCGCCGCGCGGGGGGCGGGACGGGAGGGGGGGGGGACGGGCCGAGTTCTCGCGAGATCCGCAGGGAACCTCCGCGGGAATTTTCAAATGCGCGGGACACGGCCCCAGGCGCTGGCGACTGCAGCCTCTGGACTACGGATCCCGGCGTGCTGTGCGGCCGCCGCTTCCGCTCCCGCCCCTGCCCCGGTGGATGCTGTCTGTCACAGGGCACACTGGGAGCTGTAGTTCCTGGGCCGGCCGGACCTGCGCCCTGCGGAGCCCGTCCGTGGGGACGGCTCTGCTCTCCTGCCCCGCCGTGAGAGAACCGCCGGCAGGGGAAGGCAAAGCTGGCCCTGCCTACTTGTGTCCGTCTCATGGAGGAGCCGCTCACCCACTCCTCCCCCTTCCCCCGCGGTCTGTCTGGAGTTCATTGAATCACGGAATAGTTTGGGTTGGAAGGGACTCTAAAGATCATCGAGTTACAGCCCCCCTGCCACGGGCGGGGACACCTCCCGCTGGACCAGGTTGCTCAAAGCCCTTTTCAGCCTGGCCTTGAACACTTCCAGGAATGGAGCATCCACAGCTTCTCTGGACAACCTGTTTCAGGGCCTCATCACCCTCACAGTATAAGATTTCTTCCTACGATATAATCTAAACCTACACTCTTTGTTTGGATCCATTCCCCCTTCTCCTGTCATGCTCTTGTAAAAAGTCTCTGTCCATCTTTCTTGTAGGTTCCCTTCAGGTACTGAAAGGCCCATCATTAGGTCACCCACTTAAAAGGATTTAAAGGGGTAGGCTATTTAGCTGCAGTTTTCCTCTTAATTTTAATAAGAAATTGTATGTAAACCCCCAAGAAATTAATATAAAATAATGTTACACTGTTAGTCACTGAAAGGAGAAAGAGTAAGTATAAAGTCAAAAGTGCAAGTCTAATGCTACTCCTTTCAGTGTATGTATTTTAATGTGGTCAAAACATTCTTTGACTTATATTTTCAGGTATTAACAAAGAAATAGTATAGTGGAAGGCATCCCTGCCCATGGCAGGGGTGTTGGAACAAGATGATCTTCAAATTCCCTTCCAGCCGGAGCCATTCTATGACTCTGAAATGTGTAATGCTTCTAAGTGGCAGCATCATCAAAGGGGTGGCAAAGGCATTCAATTTCTCCCAGCATACGTTATCCCTAAATTACTGCTATGCCTCTTGTGAAAAACGCCAGTCACTTGTTTTTAGAATTTTAGAAGTTTATTAGAGTAATAAAAATTTGAACAATTGGGATTAGGTCAATGCGAGACAATAAAAACAAAGAGTTACGAACGTCGGGTACCTTTTTCTGGGCAAAATAAGCCTGAGAAAGGACGTTAACAGAGGATTAACTCTTAAAAGCACTAGCCTGTTGCATATTCATGCATCTCATACATGATGCATAAATTCCATTCAAACACAGGATTCGGTCTGGTCAGGGTCAACTTCTTCCTCTTAATCCTGATGGCATCTTCAGGGCTGAGCAAGGTGGGAAAAAGTTCGTTTCTTCTGATAATAGCACAATAAATTCTCTTTCTCTGAAAGATTTAGGTGTCCTGTGGCTGCTGTCTCAGTGCAAGTACCTCATTCCTCTCTTTAAAAAAATATCCCACATACAAAGTTTCTATTTTAACTGCAAAAGTTATATTTTAACTACAAAACTACATTTGCATACTATTGAAATGTTAATACAGCACTACTAATTAATACAACATAATACATATAGTAAATATCTGCTTGGAGCCATATAATATGCACTTTTCACACTCTTAATGTTGAGTTGCCATTCTTTATACTATTATGCAAATCATTTTTGTGACTTGGTGGCTGCTGTTGCCATTTTAGATCTATTAATTGGTAATCATAGAAGGGCACAGGTCACAGAGAAGGAACCCACCATGAGGATTGCACAGGCCAGCCTGGCCCCTGACCTTAGGGGAGGCTGTGCACAGTCCCAGGTGTTGGTGAGAGAATTTGCCTGCATAGGAGGAAGCCTGGCCCTGGTCACCAGCTGATGGGTGATGGCAGAGCTGGCTGTCACACGTGAGAGGCTGTGCATGACAGAGACAGATCTGGGGTGGGCTCAAAAGCGAGGGCATGAGGTTCTCATCTGATGTTACAGAGAGCAGGGAGCTAAGGGAGAAGTGCAAAGATAGGCATGGCAGCATGGGAGGACCAGCCAGACCCACATTCTTTGCAAAGACATGTAGAGTGATTGTGTGCAGGACAGGGCTGCATTTATTGAGGGAAGGACAAGTGCTTTGGCAGTAAGCACAATTCAAATGGCAATTCAGCAGGGGTGAGAGCCTTAGCTCCATGCATGGAGACAGAGGGGCTTCATGTCAGGAATTATTTGTGGAACAGTGCTTTCAAGGTTTGGGTATGATCTAGATAAGGACATGAGGAGCAGTCTGGACCAAAGTTGTCCCCCCTGTCAGAGGCATAAGTGAACATTGGCCTAAAAGCAGCTGAGGGGCTGTGGGATGAACTTGGCTGGCTTAGCCAAGCTTGAGCTTCAACTGATAGCAAGGCTTATCTGAGCAGGCTTCAGGGAGCTGAGCAAGGATGTGTTTGGAAAAAAGGGTCTATGACTCATCTTGCCCAGTTTTAAGTGTCTACAGTGCAGACATCAATCCATTCAGCTGGAATCCCTTTTTAGGTGGGGAAAGGTAACAGCTTTTTCCTGAGTGCCTGTCCTGGCTGGCTTTAGATACCTCTTATAGGATTAGCTGTAATGGGAGCCTATATGGAGCCATTGTAGGTAGACACCCCTATGCTATATCTTTTTACTTTTGGTTGGGTTGATCTCTCCTTTAGAGATTAATCTGAATTGAGCACTGGGTTTTCAAGCTGCATGGCAGGTGAATTTATGTTTGTGGTAGGGATTACATGAGTATAAAGGCATAGAAGAGAAAGAGGACAAGAACACAATTTTATACCACCCATAGAGTCTGGAGAGCAAGATAAAGAGGAGTCTCCAAAAGTAGGTATGGTGGCCAAGTGAGGGAAGGGAAAGGGGAGGGAAGAGCTTCAAATGAGATGGAATAACCTCTCAGGGGGAGCTGACTTGTGGAAAGTGCCTGACAGGTGATGGGAGATGGAGGGGAGAGCTGGAGCTGCCTAAGAGGAGGTCATTTTGAGGCTTCCACAAAAACAGTGCTGACTGAATGTGGGGGCAGGGGCCCGATGAGGGAGGAGTCCAGCCTTTCACTGAGCTTACAAAGCAAAGAGAATAGAGGTGCATGTTTGTACTGGGTTTGTGTGGCCAGGTTTTGGTAGTGGGGGAGCCTCAAGGGTGGCTTCTGTGAGAAGCTGCCAGAAGCTTCCCCTGTGTCTGACAGAGCCAATGCCTGGAAGCTCCAGGACAGGCCTGCTGCCTGCTAAGGCCAGTTCATAGCAATGGTGGTAGCTCCTATGAGGTAACAGATTTAAGAAAGTAAGAAAAGGCCCAATTCCAACCAGAGAGAGGAGTGAGAATATGTCAGGGGAACAGCTCTGCAGACACCAAGGTCAGTGCAGAAGGAGGGAGAGGAGATGCTTCTGTCACTGGAGAAGAGATTCCCCTGCAGCCTGTGGTAAAGACCATGATGAGGCAGCCGTCCCCCTGCAGTCCCCTGTGGTCCATGCTGGAGTAGGTGGATGCCCAAAAGCAGGCTGTGACCCTGTGGGAATCCCACACTGGAGTAGGCTCCTGGCAGGACCTGAGGACGCCATGGAGAGAAGGACCCACACTGGAGCAGGTTTGCTGGCAGGACTTGTGATCCTGCAGGGAACCCATGCTGGAGCAGCCTGTTCCTGAAGGACTGCACCCCTTGGAAAGGGACACACACTGGAGCAGTTCATGCAGCACTGCAGCCCGTGGGAAGGATTCCCACTGGAGAAGCTTGTGGAGGACTGTCTCCTCTGAGAGGGAATCCACCCTGGGGCGGGGCAACAGTGAAGTGTCCTGCCCTTGGGGAGGAAGGAGCAGCAGAGACAATGCATGCTGAACTGGCTGCAACCCCCATTCCCCATCCCTCTGTGCTGCAGGAAGGGGAGGAGGTAGAACCCAGGAAGATGGGAGGGGTAGGGGCAAGGTGTTTTAATCCTTAGCTTCTATTTCTCATTGTCTCACTCTGATATAATTTTAAAGAAATTAAATTCCTTTTCACTGAAACAAGTCTGTTTTGCCCATGACAATGGCTGGTGAGTGATTTCTCTTTATCTCAACCCAGGAGCTTTCATTATATTTTCTCTCCCCTGTCCAGCTGGGGAGGGGAATGATGGAGAAGTTGGTGGCTTGTAAGCAATAAGAGTATTAATAGTTGCATCTATTGAAATGAGAAAGAGCCAGACAAGAGTGAGCAATTAACAAGGTAAAATGAGCATGAGGCAATTGAGGGGATGAGAGAAAGTGGAACCAACAGCGACAAAAGGAGCAGGATGGCAAAACCAAAGAAGAGAGCTCTGTGCCTGTGGTACCAGCAAAGACTGGGAGGGAGATAAGTGGAAGTGGGCTTGAGATGCAGGGATTGCAAAGTCAAAACACAGGAAGAAAGCGGTGAGATGTTGTGCAAATAGAGAAGGAAGCAGGAAGGAAGATGCAGGGAAGACGGAAGATGCTGCAGCTGAAAATGCATGCAAAGTGCATGCAAATGGAAAATGTTCAGCTGAGCTGGAAAAATTAGGCTGCTTGGTGTACCAGATGTCCTCAGGTTTCAGGCAGTTAGGATTGTTGAAAACCTGGCAGACAAGCTGTATTAGAAAGCTTGTGTTCTTACTCAGCTAAGTTAATGATTGCCAAGTCTAATTGTTGCGGCTGGGTTGGGAGCCAGTGGAGTCACAGCTGCAGCAGCACAGCAGCTCTGAAGTGGAGCTCCCCAGACCCAGGCACCAATTTGGCTGCTGTACAGCTGTGGGTGTCTGGACACTGGGTCCTGATGCACCCATGGGGGTACCTGGCCCTGGCAATTCCCCTCCCCAGGGAATTGGGAAGCCTGGAACACAGTGCTGGGTGCAAGGCAGGGCTCCAGAACTGAGTCAGACTGTCTGCTCTGGAAAGCTGAGAGAAGGCCCCAAAAGCAGTTTTTGAATGACAGGGAGCTGGAGGTGGGTTTGGGCTCCCTGGGGGCATCCTGCAGCACAGCCTTTCTTCCTGGTCGATAAGTCAGTATCTGATTATGGGTGAGACCCACGAGCACTCTGCTGCTTTGTGCTGACCCAGTACTGGGCTGCGGCTGCTGCTTTGGTGCATCCAGTTGGCATCCACTTTTGCCTTTGTCTTGCATTTGAGTATCTGTGATTCTGCCTCAAGAAGTTAAAATGGAAGGTGTTGCATGCTTGATAATATTTTTTTCAAATCATTGTGAAGATCATGCAGTAACATCCTCTACAAGGACTTCTTGGTCCTTGTGGTCTGGCAGTTTCAGTAAGCTATACCAAAAGTAAGCAAATACTGAGCTGAAGAAAGCTCTGTGTTAAAATGAAGGTCATACTGTTGGCATGTATCAGGGGTGTAAAGGTGAAACAATGAAGAAGATGCTGCAGTGGTGTAATGATTATTTTCAAGCACAGGATTGTTTAAAGAGACATGATGCTTAGCAATGCGGTTATACTTATCCAAATTACAAGGGTGCAAGTTTGAAAACAAGGAATTAAATACTGCCTTTCAGTAATTACACAGAAGGAATCCATTTTGACAGTGTAAGTGGTGTTTTTAAAGCCAAATATTAAAAAGACTCAGACACAAAAGGCAGGTGTTTGGGCTTTTTGAGATGTTTCACTGTGAATTGTTTCAGCTGATATAATTGTTTCAGCTGAGATTTTTGTAAGATTCAAGAGTCTGATCTTAATTTAATTTTTTGGACTCAGAATGCCTGGTTATGATATACTAGCAATTAGTTCTATACATCTCTTACGCTTAAGTAATATTTAAGTATTCTCATCCTTTAATTCTACTATATATTTCATTGGAAAGAAATATTTTCTGTTTTTTCCTTTAAAATTGTATTTAAATCAATTGTAGGGCTTTTACAATATTACACATTAAAAGAATTAATTAGAGCTTTTCAATATCAAAATCAAAGTAATTAGAGACTTAATGGACCGAACATAATATAACGGGATCTCTTCTATTCTCCAATAGAGCAGCAATAATTTAATATGAAGACAGGCACTCCAGAATTTCCCAGAGAAAGAAAATATTAAGTGGTGGTTGGGTTGAAACTGCAGTTGCAGAAGTGTCATGAAGTCACAAAAATAAGGAGGGAGAGAAGTGTATGCATTTCAGTTTATAAAGAAAAAGAGGGACCTGAGGAGACCTTGAAAATACATTCCCGAGCAGCATACTGAGTATTATCACATCTCAGTTTTTCCTGTAGAAAATGTTACAGCTTGATTGTCAGAGCCATTCCCATCTGAATTTTATACATTACAGCATATTACTAAGTTTGGGAATTGTTTTTTCTTACATTTTATTGTTGTTGTTGGGTTTCTTTCCATTGTAATCTGTGGCCTAGATGTGTTCCTCTTGCAGACTGAAAACATGGCTTTTCTTCCCTTAAATCAGATTGGGACAGGGAAGAGTTTTCTTGTTCTGGTCCTCTGTCATCCTGCCACCATGTGTAGCAATTGGGGAAGTTCTGTGGCTGGTGGGTTTGGTGTGAGCTGTGACACTGGGAGAACTTGTCCTTCCTCAAACACTTAGTTTGCATATATCTGTTCCTAAATGAGCAGCAGAGAGAAGACAAACACTGCAAGGTCTAGCTTCAGGCAGGTGGGAGCCTTTGAGTAATATTAGTAGCTTGGCTAATGCCATTCAGGCTTTTAATTTCATAATTTATGGACATCATGTTGTTTATTAAAATCTGCACAAAGCAGTCAAAAGTGAGGAAATAAGGGATTTCAAATATTTTGCATATGCATGGCTTATGCCCACATAAGCCTTTCACCTACCCCCAAAAGTCAATGCATTTCTTCATAATACAATAATTTTCATGTTAACCCAAAATTAATATGGTTCTGTTAATAGCAAGGCTGAGAAGGAATGCAGGTGTATTTTCAAGGGAGATTATTGCTTCTAGAAACAAGCTGGTCATTATGATAGGATTATCTCATCTGACTTCGGCTGTATGAAAGGCAAGTATCGATTTAAGTGCTCCCATAGACTGTTTATCTTCAACTGTGCTGACTGATTTCTAAGTCAGATTTCCCTTGCTTACAGCCCTGCAGTGCCCTGTCCCTTACCCTGTCCCACCTACAGCACCACTGCCAACAAATTAAAGAAACCATCTTGGCTCCCTTTTCTCCTTTTTTTGGAGGAAAGAGTGTGCACTTCAGCAGACATTGTTTGTCCTTTGTAGGAGAGACACCTGGATAGGTCAGACCCTCTGGGGTGCCTGGTTTTCCCTCTAACATTAGGAGGAACCTAGACAAGTGGCAGGGAAAGGTTGCTTCCCCTTTAGTTAGCTATCTATGGCTCTGTTCACCAGGAGTTGGGAAGTAGCTGTGGTTACAAACCTTGTTTGTAACATAGCCAATTAAATCCCGTAAAACAAGCTTCTCCTATAACTTGTGCTTGTTAGACTGCTCTAAAACCTTCCAATTATCCATGCTGATCATGAAATTAAAGGGAAAATAACTCCCCAGACACAGGAGTCTCTATACTGTAGTTCTTTATAGGGAAGTCCATGGCCTGTATTTTTAGGTTTGTGCAGGTAAAGGTAGATGGCTGCTTCAATGTATTTAAAATAACCAACATATCAAAGCAAACCAGGGCAAGCAGAGGTGATGTGGCTATGCCTTACACCAGTCAATTCACATCAGGAAGTTTCTTTCTTCTCAGTTGTTTTGTTAGCTGACCACACAAGAAGTTCACCAGCAGTATTTCACTTGCCTAGCTTTTTTTGATAACTGACATTCCTCCTCGTGCAGCATGAAGGTCACACAATGAGAGTACCCACCAGCCAACAGAGAAGGACCTTCATGTTCTAGAGCACCTGGGCTTCATGTCTTGAGAGTTTATGTCTGTCTTGGTTTGAAAAGACAGGTGTCTGCTAAGGAAGGCAAGAGTATCCCCTGAATTGAAAAATGTAAACCCCATCCCTCTGAATTATTATAATTTTGAAATTAAAGGCTCTCAGGCAAAGATATGGAGCAGGAATAACAGTTCTTTACTAGGAAAATTAAAAACACAAATGCAATAGTACAAAAAAGAAAACAAACCACTGACAGAGTCAGAATATGACCTGACACCCTGTAGGTCAGTGTGTTGGTAGGAGCCTGATTAAATGGTGGCTGCTGTCCTCCTGCAGTGACAGGTGTGATTCTGTCAGAGTAGTGATCCTGTTGAGAAGGGTGTAGTTTTTCTCTGAAGGTCCCGTAGTGGTGTGGGTGGGCCTGGTGTCCTCTGGGAACCCAGTGGGAAAAGGCTGTCTCTGGTGTTTCAAATCTCAGGTTATATCCATGTAGGAATGCTTGGCTCCTCCCCCTGGGCCGAGCCTCTCACAATGGGGTGATGTAATTTTATCAGTCATGCACTGACACTCAATAGCCCATTAACAGAAGATGTCTCCCCGGAGGGTGGATTGGTTGTGGAAGATATAAAGAAAACTGCCCTACCTCTAACAGGTAGGAATAGAATACATACTCCCTTTCCAACCTAAGACAGATGCCTGATGGCATAAACAAACAACACTTCTTTACACAGGAAAGGAGTAGAATTTCCTGCATAGCACATGTGTAATCTGGCTAAATTAATTGTACTATTTGAGCACAATGGTTTTTATGCCTGTGGTTTTGTAGATAAATCCCAATGATCAGTAATCCAAAATTAAGCTTTTCCCACAAAATAAAAAAGGTAATTTATTCATTGCTTTTCTGGCCTTTCTTCCAGCTCTGACAAATCCCCATTACCCTTCATATTGAAATAAAGGAATAATGCGCTTGCACATTTGGAAAATAAAAAATTCATCCTCAAGAATAAGGTCTTAAAATCTAACTTGGAAATACAGTTTCCCTGTGATTTCTGATTCAGGGGGATTTTGAACTCAGTTGATGCAGTGCAATGGCAGCAGTGCACTAAACTGAGGAAATGGGTTCCCATGCTGAGATGCTGCAAACTAGCTTGCAGATGCTTTTCTGAGGTCTAAAATAAAAACACTCCAGTTCCACTTGCACCAAAACCACTCTGCTGACTACAGTTCATTATCACTGTGCAAATACTGCATGTGTAAGGTGGTTTGTATCATGTTCAAATTTGGAATGCCCTAATTCAATACAAGCTGAGCTAGGGACCACAATGACATTATTGGTATTAGGCATTTTCTTTGGTGATTAACCTCTACATGTTTGAGACCTCAAGTCCAAGTACCAATAGGTGTTAACTAGAAAACTTGGAGGCAATCAAATCCAAACTTAGGTAGCAAAACCCTAAATGCTGGAAAAAAAATTCAGTCTGGCCCTTTTTCATTAGAAATGTCGTCGTATATGTTGAAATGACCATCAAGGACAGATTTTTGCAAAGCACACAGTACTCAGCCATTCCTTTATAAGCAGAGAAAACAAATTATAGAAATGGCCTTGTGCAGGAGAGCTCAGGATACCTGTGTTTCTTCAAACCATCTGCAACAGACTGGCTCTTGAAAATGTTTGAGAGAAAGAGTCATTTCCCAGTGCAGGTAAGATTTAATGTCAATGTGCCCAGCTGTGCAAGAGGCACTGCTAAGTGTGGGTGACTAATACATTTGCCAGCACAGCAACTTCAATGTGTAATTTATTGTTGTGTAGGCTGTCTGGATAGCTCAGCCCCGCAGCCTTTTGTTTTGCCAGATGCTGATCACCTCCCGAGAAGTGCTAAGACATCTCATTTGTCAGTGCGTGCTTGGTGCCTTGCAGAAAGTGATCAGAGCCTTGTTGGGTTTGTGACCCACCTGTACTGAAAAATTGAGGTGATCCATCCTCTGCAAACAGAGACAGCTAACACAAAGCCAGTGCCCTTGAAAGAGCCACTGTGACCTCTGGTTTGAGCAATTTAGAGGCAACATCACTCAGTCTGCTGAATCTGCTTATTAACTGCTGGAACAAAGAATTACTGTGAATAAGTAGTTCCTTTTGCTTCCCCTTCTCCACCACTTCAAAGCTAAAAAATATTTTTCTGGAACTGGCATAATGGAAATTAACTGAGTGGCACCAGCTTGAGGTTCTGCCTGGCAGCCTCAGGCATGGGGCAGTGCCTAGTCAGGCTTTAAGGGAGCCTGTGGAGAGTAGACCCCCTGATTTTCCCTCCTGCCTAACAGCCCCTGCCTGCAATGACTGGGATGGTTGGTGTTGGGCTCATGTCCCTGGCACGGCTGGGACAGCTCCCAGAATTGGTACTACCTGACCTATATGGGACTTGGCTTCTTTGCTTGGGGCTCCAAGGCTCCAAGGGGCTTTCTGGGCAGAGGTCTTTTTTCTTCCAGAGAGACCCAGCTTCTGTGTAGCACCAACTCTGTTGAAACACATCACCCTAGGCAAGGATCAGCTGGATTGTTTCCCCACCTCTGCTAGAAACTACCCCAGCATCTTGTACGGTGTTAATTACACAAGACAGAGCATCTTTTAGGAAATAAATGGATGGTGATGCCCTACAATGAGCATTTAAGATGAGTATGTTTGCCAACTTGTGTTGCTTGATGCTTGTAGGAAACCATTTCCTTTAAATGAGGGAGGTATATTTACTATTTTCTCCCTTCTGCTAGCAAACATTTCTGCTGCAGGTTGTATGGTGTCCAACATCATCTCGTGGGAAAACCACGGAATTTTTCAAGGAACTCCCATGGGCGTTCCCTGAAAAAATGCAGACAAAGAAACAATATCTTTTCTTGATGCTGAGCCTCAAACTGTGGATGAATGTAGAAATTATTTCAACAGCTGAATAAGGGCAGAGGGCAAGGGGCCTCCTCCCTGCCACCAGTGCGTCCCACAGAGCCAGCTCCTCCTCCTGGGTGCCACCACTGATGCTGCAGCACCATGGCTGGCACACTGGTGCCAGGAAACTGCATGGTGTCCAGCTTCTTCCCATGAAGGATTCTTTACATCTAGAATTTCATAGGATTTGGAAAGGCTTGACAAGGGGTTTCCAGAGGAAAGAAGCCCATGCACATGGCCTGTCAGATGCCTCACCAGCTGTGTGATCCAAAACTGATTGTTTTCAGCAAGCTGAATTCTCTTTCTATTGTTGAAATTACAATGCCATTCCATGACAGGACTCTGGTTGGGGATCTCACTGAGAGCAACTTTTGCCTGGCTTTGCTTTGTGACTCATCCTGTAAGAGGAGAGTTCAGATTTCCTTGCACTCTCACTGTGGCCCCTGGATCGGCTGCTGCTGACAAACAGGCTCCTGGGGTTTGTTTTCTTTTTTCAGAGGTACCTAACTAAAAAAATCTAAATTCAACAACTTTGGTCTCAGGGCACTGGCTGAGATCAGAGTCTCATCTCATTAGGCTTCATATAAAGACAAGAATGCCTTGCCAACATTCATGCAACGGATCAAGAGTTGAGCCAGAAATGTTAACCAGCTCTCCCAGTTCCTAGCATCTGAGTAGACCTGCTTCAAACTGGCTAGCAGATGGATCTGTGTATTTATTCATATACTGCCTCTTAATAAATAGGCTCCAAAATTTACACTGCAAAATTAAATATACTTTGGAGGAACTGCTGGCTGACCAGCTGACCAGCACTCCAGCCAAGGAACAGCTCCAGCAGCAGCTGCTCATGCTGGATGCTGAACATCACATTCCCTGAATTTTGTAAAGCTAACAGCAGACAAGGACCTACTGAAGGGCCAAATGGCACCATTGACTTGTAGTCCACATATGCCCTTGAGCACATCAGATAACTTAAAAACGAAATAATTGCTGCAACTTAGCCCTGGCTTTGGAGAATAAAAATGCACAGATTTTTCAAGAAGCAGATTTTTTAAGAAGCAGATTCAATATTCTAATCTCTTTTATGCATAAGAGCAAATCACTGGATTTTGCCTAGTCATTTCCACATCCAAATCATGACTTCTGGTCGAATGACAAATGATGCTGCTACAGTTTGCATGCTAGCTGAGCACCTCTCACTTCAGCTGAAATGAAATCACAGGAGTGAGTATCCTCCTCTCCAGCCCACTCCCTTCTGAATGAATGAGGTTTGTCTCAAAGTATCACAAATTATTTTAGCTCCTTGCATATGTTAGAGATTTTAGTTGCTCTTAACTTTTTGATTTATTAGTCAAAAGCCTGTGAAGGAGTATCAGATCCAGAATTTGCTTTTGACCGTGTTGCCCATGAGGTCTGCCAGAAAAAGAAGTACTGCTGTAACTGAAGAAACATTACCCTGGTTATTGATACACTGGATCCCTGAGCATGCACTTAGAGTTATGTATGTTGTCTTGTGGTTAACCTGCTGGATTTTAAAGAGGGTATTCCAAGTTCTTTATACTAGTGCAGCTCTTTTAAGGGTATTTTGCAGTGAGTTGACCCACATTACTTCACCTCAGACTGAAACTTTTTTGGACAGTACCAGAATACAGTACTGGCAAGACAGATAGGGAGACAAAGGTGAAGTCTCACAATGAAAGGGAGAGAAACAAGGAATTGTGCGGGCTGTGTCCAGTGTTAAAACCTCACAGCTGATGGAGGGAAATCAGAGGTGATGCTGAAGACAGTAATTGAGCAGCTTGTCTGCCAAAAATAAATAAAAAAAGGAAAAAATTCAGAACCCAGGGGTTGCCTGTACCAAGAAGGTGATTTTTTCTCTCTTTGATATATATTAATAGGGACTGGGTTTGCCCAGCAAAAGTGAGTTGTGCTGCAGAGCTAGCACTGTATGTGTTGCTGGTTGTTGTAGGACCTAGGCTGCCTTGGCAGAGACTCCCCTGTGAAAACTGGGGCCATGACAGTACACATTTATAAGAACAGTGTTCACCCCCAAAATGATGTGTTTTCATCTACTTCATCAGCTCAGGTAAGGAGATAGACACAGCTTGCAGATAGCAGAGCGGGGGCAGCCTCGCCTGGGGCAGCCCAGCTGCGCCACTTCCTTGTCACAAGGCCCAGTGTGGAGCAAGAACACAAAGTTTCTGTCAAGAAGGAGATTTGCTGTCCAGAGGGACAGGGAGTGCAGCTGTTGGTATAGCAACAGAAAAGGACTTGTGGGAAAATCTGAGGCTGTGCCCCACCAGGAGACCAGGGTGGTAATTTCTGCTACTATTGCCCTTCTTCACACAGGACAGGTCCGGGCATTGGGTCATTACATCTTCATGTGGCCAGTTTGGTTTTGGGTATTTTTTCTTATTTAAGTGTCAACCATAGGAAACAAGTTTGATTCATTGCACAACTGTTACCATTTTGGGGAGTTATTTTTCTTTGGTCTGTTGCAAAACTCTGTATGGGATGAACATCAATAGGGCAAACATTACGCTTGCTAGAGGCAACAGCTGTTATACTTGTGCTTGAAGAGAAAGAAAAAAGTCTTTTTGTGGTTACTGCAAGCAACTACTTCATGCTTTTTGGATAAGAGTGAGACAACAGCTGGTACAGACACATGTTCCTCTCCCTCCCCATCTTGCATTATTAGCAATTGTTAGTGCAGGTCAAAATAATAGTGGCAATAAGTAATTTTAACCTAAATTAATAAATAATTTGCTGGCAATAAGTAATTTTATCTGAAAACAGTTAATTTCCTTCATGAGTGAACACATTCTCAAATGAAAAGGTACAAATTACCAATGGTAATTTTATTGAAATAAATGGAGTTTTAGGCTGTTTGGACTGAAACTTGCACAGTATCTGATGTTTATGGCTATTGCAAGAAAACTATTGTGGCATTTTCATCAAATCATTTGAATGAGAGGTTAAAAACTTGAAATGCTCTGTCTGATAAAAACTAGTGATGTGACAACTCTCTGCATTAAGCAACTGCAGTGTTGCAGTTGGTAGGAAGTGAGATTGTCAACATATCCTCAGACCAAGGGACAAAAATATCACCAAAACACACTTTACTGTGATTGAGAAATCCTTCCAGTGAGGAGAAATAAAAGACTGAACTGAAGGGTTTTTTACCTGATATCAGGAGCAGGTGACATGCAGTGCCCAGCCCAGCTCAGGCAGTGTTATGGGTGAGCTGCTCCTCCAGGCACCTGCCTTCTTCACTCCTTGAAGACAAGCAGGCCCAAAGCACCTTTTTTTTCACCATTTCCACATGAGATCATGTATCATTGCTTCTGTTATCTTCATCAGCTCAAGGAAGTGGGGAAATAAATCTGTGTCCCATCTTGGGTGTGTACATATTTTTTCTGGGGAAGGAGTCTGCTTTACTCTTTGAGCTGTTTTGCATGCCTTTCTTAGCCCGTTCTGCCATTTACCCTGATGGCAGCTGGGCAATGTGTTTTCATACTGAAGGACTTTCTCAGACAGCAGGATGGGGAGAGCATGGCCTCCACCTCCCAAGAGTGAGCATGCACCTGCCTCTCTCAGCAGCTTCCCTGAGCACAACAGATCTGGCTGGGGAGTGCTAACAAGCTGCTTCTTGCTCAGCAAGAGCCTGAGCAGCTCTCCAGGCTGGATGAAGCCTCCCTAGGAGGTCCTTCCAAGTCACACAGAGATCCTTTGAGGAGATGTCATGGCTGGGCTCTGTGGTGCATTAATCAACCTCAGGACCATGATGAGTCCCCAGTGTGATACAGACATAAATCAAGGTAAATGCTGTTGTCAGATATGTCAGGCCAGGCATTTGCAGTAGGTTTTATTGCTATCATGTAAAGGCAGAGACAGGCCTTGCCTGCCATCCCAGGACTGAGACTGGTCACTTGTGTTCAGAGATGATTGAGTCAGATGGAAGCAGGTGAACATATGGGGCAATTTTTGGCAGGGAATGTGCTAAAAGATGCCAAAACCAAGTCACTGCATCTTTTGTCAGGGTTATTAATAAGGAGAGCACACTGGGAGCCCCTCCAGCCCCACCACTGCTGTGTGATGTAAGGCTGCAGCTGGACTGCAAGCCAGCTTCACCTCTGAGTCATTGCCTTGCCTCCAGCATGGCTGTGAATCATCCCTCTTTGGCTGTTCCTCCTCTCACGGCTAAAGCACATTAGAAAAGCCCAAACAAAAGTATGTTAGGTGAAGGAAGCATGGTGTTCTCATCAGAAGCCATCGCGCACTCCCTGACCTCCTGGGGGATGCCCAGGCAGACCCACTGCTGCGTTTAAGATCCTTTCCTCTCTGTAACACTCTAATTGCCGAGGACATCTGGCATAATCAAGCCCATTGCTTTAATTTACTCACATTCCAGTTCACTCACATCCCAGTCACTGCTTCAACCAGAGGAGCAGGGATGGCTAAGGCTGGCAAGAGCTCATCATAGCCTCTAACCAGCAAAAGCAGCACAGTGTCAATAGACCTTAAATAAGATCAAAAAAACTGAGGAGGTGTTGCTATGACACCAGCTGCCCTGCAAAGTGAGGACTCAAGCAGAAATTGTGGGTCAGTTTCACTGAAGAGTGGTTTCAAATTAATAGAAACAATTATTTGGATATAATCATGTGATGTCTGGATTACCAGAACATCTAGACATCATCCAGACAACATTGCACAAATGGGGACATTTGAACCAGCATTAGAATCCACCTTTCTGATAAAGGAAGCCCAATTAGTGAATTTATTAGTAGCCTTTCTAGCCAGGACCCATTCATCTAGTCTGGATAAGTCAGAGATAGACTGGGTCTAAACAGAGCCCTGGTCAACAGAGAGTCCCAGGAGACTCACAGCCCAGCACCAACCACTAGCATGAGCCCACTTCAGAGAAAATGATACCGTGCTCAGAGCAAAGATGGCACCCTGGACATGCAGACCAGTCCACTGATACTCATCAGAGCTGATGTTAGAGATGCTCCTTCATCCTTAGCCTGTAGTGCTAAGACTGGGAACGACTTGTCTGGGCAGAGAGCCCCACTGATGCCTTTACGCCATCCCGAACTTCATCCCCAGAGTTCCCAGTGACCTTCCCAGCCAACAGCTTTCCCATTTTTTACTGTTGTTGAACCTTCTATGGAGCTCCTTGTCTGACCTGGGCTGACCTCCTAAGCAAGCCAGTCCTGTCATGGGCTCCCTGCCCTGGTCCCAGACGTGACCCTTTTGTCCCTCCCAGGCAGTACAAGAAATTGCCTTTGTGTTCACCTCCTCCATGACCTGCTGAAGGGTGGAAATTCGGCACTCTTCTAGTTTTTTCCAACTTCATTTGTTTTTAGGACAGAAAACTCCATTTTATTTCCTCTACTGTCTTCTCTTTGCCACCTGAGAGTTCAGGCTTCATGCTGAGTAGGTCCATAGTGAAAGTACATATGGTACAGGTTTGCATCTCCCAGGGGGACAAAATCCCAACTGCAGCATCAGATAGAGCCCAGAGCCTCAAATGTTTAGATCCATTTTAAAAAGAGAGGAGGAAAAGCCTACAAGATGGAGGAGAGGAAGAGTAAGAGATGGAAGGGCATAAACCCTACAGAACCAAGACATGGCTCAGGGACTGCCAGTTCAGGTGGAGTCTGAACTTGCTGACACAGACCCAAACAGAATGCCACACAACTCAGAAGACTTCTGAAACCTTGGAGGAGACTGAAGAAGAGGAAACTCTTCAAGGAGGCTCTTCATGGCACATGAAAAACAAAACAAAAAAATACCAAAGCAGACAATAAGTTAATGAAATGGTGCAAGGTTTTGCCATCGTGGGACACTGAGGGAGAGCTGTTTGGGTTGGCCTCTATCCTGCCACAAGGATACATGGTCTCAGCTGGGCTGAGAATGGCAGTCTCTACTTGAGCTGGTGGCTAAACCAGACTGGAAAAGAAGGGGAAGGGAGAGGTACACAAATAGTCTATCCTACTCCTCCTTGTAGGAAATGTTTAAGAGCCCAAGACCTAGGGAGAGAAGAAATTCTGAAATGCCTGTGAAAAAGCATCTTGGCAGAAATGAGGGAAAACAGCAATATTGTTTTATGAAAAAATTCTTGCCTGAATTGCCAGGGTTAAGACATGCTGGGTAGAAACAGAGCTGAAAATCACTGGCTACAGGCCATTGGTATATCTGAGCAGAGAAAACACATGTGCAACCAGATCTTTGCTGAAGTCAGGGAGATTTTCACTGTTCTACATGCTTCAAAGTTCTGGTTGCCAAGCCTGAGTTCAGCCCAGTGTTATCAGCACAGCTTTAGGGTGTCCAGCTCAGCTTTGTGAGTCCCCATTTTTCCCTTTATGACTTTATCTGCAGATATGCTTGTAAACCTTTGTGCTCAGGCTCTGGCTTGCTGCCTGTGAAGCCAAAGTTGTATCACATGTAAGAGGACTGCCTGGCATAGCTCAATTACCATCCCCAGAAATATTTGTCAGTGAACAAGCCTGCCAGGATGTGCAAGGGTTACGTTCACCCCACTGTGCAGAAGGTAGGATGAATACATTCAGTGCTGAAATCCACATTTTCCTATTTACTACCACCAGTGGAGGAAAGAGATTATTTAGATCAGGGGACTCCATTGATGTAAATGCATTTAATTCCAGCTTTTTATCCCAAGGGTGATATTTGCTGGTATTTTAAAATTGCCTGTAGGCCTGACAGAGCCAGCTTTCCCCATCTCTAGAACATCCACTGTTAACATAATTTTCTTGGTTTCCTCTACTTGAATACCTTCCAAATTTCTAATTGGTGAAAGGACAGGGTTTCTGTTCCTGCAGAGATCTGAAGCACAGATTTTCTGGTCAAATGGCAGAGATCCTATTTTGGCAGAGAGTGATTTCCAAATCATCTGTGAGCTGCTCTCTTGCCGAGGAGATGGAGGAGTTGAGGAGTTTCCATGACAGAAAACAGATTCACTCAGGGCTGCACATATGCGCCTGACTGTGCTGGGTGAGGAGGGCTTTGCTCTGCTGTAACATCCCCAAGTGTGGCAGCTCCCTGTTAGGGAGGACTGAGGATGAGAAAAATGAGGATGGGGATACTGAGGAGAACTCTCCCAAGGTTTGCAGAAAGCTGAATTCCCCTTCACAGGTGTGATACCCAGTGCCCTGTGGACACAGGGACCCCATGGCCAGCTCCTAAGGTCTGGTGGGCACAGAATGGGGGCACAGGGGGCTCATGGAGCTGTTTGCCCTCTCACCACTCAGGCAGAACAAACTCACCCCACACAGATTTCAGGCCCAGGCAAGACTGCTGTGAACTCATTGAAATGAACCCCTCAGCAGCCACATAGCATAAAAATGCAATATGCCCACAGTGAAGGGCCTTTCCTCATGGCAGCAGCACTGCAGGGCAGGGGGATATTCATGCTGAACAGACACAGTGTATTTGGTGTGGTAGGGAAGCGTGGCCAAGACAATATTTTGTGTAATCTTACATGGCAAAAGTAGGCAAGTGAACTGGAATGCAACCTGTCAGGTGCCTGTGATGCTAGACCTGAGGTGCTCAAACAGGATAACTCAAGTTCTGGGAATAACACTGCTGGTCAGAGACAGATGTTTCCCACCTGATTATATGGCACATGCACATGCCATTAAATGAATGGATGTGGGCTTACTGGGATGTACTTCTAGCATCCTTATCTCCTATTTGGGATTGTAGCCTTCCAGCCTGGGTGTTGTAAATTACTGACTGAAGGAGCTAACATCTCCACTGGCTCTGCTGAAGGGGGGAGACCTCGCCAGCTACCTGAAAAAGCATGCTGGTGGGATTATTCCAAACACTGAATCAGTTAAGATCAGTCTCCTCTCTTAATATGCAAAGGAACTAACTTTGCATATTAAGTTAGACCAGGAACAACCTGGTCCAGCAGAAGGTATCCCTGCCCATGGCTGGGGGTTGGAACTGTATGATTTTTAAGGTCTCTTCCAACCCAAATCATTCTGTAATTCTGTGATTCTGTGATAATGAACTTCTGAAAATTGTGTCTTTTTCTTTAACCTTTTAGACTCAGGGCACTGAAGGTAGATTTGTTGAAAAGGCAGCAGTAACTTGTTATAACATAGACCAGAACCAGATCCACCTATCTTCCTTTACATTTGCAGATGTTGCTATTAGACACTTCTTGATGTCTGACCCACCTCTGCTCCTGCAGAGATCAAACTTGCAACCTCTTTTTGAGGTGAATAATGGCATGTTCCCAAGCAGTGAGAGGCTGTCAGTCTTCACTCACAGAACATGGTGCTACTCGTGAGGAGCTGGCAGGCCCTGGCTCTGGAGTGATATTGGATGTTTGTGTTTCCTGGATCACGTTACTCACACAGGGACGGCGCTGTCTGAGTCTGACAGGAGACAACTCTAGCAATGCCTACGCTGAGAAATTAGACTGCTTCAGGAGAGCCCAGAGGTGGTGATGAAAGGACATGAGGCTTCCAGAGCTATCCTTGGACTTAAATGAGATCCTGTGGTGATCTGCATTAAAAAGGATTTTGTTAATTGGACAAATAAATCAAATACACGCAGACAAACCCTCTGCTGTCAGCAAATGATCATAGGGTTCAGTGGGTTCATAAGGGGGAGGGAAAGGGAAAGGGAAAGGGAAAGGGAAAGGGAAAGGGAAAGGGAAAGGGAAAGGCCCCAGAAGTGGTGAGTCACAGGGTGGAATTTGTCAGTCAATCAGTGACACAGTCAACACTACAAAGCTGATATTCTTCAGCCTAAGCCATTGGAGCATTCTGCCTACTTAGGGAGAGTTCCTCAGTAGTTGTGATAGCAGGATTCACCATGGTTTGATATTTCTGCAGATTTGTTCTGAGCTGTTCAACCATAAGAAGCTCTGTTCCAGGAGAGCATTGGGAGCAGGAGTGAAGCTCTCAAATGAGTGCTTGTCTGAAAGACAGTCACTCAAGGGCCAAAACTGGGGGTCTTTGCCTTCTATGTAAATATATTACATCTAATATGTTCTTCTAAACAACACTGCAACAAAATATGTAATTCAAAACAACAACTGAGTACCCTACATTGCCTGGAAGTAAATTCTGTTGTCTTGAGTGACCTCTTATCTGAAGCATGGACTAAAGCCAGGCGAAGGCTGAAGTGTGTGTGGCACACTGAGATGGGAATGAGGGCTGGCAAGTGCCATTGTTCTCCACTTTGCCTCCCAGTGAACAGCATTTAATTCTGGGTTTGGTTGTCAGAAGAGATTAGATATCTAAATTCTGGAGTTCATAAGTGGTGTGTCTGATCCCTTAGGTGCAGAAAACACATCGTGCAGCAGAAACTGTCAGATGCATGACTAAACCATTTGTGTATTTCCACAGCAGTACAGTGCATGTTTGCAGGAAGACAACTTTTGAAGAAAACCACTTGAACAGTACAAAAATAATTAAATTAACAAGAGTCCTGGGAAGAAAGGATTCATTTTTCCAGCAGACTGATGGCAGGGATGAAGGCTGGGTATCAGCTCTATGTAAGAGAACTCTTTCTGTCAGAGCAGCAGCACTAAGAGCTGTTCTGAGAGAGGCTCTTTCCTGGTGAACAGCACCCAAACATAAATGTTCCTCAAAGATTAGTGAAGGCTAGGATGTGAAGGATGGAAGGAAACCAAACAGAAAAACAGTATTGCAAAAGGGGGAGAAAAGGAACGAGCTATTCTTTAACGTGCTCACCAGCAGAGGACACATCTGTTGGGTTTTGGCAGAACAAAAGCACATTGCAAAGAAAGTCAGGGAAGTGCTGCTTTGCAAAATATTCTACAGTCAGCTCTGAAATCATATGTGTACATAACTTCCAGAGGCTTGAGCAGAAGGATATGGAAATGTCTGCTGCATTTTTTCTCCCACAGACATGGGGACATATTTTTCCTTATAAAAGTAAGGGATGATGAAAGAAATTTCTCAGGTGTTATGCTGCCCTGGTACACTCCCACAGAGGATCTCCATATGGGGAGAGCTTATGCCACCTCTCCATGACAATTAACTGCAATCATTGCTTGTAGGGGGTTTAAAGCATATGTGTCTTGCTCCTGCTGTCCAAAAATGCCACGGGACAGGGCAGAAGGAAAATGTGCTCCTTTCCTGCCTGCAACCAACATGTCCAAGGCCCATGACAGAGAGGATGGAGATATTCCTGCAAGATGTCCATCACCTGGAGGCACCCTGTGCCCAGCAAGAGCACAGTGCCAGGCTGTGGGGCCCTCCAGCCTGCAGGCAGGCATCTCCTTCCTTGGACCAGCACCACTTCTCCCAGCTCCATGCACTGGTAGCTGGGACTGACAGTGGCAATAACAGGCTACCTGGGGCACATATTAAGTAAGACAAAATAAATGCAGGAAATAGTCCTGTTTGGATATGATGTGTCACTGTCATATTTTCTGAAAAATCCCTTCACCAGGATTTCTTCTCCTGGTAAGCTAAGAAGCCTCAGAGAAAAATGAAAACAATAATTATCTCATTCGCTTCTCTTGTTTTGCTGCTTTGGAATGTGCTTGGGGATTGTTTATCCAACAGGTGGTTGTTTCATTGGTTTCATGTGAATTGTTTTGACTTAATGACCAATCACCATCCAGCTGTGTCGGGACTCTGGAAGCAGTCATGAGTTTTCATCATCATTCTTTGTAACCTTCTGTCTGTATCCTTTCTCTATTCTTTAGTATAGTTTTAGCATAGTATTCTTTTATACAATATAATATAAATAAATAAAACAATAAATTAGCCTTCTAAGAACATGGAGTCAGATTCTCAATTCCTCCTTCGTCCTGGGGACCCAAAAAATACCACAGTGAGGGGTGGGTAGGAGGGACAGAGAAGTCTGCACAAGTCCTACTCTGGTCAAAAGGGTGAGGCAGAGCATGGTCCCTGCTCTCCCCAGCTCAGAAATAGATGGAGGAGACAGCAACTAGGAACTCTGGCACTCATGGGCTGTTTGCTCTCACCACTTGTGAGGCTTTGGAGGGGAAAATTGCAAGGAGGGATCATCAAGGAGGATAAGCTGAGGGAAAGAGCCCTGGGGAGAATGGCTGCTGTTCATACTCAGCATCCACTCCCTGGGGAAGGGGTCAAATCTCCAACCTCACTGCCTCCAGCCTGCTAATGTAGAAATTCTCATCCCATGCAACAACAATTTTGCTTGCATCTTATTTTCTCCCTCCCTTACCTTTGCCCACACATGGCTCTCCTCTGGGCTGTAGAGGGACTGTACAGTGGGAGCCAGCCTCAGCTGGCTGCTCTGCTCTGGTAGTGAAGACGATTTCTAACATGAGCAAAGAAGGGAGGGTTTGTCCAGAAGGAGGAAGCTGCTGTGAGCAGAACTTGGTAAGAAACATCACAGAGATTTGTTTCTGCAAACAGTAAATTATAGGCTAACACAGCTCTGTTTCACATAAATTTTATTGTGTTTTGGAGGAAATTGCATACAATCAATCAGGTCACTCCAACAGTAGGTAGTATGTTTCATGTGTGCAGTCTGGTCTTTTTCTTGCCAGCTGCTCAGCATAATTCTTAGCAGGATTTCATGCTACAAAGGGTAACCAAAACTATCAGCATCCAAGGGGACATCTCCTCCGGTTGGGGTTAATGACATTTTTTGGAAAATTCCTAACTATCCTGAAATTAGGAAGAGGCATTCTGTCTGATTGTAAAAATTCAATAATATCTCTGCATCATTTCCTAATAAGAGTATCTGAAAATATTCTCCGTAGACAAAATGTACTGCCAGTGTCAGAGAACATTTTCTTCAACACAGAGCTTTTTATTTGTTGTGATTCTTGTCATACATCATCATTTCAAATCTTTTTATGAACAACAACCGAGTGGAAAAATTTTTATTCTGAAAAAAAAGATCTGGATTTGCAAGAGAAAAGAAATGCTAATGGAGCTGCGATTGCTATAACAAAGTACATTTAAAAAACAAACCCTGATGGCTGAAGATTAATCATCTGACAGTGAGGGAAGTAATGCTTAAGGAAGGAACACAGACATTGTGCTTGTGAGTGCCAGCTTCCATCTCTGTGTGCCTCACCTCTGCGCCATGGCACGCTGCTTCCAGCCTTGTGCCAGCTCAAGCTCCCTCCTGTTACATTGTGTTTCTGGGAGTTAAGATGGCTTTTAGATGAAAAATAATGGGCTGAGTAATTTTTTGGGGCAAATGAGACCTCCCTGGTCTGGTTTAAGATGTGGCAACACCCAGGGCACTGCCAGCAGAGCGAGGGCATGAGTGCTGCAGCGTGGGGGCAGGAGGGGCAGTTGCAGAAGTGCTGTAAATTGGATTCTCCAAAGTAATGGGCTTACTTTTTACTTTTCCGCAACAATATCTAGCCAATGTCTTTTCTCTGATGTCAATGCAGGTACATATTTGTTCCCACAGATAGAGCTGCACAGAGAAGCAAATATGTTTGTTGGGGAGTCCTTTTCCCCACAGCTATCTGCAATTTCCCCTCTAATTAAAACAAGAACTTCCATTCCAAATTACCTTCTTGTCTGTTACAATCCTGGGATATCATCTATACAATTAATTATAGTCAGACCTAGCCTTAAAACTAGGAATTGGAAAAAAAATTCCTATAAAAACAAAACAAAGAGTCCATATTTCAGTCATTAAAAAACAAAAGGAATCAAGGCTTTCCTTGATTTTGGATAGTCCGTAAATGTCTTGAGGTAGTACCTGAAAAAAAATAAGCAAGACAGTGAACCTGCATACATGGAGGGAAACTGCACAGTTTCAATACAGATCAGCTGAGGAACCTTAAAACTGCTCTAAGCTGCCTTTCTTTGTTATCTCAGTGTGTAATTCTGCAAAAGAGCAGCTCCAAAACTATTTACACCTGGTTATTTAATTAACTGATAATACTGTTAAGGTTCTAACAGGACTAAAATAGAAATTTTAGGAATTCAGAACATATATGTTCCAAAGGACTGCAGAGGTTGCAAGGGAAACCTTAGGAAAGGCTCACATTTATGGGGCTCAGTAAAGAGAGGCTTTAGCAGGCTGGAAGCAGTGATGCAGCTCAGGTCACAATAAATGACTGTCAGGCCAGGGGCACCAGCTGCCTGCCTGCCTTACACAAATAGGCCAATACACCTCCTGTACATGGCTTCAGATTTCACTTTTATCCCAAATCCTGGCTCTGGTCCTCCCTGGCATTTTGCAAACTGCATTCCAAGGGGAAGTAGCAGCATATGGCAAGGAACAGTTTGATACCTGTGATGGTGATAAGCACGTGGACCAATGCAGCAGAGAGTGAAAAAGGCAAAGGCGAAGGCTGGTAGGGACCAGGTTGCAATGGCAAAACCAAACCATTCCACAATTTCTCCAAAGTAGTTGGCTCCAGAAACATAGGTGAACAGTCCTCCTGCAGCAACAGACAAAATATTTAATTTTTACAGTCATCTCCTGCACATGGAAGGTTCTTTCACATAAAGTCAACAGCAGAATATGTACCCTTTCTTATTCAGCCCATAGCAGCAACCTAAATGCACTTCCCTGAAGCCAGTGGAGCCATGCCAAAGGGGGATCTTGTTTGAAGTTCATGAGTAAATACAAGAATCAGTGGGGATTCTGACTCAGATGTTTCCAGCACTTTCACAACCATTTATTTTCATTTGGAAAATAACTTAAGAAAGACCATTATTAGATTTAAATTATAAGAATTAGTATTAGTCAATCCTTTTCACGTCCTAAAAATATTTTGCAACTTCACTGCCTGTGGGGAATGCAAAATCTGGATCTCAGTTTTATGCAACATTTACAAGAGACCAACATTTACAAGGTAAATATTGGAGGTGAGAAACTCTGGGAAAGACGTATCACCATCCATAACAAGGCAGCAGAAGGAGACAATACCAAGCACAAGAAATTCTTGGATTCCTATCCACATTGTTCTACAGAGCTAGACATTTCCTGGAAAGGTAATTTAGCACCTTGCATCCTTGGTGTTATCATTTTCCCCTAAAGTTTACACTTTGAATCCACCTTTTGCATAGTAAGCAATCAACTACTACTTCTTTCTGGGCATTGAGAAGACTATTTCCTTCTTTGCAGCTGCCTTTTGCAAAGTTAAAATCCTCTTCCTGTGTCCACTTCAATCTTCTCAGAATTACCAGCCAATTTCCTAAATCTCTCCACTAAGTCTGTGTTTTCCAGATACTCTTGCTGCTTTCCTTGGACTGCCTGCAGCCAGCTCACACCAGTCCCTGCAGCCTGGGGGGGACCTGAACCAAATACCTGTGCAAGACCAGCTTCTTTGCCATTGCTGTCACTCTCCTGTGAATTCAGCCAGAAAACATTATTTATTCTGCTGCCCTACTTCCCTCAAGGAAGGGGGGATAAGAATGTACCTTGAGGAATCTTGTACGTGACCTCCCCGGGTTTCCTCAGCTGGCGCAGCAGGAGGTCACTGTGAATGTTGATTCCCATTCCCAGCAGAAATAAGAGGAGGCCTAAGAAACCAACAAGAAATGGATTAGAAAGACAGCTCTGTCCAGATATCCCTACTCAAGCTCATGTGTGAGGTTTGTCTTTGCAGGAGACAGACAGGGGTCATAATATGAGGTGGGTGGATTCTTTTTCAAGTCAAAAGGTGCATTGCTGCCAAGAAGGCTGCTGAACAGGAGAAGCACAGGTGACTGGTGACACCAGAGCACTTTCAGCTGAACTTCCAGGTGACCACAGTCCCCATTTATTGAATACTGATGGGGGGACACAAAGTACCCATGGCCACTACAGCTGATGACAGCCAGCCACAGCTGTGCACAAAGTAAGCACTGAGCTGCAGACAAGTACCAATACCCTCCTTTTACTCCTGAGGAATAGGGAGCACAGAGACACAGAGCTATCCAGCACATCCCTGGAGCTGGGAAAGGAACCTACATCTCAGCACTTCCCAGTCCACTGGCAGTGAGGCTGCCTGGACAGAGCTTTGGGCATAGATGGAAAGCAGGTACTTGCTGAAGGATGCTGACATTATCTGGCCAGAGTGATCCATTGACCAGATTCCATTTAACTGACAAACCAGAGGCATTTGATTGAGAAAGTCTGCAGATTATATGCCCTTCATTTTGTGACATGTTGGACACTGAGAAAACCATCTCTGACAATGATGGGAAAGCAAGAAAAGAAATAGTGTGTGCACTACAATGTGTAGATGAAAGACTAAATGCTGATAAAATCTCAACACTTCCAGTAGCAACAGAAAGTTGGTAAGAGCTGTAGAGGAAGAATATACTGTTTGTTTTTTCCTTAATATTTCAAGTACTGCTAATGCTCATTTTCTTTTTTCTTTTCCTTTTTTTTTTTTTTAACATTATATATATATATATATATATATATATATATATATAATTTATCATGAAAATGAAGTTATACGGTGTTTTCTTTGTTGGATATGTGAGGTCTTACTAAACAATATCCAGAATTTTTAGTATGTGATGCTGTCTGAAGAGACTGGACTTGCATCCATGGTCTGAAACAGGGTATAGAAAGTACCTTGGTTAGTTTGTACTTACTGTATCCAAAATGTTTCCTCAGACATCCATGTTAATCCTCATTTCTATGTTTACGTTTAAAACCTCTCTCTGTGCAGTACCAAATCTGTAATGCCATCTAACTGCTCTTGTTCAGTTATTCTCTGGGGGATTTTACAGGGTGAAATTCAGCTAGGCTATTAAGTTACAGAATAGAAAGGAATTGTATTAGCATACAACCAGACTGTGCGTGATCTCTAATCTTCCCCTGTGCCTTACATGAGAAAAAAGAGCTCTTTGTCCCCAAAGCCTCATTCATGCTGGGGTTTTGCCCTGCTTTTCTCTCTCACTCAGAATAGCTGCATGGAGTGCAAAGCTCACTGGCAGGGAAGAGAAAGCCCCAGCTTGTGCTCGCACACAGCCACTGCTGGGTGCACGCTTCTGGCTGAGCGAGGGCACAGCCCCATGCACCTGGGGCTTGAGATTGCATCTCCGTGGCCCACAGCAGCAGGAGGCTCTGGAGTGCTGTCAGTAAAACAAGGCTCATGATTTGAGACTAACACACAGCGTGATATGCCTTCAAAGGTGACTGCCTAGCAGGAAAAATAAAGTTACTGCACATTTGTTTTATCTGGGCCAGCAAGCAGGTCTTATGCTGATTTCCATCACAACAGGTCTGACTCACATGTTCACTGAAGATTAGGACATAATTCAAAATGCTTACAAATTGCTTGGAGATTAGATCTTGGGAATCCTGCAGCTGTAATTACCTGATGTAAATCGGATGTCCGTGCACCAATCGTTTGGGTATTCAGCGCAGTAAATCAGGTAGTACCCCTGGAGGAAGCCATTATAGATACAGAATAACATGCCAAAGAAAAGCAATTGCAGTGGGAAAGGTCTGCCTCTAGTGAAGAAAGGGTAAATAAATGTCCTAAGGTAGATAAGAAAAAAAAGTCAGCACATTGCTCACGATAACATTGTATTTGCAATTTCTCTGCTGTAGGGAAAAAAATTGAACAAAGCACAAAGTAGAAAATAGGTCAATAAAGACAAAAAAATTGAAAAGAACTGCAACAATATAAGATCAGCAATTTATTTGGAACATGAAATCCTACAGATACACATCTTTTTCTGGTCCTGCAGGACTGCATCCAAGGTGGGAAGTTAGAAAGCTCATCCAAATTCACTGATGCTTTCAGAATGTCTCTGTACCTTTCTCTACGCTTGTTGGTGAAAATGAGGAATTCGTGCCCACAAACTGCATTTTCATTTCCAGACTTGATTTAATGCTCCAGTGGGCCAAGGGAAGATTGGTTGCTGCGGAGGGACATGGGGACATGATGTTCAGACATCACTGATGTTTGTGAAGGGCAGCACCAACTGCAATACTGATTCTCCAAACAACGATTACTATGCCCCGAGCGTCGAGCAGCATCTGGAGGAGCTTTGTTATGGAGAAGCTTTGTTATGGAGAAGACATTCCTGATCCCTGAGGGCTTCAACTCATGGTGGCAGATGGGCTTGAAGGCAGTGTTGAGACCCTCTGGCTCTCTCATCCCCTGCAGTATAGAGCCCAAGATGTAATCTCCTGTTCCAGCCTCTCCCACGTCACTCAGAAAGAGACCCCCATGCATCTCTAACACACAACAGCTCTGTCCTGCTCTGCTTGGACACTTCAATGTAGGGGCAGAGCACTGTTTTTCCCTGCCTGGGGATCTGCTGTACCTCCAGTCCCTGCCTCCCCTCCATGCTTTCAAGCTTTTGTTTAAAAAAGAAGAGCTACAGCCACAAGTTTAATATGCCAAACACCAAGATTTCCATGCAGCTACAGCACCTGGGCTTTCTTAGACAACAGCTGTGCTCACAGTAGCATTAACATCTGTGTCAGCAAATAACTGGTGCTTGTATAGTTTTAATTTATATGTATGTTTGCTTCAGGTGGGAGTACCCCCCTTGACACTTCGGGCAATCCATATCATACCTGGGAGAGTGAAACGAAGAAGTTATATTAATTTTTAGTAAGTGTTTTCTTACCTGGCCACTTAAGTTCTTTAAGTGAAAAATCTACACTCTGAATTTCTTTCTTTTGCCCTCTTGGGCTTTGGATGGTGCTCATCATACCAGTGTATAAGCATTGCTGATAAGTAATTCACATCCCATGTTGCAAGTGTCAACTAAAGCAAGCTGAGGCATAAAATCTCACAATATTATAAATCTAGATTAAATCATTCCATGTCTGGAAGTGAGTAAGCAGAGTACAAGCAGCAGCATGTTAATTCACTGCTTTCCAAAGCAAGGCAAGACAGATTTCCAGCAATTAAGGCAGCTGTGATGCAGAAGTGCTAAATACTTTTAAAGAAGGAGAAACGTAAGAGGTATGGAAAAGGTTCTTCAGATAGTGATATCACATTTGTCATATTTATTACAGAATGGGAAGGAATGTTCTTTAGAGTAATGTTACCAATAATTACTGATTTTGCCCTTTGGGAATGTGATGCTGGAGTTATGAGTAAGCAAGGCCAGCTTTAGAATTCTGATCTGCTGTTGAAGTCATATTGCAAATTTGACCTGAACAGTTATGAGAAAAAGTGTGAAAATTTCAAATGCAGGCTTGAAGACAGCAAATTGTATAGAAGCGGGAATGATGCAAACCACACAAAATTATTTAGGAGGTGAATTTATACAGCAGATTCAAGTAGGACTGGCAGTGCTTTATCCTTTGCCAAAACCAGTCAGGTTTAAGAGTCTCTGAGTTTTTACAGCTGAATGCAAACAGAAGGTTCTCAGGTCCCAGAAAAACAGATTGTTTCTGCGCTGCTTCCTGATGCTGCTATTGCTGTAGAGGTTATAGGTCCTTGAAAGGTGACTTATCCTGCAGTAACAGGAGGCCACAAACCTCTGTGCCATGGAGTGCACACAGGACAGAAAGAATGTACGTGCAAAGTAAAAGTCCAAAGGCAGGGGAGCCAGGAGGCACCAGCTTTGTTTAGTTGTTGAGGTAGTAAAATCCTGGCATCACTGTAATCCTGCCTCATAGCAATTTGGACAATCCAAGTCAGGATTTCATCCAAGAATCTTTGTTATGGAACAAATTCTCCAAGGAAATCTCTGTGGGTCTGTTAAACCAGAGGCCAGATTCAATTCTCTGTATGAGATTGTACTACATGGCTAGTTGAGGGTGCACAGACTATTCCTGATGAGATTTGAAAAAGCAACAGAGATAAAGCAGGGACATTTAATAGTTTTAAATATTCCATGGAAGAGTCTGCAGCTCTGCTGGAACTATTTTGCAGTGTGAAAATCAAAGGGGGCCTGAAGACCACCATTTTAGAATAACAGAACAAATCTGGCCTTTTGGTTTTAGTCCAATGACAAATTTGACCTTTTACTTTCGGTGCAGTATTGATGACTAATTCATTACTCCTTTATTATCTTTACCAGCCAAAGGCACTGCATCTGACTAAACCATTGCCAACAGCTTCTTTTTAAATGAATGAATAATGCATTATTCATTTTCTTCCCTATCATTTATTTTCCAAAAGAACAGGTTTTGAAGAGAAAATCATTTGACATTGCATCTAATTACATCTTAGAGGTATTAGTCCAGCTTCTTGAAAATTCTGGAGACTCTCACCTAAACCCAGGGAAAGTACAGGTTTGCTCTTCTTTCCACAGAAAGTGGAAATCTTTTCACAAATGTTACCATAATCCACTAAGAGTAGGTTGTCAGTCCTCCAACAGATTGTCAGTCAGAGATGTTTATGCTCCTGCTGTGTCTTCTCCTCTCCAGGCCTAGTTGCAGTGTTCCAGACAGTAAGAGCTCATTTATACATCTGGAAGCTCAAGGTGTTTCGCACCTAGGGCAGCTGGGCCCAGAAGGGTGCCCAGAATGGAGGACGCCTGGTTCCCTCCAGGCCTGTGGGCCACCAGCCTTCTGCTGTGCCTGCCCATCCATGCCTCTGCCACCAGGCCTCCTTCTGGGTCTAACCAGGATGAACAAAGGGCTAGGAAGCAGAAAGATGGCAAGGTGAGCAGGGCTGATGTGGTGCTTTTCTCCTTGAAAGCAGGTGCTGGCCATAACCCAGCCTTGTCCTGCTCATCCTGGGGCACTGTCTGAATGCCTTGGCCCATCCCCTGTGACCCTGGCCAGCTTCCAGGAGAGACTTATGGACTTCTCCTGACCAGGAATGCTCTGAATCCTTGCAGGGACATTTTGGTTATCCTTGGACCGTGGGTGCCAGGGCCTGCCCTGACTGCCTGGTGAGGATGAACGAAGGTGCCAAAAATGGTGCCTGAGAACCACTGCCCAAGGCCTGGGCTCCACATACCCTAGCTCCTTGCTTGTCCCACCCACAGGTACAAAAGGTGGGGAGGGCTGGTGGCTCAGGTCAGGGTGGGCAGCCAGGCCCTCCCATGAGAGTGATGCCCTCAGGGAGCTCCCAGCTCATGTGTGCACTGAGCTGACCCTGGAAAACACAGACAGGTGGGGTTGTGCAGCTGCTGCAGGGCTCATGCAGTAGGTGAGTTAATGATGGGTCCTGCTCCATCGAGGGCCCATATTGCAGCCCCTTCTCTCACTCCCTGAAAACTCCTTGCTGAGGTCTGCAGTTCTCACCACCTTACTGATACCCTCTCAAAAAAAGACCTCTCTAAGTAGAGGACAGCTCTCTAAACTCTACTGCACCTCCTCCCTTATGGGGCTGATTTCATTTTCTTATTGGTACAAATACCTGTGTCTCAAGTGATAAGAAAAACCTTGTGATTTGTGTTACACTAACTACAGACCAGTCAGACATGAAAGGATTGGCCTGCCATCAAACCATGGAATTACTTTCAATCTTTCTTGGGCACAGATTGACAAGATTGGTGTCCAGACCTGGGGAGATTACACAGACTTGTTCTCTTTGCACCAACAATTGATATCATAGGTTGTCATTGGGATCACATTACTAGGGAGCTGCTGGCACCCTTGGCATACCTGGCCACTTGGACAAAGGCTCAAGTTGTTCACAAACAGGATGGACTTCTGTTTGGGGTGCCTGTGGTGCCTTACACAAAGCTTCTAATTATTCTGGATAGTTTTGGATGCCAAATTAGATGTCCCAAAGACATCTGCTGCTGATTAGTCTGCACATACTTTCTGAGCCCCATTCTGTAGTTTATTTGTAGGTTAAATGAACTCTAGGTAATTTTAAACTTTTACTGGTTTTGAGTTGTGTTACAATAATTCTCATTGGATATTTGTAGGAGAAAACTGTCAAGTCCACACCAGGACACAATCTGGCACCTAATTTTCCTGTGGCCAATTAAAAATTTTCAGTTATCCCAGACTGGGTTAAAACAAATGTGATGGGTAAATTTTCAGTTCCAAGCAGCAGGCTAATTTGCTATCAGTTTAAAGGGAAAGTAAAAGAAAATACTCAAAGATACTTCCAAAAGTGAAATTAGGCATTTTAACCCTCCTTCATCATGCTATCTACAGGTAACTGTAATCACTTCCTGGACTGTGGCCCAGTTTGTAAGCTCATCTTAACAGAGCTTAAATAATTGAATAGAGTCAGCAAGGGGAGCAAGAGAACAATCTTTTTTATTTTAATCATGCAGATTTATCTATCTAGTGATGACAAAAACTAAGTTGGAATGAACTCTCTTTTCAAAGTCAGGAATGTTTTTCAACATGCAAAATACCCTACTTCCATGTTCCTCCAAAGATCTTTGGACAAATTTTGATGGCTATAATTTAAGGAATAAGAAAGATATATGATTTTAAATATTTTGATTCTACTGTATAAACAATACCAAACCTGCCACATCTGGTTAATTTCTGAGGAGTCTATCTAAAAACAATTGGATCAATCTACTGACCTTGGGATGTTTGTGGTTCATTTCCAAGATAAATCCAACCTGAAGCCTGTTATTGTAGGGACAGTCTTTCTTTGTTGTCTCTTAGTGTCAGGTCCAGGGCTGATGAAGACTTGTGGCAGGAGCAGACTCATCTTTCTTGGGCAAGAGGTAGAGGCACACGTCCGATCAAGGGATAGGAGAAGGACTGAGGAAACCCTGAGCCACATGGCACCATCACTGGGTTTCAAGGAGTTCTTGAGAAGCAAGGCAGTGGGGAAAACAAAGTCTGGGCAGCACTGATCTTATGCAAAAACATCAGAAACACAGTAGGATTCAGTAGAAAAATGAGAAGAGACTTTTAAGTGACTGCCATACTGAACCATGGGGGCTGCTGAACTTGTACTGAAGATTAATAAGAATAAACATTTCAGATAAGAAATAACACACAATACTAGAAAATAATTTATTTGGGAGAGCTGAATAGCTGTGACCAACAGTTGTCCTGATACTGAAGGGAAGTTAGTTTGAATGCAATGAGACTTCTATTAAATATAATATAGAAAAAACACTGAAGTAAAGAGCTGGGTAGGACTGGGAGAGGGAGGATAATCAGAAATTACAGAAAAGGCAGATTCTTCAACAAAGAGAACACAAAGATTTGGAATTAATAGTAATACTTATATTTCAGGGGATAAATTATATTCCAGTGAAGAGAGGCAGAAGGTAGCAGCTGCTGAGGACAACTGCCCACCATTTACTGCATTTTGTTTTGAATGATCTGACTCTGGCTTCTGCCAAAACAGAGTGCTGACTGTGAAGGGCCTCTGCTCTAATCCAGCGTGATACCTTCAGGGTTTCATAATGTCTCATGACTCATCTAACATTTTTTACAAATTGAACATCTCAAAGATGATAAACTCCTTAGAATAGATTAGCAGTTGCTTAACACCAGCATTTATGAGTAAAGCTTCAGAGTGGTTCTTGCTGTGCCAGGAAGGCTGACACCATGGATGACAGCACTTGCAGAAGAGTCAAAGGAATCAGCAACTGCACTTGACTTGTGGCCACAGAGCTAAAAACAGATTTTGGTTTGAAACCTTGGAGACAGGTCAGAAAAACACAGTTTCTTACAACTGCCTTTGAATGAAGGGGGGGTTATAGGAAAAAAATATTTTCCAAAGCGTGTGTATCTCATGGGAAAGACTAAAAAATGGTGCTTCTGTTTCACTATCAATCATTGAAGGAAAAAAAACAAACATGATACATTTAACCTTGGATAAATTTAAGGAATCTGAGCTATGTTATACTCAGTTCCGTCATTATAAATGCCTGAACTAGTCATTGTGACCAGCTAGAACTATTCAGAAATGCCTCATTGATTGATATAAATTGCTAGCATGCTGTGCATTTAGCAAAGTAAGAAGGATAAATACAGTTTATAGATAAAGCTTAGTCCTCTTCACACTGCATACAGGTATTATTAGATGTGCTATATTTAATAAAATATAAGTGGTTGGAAAACAAATTTGGAAAAAAGGAAAGGAATAAGATCTTAAAATGGGTATAAAATGGGTATTTGGTTTTAATTAGTAGAAAATAATTGTGTCGGCTTGGCTCCAAGGCAAAAATTTTTCCCCTTCCAAATTCACTGCAACAGTGGCCAGGTTTCAAAAGTGTTTTGCAATTTTGTTTATAAATTACTTCATTACTCCTCTTGGTTTTCTTCTATTATTTTTGAAAATGTCACTAGAAAATCTGGTATCTCCCAGTGACTACCAGCATCCAGACAGAACCAACAAAGGAGAATTCTTCTGGTAAAAAGGCATTAAAAATTGAAAAGCATCATACTGGTTTTGCAGATACAGGACCAAAACACTGTACTTTAATTATTATACATTTTCTAAAGGGACACCTATAACAGAACTGCTGCGTTTGGTGCACTATCAAGCTGCCTCAGCAAGTCACAATCCATCAACAAATTACACTCAGTACACATTTATATCAGCATATTTGTTTCTTAAATGTTTCTATTTTGGTATAAACCAAATAGATTTGAAATATTCTTAATTTAAAATATTATTTTATTTTCATTTGCTATCATCCAGTCACTTTTTCTTTTTTATTTGTATTGTGGAAAGGAGATCAGAATGAGAGCTGAACTAAACAAAGGGAAGAATTGATTGAATGCCCTTAAGCAAAGACAACTGAAACAAGAGCTAGATGAACCAGATATTCATATCTTTCTCACCATCCCTTATCAAATTTGGCACATTCATCAGAAAGATGGAGATTTTTTTAAAAAGTACCTTTCTCTTTCATAGCCAAAGAAGGTGAAATGGAGCTAATAGAGCAAAGGGAATACGTTCCCTGTACAGATCCCTGCTGAAATCAGTACCATCCCCTGCAAACTCACAGTTTGTCCTCAGACACAACACAGCCAGGTCAGGGGAGTGCAGAATGTGCAGCCTGATCAGCCTCTTGTCTGAGCAGCAGTACCTGTCACAGCCTCTTTGACTCACAGTCCTGTGGGTCTGTAACAGCAGGGCACAGGACTCATTTCCATATGCAACCCTATTTTCATGAGGTAGGTCTGTTGAGTGAAGGAATTGACATAAATTGGATATATCATAAGAGAAGGATGGTAGGAGCAGATGATGTCCTGTGTCTTGACCTTAGATTTTTTACACTGTCTCACATGTCAACCTTATAAGTAACTTGGAGTTTCCTGGTTTAGAGGATGTTAAGTGGCGTCAAAACTGATGGAAAAATTATATCAAGGAATAATTCACAATTGTTTACTATCAAACTAAAAAGGTCTTTTGAGGGAGGTTCTGCAAAAGACTCCTCTGCTACTACTCAGGAGTTTTTTCGTTAATATCATGCCTCTGGGGGAAAAAATATTTGCAATGTTTGTGGCTGATGCGGCTTTGAGAGATGCTGAGCACACCAAGAATGAAGACCGGAGTTTAGAATAGTCTTGAAAAACTTGTTTGATAGTTTTAAAACAGTTTATTTAATTCAATAAAGACAATGAAAAACACAGCACTTGATTAAGACCAAATGTAAAAGGCTGAAAAAAGGGCTGGATAGGAGAGGGAATGGTGGTAGGTGGCAAACTGAGCACGAGCCAATGATGTCAGACTTTTGTGAAAAAGGCAAATGTTAAAATGTGTTGTTGGAGACACCTGAGGTAATCTTTCCCCTTTGAATGAAGCCAGTAGGAACTTAAATGATGCTCTGTCCAGCTCTCTATAAAAAACAAAGTGGAAGCAACCCAAGAAAAACAGCTGTGGTCTAGGAAGTGTGATGTGAGGAAAGACTGAAGGACTCAGGGCTCTTTAAAATAACTAAAAGAAAACCAGTGGAAGACATCATAACAATCTGCAAATCTATATAAAGCTCCTGCAAAGAAGAAAGGAGTCAAGCATTCTCTTGTCTACACAGTAAGAAGCAATAGGCCTGAACAGATGTATAGAAAATGCAGCTTAGATATTAGGCAAAGACAGTGAGGCATTGGAATATACTGGGAGTCTCAATAAGCAGCAATTGTTAAGGACAGACTAGAAAAATGTCCGTCAGGAAAGAGAAGAAAATTTGAGGACTGTATGTGGCCAGGAACTGCCTGAGAATGGGAACATGTTGCTATTTTAGTCAGAGAGAGGCTCTGATGGACTCAGCACCAGGCCAGCTATCACAGTGGAAACCCTAATTAAACTTGGTCCAGATTTGTACTTTCATGGGGATTAGGGGACAGGACGACTCGTTTGGGGATTAAAGTTCAACTTGACTAGATAGATTGTGCTGATGACAAATGGGCAGATCTCACAGGGCTTCATGATTACCTCTACTATTTGATAGTATCTAAAGGGCAACAGCACTTAGAGGTTATGAGAATATGTGTTGTTTTATCTAAGCAATAGTGTGCCAAAGCCTCAGCCAGCCAAAGGTATCTCCCTCTTTTCTTCTTCAGAAATAATCACTTGATATTTATGAAAACAGATCACTTTGTTCCTATTTCTAAACTGTGGGAGTCTGCCAAAAGTGTGAAAGACATGCCAGAGTAACTTAATCAGACACTATGCTGTGCACTTCAAAAAGTTCTCTGCTCCACTGGAGCAGAGTTTTAAGAGTTCACAGAGTTTTAAGAGGTTGAGATCATGAGCAGAACAGGAGGATGTGTCTACATAAAAAGTGGCACAAAATCCAAGGATGCGCAGATCTGTGCTGTTACAACTGCACTTATCAGATCAAGTGTCATTATTTTCCATAAATTTCCCCTGTCGGCCTGAGAAATAGCAAAAGGAAGACAGACAATTGGTAATCTATCCTTATTCAACATTAAATCTTGGTCAGATTATATTCAGCCAGCATACTGAACCTCTATGATCTCATGGCACTCAAGGCAGTACATACATATAGAGAGGAACGACATTTAAAGTGGCCAGGTCAGATCCTGAGTTTGTGCTTACATTAAAATTATCAAAGGACTTAGAAGCCTTTTTTTTTCCCCTAAGGAAAAACTGCAATGGGCTGATTCTGAGTCACAATTGTCTCTGTTTCCTTGCAAAATATGTCAAAAGATCTCCTGACACGGAGAGCTGCTGGGTGAATCACTCAGCACAGTGTCAGCTTCATCTCTTGATACCTGGGCATTGCCCTCTCACATCATGACCTTTTCCTTCCCATTTCTTCTCACTCCTGCCCCACTACTGCCCTAGCTGCTGTTAACAACTCTCCTACTTGTCCCTCCTGTGCTCTTTCAGCTGACATTTCTGTCTCTTCCCACCTTGCAGCCCTGTAAACCTCACAGTGGATTTATTTCTCTGCATTCAAGACATGTTGTATTTTTCCTAATCCATGTTGCCAGAACTCCAGTTAGGAGACTACTTCTTCTCTGTTGATTATCCTAGCAGCCAGAAAAGCCTTGCTCTGTCCCTATAGTGCCAGCCTAGAGCATACTTGGCTGGGTTGCAGGCTTGCATTTTAGCCTCAGCTGAACCAGAGGAACAGACTCTAAAAATGTTAGCTGACGACTTTTCTGTTTGAGCAGATACAAATGCACTTCTCAGACAGCTCCACCAAGTTTAAATTGCTTTCCCTAGGAAGAGTCAGAGACACCTCACTTTAGTAATCTTAATCTGGGCCAAGTTTTAAAGTGTGAATGCTTTAATGATTCTTTTTTTTTTTTTTTTAAGGTTCTAGAGAGAAGCAAGCAGGCAAAAAAAACCCTCAACACCATAATGTAAGTACTTTTCTTCCATTCTGTCATTTCTCAGCATTTCTTCCTCTCCTGTTCTCAGGAGCAGCAGAAGTTCAACAGAGGTCCAGGCATTGTCCTACCCCAGATATGTGGCAGAAATCACTGGAAGGTTTGCTCAGGACCACACTGTCTGGAAGTATTTGCATATGCATCTCCAGCAGGAGATCATGCTAATGTGACTATACTTCTTTGGGTAGCCCAGCTAACTTACTCAGAGCTCTCTGTAGCCTTCCTGCCCAGCCTGAATGCTGGCATGACTACCTAGATCAAGGAGCCTTGGCTTTGCAGGAAAGTCACCCAGCCCATCTTTACCAGGACGTCAAAGAGTGCAGGTCATCACCTGCCTCAGGATCTGCTTCAGCAAAGTCTTGCCCGGGAACTGATCTGTTCCTTAGCATCTCCCCTAAGCAAACCCTCTTTCTCCAGAAGACAGCGCATCCCTTTGAAGACAGCCTTGACAAGTTGACATTTTCCAGAGCCGTTTCTGGGAGGCAGTCTCCCAGCATGGTAGGTGTTGGATTAAGTTGGTGAACTCCAGCTAGCCCTGTTGTAAGGAAAATGGTATCTTATATCTGGCTGAAGCTGACTCTGGGTGTTGCTGCTCCATGTTTATAACGGGTAGTAAGGAAGGAGGAGTTCAAACCCAGCTTCCTTCAAACAGGACCTTTTTTCATTGCTGTTGAAGGTCACGTTTGGATACACCTTCCTAGGAATGGTGAAACTTCCTGCCCATCCTTAGGTGTTAACTAGCTTCTTCAAAAGTTCACAGCTAGGTAGAATTTAGCTGGTTCTTAAAAGAAATGTGGACCTGTAAAAAAATTTACTGTTTTTTCTTCTTATGAATTGCTTTTTCCCATTTCCCTACATGGAACATTTTAACTAATATTTTAATTGTTTTTTTTTTTTTTGGTTGGGTTTTATAACAAAATAATCCCATTGCTTTGCAACAAAGAGATGTTGCAAACATAATTAGAATGTCAGCTGAGTGCTCAGGTCTTACATTTAAATGGGTGTAGATGTACATGAATTTAATTACTTGACCAAATTCAGTAAAGATCACCCTACTGATCAATTCACCTGCCCCATTTAAACCAATTTCTGGACAGAGAAGAACCACTTGCAAGATGTATAAATTAAGAATTGTCTCTTAAATAAAGTTTTAAAGTATTTCTTTATCATCACCATTCTTGACCAAATTTTGCAGGAGATATCAAGAATATAACTTACACCAAGGGAAATATGCAATGTCTGGAATGGACACTGATTTATAATCATACTACTAGGAGGTTATTTCACAATTTTATTGTTTGTAACGGAGCTCCATAAAACTGGCAAACTACCTAATTATACAGGCTCTTGAGTACACAAAGGGGCTATTAAAGTGTGTCCTTTTGTCAAACAATATTTATTGGCTTAGTATGAAAGTCCTGTTTCCTCCTTAATGGCTGCCTCCATTATGATAAGAAATCAAAAAAGTCATATTTGTGGATCTTGAAGGAGCAAGATCCATCACAAATTTCCCACTGGGCATATGGAGTGGACCTTAACACTTTTCTCTGGGTTTTTATTTCCTGCTTAAAAGAGTAGCCCAAATAAGGGAATACTACAGACATCTCATGATTAAAACAAATAATTTTCTTCTTGGGTAAAAACATCTACAGAAACTCCTGTATATATCTTTTTTTTTTCTGTCTCTTAGTATAACCCTTTATAACTCTGCTTTTCTGATATCAACACCAGGAATGTGGTAATGCAAATCCAGATCTTTCCCAGATCCTTGCCAGTCTTACCAAAGCCCAGTGGGATTTGGAGCTCAGAATGTTGTCATCCTAAAGGATTTAAGCTCACAGGATAGCAAGTGCTTCCAGTTCCTGGGTGGGCTCAGACCTCACACAGGTGAGATCAGAGCAACCTTCTTGTGCCTTGGTGATGTCCTGGTGGCTGACTCTGCCCTGGAACTGCAGTTTGGACAGTTCACTGCAGAGCAGCTGGACTGACACCCACCCAGTCATTTTGTCAGTAATAGCAACAGTGAGGTCCCAGAGCAGGCATGAATACTCCTTTAGTGCATTTAAAGCTGCCTGGTAATAACAAAACAGTACAAGTGAATTGGCATCAGATATAAAGATACTCCTGAGAGGCATGATGTCTTGAAAGGAAGTGAAAAAAGATAAAAGTCTTAAGTTAGCTCTGCAGAAAATCTTCTGGACCAAGAGACAAAAGGAAAAATCACATGGGTACAATTTGGGCTGGGCAAAAATGAGAGGTTTCTGTAATGTTAGCCTACTTCCATTGGGAAAGGAGTGTATAGATGGGATTATTTGTGCTAATTGTTAGGAAGGCAATCAGATAGTATTCTATTTTGAGAGCAGAATTAGGAAGCATTTCATAATGCTAGACAAGGCTGCAAGGAAGCAAACTCCACACTAGCACTGGTACATGAGCATTTTACAATTCTGAGGCAAAACATATGAAGAGATGCTTTTCTTGGCTATCAGTACATGAATCTGAGGAACCTGGATAAAAATAGCAATGAATCTACTATTTTCACAGAAGAGAAGAAATTATATATTAGCACTACTGTAATGCACTGGGATGCCTGGGGAGCAAGGAATACATAGAAGAGGCACAGCAAATGGCCAGCCTCTGTTAGGGATATTGCTGACAGATCTAGAATTACTGCCAAGGCCAAACAGCAGGAGAGAGGATGCAAATGTGTTACTGTGTGGCTGGTGAAGGCCAAAAGGAATCTGGTCAGGATCTATTCCAAAGCATCAAGGTGAAGGAAAAGAGAACAGGATTTGTTACTTGTCAAATACCTGCAGATTTTGTATTGGGAGATTAATTATAGAGGTTATAAGAGGCCAACAAGAGAAATGTCTTTAGTTATTGACTCTTAATAATGGTAACTTTCTAAGACCAAAGGATAAAATAACTATTTCTGTGGGGGGAAAAATTAATCTCTGGATTGGCTCTATTGGACCTGGTGGTTATTTTCTGGTCTGGTTATATTTACTACTAGCAAGGAGAATACCCCTTAAATATATAAATATCCTTCAAGCTTAATCTAATTTCTGTTTATGCACTTCATGTTTCAGAAAATATAACTAAAACTCTGTATGAACTAATACAGAATACCTCTAAAAATTATAAGCAAGTTAATTTATAAAAAATTTACTCACTTGGAGCCTCCATCCTTCAGCCTTTCTCTGCAGTCTTGAGCTGCTTTTCTTACTGATCACAAGTAGGTATTCCTACTTTTAAAAAAGGACCAGTCCAGGTAAACACAGCACCTGCCTGACCAGCCAGGCAGCACAGGCAGGCACTGCATTCTGCAGAGCAGGGGAGAGCAAGAGCCCTTTCCTTTCTCCCCCCAGGTTGGTTCCAGCGAGAGGGAAACTGGCCAAAAGAAGTGTTAAAACTTATATGAGGATGCAGTTTTCAAATGCTCCTCATTTCTCATTCTCTTGCCACAAATTTCTGCATTCCCTGATCTCTTTAGAAATACGTCAATTTGTAGAAAACCAGCTACAGGTGCACCAAATGGGCTATCTTCGATGAGGGGAGTCTGGGGATGCAGCTGCACCTCAAAGAGCAGCCTGACTTAATGTCTCTCAAATTCACTCCAGTGCACTTCAGAAATGAAAACAGCAGTTTGGTTTGTTCATATATTAACAGAGTAAAATAGAAAACAGAGATTTGGCTTGATTGAAAACAAAGTTGCAAGAGAAGAAAATAAATAAGTAAATGTAACAGGTGGTCTTTGAAAGGGAAATGCCTCTTTAAATTGCTTGTGCCCCAGCTATTAAGGGCAGCACAGAAGGGGTAGATGCAGCATCCTGTCTTTTACATCTGTCTTCAGATTATTTTCCCAAGTCAGTGGGACAGGGCCTTCCCTGCTGCTATTGTGCACAATGGCATCACCTCTGCTCCCTCACCACTCTGTCTTCCTCACTGGTAAGAGAAATGCAGCATGAAGATTTATATGGGATTGGATTGCAAAGGTTTCCTCTCATTGCCACATGTTGTGTTTCCACCTTTGCTTTTTGAAGCTGGACTGCAAAATGGAAAGTCAGCAAATGGGTTTCTCCTTACCACCTGAGGACTTCTGCTGCATTCCCAGCACAGCCTCTCCAGCAGGAAAGACTGTATTACAAACTACATTTCAAAGTAAAATACTTTGTAAGTCATTCACCACAAAAAGTGTTCCTGCATGTACATCTTACACCACCCATCATTTTCAGCTCACGACCAGTTTTCCACACAGATTGCATATACAGATGGCAGACTTGGCAGTCATTTCTTTTCTCACTTTCTTCTTCTCTTTCTCTACCTTCCTACCCCATCACTTTTGGAGGCCCCTGCAACCACAGAACCTACACTGTGAAAGTGAAGGTGCTATGAGCTTACTGAAAACAGACGTGGAAACTCAAATTTTGACCTTTTTCAGATTCCAAATAATTCCAATTTTAAGAATGTTATCTTTAGCACCAGAGAGCATTTGAATTCGATGAAATTCATGCCATGCTGTGCTGATAAAGTGCTCGTTGAGACATAAAGAGCTGGCTAGCTAAGGAGAGCAGCCAAAGAGGCCGGGGCTGGAATCCCTCCCTTCCTTCTCCTCCCCTCAGCAGCAGCAGCAGCAGCAGCAGCAGCAGCAGCAGGCTGCCTTCATCCCTTCCTGAAAGGCACAAAGAGAGAGGCTGCTGCCTAGCGGCGGCAGACAAAGGCAGAAAGCTGTTCTGTTGTTCTGCTGTCACGGTTCACCACGGGCCACTGGACAAGGCGGGATGGAGGGGAGGTCTCCAGGCTCCATCCCCTCCCTCTGGAATCCTCCCAGACAGAAAGTCTCTGCTCTGGGCAGCACTTGGGGAGGGCTGGCTCCCTGGCCAGCAGTCACCTCCCAGGTGACCATCTCCTTTCTCTGCCAGAACTGGCTCACAGGACTCCTGCAGGCAAGGACAGAGGTCCTCTAAATGAGGAACCATCAATGTCCTTATCAATGAGGCACCATCAGCGTTAACCCAGTTTCCAGAACAGTATTAGGGTGGTCCTTTCAACACTCCAGCATACTCCTCAAGAGCCTGACAATAAATACAAAACCCCCACTGATTAAGCTGGCCCATGGCACAAATTCTAGACAAGCAGTGAATATGAATGTAGGGAGGACAGCATTTCTAAGCAGTGTGCCCATATAAAAAGTTATTTAAAATGAAGGAAATACAGTGATATAAACAAAAACCAACTCCTAAGGAGTGATAGATTGTAACCTTGGTTGCAATCCAGGTTACACCAGCTCCAGAGTGTTTTCAGTAGCCTGGAAACATCGGATGTCCCACTATGACTCCAAACAGAGAAGTGCTCTCCTAATCTGTAAACATCAGAGTAGGATGGCGGAACAGGAAAGTAATGTTCTCTCTAGGCATGCTACTACAGCTCTGGCACTGCATCATTCATCACACACTGATGTCTTCATTTTTAAATGGATATAGAAAAAAAAAAGGAGAGGGAAAAAAAGCCACAGAAATTATCTGAGGACTGAGAGGAGGGAAGAAAGTTTGCATTGAGGGTCAGCTGTTGTTCAGTGATATCATAAATCTAGTTTACAATACCTCCATTCAAATTAAAAGAATTATTGTAGCTATTTGACAACATGTCCAAAAGCAGGACAAGTTAATTATGGTGGCTTAAGGCTGTTCCTAAATTTATGAAAAGGTAATTTTATCCTGACCAACTTCACGCTGGATGAAATATCATGTGTCTGCACTACTCCAGCTCTGTGTCAGATCAGGTAATGTGTGTTCCCCTATATCTGGCATACATCCACCACAAACCCATCAATTCAGCATAAATATGACATCATGTGTGGTAATTAATGCACCAGAAACACGATCATGTGCTCCTATATTATCTGCATCAAACTGATGCTGACAGAGGGCTTGACAGCTCTGTAACAAGCAAATTAAAACATGATCCAGTACCATGTAAGTGATATCATGGTAAGAGAATACTGAAGGACACTAGGGAGTGCTTTAAATTAGCACAGGGTGGATAGAAGGAGCAAGGCCCACTGGGACAAGAATCAAGACCATTCAAATTTAAGCAAGACATTTTAAACATGTTTAAGTAAGGGTAAAAGAATTTAGAAGATAACACTACCAAAGAAAACACTGGATTTAAAAAAAAATTAAAACACATTAAAAAAATGATGGATTTTTCATTTTCAGGGGTCTTCAGGTCAAGACTTGAAGTTACTCTGAAATATGTGCTTCAGTCTAAAAGGAGCTACTGGGGCAGCACAGCTGGCTAGAACATAAAGAAAAGTAGAATTGCTAAGCACAGCAGTCTTTTGGAAGTCTGTGTTTCTCCATTATGGACTGTAGCGTCCTTCTGAGCATACCTCTGATGAAAACTTCCCTTCCTCATGAATGTTTGCTATAGTAGATGAGACAAGATTAAGAATTATAAAAGCTCCCCTGCGGAGAGAAAGAAGTCACTGAATTATGCAACAATATACAAAGAAAATATGTCATACAAACACAGAGGAATGCTTAAATACAGATACCAGGTGATCAGCAGTAAAAGTAGGAGTGGATTAACAAAATACCTTTATGATTAAGAGTGGAACACATTTATTCATTTCAACATTTTAAAGTCAGAAAATGAAGTAGGCTACACCCATTAGGTAAATGCAATTTTATTATTGATTGATATAACACTTTACTTATTATCCTTGCAGTCAAGTTTCATCATGAAAGTATTTAAAAGTGTTGTTAGATTCTTCCAAGTAAAGATAATAAAATGAAAACAAAACAAAATAAAAGAAATCCCAAAAAGTCAAACTAGGTCCTGACTGCTATGTCAAATTACTGAACCTCTTTTCAAACACTGTATGGCAATGGAACTTTCTAATGCAGTGTCACCAGTACCTCTTGGTAATATGATTTGTTCAGCATCATTTTATAGGCAAACAGCCATAATATGCAAGTGCACATAATATGTAGGTGCACTTCTTTCCATCCCTTTTTCAGCTCTGCAATAAAACAGCTTGCCCACCAGCACTGTCACCAGGATGTTGTGGCTCTCAGCATGGAACAGGGAAGCCTAAATTCCCATGAGGTCCTCCCTAGAAAATCCATGAGCTGCAGGTGGGCTTAGACTGGAGCTGATTCTAGATGGCAAAACCTGTGGATGCCCAGTGGTCAGGGATGTCTCCTCCATTGTTGTCATCTTCCCCCAAGGACTGAGTAAATCCCATTCTTTTAATTAAAGGCTGAATCCAGATTACAGTTATTGTGCCACTTACTGATTGCTAAGAATTTGACCCAACCTTCAGAGGGTCCAAGGACTAAAAAAGTCTAGGTAGCTAAAAAGTTTGGAAAAGAAGAAAGATGCAGAAATTCTGTTTAACTGTAAGATATGCTACAGGCTAAAAAATTCTCTGTAACAATAAATTATCCTACCTGCCAGATATTGTAGATAACAATTATCTGTGCTGATAGTTAAAACTTTCATGTTATCAAGAAGGCTCTAATCATAAACACAACCATGTGGCCATAGGTCATTCTACCAAGGATCCTCAAAGAACCTGCCTGTCCTATAGTATTGTCAGGCAAAATGCAGAAAAACTTCTATTTTGTTATTTTTTTGCTGCTCTTTTACATAACAATGGAGTATTAATATTTAATACAACATTTCAAATATTAATTGATTCAACAGAATGTCAGAATGGCTTGTGTGAGAAAGGGCTGCAGCCTGTGAGATTGATGTTGGAGTAACATGCTGTATTAGCAAGAAAAGTTTTATACAGACTTGGTTGAAGTGAGGAAGTGAAGAAGGATATTCCAGAGAGAGATGAGAAGATCCCCGAGGTGTCTGGGAAAGAAAATGTATAAAAACACAGATCTTTTGCCTCAGTCCAGCAGTAAATTTGGGATAGAAGCCACAGAGCCAATAGATGTGTGCACACTGGCAGGATTATACTTCTTTCGGTCATCTAGTGGTGTTCGTTGAGTTATGTTTCTCAAACAATCAGAAATTCTTGATAACAGAATGCATTTAACTAAATTCTGTATAACTACATATAATCAATACATCTAGCTTTCTGGAAGCCAAATATGTTATGGATGTGTCCTCAAGCTGACTCCTGCAGTAAAGACAATGGGAGTGATAACAAATACATGCCTAAAATAGTGTTAGCCACATAAGCCATTCTCTGTTTGAAATATCTCCAGAACAGGCTTGAGTTTCTATCCCTAAACTATCTGTAGAGATACTGCAACTGGATTTTCAATATATTGATTTTGGTTGAGGAACAAATAATTATTTCTGATCAAATATACAAGAATGTTTTCTATTTCTATGAAGCAAACCAAAACCAACAGATATAGGAATGGTGGTGGAAAATGGCAAATCAAGTCAAGGTTTTGCCTCAGAAGTTACATTGCTCTTTACTACATAATGGCATAACATTTTCACGTGCACTTGCCACTTGTGAATAAAAGCCATTTTATTCCATAAACCAAATTCAGTTTTCTCACGACAGAGCTCCACAGAAAATGGAAGTGGAGAGGATGGATTCTGGTGATATTGTCTGCAGAACTGGGTGACGATTGTAGAGCTATGTCTCTTCAAAGTTATCACCAACACTGGATAAAAACTCTACTATTTATTTAAACTCCTGATTAGCAAATACAGACTTAATTAGAGCTACAGCATTCGTTGACTCTTACAAGACCAGGTTTCTAAAAATAAAAGATACGAAAAGAAAAAAAAAAAAAAAAACAAAAAAAAAAACAACAATACAAATTGATACTTCGGTAGTGGAGCTGGAATGACGAATTGAGCATAAAGACTTTGGTGCCGTGGCACCGCACGCCCACAGCGCCCGTGCTCTCCCGGTGCTGTGGGCACAGCCGTGCGCTCCCGGGGCTCCACGGGCACAGCCGTGCACTCCCGGTGCTCCATGGGCAGAGAGAGCCGTGCGCTCCCGGT
>JAHXMQ010012337.1:55071382-55086966 GCA_020466415.1 Ammodramus savannarum pratensis
GGGAGGGATGTTTGGGGTAATTCAGTGGGACCCATTGTCATGACTATTTCTGTAGGACCACCTGTGTGTGTTCCATAGCACCTTCCAGTGCCAGAGCTGTGCCAGCTGCTTTGGGAGGAGCACTGCCAGCAGCACTGGGTCGCAGGCTGTGCTCTCCAGCTGGGACAGGGAGATGGCGCTCCTGGAGAGAGCCCAGCAAGGCCAGTCTGGCTCTCAGCCTGTCCCTGTCACCGAGAGGCTGGCACAGCTCGGCCCCGAGCAGAGAGTGCTTAGGGCACATCTCATCAGTGCTCACAAATACCTGAAGGGAGGGTGAAAGGAGAATGGAGCCAGGAACATTCCAGTAGTTTCCAGTGACAGGAACAGGGGCAGTGGGTACACACTGAAGCACAGGAGGCTCCCTCAGAATGCCAATAAAGACTTTTTCACAGTTACGGTGACTGAGCACTGGCACAGGCTGTCCAGGAAGGTTGTGGAGAGATGTGTCCTTGAAGATAGATATCCAAAAGCTGTCTGGACATGATCCTGGGCAGCCTGCTCTGAGTGACCCTGCTTGAACATGCATGTTGAACCAGATGACCTCCACAAGTTCCTTCCAACCTCAGCTGTTCTGTGATTCTGTTAAATTCCGTGGCAGCTCCTTTTAAACTGGGGTAGGAAAGTTACCAAGTGAACCATTTTAATGCTAGTAACACATTTCTTTCAGTAACTGGATGTATTTGTTTGTGCTTTTAGTGCATTTTGATTTTATCACAGATTTTGTGGTTATCATCACATATAATAATCACATTTCTATTTAAGATTGCTAGTCCATTGTGGCACTCTGTTTTTCATTTCCAGTTGTTTACTCCTCCAGAATTACAAGAACTGAATGGATTTATTGTCTTCATGTAAACTCTTGATCTTCATATTTAGGGCTTTATGACAAAACTCAACAGATCTAAAAGTAGCAATAATATTAAAATGATGATGCTGTATCATGGATAGTACTTTAGTTTGGGCAAGTGCATAATCCTCATCTGATCCAGAACTGAAACAAGCACTGGTGACACAGCTGAGAGTAACTGGCATGTGAATTGCAAGTGTACCTTGGGCTGTGACCTGTCCTGGTGAGAGGAGCAGAACAGGTTGTATTTTCAGTGAGGATACTCCAGGCAGTCTGTAGACTCCTGGACACATTTTGCATGGAAGATGTTTACAGGGAACAGCTCCTTGCCAACAGTAGCTGCCAAAGCATGCATTATAATCCCAACAGAAGGTTATTTAGTTTAGGCCAAAACTGTGCCAAGGATCATTCTAGCAATTTAACAGTTGCCCTCCAGTGCCATTCATGGCATCATCCAAGTCAGCAGTGTAGACGCAGCCAGAGTTTGTCAGAACTTATTTATTTCTAATTTTATTTCGTTCCACTACATCTGTCTGGAGCCAGCTTCTAAAATAAATTCTGTAGTCACAAATCAACACTTTTTTTGTTATATTTTTAAAGTGGCAGTACAAATGGTAATTTTGTAAGCCAATCAGCATAGTGCAAATAGTGAAAGAGAAGTTTTTCCTTGAACCATACATCTGAGCAAGAGGAGTAATTATGGGTGCCTGTCATTCCAGTCTCAATATCTGCAGAGCCACTGAGGTGCATCTGTAAAACTGACTCCTGGAACCTGGATATCCTCCCTCCTGACAGGACAGCTCCCTGCTTGTTTTTGACTCATCATCTTGTGCAAGTTTGGTCTTCACAAACTACAAGAGATCAGCCCTTCATTTATGTCTCTAAAGCACATACACACAACTGTCTCAAATAAATATACTTAGATGGGACTTAATGGGGTGCCTTGTAAGATGAGGACCTTCATTTTCTGACCTCACATGAAACAGGGTAGAGTTGTGTTTTCCCCTTCTCTGTTGTCTCCTCTTTCCCCTGTTACTTCAGGTTCTTCTGAATCCATACAAGTTACAGTGCCACTTACAAGGGTAATGCTGTTTCCAAATTTGCCATTAATATTATAAAGAATGTTTCCAAAAGTTCTGAAATGAGCTATAAAATAATCTAGGACTGCAAAAAAACTCCAATTAATCAATAATTAAGATTACTTGCTTACAAAAATTGAGAGGTGACTTTATACGTGGGAAAATACCTTCATGGGGTTAAATACTTGATGATAACTGACTGTCTAGCTTATCAGAAAAATGTAACAAAAAATCAATATCTGGAATTAAAAAACAGACAATGCCAATGAAAAATCATGATTTTTAAAGCTGGAAATGACTATTATAGAATAAACTTTCAAAGAGAAGTAGCTGATTCTCTATTGCTTAATGTGATTTCCAAGTAAGACTGTCTGCATTTTCAGGGGGTGCACTTCAGATGAGTATAATTACTGAATGCAATACATGAGTAGCTGGATAAAATGAAGTGGCCTCTGTTAGGTACTTAGAGAAGATGAATTAGGTTCTTTCTGGTCCTGAAAAGTGCAAGTCTTTGAGAAGCAAGAGGAAATCATTACTGGATCTATTAAATCCACTCCTATTCAGGATATAAGCATGAGGTTATGAAGCTGTGCTGCTCATACCAGAAATACTCTTCACTTCTTTGACCTTTCAAGAAGTCAGCAAAGAGCCTAGAAATAAAGAGCTCTCCAGAACAGTGTGACAGAATAACCCAGCCACTTCCACCTGTCATATGGAGGAGCAGGGTGAGCTTCACCAACAGAAGCCAGAGAAAATAAACAGAAGCACAAAGCCACCAACACAGCTACCAACACACAGACTCACCAGCTCAGCCTTCAGAGTTCAGCTTTTCACATACTGCATTGAATGGTTCAATCAGATTTGCAGCAACAGTAAAAGTAATATGATATTAGACAAATGAAGAAATTTTATGTGATTAGGAAGTGAGGTGGATTGTTCAATTTGTTGCTTATGTTTATACACCTTCTTGTAAGACATTCAGTGTGTTTATCTTAAATGGGGAAATGGTGACAGTAAAGATTGCACAATGTACAAGTTGGAAAACCAGTCTCCTTAGACTTGGTCTGCTAAAGGTTCATATTCTTGATTGTATCTCCAGCTAGTTCTTAGTGTATTTTTTTTTATCTTCACAGTTTGTTTTAATTTTTTGGCTCGGTTATTCTCTGGCACTGAATTAGTAACAGTGAACCACAGTGAACCCCCGTTGCTGTGTTGTAACTGCTGGAAGCCTGGCTGCATAATCACTATTTGCCAATGCCTACTAAATTCCACTTCTAACAATATAATAAGCAGTGGATGGACCCTTATGAAAGTATTGTGCAGAATGAGAATCAGTTGTGTCTGGCAGTTACAGTAAGAATCAGGGAAATGCCATCTGGATAATGAAAGGCACACAGAATTTACATTTGTCATTACAGCTAAAGATCTGAAATCTAGCACCTGAAGTGCCAGCAGGAGTTGGAGAGGAGACACAAGGAGGGTTGGTCATGAATTGAGCAGAGACTGGTGGCTGCTGAATCTGCAGGAGGGACAGGTGTGTAATGTGGGGCAGAGCATGTGTACTGAACACATGATTAAATATGTTTGTGGATTCAAGCAGAATGTCTGAAGCTCCTCAAGTATGATGTGCTCAGTGCAGTTATCAGATGACAAGGTGCACCAAAAAGGACTGTTCTCTAAACTGTGAGCTAACACCAAATGCTGTGGCTTATGGGTTTTTTTATGTACATTTCTTTGGTTTTCATGGTTTAACCAGCATAGCATCTGATTAACATGCACTTATTTTCTGTTTGCTACATGCCTCCTCCCCACCCTCTAAATTCATCATAAATGCATTGAGATTACTTGAGAAGACTCCTCTTGACTTCAGAAAAGTTGAATTTAACCTTTTCTTAGATTTCAAGGGAATATTAATTGGCTACCATTTTGTGTCAGATTTTGTCAGTATCATGCAAGAGGAGTGTAGATCCTGGGGATGTGTATTTTCTCATATTGTTTCTTCAGATTTTGCTGTTCTAAAGTATGTGCCTGAGGAGAGAACAGAAGTTTAGCAGGAGAGAGACTGTTTCAGTATTCCAACCCAGCGCTCAGGAGATCTGTGCTCACTTCTGAGACTTGCCAGAAGCTCCCCAGGTAGTTTTGAGCGAGCTGATCAGTCAGTGTCTCCCTGTGTGCCTGTTTAGTCAAACGGCAATTATAGCCCTGCATGCAGTCACGATTCCCTGGCTGGCGAGCAGGCTGCTGTGTTGGGGACTGTCACTTCCCTCAGCCCTCAGCACTGCGAGCTGCAAGCTTAAAATAGCCCCAAGGAGCCCAAGTGAGGGAGGGGAGCGTGCCTCACCAGCCCTGGAGAGCTTTGCTGGCAGCAGCCCTCGCGCAGAGCCCGCGCGCTGGGACCAGGCGAGCTGTGCCCTGATGGAGCACGGCTGGCTGCACAGCCTGGGAGGCTGCCACACTCCTGCGTGACCTTAAACACCACGGCCATGCTGCCTTTGGGACTCTGCTGTTGAAACATGCTCCTTTTATGTAACTCGCGGCAGTATTCTTGAAGGAATAGTTTGTCATTCCTCTTTCCCAAGTTACAAGCATCTTTGGTTGTTCTTCTGTTTCCTTTTTTGTGCACTTGCAAGCCTGGTACGCCACTAGTGATGAGGGAGAGGCTATAATAATCTTTATTTCTGTTTTGCCAGGCTGCTCTAACCATCCTACAGGAAGTCAAAATCTCCATGTTCAGTACTTCAGGCTTTTGATTGCTTCCTTTCTGGAGCTGCTGAGCCTGCCTTCCTAAGGGATTTGCTGTGCTAAGAGATGTATCAAGCTTACACTGACTGGTTTAGATTGCTCTTTTGTTTATTGTGCTCCTTTTGTGTCTCTTGAGGGTGTCCAGTGACACCATCCATCCCGCTGTCCGTTTGGGAACATCTGAGGAGCTGGAGCAAAGGGGGAGTGAGTGGAAAGGAATGTGAACCATAAACTGCATCTCTGGAGTCGTAGCTCTAAAGTCATGCTGTCCCCTGTAAGCAGATGTCCTTCCACGTAGAGCAGGGCTGCCAGCAGCCCTCTCCAGAGGCTTGGCTCAGCTTGAGCCCTTGAGCAGAGCAGAGAGGCCCTTCCTGCCAAGTCCCCTCTCGGGTCCCAGGGGCAGAGGACGTGGCTTTCCTCAGCCATCTCGCCATCAGCTGAGCTCTCCTCTCACAGGGAGCTTACAGGACTGCTCCAAAGCCAACACAGCTCAACAGCATGCTGAGACTTGGCATGGGCTGGGGGAAGATTAGGGGAATAACCTCTTGTGGGGATATTCTGACATTTTCTCTAGGTTTTGCCTCCTCCATGGTTGTTGAGAGTACTGGAATCTAGGCTCTGTTTCAGAAATGTGGCATTTGCCAGTCTCTTGAAGACTCACGTATGTTTGTTCGTTAGAAGTATTGTAATCATTATCTAGAGCTAAAATTAAAATTTATGGCTTGTATTAAGAGGATCAGAGCAAGATCAACATGATTTTGGCAGAATTAGAGGACAATTCTAGCTAAGTGCTGACCTACATAAAGAAAAAGAACAAACTGAGAACATTTTGACTTGGCATCAATGGCAGGAGAGAAACAATTTTGCCTGCATTAAACCATATGCCAAATCCCATAACTTAAGAAGTTCCACATATTGGCAAGCATACAGAACTCATACACTTTTAAAACTTAGCAAATGTCTGCTTTCAACTTTATAGAATTTCTAAAAATGTCTAATTGTGATAGCAAGTGGAATATGATTTCAAATAGGCTTAAATTAAATTTCTAAAACTAGAATGAGCATTTAAATTAGTGCATACCTAGGAACAATTCAAAATTAACTTTTGGGGCCTCTTAGGAAACATTCTGAATTCATGTATCACATATCAAAGCAGCAGGTATTTTTACAAATACCTAGGCAATTCAGCCCATATGAAATTGTAAATATGTGTTTCTACAAGTAAGTGCCAGTAATATTAGGCAGAGGCATGTTTATTGTTAGTACTTGTAAAATCTTCTGGAATAATAAAACAAGCTGGGTCTATTATGACCTTTTTTATTACGTTTTTTTATTTTACTTAGGCAATTTTATTTTCTTCATCTATGTTATAATATGATCATTTGAACAGAAAACTTATGCTACTGAAATATTAGAGGCAACTACAAAGGAACACAGTCATAACTGAAGATTTTTTTTAAATGGAGGAAAAAGACTTTTACTGATATTGGGAGGTTTTTTCCCAATTTAACACTTTTTTTTCTCTCAAAATAATTGGAAAGAATTTTGCTCCTTTGTTAGGAGTTGAAAGTAAAATATGTAAAAATGTCCTGCTGATGTACATACATTGTTCTGTCACAGCCTGGGCTGAATGTCCCATTTTACTCTGAAAGTGATTAACATATGTTAAAGAGCTTGTGGAAGGCCTGATGGAGAATCAAACGCTCTATCCTAACAGCCTTGAGGGGTCTCGCCATGGAGACATGTTTTCCCACTGCCTTCTTCCCAGCAATCACAGAATGCTAAAATATATCAAGAGGGGTGGGAAAACAGCCACTCCTGAAATGCTTCTTGTTTTGTGACAAAACCAGTGAACTGCATTAGGACTGTACAAAAAAAAGTAAGGATAATATCATCTATTCATAATCATCAAAACATCTCCAGTGGAACTCATCTGACAAAGGAGTGTTACGTTAGGACACATAACAATGGTACCAGAAATTTGCCAGGAGATTTAACTGGAAAAATGCCTTTCCATTTTCAGGCACTCCCCACAATGGCAAGAGCAAAAAGAAGTTAAATTCAAAAACTGAAAAAGAGATTGTGGGAAAAAACCCATTTAATCTGGCAGTGCTGCTGGCAGTTGGCTAACACTTTTATGCCATGTAGCTGTGTGGTTTCTCTGTTCTGGTAACCCCTGCTTGAGCATGGCCTGCAGAGAAATCTGTGTTGATCTCATGAGTCATTCCCAGGAGATGGCAAACATGACTAAAAGGCTGGAATACAAGACACATGTTACAGGATGAAAACCAAAAGAACTGGAGGGTGTTTAACCAGCAGTCAAGAGATTAACTCTAGAGACACAGTGTGAGGAGATGGGCATGAAGGAGGGATGCAGAACAGGATCACAGTACCCTTTGCTCCTGCTGACCTCCAGAGCTGCTGCTGGAGTGCAGGGAGCCCATGTCAACCCTGCAGGGAGCTGAAGGAAGAGACAGTTGTCTCAGTGGTCCCAAGCCCGAGACAAGGAGACCATTAATGGGCCCTCTGGCACACAGCTACCATTCTCCATTACACACGTACCACAGGCCTCAGTGGGCTGTGCAATAGTTTGCTTGGCCAGGGTTGACATTGTCTTGCTATTTATGAAATCAATAAAAGCTTTCTTGTTTCTTGAGCATATGTTCTTGATTAAAAGGTTTATTGAAGCACACTTGTCCTTCCTAAAACATGTGGATGTCTTTTGGGATGGACAGGCAAATTTTCAGTGTCACAGAAGGTCGTACTCAATTGCAAATACCAAAGCATGCTGACAACACGTGTGCAGCAGCTTCAACATCGACAGTGTGCCATAATGAGCTCACTAAAAGGGTTGGGGACTTCCTGTGGATCCGTGCATGAAGAAGTATTGGGTCACTCCTGATGCCTCTGCACCCTGGTTTTGAAGAGAGAGGTGCCTCCACACACTTGTCCAGCTGACAGAAGCACCTGAGCAGTCACCTCTCCTTCTCTCCTTCTGTGCTCTGCAAAAGGGAGCTTTCTGCTGTCCCACCACCCACCGAGTAGGCATTTGCCTTCAGAAGATTCTAAAACACAATATGCATTGGTAACACAAGGCAGAAATTTCTCAAATGCTTCAAGCTATGTCTTGACATGTTTCCATTTTTCTTTCTCTGTTCCAGAATTCATCCATATTATTCAAAAATGGGTCTGAAGCTCAGAAGAGATTTTTCTCAGATTTCCACTCACTGAGAAGCCTGTCACCCTGAAAGCAAATAAAATCAAAATAACAGTAGTACTAACAGACCATTTAATGTCTGCAATGTGAGGCTGTGGAAAATGACCTTTGAAACATCTTGGCATGAGATGCTATTCCAGTACTTTGCAGACTATGTAGCCATGTAGCCAATTCAGGGACAGAAATAAGGAAATGTGTTTTCTGGTTCATTTCAATATTTCAACAGAGGAGAAGCAAATAAAGAGAAAAAATTAGTCAGTATAAGTCAATAATGCATTTCAAAGGGGTGTTTTAATTTAAAATGTGAAAAAATGCTGAAGCTGTTTAAATCTGTACAGCATAAATTAATATATCATTCAAATTTTTAAAAATATCCTATTTTACATAGTTTCTATTTTGTTGAAAAAAAAGCCACTCAATAATTATTTGTTTATCTCTGCCTGAAGTTGCCTGCTGTACAGCATTTCTTGTTCTCTTTCAGTTTTAATTCCTTTTTTACACTTACACTTTATCTTATTATCTCTATCTCATTCTACACCATTCCTTTTAGATTAAAAGAACCTTTTTTTTTTTAGTTACTCTAAATCTAGTAGTGAAAGGTGATGAGAAGAAGAGGTTTTATATAAATGTGCCAGTTTGTTTGCTTGGACAGCAGAGATAACATTCTCAGCTATGTTCTTTAACAACAGTTCCCAACCGAGAATTGCGGTAAAAAGCAACATAAAAGCTGGTATTGAAAATAAATTCTACATTACCAAAACCAAATTTTAAGAGCACAGCAGCCTATTCTGTAATAAGTTATTGTGGTGTATAAGTTCAGCCAGTATGGGCCTTTAATTTTGTGTTACAAACTTTGGAGAGTGATAGAAGTACACTAAACATATTAGAGACAAATATATTACCACTGATCTATTAATTTAGAAATGTGGATCAGTTGGCCAATTACCTTTTTATCTTTCTCTATGCAAAACTTAGTAAGAACAAATTGTATTAGACCTAAGCACTTGTTTAACATTTGTTGATTGGCACAATTACATTCAAAGACTTGTCTTCATTTCTTAAAGGACAAGTTATACAAATGTTCAGCCATGGTGTCCCTGAACTTCCACTTCTGTCTGTTGTACAAGTGATCAAAACATCACCACATTCTTGCATTTTTCTTTGTGGATGAAAGTAAAACAGATTTGGCAGTGAAGGAATGTTGCAGCAGAAAGGTTCACAAGATAAGTGCTGGATGAAAACCAAGACTATCATTGTACCAAAAAAGTAATCTAACTTGGTTTTATTTTAAATTTAAAATGTGTTTTAAATTTAACTGCAGTTTCAGGTCCACGTTTCTTTGCTCTTTGCAACTGTGGCTAGCAAATAATATAGTGAGATTTACTTTGGGGACATCAACTTGAGTTTTCTTTGGGTTTGTAAAGGCTTTTCCTTCACCATAGCACTGCCAGTTTGGACTGAATAGGGTTTCCTTTTGTATTTTTCCATGCTCTTTGCTCAGTTGAAAAGCATCAAAGAAACTGTCATTTGTTGAGAGCATCTAGCAGTCACTGTTACAAGTCAAATGTTAAGCAAACTTTGCTACCACAGAGAAGCTTAATTTTTCTAATTGGTGTGTACGGCAGGATGCGGAGGTAAGGCTGGAGAAGATTTCCCACTTCCAGGAGTTTTAGTTTCTGAAATTACAGTGCTTTTAGAAGTATTTTCTTTTGGATTCTTAGGGAAGTCTAAGAAGCCTGACCTGCATCCAGCAGGGATACCTGTGTGGGAGGAGGCCTTGGAGTACTTCAGCTTTGTATTCCTCTTGCCTGGAGCAGTGACTCATGGAGTACATGTATCTACAACATGCTGGCTCCCATGGAAACCCTGCTGACTCCCTTCCTGTGAGTATCTCTGTGGAGGGATGCTCAGACCTGAGGTGCAGGGGCACATGTGGGATAATGCCACAGACACTCATGCCAACCAATGGACACTGGGCATTCATGGATCTGGGGCTCCCTGGCACCTGAGCTCTCCCAGGCCCATGTAGCTTTGTCCTTCCTTGATGAGAATTTTTAAGCTGATATTCCTTCCCATGTGAGAAACAAGCATGTTACCCCCAACAATAAAAGCCCTCTTTCCAGCTGTCACTACTGAAGGCTTTGTCAGGAATGTGGGAAGGCCACACCATAGCTCCAGTGGATGCCAGTGAGAAATGGGTACCTAAGCACCCGAGGTGCCTTGGAAAATCCCAGACACTTATGAAATGGAGCAGCTCTCAGCTGTCCTTGCACGTTCCAGCAGAGGCTGTCTCTCATTTGCAGGCTCCAGACTGTCTCTTTTGGGCCTGGGAACAGCGCTGCTCCAAGGGGCGACGACACGTTCCTGGGCCTTGGCCTCAAATATGGGGACAACAGATACCACTGAAGATAGGTTCCCACTCTGGGTGTCAAAATGTTTCCCAAGGACTGGGCTTCCTGTTCAAGCTTTTGCTGTTTTCCCTGGTTTGCATTTTGCCAGTCATTTTTTCCATTCTTTTGCTGCTAGCTATTTTTCATTAGTATCCCTGGTCAGCAGGAACCTACCCTGCTTCAATTTTACAAGAACTTTGACAATTGAAATTTACCCCATCGTGTGTTTCAAAGTGAATCACAACAATTCTTCATCTATTACAAGCTGTGAATTGCTGAGACATCTGACCCAAATTATGGCTTCAGCTGGCATGAACAGGAATTTACTCAATGAAAATCAGTTCCTCCCAAAGAGTTTCTTTCATCCATGCAACATTTTTTTAAATGCAAGTTTGAAGATTAGTAAGGACTCTGTTATTACTTACTACCAACTAAAGGTTGATTTCCCCCACTATTTTAAAAAACATAGAAAATCAATTTCCCTGAAATTTCATTCATTTGTATCAATTCTAAGGAAAAAATTCAAAATAATAATCTTTGAATGACTTAAAATGAAAATGGGATATTGCAGTCCAACTCCCTCAGTTTATTTTCATCCTTCCCATTTCCCTTTCACTGTTACATTGCAATTTTTTAATGTCAGAAATGTTGCTGTCTACGCCTGTCTATGTCTGTGTTGCCATTTCTATGTCTACAAGACTCAAAATGTAAGAATTTGCCTTGGGATTTAATTTATTTTTTCCCCAGCTCAGAATTTGATCACAGCTGAATCATCTCAGTAACAGGTCTTGCATCTCACATCAGATTCCAGAGAGCTGACTACAGTTTATCTGCAGACAGATGCACCATCTCCATCCCAGGCTGTCTGAACCTGGGCAGTACCCATCCGCCCCATTCTGAGGAATTTTACTGAGACCTCACTTGCCTCTAGGCAGATGAAGCGCAGGTCACTGATTTCAGCTCTAGAATGCCTTCTGCCAGCCTTTGCTTGGGAGGCAAAGCCCCATATTCAAGCTCTTCCAAGTACTGAAACCAGTGGCACAGGCCACTCAGTGCCCTTCTTGACTTGTCTCACTTCTTGGAGCTCCACCTATGCTTGGGAAATCTCACCTCATCGCTTATTTCCTCCAGGAAAAAGCAGTAAAAAAGAATGCAAGGCCACTTTAATTTCCTGGGAAATTATACACAAAAGTACCCTGATCTGTGCTGTGCACACAGCTAGTCTCATCCCTGTCTGTGAGTCTGAGGCAGCAGACACAGCAAGAGCTGTGATGGAGGCTGTGCTGCACTGACATGCCCTGTGGGGCAAACACAGTTCTGGGGTGCCCACTAGCACCCTCAGGGTCTAATTGTGTCCTGATTTCTGCTTTTACTGACATCCCAGGGTCTCAGCAGTTTGTCCTGGGTTTCTGCAGAAGAGTTTACATCTTGTTCAGACTTTGTGCTATGTGAGAGCAAACAAGTCCTAATAACACCTCAACCTAAAGTCTCATGAAAGCAGTGCTGTGAGATGTGCCTTGTAGCTGCCATAAACACCTATGAAAATGCAGTAGGGGCTGCCACAGTGAGTGAGACTGGGTGAGACTGGCTGCCAGAGTGACACTGAGTTGCTGGGAGGGCCACCCATGCCCAGAGGCAGAGTAACAGCAGGATCAATATTTCACAGCCCTTTGCCTTCTCTTTGAGTCAGGATACCTTTGCCGTAAGAGGAACCCAGAAAATACAGGGAAGGAGACAGGTGACTAAATGCAGGTGACTACTGCCATTTTACACACCATATTTATATGTCCCTCCTCCTCTAACCTGCCTGTCTATTGCACTTGGCTTTAATCCATCTGCACCAAACTCCAGCCACATGCCATCAGTCACCCTTTCACAGCATCAGTGACAATGGTCTCCTTGTGCACCAGATCAGGTGCTCATCAATATTCTCCCTGCCTGCGTGTGATCAAAACATTCCATTTCACAGTCTGTCTGCCAAGGGTCAGCATCCAAACAACAGAGGTCGTGGCTGGAACAAAGGATAGCATTTGGTGGCACAACTTGCATTTCTCTCTTTCCAACTCACCTCAGAGTTTCTGATTGCCTATCTCAATGTATGTGGTTATTCTCAAGCCTATTTCAGAAAACCAGTTGCACTAAGCATGGGTTTAAATGCTATAAATTTACTTGATGCTGAAAAGACAAGGTTTAAAATTAATTTGCTCAAGCACGTGTCAACATTATGATTTAGCCAAAAGCTGCTGCCATGTCTTATCTCAATCTCCAAGGCAAATTTCCAGCATGTTATTTAGGAGGGAAGGTATTGCTACATAAAAGAATTTCTGAGTCCCTCAAGAGCATTTGGTTCTGGGTGCATCAGAGAAACCTGCAATTGTCACTCCTGCCACCTACATGGGGCTTCTCTTGAAACGAGTTGTGAGAAGCCTGGTTTTAATGGCAAAGCCTAAGGATGCTGCTTTAGCTTCTCTTGTGATTAATGTTAATGAAGTGTTCTTCATGTGTGTCTGCTTTGTGTATGAGTTGTGAATTTTTGGTCTGAGTGACAATTACATTGGCAGAGGGTTACAGCTCTGAGCTTGGGAGCAGGGAATCAGGGATGGGTTTGCTTTCACCACACCCTGAGAAGGATATGCTCAGTTGGTTTTACGGATGATCTGAAGATAGTATAGAGTGATTTTTTCTGGATTTTGCCTTGTTTTGCGTACCTGATCAATGTATTGAGGTGCACATCTCTATACCCAAAGCCTGGCAACTGGAAATGGTACAGGCTAAAGAATGAAAACTGCTGTGTGTGTTGGACTGGGGATGGTGCTGGGGATTAGCGACTATCAACCATTTTAGATTCTGTAGTTTGTCTGAGGCTCAGCAATTGGCTCCTTTTCAGTTTCTGTAAAAAGTGTTTCGTGAACTATTCAAGGTGTGGGTCTCTCCTCTGTATAGCGCATGTTCCAAGAGCTGACAGATTTGTGTTTTGCCAGAGGTGCACTTGGGTAGACACAATTACACTGACTGTTTTACTGAGTGAGGAAGGTCTCCGTTCTCGGCCTGTTGTCTCTGCCCGGTTAGGTGTAGGATGGCCTTAGGACAGCCCACGCTCCAAAGGATGAGTGCACTCTTCAGATTTTTCTTCAATATTGTTTATTATTTATCTACAAAGTTGTCTCCCAGCCTGACAGAGGTCTGGCCAGCAAGACAGCCATGGGCACTCCGACCTCCCACTGGGCGGTCGTATATTTTTATACTAAAAACTACGTATAAGATATTTACCTTTACCTTCCAATACCCTTTACCCTTATTAACAAGTGCAGATTTAATGTGAACCAATCCCAAAGTGCCAGCATCGCCACCAAAGATGGATGACAAGAAGAATAGAAGGACAAGACACGCCCTAATTCCTCCATCTTGTCTCCTACAAACCCCCCTGTACCAAAATCCCAAAACCTGTGTTTTCACCCTGTGAATAATCAATTCCTTCACCACTTATCCCCGAGTGATCCTCTCATCCTCATACAGGTGGCACATCCCATGCAGGGTGAAAATCCAACCACCAAGCACTTCTGGCAACATTCCAGGATTTCCGAGCCCCCCAAGGGTTGTCTCGGCAACTCTGGACATCAGGAGTGATGTGCTGAGTTCCCACAGGAAGGAAAATTTTCCTGAGTTGTGTTGTAGAACTTGCAGCTCTGTCTTGATTGTATTTCTGTTCTGGAAGTAATTCCATGTTGTTTATTGGTGTTTTGAGTGTCTCTTTTGATCAATGTAATCTCTTCTTTAATTTTTATGTTTCTTCCATAGACATTATCTGTCCTTTTGGCAAATTGTTTAATGCCTGACCTTTTACTCTGGGGGAGTGATTTGAAACACTCTTAGCTAGATGCTTCATGGAAAAAATTTGGAACTGCATCCTCTCTGATCAGTAATTTAGCCTTGGCTGATGTTTGGTAACATCTCCTTTCCAAGGAAAGACAATATAACTTATGGTGTTTTGGTGCCATGCTCTTTGTGGCCTATTTGACAGGTTTTATTGCAATGGTAAATAATTTATTTTCCATCTTTATTGTCTCTAACAAAGCTGTAGATAAGAATTTGAACTGATGCTTCATAGCTCATGTTTTATTTCAGACATTTTCCTCCCATGACTTTCTGTGACTCACCCTGTATAAAGTATGTAATTGAGGTACTGTTGGAATTTCTCCTAAAGAGATGGATTTCTTTTGAGGGATGGCTTCTTCTCCATTTGGGCAGTGTTGGGAAGTAGGAAAGTGAATAATAACTTTCTGTAAGCAGCACATGGAAGTTTTGGGATCCACAGAACCAATACTATCAGTCTTCTGATGAACCTTAGGAACTAGCAAGAGCACAAAATAGCAAAATCATTCTTATGCGAGGTGTGGTGTGACAAAGTTTGGGGTAAGTGGTCTGGGCTTGAGCTCCCAAATTTTTGCACCAGCTTCCTTCTGCTTTTCCCTAGGCTAAAGTGTGGGACACAGAAGGCAATTGGCAATGTCAGGAGCCTGGGAGGACCAGCTCTTCTTTGACCCATCATGTGAATTGACACACAGAGGAAACCATGGCAACCACCAAAATGCAGCTGAAATGGGAAGAGTGGATTTATTGCATTTTCTCACTAACAACATCAGGCAGTCAAGACACACAGGAACACAGGCTGGGTTAGGCTCAGTTCATCCTAGAGACCAAAGGCACACAGGAACACAGGCTGGGTTAGGCTCAGTTCTTCATCCTAGAGACCAAAGGCACACAGGAACACAGGCTGGGTTAGGCTCAGTTCATCCTAAAAAGCTTTGTGCACACACGGTTTATCACAAGGCTGTGATTTTATGATCTCTCTCTCTCTCCCAGCAGGAGGCTGAAAAATGTCTGTTAGAGTGTTATCTCTACACAGGATTTCTACTTCTGAAAGCAGGCCAAGGATGAACGACACTAGGCATAATAAATGGACTTTTCCCACACCTACTTCCTTAGCATTCCCAGATGCAAGGTTCCATTTCCCAACTTCAAGCAAAAACCTTTCTGTCCTCACCAGTTCCCCCAGTTTTGACCTTCCCAGCACTGTTGTAGTGTGTTATGTCAGTTTATTTTATTGCTCCCTCATTTACTGTATTGTTCCCCCCATTTTATGTAAATGGTTCTGCCCTCCCCAGTTTTCCTGCCACAGCCCTGCCAGTTGTGTTGTTCCCTTAGCAACCCTTGCTACATGTATTGTCGATCTTTTAGGTTATATAATTCCTCCTCCCCTTTTTCCCTTA
>JAHXMQ010012337.1:55087066-55316919 GCA_020466415.1 Ammodramus savannarum pratensis
CCTCAGCTAGCCAGACACTGACCTTGAAGGCCAGATACACCTCGCCGCACAGCACCTACATTTTGCAGAACATGTGTCCAGTGTTCACTCATCAAATCTCACCAGGATGCTGGCAGTATCTCAGCTTTGGACATGCATGGGCAGGAGTGGAGCTGCCGCTCTCCGCACTGACCCATGACTCAGGCAGCTCCCAGTTCCCAGGGTGGCACCAAGCATTGATGGTTTGCCTCTTGAGATCCACAGGCTCTGTCACTTAGTCTCTATATTCAGGCCATGTGAAAGACACTTGGGGAAAAGTTTTGCCACTTAGTTATCACCAGGCTTTTACCCTGAGGCTTGAGGAGAGTTGGACAAACCTCCAGTGCAGAGTTTTGTCTATTCTTTGGCTGTCATCTTTAGGCCAAGACTCTGAGACTGCAAACTGTGTGGTTTGGCTGTGAACCCTCATCATTCCTCCTTTGTTCTCAGTAGGGTTTTGTCTCTGGAGCATTCAAATTTTGCCTAAAACACATGAGGTTCTTCCACCAGTTTGATTTCTGTTGATGGGGATGTCTTTTGATTATGAGCATCAAGGGTTCTTGGTCTGTATTCCAGGTGGTTTTGGAGTAATATCTGCATTTTTCTCCTGTGTTTAGTTATTCTAAAGTACTTAGAAAATGAGGGCTTGGCCCTCACTGAGTCTCTTTTTAACTGAGGCTTAGTAAAGAATATTGTGAAATTGCCTTTGTGGTCTTTCTATTTTGCTTGTTCTTGGCTGCATCTGAGTGAGCAAAAGTGTTTGAAGCAGGTATCTGAAAAAATTGGAATCACATGCAAATTAAAGTTTTCACTCAAAAATATGCAAAGCCTGACATAGAAATTATTCAGATAATTTAGAAATTTCCAAGGGAACTAGAACAAGAAAACCTCAGCCTGACATCCTGAGGTTGCTGGGTAAGAGTAACCTCAGAATGATGCAATCTCAGCAAACCCACAAAGAGCAATCAAGGTGGCCTGAAGATGGCAAAATCAAAACCAAAGGGGATAATTTTAAAAAGTGTAGAATGGAGATGGGAAGTTACCAATTTATTAGAGGAAATTTCCATTGAAAATATATTGGTGAAAAAAAATGAACAAACTATATAGGGAAGACAAAGAAGGTGAGTGTTAGCTCAGATATGTTTGTCACATATAAATAATGTTGAACTGGTTTGCTTTCCATCTGCAACAGGAATAACATATCTTGTGGAAAGGGGAAAAGCAAGAGTTTCCACACCCCCTGTTTCTAGCCAGGCCTTCCTCCACACTATTTCATTTGCTACTACCATTTAGGGAAGCACAGGGATTTTGGATGGCTGGTTCTCTGTCTTCTCTGATGTAGAACCAAGCTCACAGTGCTCCATAGTAAATTCTGCTTACTGAAAATATGCCTACTTCTCTTTGCTGCATTTCAGAAACCCCTTAGAGGTAGCACATCCTAAAGACAACGCTTTCCCAATCACTGGTTCACACAAAACTACAAAACTGGTGGCACACGTGACCACAGAGTAGCCTCTGGTGGCCACTGCTCAATGCAAAACACACAGAGGTGATTTCTACAGAACCTCATCTCAGCCTGCTCTGTCTCTAGGTAAAAGCTCAGAGGCCCCTGGAATCATAAATCATAGCTGGCACTGATCCAAGGGGAATCAATAAACTGATTGAAGAGGTTGAACTCCTATCAACACTGTTTGTCTGGTGACAATAGCGCAGATACCATTCTTATAAAAGCAAGACTACAGACTCCAAGACATAAGAAATGACCATTGTGCTCTACTCAGTGCTTGGCAACAGCTGATCTGGAATATTCCTTGTGGTGGTCTGGCTTTCATCCCTGCAGATGGAGAAAGGCAAGGAAAAAGCAGGACAAATGACTAGCGATCTAGAAAATACAACCTGGGAAGGAAGATTGAAGGAACTGGGTTCTCAGACTGAAGGAAAAGAATATTTTAAAAGTCAGGAAGTTCTTTTATATCCTTAAATATGTACAATGTTGCTTTACAAAGGAAATAAATAAGCTGTTTCCCATATTCACAATGAAAAATAGTAGGCTTAATTTACTGCAAAGGATGCAGAAGATAAACATTAAAGAAAACATTACAATATTAAGAGTTGCAAGGCTGCATGTCCTTGTGTCTGTCAGGAAAGGATAAAATACACATCATTCAGGTGATGGATTGTCTGGCCAATCAAATTGACTGGACACCAATGGATTGACTGGTCTCAGAAGTCTCTTTACAGGCTTTATCTCTAGCAGCCTGTAAAGATAGCTAAGATAATATCTGATAGCAGATTTCAGCCAGACCTTTTGGCCAGGTAATGTCCAGTTAAAGAGACAGCATAACTTACAATAAGCAGTTTTTTATAATACTGATTTGTGGCACTATTTTGCTTGAAAACTACATAGATGAGACTATAAATCCAGATTGTAGCTGCTATTTTATTTGCACATGGGCTAAATTTCAGTTTTGTCTTTGACTTTTTGTAACTTTGTCCATTTTTACTATTAGAGATCTGCTTGGAAATCCTTACATGACTTGAAAACCTTGATTGAACTCGAGTAAACATAGTATATCTAAGTAGATTTTTTAGTCAAAAAATTTGTTGCCCCACTGTTCACACACATCTGAATGTTTATGGGCATGCAGAAAAGCACAGATTCCACCACTGATTCCCTAGGGATTCCACTCAAGTCCTTTCTCCAATAAGAAAATCTTGTTTTCCATTATTCAACCCATTATTGATACACAAATTATCATCCTTCTAATCCCTTGGCAATTTAATTCTTTTTGAAAAGCTTCAAAGGAATTCAATACACACAGTGACTTTTCTCTGCACAGCGTGGGACCTTCCCCAACATACCACATTCATCTCTGTGACTGCTAGTCTCAGTCTGTGCCATGACCCTGAGTGGAAGTCAGGGCTGCTGATCTGTTTCCTGGATTAAAAATTAGTCACATCTATCATCTTCCATTCCTGTGGCATCACAGCTGAGGCATTATTCCTAGGTGGATTATATATCCAAGCAGTAGCTTCATGACTCAATAGCTGAGTTACAGCTACATTCAGAAACCTGGTCTGAACAGCTTCTGGCCCTGCTAACCAGACATTATTCCTCTCAGCACTTCTGAAGTCTTGTTTACTCATTCTTCAGTTTTAGGAAGATTTTGCCATGAAGGCAGGCTAAAGTCCAACATAACGAAAACCAAAACTTTCCTGCTAACCTTATTGCCAGGGCTTACTGCCTGTCTTACACCTCAACATCATGTTTTTTACACCTCAATGTCATGTTTCTGCCCCAGACTGCTGGCTGGTTTGTTTGGGTAAAACACATCATGCTGGGTCTGACAGCTCCAGAGAGCCTGGAGAGTCTGGCACAGCTCCATACCTTGGGTCAAGCCAGCAGTGAGGCTGGAAATGCATTCCCAGTAGGCAGGGGCACACAGAGCACTCCAAGTCACTGAAATCCCTCCCTTTGCCCTCCTCTGGTTCCTCCTCTGGGCATCTTATCATAAGGCATGAATAATTCCATATGCTTTTCCTATAGTGTGTCCTGGAGCTCAGGACAGTGGCGCCCTGCAGATCGGGAGGTGTGGAGAGCTGCTCCCAGTGACGCTCTGTGATGGGTTTAAATCTGGACACGGGGCTGAAGTCCTCTGGGCACAGCCCCAGGAGGAGCCTGGAAAAGTTCCTCCCTCATTCCTTGGTTTGGATTCCCACTTGCCCTTGGGCCTCTGTGATCCTCAGGCCTCTGGAGAGGGACCTTTGGTGCTCTGATGGTCCCTGTGACGTGCCTGGGAGGGCCTGGGCAGGGTGTTATACATCCCCCACCCTCTGTGCTCCTCTCCGGGTGGGCAAATGAGCCTTCATTACACAACCTGACCATTTTCTGCTTCTGATGTGTCCAAAAACATTTAATACTAGCTTTTGCCTCTGGTGACTTGCTCTTGAAAATCTTTTATCTGATCCAACCATCCAACCTGGTTATGTTTTCATGTTTACCCTTACATTGTCTTGCTTGAAATCACCTTTTCCCTTTTTTTACTCTTTTTTTTTTTTTTTTTTTTTGTAAACTTGTCTTAGCTTCTGCTGGTTAACCAAACAGACTTATTTGCCTTATCAGGGGTCTTTCAGAGTTTTTATTCATTCAAGACATGCATTTACTCTCAATTTCTAAAATGGTGTCCTTAAAGAACCTCTGGATTCCAATAAGCATATTATCCCCGGTTCCTTTTTAATTCCTTATCAAACAGCATCTTCATTTTTTCATAAATCTCTTCTAAAAATACAAAATAAGTCAAATTTTGTAGGGTTTGTGTATGTGTTTGTCTTTTTTTGTTCCTGCCAGAAGGCTGGATTCAATACATTATGAGCCCTTATGTGGGGTTCTATGTAAATAGTCACCCACTGAGCCACATGCCCTGCTGTGTCTTTGCTGCAGGTCCTCTAAGGTCATGCATACAGCCTGACTTCAATCACTTTAATTAGTTTGTGACACCACTGAAGAGGATGGTCTCCCCTCTTCTGCCTGCTGCTGCTCCTTCCCCTCTGGATCGGGAAACAGAACTCAATAAAACTGTGTGACACTTCAAAGTTCCATTTGAAGCCTGATGCCTTTCACTTTGGGAGCAGCGTGTGAAGCAGGGAGTTCAGCTGAGCAAAGCTCCAGCTCAGCTTCCACTCAGGTTTGGCTGAGGCTGAAAGTGCTGCCAAGAGCAAAACTCTAACAATTTGTCTTGGGCTCAGCTCTCACCCAGTTCCTTGTCCCAGCTTACTGCAGCCCCACTGGGCAGTGTGTCCTTTGATTCCTCACTTGCCATGCTTAGCCAGAGGGCCTTCACTTGGCTCCTGAGAAAGCCAGCACAAAAGCAGAGGAGGATTTCCAGGAAGAAGTTCACCACCTGTTGGAGGAGCAGCCTTTTGCGCTTTTCTGCAGTTCCAGGGAAAGGTTTTGGCCTCTGCAGCTGGTAATATTTTTGCAAAGAGAAGGAGATTAAAAACATCACACTTCTTACCACCTTTGCCAAGAGCACTTGAAAACAACTTCAAAGAACGTCCCCCCTCCATGCACAGAGTGCAAAACATCCCTTTGTAGGGAGTCAAACCAGACCAATGAAATGGGGGAGAGACATCTTCTTTGATCATTTGTTGCTCAGACAAGCTCGTGGGTAACAGTTTCTAGGTTAATTAAATGTTACTTTGTACTGACAAACCGGGCTTGTGCTAAAGCCTCAGGATTTGTTTGTGTGGCTGAAAGCTTGTCCTCCCTCACAGTCACAGCATAAACCACAAACCTTCCAGCCTAGTAACATGCAAACATAATAGCAAACAGCAAGATACAAGACCTGACCTCTTGGCTTGGGTACCGGCTTTGGGGAATGAGCTTCCCATGTCAAGAGCTGGTTATCTTCTCAAAATCCATTTCTTTTCTTTCAGGAAAGAAGCATGCATACAGTTTTTATAAACTTTCCCATTTTTGTTTTCTTTTTTGTTTTTTTTTTTTTCAACTGCTCCCTGATCAGACTGGCTCAGTTAACTTGCTTTCTCTGCAAAAAGGAAGAAATGGGGAGGAAGGAGAAAACAAGTCCTGCCTCCTCCTTTTATGATTAGGGGCAGGAAAAATTAGCATGTTATAGATGGAGGGCCCTGGTTGCTCTGTGGGTTTCCCACTGCTTTCCCATGTCTGTACATCAAGTCTTGCAAAGCTGAGTGATAGCACAAAAATCCCACTGTCATGGGAGAAGCGTTGTTTCCATGTGGTGCTACTTATCTCAACCTATCTGAAATAGCTTCTGTCACAGCAGAACAATTAAAGCAGAAGTTCAGCAGTTTCTTGGGCAGCCCTTCTTTACCTGTACTCTCTTCTGGGAGGATCTTCCAAAGATTTCAAAAGGCTTCAGCTGCAGGAAAGAACGGAGCTCAAAGCTACCCTGTGGTGCTGTGGGTGTCAAGCCCCAGGTGACAAGCCTGACTGTGAATGCTACCTCAGGAAAAGTGTCCTTTCTGCAGAGACACCACAGACAGCACCAGATGCTGCAATGCAAATACTGATTAATGTTGGGCATCACCTCCAGAACAGATCCAAACAGCCAGGTATCTGTATTTGCTTCCAAATGGACATCAGGGTCCTAATTTATAACATGTGCATATGGGGGAGCACATGCAAAGTGACCTAGTAAATGCAAGGCAGTCCTGCTCACAGAATTGCCAGCTGCTCTGTACAAAAGTCACACGTCAGGTTCTTTCTTTATATAAAGGTGTTGGGTTTAAAATAATTACATTTTAAAAATACCCATGGCTTTTTGCTTGTTTGAACCCTTGAATAAAAAACAAGTAACAATTTCAAGCTACTCTCCAGTTCATGACAGCTAGAATCTGAATCACTACTTTTATTCAGTTCTGGGATTGCCCTGTGTTTGCTGGGCTGTGGGAGTCAGGCTCTAAGAGACCCTCTGGTGGCATGATAATTACAATAAAATGCCTTGGTTCCATGGAGCACACCCTTGGCAGTGGAAGGGCAGATCTGTTTGTGAATTTCACTCTAAATAGCTGTTGGATTTAATTCTCTTTTGCTTCAGTTATTTACATTCAGGCAATGTGTGCCTCTCCAGGGATGGGCTCAAGCCTCTCCCACCAGCACAGATAGTCTGGCTTTCAGCCTGACCAGCAAGGGCCATGGGAAACCCTGAGAGGGGTTTGGCCCCACCACAGCACAACATTTCTGTTGTCTTTACTCTTGGGAAGGGGCAGAAAGCTGACAGTGCAGCTTTCACACAGGGCCCTTTCTGACTGGGCCACTCTCTTTTAAAGCATCTGGGTGCTTTGGGACACTTTTGAGCTGGCATTTGCAGAGACATGAACTGCAAGTCAGCTTTTAATTCACTGTGTGGGGAATGGAAGCCTGCCAATGCTGCGACCACCATGTGTGTTTTTGCATTGAGACACTGAGCTCAGGACATGGGTTTCAGTGGAGGTGAAGAGCTGGTAATTTTTACCATAACGCTGATAAAGGTAAAATGTAGGCTGTGAGCATGTGGCCAACCTCAAAAACCAGCACTCAGTTATAAAGCACCTGTGCCCTGCCTCTCTGAGGTTTCTATCAGGGCAGTTTTATTCCAAGGTAATAATTTTAAGTATCTTTCACATGGTCAGGAGCCTTGGGCAGAGGCAGTGCAAATGCAGCTCCCAGAGCACAGAAGAGACCAGGATAGAGGAAGCATAACTCAGAAGGCCAGCAGAGCTCCAGTCTGTGTTCCCAGAATTATTCTTGCTTTTCATCCAAAGACTGGAGTGCAATGTGTAAGCAGACCTGCCCTCTGCCCTGAAAGCACTCTCATCCCTCAGCTACAGGCTCTTTCTTGCTGATATTCTCTGATGTGGGTTTGAACATCCTCCAGCTGAGAAAAGCTTAAAAAGCACGTGTCACATTTCCTGAGCACGTGTTCAAACCACTAATGTAAAATTTAAGCACTACCACCAATGCCCTTTACTTTTTCCCCTGCTTTTGAAGGATGCAAAGAACTTGTTTCGTTCTGAAAGGCAACACATTAGCACTGAGCCTCAAAAGAGGACCCAGGTTTGGGTGACCACAGTCTGGAGGAAGGGACTAGGTCCTGACCTTTCTCAGTATATCTCTTGAAGGCAAATTGTAGAGGCACTCTAACCCATAATATGCCTGGTTTCCAATCCTCTTTAAAGGGTGCCAAACCTGATCTCTCTCCTGTATAAAAAGCATGAATTTCAGGTTCTGGTTTCCATGTCAGTAGCCCTGAGTGGCTGCTGCAGCCTTGCAGTCCCACAGCACACTCAGGACTTCAGAGACAGCGCTGCAGGCAGGCTATGGTGGGACAAGGATCCACTTGCAGCTTCTCAAGATGTATGGTGGACCATTCAAGGATCCACTTGCAGCTTCTCAGCTTCACAGAGCAGCCCCCTGATGGCTTCCCCCCGGCATCCAATGCAGACTAAAGCTTGGCTTTGAACTTTGGAAATATTCTTGCTGCTAGGGAATTATAATAGAGCATTTAAAAGGAAATAAAGAGTGATTTACAGCCTTCAAAATTATGCAGTTGAAATTTAATTGAGATTATGCTTCTGGTGTCAGATACTTCATTATTATAACACCACCAGAAAAATGCATGTTTAATGAAATTATGCATTTTAATAGATTGCTATTGCATAGCAAAATTCTGATTAGTTTCCTTTTTAATAACTCACCTAAGAATCTTCCACACAGATTGAAGAGGCTAACCTCACCTAGCAGTCATGAAAGAGAAAGTATGTTTTTAATGCAAAGCAGTCTTGTCTAAAGACTTACTTTCAGAACACTGCTCTTGTAGGGAAAAAAAAGTACCATTGCTAAGAAAACCTTATGTATTGTCATTCTAAATATAAATCTGCTTTCTGGAGGAATACTGAGTAATCTGTTCTGATCTTCAGGATGAAATTATAGTTTTACTTCAGCACAAAACAATACTCAACCCTATCATGGTCCAAGATAAGACAATCTTCTTGCCCATTGCAGACAGAAAGAACTTTTCTAAACTAACATTAGAAAAATTATTTTTTTTATTTCGGGAAAATTTAAGAATCATGTTTCTCTTTAGATTGAGTACTTGATGATGTTAAAAGAAGAAAGTATAGTGGATGAATGGTTATCTTGTCATAATCAAAGTGTGCTTTATTCTCTGAGAATGACATCACATCCAAGTAATCTTCAGATTCCCTGAGCAATGCAGCAAGCCAGTCAAGGTCCCAAAAAATTCAAGTGTATTCACCAAACATGTCACCATGGGACTGGGATCATGCTGTGAAGATGGTAAAATCTATGTTTTACCACAAATTTCTGTGCAACTGTTAATTGCAAGGCCTCTCCAGCTTTTTTTCCTGAAGCCGATGCCTGCCCAAGTAACGCTGCTCTGTGATCAGCCGGACTGATAAAGCCTGGTTCCATGTGGATCCACCTTCTCACTTGAGCCATGCTGCAGACTTTCTAGAGTGCCCTCATCTCCTCCTCCTCCTCCCTTCTCCCATGCTGCAGGCTTTGTGCTCAGCTCTCCCCCACTGCCTCCTCCTGGCAATGCCCTCAGCACCCCAAACCACTGGGGCAGCCAGCAAGGGCTGCAGGTTTGCAGCAAGCAAGGTGAGGATAAAGTTGTTAGTCTGGTGCAGAAGCAGAGATGTTGTCCATCAACATCCCTTCAGGAGCTGCATTAGCCAGGCACACTCGGATCCAGAATGTCCCAGTCTGCCTTTCCATGGGGGATGCCCTTCCTCATGCTAGAGAGTGAGGACAGGCTGATATCACACCTTCCCCCCAGCACCAGCCAGAGCCGGGCTGAGTTTGTCTGCCAGGGACCCTGCACTTCGTTCACAGCATGCTTTGTCCTCAGAAATATTTCACAACTAAGAAAGGAGAAAAAGTATTCATGCCATGAGCTCTCTCTGCAAACTCTCCCCCTTCTTGGCAGTGGAATTCATTAGTGGTGCTTTGGCACCATCATGCTCTCCCAGGATGAAAAGATCAGTTGTTTTAGTTGTTTCCAATTAATACACAATTTTAAATAAATTTTCCACATAAATTAGATTTTTACACTCTACAGTAGAGCCAGATGGACAGAGCCATCTGTCAAAAATTAACACTCACTGAAGGACAGCTAGTATTAAAAAAATAACAATAATGTAACATTCAAAAAAATTTTGCTTTGTACATTGGTTGAACAAACAATTGCATGTAAAGCTGCTGTTACTTTTAAAGATCATCATTTGTGAATACTTGTATAGTACTTTACTGAATTTGAAACAAGAAATTGTTGGATAATTAACCCAACAGCTTGGGGACATTTCTGAGGGTATCTGATCTGGGGTGATGCTGCATAAAGAAATTGAAGAACTAGAAATCATACAGCTATCATAAAGCCATAGGCAAGTCATGGATTGCTGCAGGAAAGACTGAAGCCCTGAATAAAGTGTTCTTTTCCTTTGAACTGAGAAGAACCTGGGTAAAAGTTAGCAAAAGCATTGTTTAAATGATGGGCATTGCCATTACCCCAGGCTCTCTCCTGGAGTTCTTTTCAAGGAGAAAGTATTTTTCTGCTTGCTGTTCCACCAGCCGAAGCTTTGCACCAAGGCATCACAAGTCCAAGCCCTGCACTGATCCCCCTTGGACACAGGGCTGAGGGAGAGGCCCTTTGGCTGTCACAGCCCACTCTGGGCCACTCTCCTTGGGCCATGCAGCCCCCTCCTGCCGTGGGGCTGCTCCCCCAGGGCTCCCCTTGCATCTTGCCAGCCCTGCAGAGGTGCCCACTCAGCAAGGCAGCAGCCAAGGTGCTGGTGCTGCAGCCAGCACTGGGAAAGTTATCCTCTGTGAAGGAGAAAAGCAAAAGGAAAAAGGAAAACCCCCAGCTTTCCAAAAGCTCAGCCTGCCTTTTCAGTGTGAGCAGCCCAGGGCAAGATCTCCTGGCACCAACATGCTAAAGCAGGTTTGGCTTGTTAGGTGCAGGGACTTGTGCAGTCTCTGCATGGTGTTACACTTTAAGTGTAACCTAAAGTTACACTGCACTGGAGATGGGACTTGCTGAACCAGGCTGTCCTTTCCTTCCCACATTTCTACCACCTAAATCTATCAATGTCAAATTTGTCTAATTTTTTTTTACTGGAAGGGTCAAACTGTGATTGGATAACTGACAGAAAACTGCCATTAAAAGACTGAGATTTCAGGGTGCTAAAAAAATAGAAAGCTATCTAAACTTATTTTAAAAGACTATTTCAATAAATTAAACATTTTCAAAATGGTTGCATCTAATGCAATTCCCCTTACGTATTTCCACCACTGGTAGAAACTCCCTGAGAGCTGGCTGGGATTACCTGAGAATTTGGGGTGGGTGACCAAGGTCCCACAAAACTGACTGAGGGCAAATGGAGAGATGAGTTTAATAAAGGAGGTACAGAGAGGCAAGACAACTGCAGACCAGTTGGCTGAACTTTAGTACCCACAAAAACACTGTAAGAACAAACCAGGCAACTTACAAATACACAGAAGGTGCCAATCAGATGAGTGATGGCAAATAGAGATTAAGGAGGAACTAACATTTCAAACCTCTGCAGGTTCCTTCTGTGAGAGGACAAAAATGGAAACTGTCATTCTGCATAAGCAATAGATGTGCTTTGACTACAGTAAAGCTTCAGGATTATCTTACCTGGGGTGTTATAGGGGGAGTCTACATGACACCATTATAAGGACAGTTCAGAGCTGGTTAGAAAACTTGCTTCTAAGAGTCATTGCCACTAAATTTCTTGTCAAACTAGAAGGGTGCATTAAGTATGGATTTCACTGAAGTCAGTCTATGGTACCACACTCTATCTTCATTAACAGATACTGAGCTCCTGAAATACTATTGATAAATTTGAAGATGATGGACAGGGTAGAAGGACCTCTAGTATACAGGAGACAGCCTAGGAATTCAAAATTATCTAGCCAAACTGGAGAAAGTATCTGGAAAACAGAAGGCAGTTTGATAAGGACAAGAAAAAGTGCAAAGCTGACACGGGCTTCTAGAAGAGCAGACATTTAATAAGGCAACACTTTGGCTATGAAGTTGTTCTGTTGAATTTAGGTGTCAGTGTGTGTCACAGTGACTTGTTGCTAAGGAAGGGGGAGCATCATCCTGGGTCACACCGTGCAGCGGTGACATATGTGAAAATATGAAGTTATACTCCCCCACACTTGGCACCAGTCTGGTCTCAGCACAAATGAGTCATTTTGGATGCTCCGGTTTGAGCAAGAGTTGACCAGTATCCTGGAGGAAAGCAGCAAGAGCAACTTATCATGGTGTAGAAAAGGATGGAGAGAATTGGGGCTGTTCCTGACAGGGAAGAGAAAAATGAGAAGAGATACAATAAGGTTTTAACAATTAAAACCAGCAGCTGGAAAGGAGGTGGAAGAGTTTAGCAAGTCTGCTGGGATAGGAAAGCAAATTGTATTAAATTGCAGAGAAGAGAGCTGGACCCAAATGCCTCCCAGAAATGGCAGCAAAGCCCTGGCAGGACCACACTGGGGGGCTGGGGATCACCACACCAAAGGTTTTCCACAAACACAGCAGGGAATCATCTGCCACAAGCAATTTAAGCTTGGGCAACCTGAATGAGAGATGGGTGGCGGACCTCCCAAACGTCACATGATGTAACACTGCTATCTCTCCAAATGCCTGCAAGGGCAGCAGGGCTGGTGAAGAGCCTGGAACACAAATCCTGTGGAGAACAGCTGAGGGAGCTAGGGTTGTTTAGCCTGGAAAAAAGGAGGTTCAGGGGGGACATTATCACTCTGCAGAGCTGCCTGACAAGAGGCTGTAGTCAGGTGGGGTCAGTCCCTTCTCCCAGGCAGACAGAGACAGAATGAGAGGACACAGTCTGAAACTGTACCAGGGGAAGTTCACTCTGGCCATCAGAAAAAATTCTTCACTGAAAGAGAGACTGGGCACTGGAATGGGCTGCCCAGGGAGGTGGTGGAGTCCCCGTCCCTGGAGATGTTTTAAAAAAAGACTGGATGTGGCATTCAGTGCCATGGTTTAGTTGACAAGGTGGTGTTAGGTCATAGGTTGGACTTGATGTTCTCAAAGATCTTTTCCAACCTAATTAATTCTGTGGTTAGCTCTGTAAAGACCCAGACAGATAGAGTAGAGGTCACTAAGGTCTTTCTGCTATCAAAAGGAAGTCAATTAGCATGGTTTCTGCTATAAAGATGAGGAATCTCAGGCATAGATCCTTGCTTGGATGAAAGTTCAAAATTTGGTCAAGCACAGAGCTGGGCAAGAAGGCCAGTGAACTCTCATACAGAACATGCAACCCCATCACCAGGGATCTGGCAGAGCAATTGCCCAGCTTTGGATAAAACAATCAATCAGGGCTTATTTTTGTGCCAATGTCATTTTGCTCAGAGAAATATTCAAGAAAAACATAGAGTTTTGTTTATAGAACAGATTAGAAAAGGTTTCATGCCTTTTATGAGGTGTAGACATAAGAGAAACTTGGAAGATTTCATCACCTTTCATTTCCATGTAAAATTGATGTACCCCTCTTACTCTTTAAGGGGTTTTTTTTCCTAGAGGTGCATTTCACCCTGGAGTTACACACTGCAGAAGGTGAGGTATTTGTCTGCCGTGCCCAAGGGAACAGGGCAGCTAAAATAAGACCTTATTCTTCTGATCTAGAGATGGGAGGCCTGAAGAAGCTTTGATATACTTTGAAAAATCTCAGGAGGGCCAAAGCAGAGAGCCATTCCTAAAACATTCTTACAAAGCATTTTGAAATCTTGTGATTAAAAATACCCCATGGCAGGGGCTGTACCAGCACCAGTACCTGACTGAGCTGTATCAGTGACACTGAACCCAGCACATCAAGGGTTACAGCTGTCCCACATCCCACCTGGACACTGTGCCCAGTATTACTCCCACAGTCAAGAAGGATATTAAAAAATTGGGGGCAGCCCAGCAGGTTTGGGGGTGGGGAGGGTAAGTACCTTAAGATGGTTATAGGATTGGGGACCTTGACACATGAAGAAAGGCTAAAGGGATTGGGTTCTTTCAGCCTGGTGAAGTGAGGGCTCAGGGGGATTCCATTCCTGCCTGCCAGTGTTAGATACTGAGAGATGAGGAAGGCATTCTCTTTGCCAGGATTCACTGTGATGGGCAGTTCAGTCAGTTCAGGGCAAATTTTGTCTCCAGGCACAAAACAAACTTCTGTGAGAGCAGCCAAAGGCTGGGACAGGCTGCTGCTTCCCTAGATGGAACATGCAGGGCTTTGTTTGGCAATGCCCTAGAACACCTAAGGCCCTGCTTCCCACTCACACAGCTCCAACCACACTTTCTGGCTCTGGTCAAGCTGGGCTTTCCCCCCAGCTGAGTTTTTGTTTCTCTCAGTATAGCAAGATGCTGGAGAGCCCAAGGCACACTGTCTTTTACCCCTGTTTTACCTCTCCTCCTATGAGGTACAGCTCTGCACTAGCAATAGCTAGCATCAAGAGGGCATCTTTAGCAGCCTGTCAGCTAAACCCTTGCAAAAAAAACATAAACACAGACACAGTAGCTACAGTGCCCATTTCAGCACACACCTTCCTGCTCCTGGACAGACAGCAACAGCAGGGCTAGGTCTGCATTCCTTGGTAAGGACTAGTGATGGCACACTCTGGCACATCAGGAGCTGCCAGGGCCCAGATGCTCTCCAGTGATAAAAACAACCCAGCATGGAAAGGTTATAAAAAAATATAAATATAAAAAAGATATAAATTTCAAAATTTCTTTACTGTTCCAGTTAGAGATAGTTGAGGGAAAAAGAAGCGGATGTTCTCTTTTTTTCTTGTCTATTTTTGTCTTTTCCAGTGTGACTTTTTAGACCCTCACCTTCTGACTTCATTCTGGAATGCCGCTTAAGTATAAATTAAGCTGGATCTGGCCTGAGATTTCTCTCTCAGATAAAGAGGAGGTTAGCTAAAAAACTCTGGTCATGGAAAAACTCTTATGTCAAGAAAATCAAGATGTGTTTTGAAAAAAATTTTTAAAAACCCAGCAGCTTGACTCCTATTCCTTTCTTTAGTGAACAGAATAATAAAATTAACTGAAGATCAGATAAACAAAACTTATGCTTAGGGCTAGACAGCATGGACATTTATCTCCAGATACAATGTGAGTGCATCTTCTTCATCTCTGCTTTTGTTCCACTGCACGGGCTGCCAGCACCCTCCTCCCACAGACTCTCCCCAGGTTACAACAGCTGAGACCTGCCTTCTTCACCACTTTCTTGAGCAGCTCCAAGTCTCCTTAAGAATGTGAAGTTTCATCCATCTCCCATTGACTTCAGTGAGAGCTCGGTCAGATGCAGAGGTATTTTTGGAAGCTTTGAAAAAATAAATATCTGTGCAGAGGTAGGATGCTTAAAGATAGATGGCTCAGTGGGCATCCCTCATCTCCATGGGGGAACCCTCCACTTGCCAGGCTACACCAAACACACAGACCAGGTCTTGGGTGCAAGGGTGGGAGATGGCAGAGAATGCTCACATCCCTCCTGCTGTCCCCAGCTCCAGCTGCCCCATGATCCCATGCTGCCAAAACCCAGCAGACCTCAGCCACCACCTTTTACAGCAGCAGGAGCTCGTGTTGAACATTTTCCAACTGCAGTGTCACTTACGGCAGAGCTTGGGAGAAATCCTTCCCTCACACAGCTTGGAACCCAGGCTGCCATGTTGTCTTGAACTGAAGAACAGCCTTCCTGAAACAGCCCATAGAGCAAGGGCAGCAACTTGTGCAGGACTCACAACACCTGGCAGAGGCACAGTGGGAGCTGGGCCATTGCTTCTCCTGGAGTGTTTGGTTATAAACTTTGTCAACTGAAACATTTGTACATAACAGACGCTGCTACCATTTTGCCTGCAGTTTGTGACAGAGGTAACTCAGTAGGTGACTGTGGGAATCCATAAAATTAAAGGGTTTTGAGAAAGCTGCAAAAGGCAGTTGTGATTGGTCAAAAAACTTATAAAGTAAGTTGTAACATGAAGTTCTTAGTCTGCTGCCTGAGATGTGAGCTGATGGCATCTTCCCATTGTCATAAGCATGTAATGAGACTAATGTTGGAAAATAAAACAGCTCAAGGCATGTTCCTAGCAGTCCCATCCCGTTTGTAATTTGTACACAGCCCCTGGCCAGCGATAGGTGATCTCCAAACTGGCTTACAAATCACGATTTGCATTTAAACCACAGAGGCTGTTGGAAAAGGGGCTTTTGGATATGGGCAAGAAGCTCAGGAGCAGCTAGAAAAGGCAGGGCTGTGTGTGATGTTTCTCACATCTCAGCAGCTGCTGCTGCTGCGGTCGGCGGCGCGGCCGCGCTCCCACACTGACACCTAGCGCCAGCCAGCCCTGCCCTGCCCGGCCCGGCTCCTGCTCCTCGCACTCACACTCGGGATGGCTTTCTCCAAGTCTTGGGCAGCTCTTTGGGTTCCTGCAGTTTGGATTCGGTCTTTTCTTTAAACGAAGATGAGACTGCTCACGTAGTCTCCATAAAGTAGATTTACACCTGCCACAACATACCTGTTTTCCGCTTCAGTGAAATTATTTCCCCCCCATCAGCCCAGTGCTTTGCAGTTGACTTGGAAATAATGCATCCCATTGCCCTGCTGCCTGTCTGATGGACAGAACCCTAAGCCCATTCCAGAGCTATGTGCTTACAGACAACAACCAAGTCAGTTCATTTCAGAACAGCTTGAAAGCAGCATTTGGTTACATCGCAGCTCTGCAAGCAGAAAACCATTCCCTACAATGCAGCAATGTGCTTTCTCCCTGAAAGCAGTTGTGAGGCTAGACTGCATTTCCAGACCACCCATTAACAGCAGATATCTTACTGACAGATTCTTTGAAACACCAGCTCTTTGGACTATGATCATAAAGAAAAATAAATTTTACCAGCAGAAAATATGCATGAGTTCAATACTTATTCATCATAGCAGAGCTAAAGGGCTCACTCTTCAGAATCTTTATAACTGTTCTGGAGACAAATGAAAAGTAGTTGAAGTCTCAACCAACAAATCCCAGGGGATAGTTTTCCCTGCCCACTTAGATCAGGAGCCCAGAAAAGCCTCTGTGGCCCAGGCACTAAGATGCACTCCACTTTCTACTGCAAGAGTTCAGCAGAAAAATAAACACCTTTTACCAAAAAAGGGACTTCATAGCACTGCAGTTTTCAGTTGTGTCAAGTTACAGTCACAGGATCAGGAAGGTAATTTCTCCCTTTTTAAAAACTCACTAGAGGAAAAAAGAAATTGGAGAAGTTTAGGTTTGTAGAGTTCTTAGTTTGATGTTTAACACAATGTTTTATTCTTTCTGTCATTTAGGTCTTTGTCATATACAGAGCAGATATTAGATCACTCAAGTCTAAAGTTTCATTACTGGCTTCACTCACTGCAGAATTTGAGGCTTTGGCTAATTATTTTAATGAGCTTTAAACACAACTCCTAGAATTAGAATATATTTTTGTTTGATGTTAATAATAAAATAACTTGGGCTCCACAAGCTTTGAAAAAGGTATCTCAGTGTTCATAGAGAATACATTTTTATATCAATCAAAATGACAGGATTGAGAAAATTATTTATATTCTCTTAAATGCACCAAGAACCAAACACATCACCTTAGAAACCTTTGTGGTATGGAAGTTCATCTGTCAGCTTTGTGAAAAGGCAGATGTGCCTCTATTTATCTTTTTAACTTAAACATAGGATTCTCACCCCTGAATTTCAACAAACTGAGCTCCACTTGACAAGACACCTCCAGCATGTCTTCTCTTTGAAGCTGAAATACCAGGCTGCCCACCAGTGCACCTGACTGACAGCTGCCCTGGACAGTGCTTGGCAGCATGTCAGCTCCCAAACAGGGTAGCAGAACAGCTGCTGACATCAAACTTGAAAAACAACCATTTTTTCGCCATCTTCTCATTTCCCTGCCCCTTCCAAAGAGATCCAACCAACACACCCTCCTGCAACCTGCAAGAAAACAAACTGACATAATTGCTTTCTTAATTTGGATATATCAGTACCACAGCATTTCATTCCTGGGGCATAAGCAATGGGAGAGATGCCTCAGACCCTGGCAGTAGGGAATGCACATACTAAAGAGGCACCAGAAAAGACATGAAGAAACAAACACTGAGTTTTCAGCTAATCCTGGCATAAGATAACCCCCAAATGACATCGGGTATCTGGAAGTTGTCTGTAGGGTAAAATTGTTTACAGAATTAGGCAAAATCAAATAAGGAAAAAAAAATAAAATAAAACAAATTTTAGAGACAATAGATTGTGCATTACTGAGAGAATAAAGTAATTTCACCCCTACAGACTAATTCCAAGTCATGTTTTGCAACCATCTATTGAAAAGGCCATCTGGCTACGCTGTGGATACTAACCCAAAACATCTCAGCTTTGACATGCACTGGACCCCCAAATTCATACTTGGTCACACTAAAGATCTTTTCAAGGTTAACTTTCAGGAGGTTTTGCAACTGATGTAGGAAGACAAAGGGATTGTAAACATTTCTCCAGAAACACAATAGTTCTGGCAATTTTTTGAGAATGGATCAGATGTTAGTTAGCACAACTCAGCCTGAGGAAATAGCAACTGCAAATCATGGTGACCATTTCAGAGCCAAGCTTCCTTTGATGCAGCTTTTTGTTTATCCTGAGGGAATAAAGGGAAAATTAGAAGCAGAAAATGAAAAAACCCTACAGGTACAGAAACAACAAGCTGAACTACTGTGAGACTTGTGTGCAGGTGTCAAACACCTCCTCTCCCTTCCCCCATTTCACTACTTGACATGTCAATCCAAAATTCCCAAGTAAAGCCTAAAGGAATACGCAAGACTCTTCAGACACAGCAAGAAGCCCCTGACTGGGAAGCAGTGAGCTGTCTAAAAAATTGAGGGCAAATTCAACATTTATGAGGGCACCAAGAAAGGAGAACTGCACTGGAGCAGAAGTCCAGCTTAAATGAGAACACTGGATCAAAGCCACTCAAGTAATGACCCTTAAAATAAACAAATCCATCCAAACTGTCACTACAACTTGACAAAGCCTGAGAGCTGGAGCAGCTACACCCAACTCACCCCATGTCATGAGGGTTTCAAAGCAGGAGGTGCTCCCCATGTCCCCAGAGGCATTCACTGCCCCACAGAACGATGCTGCTTCTGCCTCTGCTTCCTCCTACTTCTGCTGATCTAAACACAAAGCAGTGGCAGACCTACTGTGCCACTGAACTGAAGAACAGTAAACTCAGTAGATAGTATTGAAAAAAAATTTTTAGGCAGTATTTAAAGGGAAAAAAAATACATAAAGCTCCTTTGTGAACAACATGAGAACAGAAAAACAGAGAAGTATTTTAATCAACTGTGTAACACAGTGACATTGTGACAACTATGTCACAATTTCTCTAAAATTTTAAAATGAGAATCATGTCCCTGGCTGGATTTCCTGCACCAAAAGAGTGGTGAAAGCTCAGGCATCCTATGCATAGAAGAAATCTCCAGAAAAGTGAATAGGAGGCAATATTCAGTATTGTCTAAATCAGAACTTTTTGTCCCAACATGCTATATACAAATGTATATTTAAATTAAAAGAAAATGTGTGGTAAAGCTAAAATAATGAACTAACAGTCCTGAGTGAAGATTTTTCAGAAGATTCTGCTTTTCCTCCTGACACATGTTAAACACACCAGGAAACAGAGCACTGAAACCAACTCCTTCCAAGCCCACCAAAAGGGGAAAAAAAAAAAGCTGAGTTCTTTTGAAACCAGGTATTTCCTGTTAAAAAAAAAAAAGTTTTTACAAGGGCTTTTTGAGTTACAACAGGTTTCACAAAGCTTTGAATTCTCTCTGAGTGGATTTCTGAACTGTCATTGCTGGTTATTACTAGTAGGCACAGAAATTCCCATTTTAATTAGAAACTTTATTTTGAAATACATTGTACAATTTACATGTGAAGTGTTTTCAAGATAAGATATTTAATAACATTATGCTGAGCAAAATGGCTGACCAATTTCCTCAAAGCTCTTCCAGTTATGGGCTTTTTTCATTACAACTATCTTACAGAACTAAGATGCAACTTAGGCATTTGTATTCAGAAGCTAATTACTATGTTTACCTTAGGGACAAAGTATATACTTAAATATTCCAATTAACTGTATGTTTCAATAATGATGTTAAGCATTTGGCATAAGACTGAAAGAAACCCAAGCCCTAATTAAACTTGTATTCACCAAGGATTTTTTAAACAACCTTCATGATCAAACTTCTTTGTTCATAAGGCACAGTCAGACAAGTATTTACAAAGACTGGCTACCAATTCAGTTTTACCTGCATAGCCCTCTTGCTGGTCTGTCAACAGTAATCTGAAAGTTGTTTTCCCTGTCTGCTGCTGAGACTTTCCAAGAACAAGGCAGAGCAGTAAGGCAACTTAAAGAACAGGCATGCACAGGAGTTTGGCATTTGGGATGGATTTTGAACATCTGCAAAGTAGTTCATTTTATAAATGGAGCATTCACCTGCTATTATTGAAATGGTGCCCAACTGTGATAAGATAAATAGAAGTGATGCAAGCAGAGGGTATTTTAATAGAAATTAACAAGATGTCTGGTATGCTTTCAGCTATGACTTTGCATGCAGCAATTCCCACAACTTTCAGAGATAATTTAAATTTAATTCTGAAATTCCCCTCTGCCACTTAGAAAAGCTGAATGTACCAGGAGGTTTCTTGATAACAGGTGAAATATCAAGGAATGAAATCTCCATTTAGATAATGAGCCAATACTGCATCCTACTTTGCATTTCTTATTAGAACAAAAGGAAGTCTTTGGGAATGACAACTGAAATAATTACATCATTATTTTGGCTGCAAGAAAGTTCAAGAACTTTTAACATTGGATGTTTAAAAAACAGTTCTGCCCACAGTCAAAGAATAAAAAATAAAAATGGGGAAAAAAGAGAGAACCTTACCTTCCCCTTCCAAATCACCTCTGAGGAATAATTGCTTGAGATTAGCACTGTATGGCTTCTGTGGCCTATAAATGCCGGATAGATATTCTAAAAATTATCATTTTCAAGCTACTGCTTGTTTTCAATTTTTAGTAACTGCAAACAAAAGTACTTTGTCCATTTCACTTGAATAATCAAACTGAGCATAAAAATCATTAAAAGTGTATTGCTGATACAATTTTGTATCACACACTAAAAGATACTATTTCATAGATTGTTTGTGAAACAAAAAAGATTAGACTATACAAAAAGTTTTCCAAATTCTTTTGCACAGCTGAACTCATAGTGCAGGTTTAAGATTTTTAAAAAAATCTGTAAATGATGTAGTCAAAAGATGTTGAATACAAAATACATTCTGAAATATTTTACAGAATGGCTGAATTATCAAGCATAAGAACTGAGGATAAAGAATGTTAATGACAAGCAGCCACATACAGAACACAAAGCAATAAGTTTAAATCAGACTATTTTGGTTTGTGTAGCCCTTTATTAGCAACTAAAATAGAAGATATCTGTTGTACATCACGGGTAGTAACTGACTATACTGGAGTTTTATTATATTCTAATACAGAATCATTTATAAATGCGTTGTTTTCCTTTTTTTTCTTTTATTAAAAAGCTTCCACCCCCTTTTCCCCCCTTTTTCCGTTTACAACTTGCAAAACTATTCTGAAAGCTGAGTATATGTGCACAGGTCTGCAAAGAGTGCAAATTTAGGATATGATAAATGCTTTACATGTTGTATTTTTAAGGACAGTCTACCACCATGTCTTCATAGCCATTATCTTTTCCAAAGAAAAAAAACAACTCTCACAAAAAGCTCGGATACCAGTCTTCCTTCCATTGTCCTAAACAAGAGAGCATTTTTAAATGAGTTGAAACTAAGGAAGGACTACACCTACTAGAAAAGAACAGAGTTCTATTAGTTTGAGGTTTCAGTATACCCAAAGACCAGGGGCTGTATCTTTGTAAGGGCTAGGCTGGGACCCCGAATACAGAGTGTGTGCAGGTGCCATCCCTGAGCATTCAGCAGTTCAGTGGACCATAAGTGCTCCAGCTGCATAACTCACGGAGCTGTCTTGCCAGTTTCGACACTGGCTCGACTGAGCGTAATTCAAAAATGAAAAGCTCATATTCATTCCGTTCTTCTGGAGCTCGTTGATAGCCTGAGGAGAGAAAAAGAGCTGTTTAAAAAAAAGGCATCAGTGAAATTACATTTTCTAGGTCTCAAAGGTCCTTGCACCATCTCTCACAAGCTCATTATATAAGCACCTCCCAGTAGCTAGTGGATGTAGCCTATTTCTGTGCGGTTTCATTCACTGACGCTTCCCCACTGCACTGTGTGCATCCGTGCAGGTCTCTAAAGCAACACTGAACCTTCCATGACACCTCTTTTAGAAACAATGCTTTCAGTACCATGGGGAATTTATACAGAAACACAGATGCAACAGAAAAAAGCCTAACACTATTAACACTTTTCAGACTATTTCTTCCATCAAGGAGAAAGGAGGTACAAAGATAATTTATTAAAGCATGACAATTGGCAAAAGTGAATGAACAGAACTTAGCTGTGATTCACTGCAAAACTAATAATTATCTGAGGGTAAGAGTGGGTATATTTGCAGAGTTGTCATAGTACTGAACTTTGCTACACGCATCACTAATATTGATAATGCTCATACAAACTTTAATGGACTCCACTTTAAAAGGTTCCTTTCTACGTTCTCCATTCAGACTACATTCCCAGTGAATTAAGTTTTCCCTATTAAAAAAAATAACATGCTTCCTGTTTCATTGAATTACAGTAAAAATACAGTGAGATTCACTCAAGCAATATGACAAATCTGCAGCACTCCACCAGTGCTGTAAAGCAGCTGCAACCAAATTTAGACACCTAAGTTAAGCCAGGTTTATGTTTGCACTGCATCAGCAAAGCAGAATATGGTAACCAGAAAGTAATCTGAATTCTAACTGCTATTAATTTGTGAATTAATGGTGCTCTGCACTAAGCCTCTGTAAGTATATCTCTCACCATATTTTCAAAACTCAAAACCACTGCCAGACATCACAAGGCACTCACAATAGCTAGCTAATAGCGATATAGAGAAAATAAATACACGTTCATAAGTACTGATTCAAAAAAGTACGTACTTCTTCAGGGAGATTGATTTATTTGTTCATTTATTTAGGGCCAAGAGAAAGTGGATGACTGCATTTCATTGAAATTCAAAAGGAATGTGATATCTCATCTCCCTTAGGGAACTGAAAACCCTCAGCCCTTTCAAGAGCTTACATTTGTCTACATGCAAGACACGAAAATCAGAGACCAAATTGAGAACACTTAAAAAATAAATTAATTCAAGGCTTGACATTTTAGAGCTAAGGAATACTGCAACAGTATTGTGTTTTACAAATGCAAGCATTTTCCCAGAAGTTGCATTCTTCAATAAATCAACAGTTACTTACATTTAATAGCACTCCAATAGGATGTCTTCCACATATTGTATTATGGTATTTCTTCAAGTAATTGCTAAAAGATACAGGATCTAGCTGCTCTATAATGCTCATACCCTGAAAAAGAATTGATAGCAATAATTACATTACACATTCACAAGAAGGTGTTTATACATCATCCATTTGTTACAACAGAGCAGGAGGAAAATCCCTCTACTTTGTACCAAGGATATCAAAGGAATCTCAGCATGTGAGCTCTAGCTTGTAGTCATCTTGTTTCCATTCCTTGCCAAACTAAAAGTGCAGGAGCTGTCCCAGAGTTGTCATTAATCCACAGATCTGTGAAGTTCACATTAAAAAAGCTCTGAAGACTAGTTGATCCTCACCATCCAAGACTGCTTTACTTCCATAAGATTTGGTACAGCTATAACCAGACAAATTTACTAAAAGGGCAAAGCGGGAAGAAGCTGTGCCTCCATCTGTTCTCCCTGGTAACAAAGTTCAGGGCCAAGCACTTGTCTGGGGCTTCCAGATATCCAAAAACCCTAGACAAAACAAACACTATCCATGTGCAATTCACATGCTTAACAAGTGTGATATATCCTGGACACACCAGGCATGCAAGGCACTTGATCTGGGCATGGCTTGGCCATTTGCTCGGAGCATAAAAGTCAGATCCAGGAAATCTCTAAAGCACTATCAAGTTGGTGCACAATAAAAAGGTAAGAACCAGGAGATGGTGCTTCACTTTCCAGGAGACAGTCACATGTACACATCCTTTCCTCAAAGGAGAGTGAGACCCATGATCTCATGGAGTCATGCTAAGAATACCAGCACACGTGTGGAAAACAAAATCTTACACATATACAAATATTTGCATTCTTAAAAGCAAAAAGAATCCTACAACTCCAGATACAGTCTACTCTTATCCCATCCCATAAAGCAGATCAAACACCATGAAACTAGTGTAGAAACAAGTCTAAATCACTTATTGTCTCAGTTTTATCATGGGTTTGCTCTTTTGCCAGTATTAAACTCCATCCTCATCTTTTTCTCCTTTCTCTGAAAATGATTCCCTTCAACAGGGAAATGAGCTCCAGACACTCACTAACTCAATAAAATACATAGTTATGCTATTTCTGTTGGTGAAACACTAAGTTCTTTCTCAGAGACTAGAAAAAAACATATACTTTCCATGGGAATAACTGGAGGTTGATACCAGAAAAGGAGACAATTTCTTCTAAGATTCCTGCATTTGTCCCAGCTCTTTCCCCTACTTTTGGGTGATAAAAGGGAAGCCTTTTGCAGGAAGCAGTCAGTCTGAAGTCTCCACCTCAAGAGTGAATTTTCCACAACACTCTGCAAGGGCGTTGGTTGATCTGGCACATATCAGCTAATTATCCAGGCTGGATCCTAGCTTACAATGGAGGAGCAGAAGATTCCCAGGAGAGCTGGGAGAATTACAAACAGCAACAATAACCACTACCCTTGTGTACTTTTAAACAGAAACAGACATCCGATGAATTCATAAAGAAACACATTTTGTGGAAAAACAAAACCAAGCTAAGTTGGCCAATTGATGGTAAGAACTCAGTTTTTCTGGAGTCATGGAGAGAGTGTTTGGAGCCCTGGCCAGTAATTTCAGCTGTTAATCACTCCAGATCTTCAGAGCCTAAATAAGTGCCAAAAGAATAATGGTAGCTATTCTCTAACTAGCAGTGATTACATAGACACCATTGCATTTCCAAAGTTTCCAAAGAATATCTCTCAACCATCCATTTCCTTGCAGATTGTATGTGTCAATACACAGCTAAAGAGACCAGAACTAAACTTGACTAAATACTCAAGTGAAACTAAAGATGCAGAAGGCACTTACTCAGATACTGAACAGCTCATGAGAATATATTTTACCTGTTTGTAAAACCCTTTCATGACCTTCTAAAAACATGAAAATGGCTGCTCCATTGAGAGACTCGCTTTACAGCTGTAAATCACTGGAACATACTGGGCAGAGGCATTTGAACATTTGTCTCAAATGAATGGACATGGATTTATGAGAATGCCAAGTAAGCTTATTTCAATGCACAGTTCAGAGCTGCAAAACATTTACAGCTATGCAGCTCATCCCAGAAAATGCTAACAGAGTTCCATACATCAGAGACTGGAGAAAATCTATAGGGAATTGGTACAAACAGATGTCCTATAAGCATTAGGTTGTACTGAACTCTTCAAGCTTTTGGATTTAAAAATCATTGTGGCAGAGGAACAAAGACTATCAACCTTGTTTCTCAGTCTAATATGGTGTGGAGGAACCAAGGAAACATTTTTGCCAGATTGTGTTTTACACAATTATGTTTTACAAAAAGCAGAGGTATATGAAGCTAATAATTTTCAGTATTTGAAACAACTCAGCTAGGCATGGCTTGGAACAGAGTTAAAACACAAAGCCCACATGGTACAAGTGTAAGCACAGTTTCACAGTTTTTCACATGGTCATTATGGCATCAGGTAGAAATTGCATACCTCAGTTACCCAGATACTGTTAATGGCATCTACAATATCTCAGCACAGTGCACTTAACATGATTACAAAGTTTTATTTTCAAATAATATCCCTTAATAGGATCAAGTATCTACAAACCTACAAAAAAACTTGAAAAAATAACCCCACACACATATCCCAAAACAAACAAACAAAAACCCAATCCAACAACCAATAGGCCCATTTTATACTATATGCCAATAATGCTTTGTTTGGCTGGTCATGTAAAGTCTGTTATCAGTTATTTCAGCTGTTTCTTCACACTTCAATATCTAAACTAATAGCACTAATGGAAGTGGAAACAAACTTGGTCTTAGTACTATCCAGCCCAACTATCTTTGCATGTGTGAGTCACTCAGCCTACATGACAAATACCCACCACGAAAATTACTGCCAAGACACAGAGAAGAGAACAGAGACTTAGGCATCCAGGCAGAGACTCAATCCCACATTATGCCCAGCCTAAGAAGCCTTCCCAGGCTGGAGAACTGTGGAAAGTCCTGGCTCACTGCAGCACCACTGCAGAAGCCACCAGAATCCAGCAGGTCACTAGAGGTGCCTGAGAAGCCATGGGTGCCAAGCATTTTTCCTGGATCAAGTACCAGCTATTCCTGCACAGCACTTGTCAGTGCCTACATTTCCCCCCATCAGCATTCAGGGCACCACAATCCCCACATTGACTCAAGTGAGGCATAAAGTATCCCATACCAAATTTATGCTCCCATAAAATGAGCAATGTAGCAGTGAAGATTAAAGTGAGCATTTTCTGTCAAGTCAACCAAAACCAATTACTCTTCAACAATGTCTAACAAAATACTTCCCTCACTTATATGTAAAAAGATAGTGTGTTTCAGGTTATGGTATACAAACTATTGTACATCAGCTGCTCAGTTACAGCTCCTGATTTGAGGATTATCCCCTAAGGTACCCTTCTAACCACAAGGCTATTTCCCTCCTTTTGCCATTACATCACAAAGCAGGCTGTGGTGACAGTGGTCAGATCAACAATTACCATGGAGAAACTGATGTCTGCCCAGCAATATTTACTACTTTGTATTTGTTTTATGCTGGAGCCTAATGGCTCTAAACTTCAATGTCCAAAGTATTCAGCAGTTTTGATGCACTAGGTGAGAAAATGCACCTATAGGTAAGGTCCAGTCCAATTAAGGAAGAGATAGAGAAGGCTTCTTGATAGAGAAGCCTTTCAACTGACAACAAGAATTATTAAAAATGGGATAAACAGAATGAAGGCAAATTATTTACTATCATCATCCTCTCACAAAGGCATTTCTAAGGAAAATTGATTTCATCTTGCCCCAGAATACCTTCCTGCCTACAATGTGCTCAGCTGACTGCTTTCCTAGTTAGGACCAATAAAATGAAGCCAGTTTTAGCACAGTTTTGTCTCTATCTTAACTCTGTTTTGTCTGTGTATAGGCCTACTGCTTACAACAGTACAAGTCTGTTTAGTACGTCAAATCACATGAAAAAATCCAATACTTATCTAAGGAAATAAGAAGTAGCCAAGTGAGACAAAGTTGAACAAACTTCCAAAAACTGGAAAAATGTGACAGGGAGATCATTGTGATATTGCTAATAAGACATCTCTGAAAATCACCCAAAACAAAAGCTCCTCCATATAGCATCTGAATGGTCATGTGGTCAGATATGGCATGATACCAACAAGCAAAAAATAACCATAGTATGGCTGCTATAGCAGCATGTTTAGTTTTCCAGTTAAACTTCAGATTGAAAAAGTATTTTCATAGTAATTAAACAGTAGACATGATTTTCCATGTTATAAAAAATGTCACTTCCATTTAGCTGAATAACGACTAAAAGGAAGAGCAGGGGCAGCAATGTATTCCCTAAGAGTAATTAAATGTCAAAGTCCAGTCTTTCTTCAAGCTTTCACCACAGAAATTAACAAGGGGAAACTAATGTTTGCTAATGCACCATAATCAGCTCTCCTGCAAAAACACTCAAAGCTACTGATGCTGGGATTCTGCAGAAAAACACTTTTCTTGATAGAGAAGCCTTTCAACTGACTACAAGAATTATTAAAAATGGGATAAACAGAATGAAGGCAAATTATTTACTATTATTATTTCTATTCCAGTGATGAATAGTAGCAAAACAAAGAGGTTAATTTGTATACACAAGGCAAGAAAGTCTAGAGATGTCTCCAACAGATAGGATTTATTCCTTCAAGATAAGGAAAAAATTAACATACCATGAATAAGAACAGCTCTCTGTTCTAACAGATTCTACAGAAGTTACATAAATGATGCAAACAGTTGTAAAACAAATTTTATGGTTACGTACTTCCAGAAGAATTACTTCTAACCTGTGCCTTAAGTATAGACTTGAACATTAAGTTGTTAGGGTTTTCTTATGTTAAAAAAAAAATCCTTGGCTCCTGTGACTGCAAAGAAAATGCAACATAACTGGCATTGGACCTTTATGAATTTAACATTCCTTTCAGCCTTTGGCCAAACCCCAAATGAAGCCTGGTGTACTGCTTTTCCCCACCACCTACTACAGAGTAAGGGGCAGGGGGAAGGCTACTCCCAAGAAAACAGTGGCTTTCATTTCCCTGACCAGTGCAAAGCCCTACAGCCATTCCTCTTCCAACTGGACGTTGCTGAAATCTTTGCATAATCACAATGCTGTTCCTATATGCAGGTATCACAGCAATCAAGCTGGAAGTACCACAATTTCCCATGCATAATTCTTATTGCTTTTCAAAAACAGAAGAGGGTATGTAGACAGAAATTACATTACATCAGGGCATTTTAGGTAGGTGAACATGCTTTGTTTCTTCATTAATTATGCTTATTAATTTATACCCACAATATAATTGTGTGCAGTCAGCAAAATGGAGAATACCAGCTAGAACCAACAGCTAAATTCTTATTGTGGTAAACAAAGGAAAATTATACATTCAATAAAATAGCTAATCTACAATATCTTGTTAGAAAAATTTCTCAAGTGTTCAAAGAAATGGAATGTACAGGAGAAATTTGTTAGTTAGTTCCACCAAATCTGAAAACTTACCATTTTATCTAGGTGCTCAATGGATCTATAAATTTCTCCTTGGGATTCATCATAGTAACTGTAACGGAACCTCTGACCTTGAAACAAAAACCACGTATAAAATAAAAAAGGGAAAAATTGTAGCTAAACCACTCCCTAATACCTACTAAATATTTGAAAGTATAATACTTATAAAGTAGTAATCTTCATTTATTTTATAACTTTTTAGCTCCATTGAGGAAATTCTAGGGCAACCATAGAGTAGCAGCCCAGAAGTAAAGTAAAAAAAATACATGATGGGTGGCTATACTCCTAAAGAGAAATCTACTATGCAGAACTGACACTGAAGTATCACTCACTATTGCCTCTTATTGCCTTAGAATCTGATTATGTAAATTAAAAAGTAAAGCAACATTTCATTTTGCTATCCCTCTTGACAGTCAGATATGGAGTCGGGCTACTTCTGCTTGCACAACAATACCCACAGTAAATGAAGGTTAAAAGAAAAAATTCATGATAATTCAATGAGCAGTTCTAGATGGGTCATTAGCCACAACAGGACCAGGTCATTCTTACATATATCTTCCACCTACTCCACTTCAAAGATGAATGAAACATGCACTTAATTAAGCTGAGCAAAGACGACAATGGAAAAAAAGGAAGAAGGTCTGTTGTGTCACATATCTTTCTGAAGCAGTCCCTTTTCCAGCTACTATTACACTTCAAAGAAAAATAAAATTATAAAGCAGGGCAGAAGTCAAGGCTTCTGGAGTCTTTGTAGCTCTGTCACCAAGATGAACTGGGGTAGCACTGGTGAATTGGAATAAATAATCCATCTGCTATCTCACCCAGCAGCAAAACATACAAAATTTATTTCTGTCAGAGGAATGTGGCCATGCCCAGTGAATTTTTAGCTAATTCGTTTTGAAAGTTGTTTTGAGGTGCTTAAAAGGAGAGTAAAAAGAGCAAGCAACTTCAGACAATTATTTCATTGCAACAGTAGAGAGACACATATAAATCACCATTTATTTCCTCCACTACACTGAAAACACATTACCACATTAATATTTTTTACCCATTATTCCAGATTTTAAAGATTTATTTAACTTTATCAAGGCATTTAAGTTGCAAAATTGAATTTACCAGAACTTCAAATGTTCAATGTTTAATAAAATACATTATTTGAAAATAGCTACAAAATATTCAATATACTCTTATAATGAGATATGGAACTTACCCCAATGGCAAAAGTCAGAAGAAACCACAAAGAGATTACTAGGATCAGCTAGGTATTTACTGAAGAGTTTTCCAAATTCCTGCTCTTTTGACTCACTCAGTGCTCCGACCAACACAGGAATAATAGTAAACTCATCCTTATGGCTTATAAGCAAAAGAAAAAAGGTTGTAATTCAAGTAACATCTGAAGATTTTTCAGGGCTTGCTAACTGAAACTGCAGAATGGTTTAAAGGTTGCTATTATTTGAAGATAGCATTTTGCAAAGGTCATACTAGGATGTTGTTTTAGAACTTCAAAGTACTTCAATTTCAGAAAACATACACCCCCAAAACCAGTATTTCCCTCTGCTGCAAAGTAAAAATACCAGACAAACAAAAAGAAAAGACAGTGAAATCAGCAATGAAGTAAGAATTAAATTTTCCCTGTATAGATGCTGCATGTTGGGAATTCTCCAAAGTAAATGAAACTTATATGAAAATGCTCAACACAGTACCCAGGTATATACTGACACTCGAGGTAAAATTCAAAACACAATGGAAATTTAAACAAAAAAAAAGGGACGGGGCACATCTTAGGGAAGAAACCTCAACACAGATTGAAAATTTTTATTTAAAGAAAACATCTGAAACAGCAGCTATAAACATATGCCTGATTTCAAAATTAGTATTAAGGCTCCAAACAAACTTAAAATCCCACAGAAAACTACTTAAACTTCTTTCAGAGATGCCTTGAAAAGTGGGGGGAAAAATCAGCTATTGAAAAAAGTTCATGAAAGCATATCTAATATTAATTCTATTAAGTAAACCTGTTTATAGGAGGTGTTATAACTTCATTGTTTAGGTGTTTGCTTTGCTCACAGTTTCAATTACAGCAACTTATCCTAGTCTTTGACCCTCTCCTTACCAAAATTTTTATCAGGGGACAGGGAAGTATGAGCATTGTATACACCGTAAGGTCTTCTGTGCCATAGAACATATGATTATTTCCTACTGCACTTGACAGCACCTCAAACATTTAATGCACATAGTGTTCACTCTTGCAGAAATAATTAGCCCCAGTACCTTTCCATGGCTTTAGCAGTGTAAGGCAAATGCATTTCAATACTGTGCTCATCTTCGTCAGTCTGTAGGGACATGCGCTCAAACATTCCAGTCTTCCACAATTCTGCATAAACTGAAATTAAAGAGCAGGTTTTAGTACTTTTTTTCCTTATTTTTGAAAACTATTTCAAGTGCAAAAAGCAAGCTGTAGTGTACCTTCATTAGAACATAGCCATTATAAAAATTACTTGCCTCCAAGGGCTGTCATCATAAACCACTTGTTTCTAAATAAATTCAGAAATAAAATTATGTTCAAGGCATTAAAATATAAACATAATTGATTCAGTTTACAAAATGTGTTAGTATATTGAAAAAGATTTTGATATGATACAAAATTTAATTCTCAAATAAAACATTTGAAAACATACGTGCATTTGCCCAGTCCATGAATTTTTATTTTCATAAACTGCCCATTAGATGGTAAAAAAAAAAACTAATCAGATGAGCTATTGCTTGATTTGTTACTATTTAATTGAATTTATTATTGACTGAATTATGAAATGTAGAGACAGCCACAACTGATTAAGTAATCCACATTTTTAAGTTATCTTTTGTACGCTCAAATGTACTAGAGAGTATACAGAGTCATCTCCACATTCTGAAAATTCTCCACTGGATGATGAATTTGATGTAGGGCTGTGCCTCCTTCTCAACTCCATAAAGGAGCTCTACAGAAAACAAAACATCTCTTACCTAAGGAAATTCTGCAGGCACTATGTAGAAAGCCTGAATTAGCTTTCTTAACCACAGTTACAATGAAACACAGCACATCTGTGCTAATTAGCCTTTCTGAAAAAAGACACTGTATCACTTAGGTACACCTCAAAATACATAAAAGCCAAAATATCAAATTAATCTTCATTGCACTTAGTTCAAAAGACTGGCATTTCATGGACTCACAGTTTCTAAGTTTGCAAGTTAGAAAGTCACATGCAATCCAAAGAAAAGCAATATTTTGTCTCTCTGTTATTCATTTATCAAGGATCAAACTCAAATCAACTAAAGAACCTTTATTTCCAGCCAGAACACTTAACATGAGAATGGAAAAGATGTTCAGTGAGTTATTATTTGATGTAATACTTTTGTAGTTTTAAAACTCTGAAGCACGCACTCAAAATTGAAAAGATAAGCAAAAATTTCGAATTCTTGCCAGGAGGAAGAGAAACACTACGGTTATGACGTGACCATGTCTGAAACAACCAGGCCCATTCCGAAGTTCATCTTTTGTTGCACTAAAACCGGATTTGCACTCGTATGCCACTTAGAGCAAGGAAGTGCCCAACAAGAAGAAAGTCCCCAGCACTGCAGTACCACAGTCTATCATACCCAAGCCCCAAAGAAGTCCAAGCTTTGTAATGCACTCACTCTTTTGGTCAATTCGAAGGTCATACAGAGGTGTTCTGTAAATGTCCACACTGGAAAGTGCACATCGGGAGAGGGGCACGTGATGGGAAGGCCCAAGAATGAAAATTTTTCGGCTGCAACAATTAACAGAAGGCCACAATTTAGACAACTGCAATTTTTCAGCAACTCAGCTCAGAGTAACAAGTGTAACAGAAGCATACCAAGTACTACTTTCTACAATAGTTTTACTCTGTTGTCAGGAAGACCCTACATCAATCCATGGCCCAACCTTTCTTGGTAAATCAGGAATTATCATGAGATCGGTTCAATTATGCCTACTCTTAAATATTTTAAGCAGGTTATATATCAGAGGGCACTCATCAGCTAGAAATTTGTTTGACTTCATTCATTTGGAGGCTGAATGCTGTGCTACAGCCACTTAGAATGGATTTTTGAACTCTCTCCTTGAATCAACACAACCTTCAGCTACTCATCACCTTCAATAAATACAGGATCAAATAACAATTATGAGTTTATCATCTACTCAGAGTTTTTCCACTTATTTACTTGATTAGCCTTACTTGAGTTTCACTAAATTAAATTTTAAGTCCTTCTCAAATGCTGGGTTTATGTTCTTACATGTTATGGTTTTTTTGCTGTTGCATCAACAACAGAGACTTGGACCAGAACATTCATAGCTTTAGCTGATACTGCAACCTTTACATGTCATCATTATTTCATCAGGTCCTCAGTTCCTGGCTCTTGGTTAGATATTAAGCGTCTCCTGCCACAGGACTTAAAAGAAAAAGGGAAAAAAAATAGGCAATTCAGCTTTTCATATTCAGGATTATATAGTCTTGTTTCTGGCACTGAATTAAAGGAGTGGGAGATATGTAAAGTTCTGAGGGTTTGGTTTTTTTTAATCCCTTACACAGGGAGTGCTATAACAAGGTACACTAAAATGCAAGCTTCCTGCAAAGCTAATAAAAAACAAATATTCAAGTATGCAATTTAGCAGTTCAGCTCAAAGATGAATTCTAAATATCCCATGCAGTAAAACACAAATGATCCAGCAAGTTCAACCAACTCCTTATCAGGGAACAGCTTGTTCCAGAAATTTTACAGGAACTAGTTATCTGTCATACCATGAGCTATTTTCACATCATTTCCAATAGCTTAGAAAGAACTAAAATCATTGTCTTTGAAGAGTATTACAGCATGTTATCTTATGAACAATTGGTAAGCCTAGCCAGTTTTTATTCAGCATTGCAAAATGCATACTTTGAGTAAATACTGGAAACATTTTAAATTTTTGTCATAAAAAAATGTTGCAGTCAGCAGAACATAAAAATTATATTCCTTTACCCAAAAATAACTGGATTCAAACTTTCAGAGGCAGACAAAGACTACAACAGCATGTTGGTTGGGTATTTTTTTACTTTTTTTTTCTTTAAACTTCTTAGAAACAGAAGTCCATTTTAAATTATTGGCACAATTAACTTTCATAAATACACTGGTCACTTCCTCCACAGCAGAGGAGGATCCTGGCAATAGTCAGCCCATAAAAAAACCAATGCAGAATTATGGTGAAGTATTTCAATCGACTTAATAAAACAAACAAAACCTCTCAACAAAAACAACAACAACAATAACAAAAAAAAAAAACAGCAAAAAAAAACCCCAACAAGACCAGTTTGTTTTTAAAAAAGCAGTGGAACACAAGTAATAAACTGCGAAGTCTTTAATCCCTCCCTTGCAAATAGTTAGTTACCAATTATTTTAACAATATTCCTTTTTTCCCCCTTTTGTAACATCCAATTTGAACATTTATGAAGTTAAAACAGAAGTGATGCACAGAAGGCTAAAAAGAATACAAAATTAACATGCGAGTACTTCAAGATGTAAGAATGTAACAAGAACATTCCACTTATCAGAGAATTGCAACCTCAGGGTCTTAGGCTTTGTAAAGAAAGCTGTAATACTCACGTGATATTGGGATCCACTTGTTTGTAAGCATGGGCTGCACAAGATCCACAGTAGGTATATCCTGCATGGCTGCAAACCAAAGTACACAAAATGATTGGATTTACATATTGCTTAACATCTTAAATATGTTGATATTCAGTGTTAATCTCTCAGGATTTTTTTGTCCCCAGTGAACTAGAAATTTTTAGAGTGATCCAAAACCCCTGAAAAAGCAGGGAAGTGCTGCTGCAGTATTGATCACACAAGACATGTATCTGTTGAAGAACTGGCAGTGACCATTTACTGACCAATTAAAAAACTATCAGTGACCACTGAACAGTCAGGAAATCCCCAGATGAAAGGACCTTCCCTTACCTGTAAAGGATACATGCACACTGCACAACTGTCTGTTATCAGAAGCTCATGATAATGCTAACAGTGCAGCCAGTGAACTAGGGAGTGGCAAACTGGCAAACTACTGGAGAAAGCTCTTCTAACCACACTCCAGTAACTGAACATAATGACAGTAGAGGGGTCTTGGCAAAGAGAGAACTACATGTCACAGCAGATAAAGAGAGAATAAAAATGCTCTGTCATTGAAGAATAACTTAGCAACAGAATGAACAAGCACATGGAAAAGAGTGGAAGGCAGCATGCTATCTTTTACTGCAGGGAATAAGCTACATGTGTCACCATTTCCTATCAGTCTGGCATGGTTTTTTCTCAACCTCTGCTCCTGTGTGTGGTTCAAAACAATTTATAATTATTTTGACTAGTTGTTTCAAATATTGCCTTCAAATCTGAAGAACTATTCTCTTCAAGCCCATTAAAATGAGTGAAAATTCACATTACACTGCTAAAAGCATTAATTTCATAGAACATTCACTCCTGGAGTCCCAGGTAAAGTGGCAGAAAATGGTTCCTGTTCACTCAGCAGTATGCCCATAGCACAGCTTTGCACAATGACACAATGATGCATGCTGCAAGCCCTGAGGTTTACAGGATGCTTGAAGACACAAGTTCCCATTGACAGCACTGAAGGATTTTACACGTATTTACACGTATGTATGCTCAGATACATTTATATTCATCCACAGACTGATACCTGGAGCAAGTTACCTTCAAAATGACCCTGGGATTTCACTTCATCACTTGTCCCACTCATTCTAAAGAGCTCAAAAAGGTTCTAACATACATGCTGAGGGGGGAAACACAAGACCAAAACCTCACAAATGGGCAAGCTGTTATCAGACAATGTCAAAAGAGTCTGCTGAAATGTTCCCTCTGATACAGGCTTCTTCCAGCTTCCACAAAAATATTAAGCATATCCCATTTCACAGCTGGTAAAAAAAGGGCACAGTTAACATAAAAATGTGGTGAGATCACAGGAAGACCCCCAGCAATTCTGGAAAAAGAACCAAACTACATAATCTGAAGCTGAAAGGTCTCTTGACATTCCTGCAAGAAAGACTAAGGCAGATGTGGGACATTTCTTCTGCACACTCAATACTATTATGCAATACTTCAAACATTAGGACAATGCTATGTTAGCACAGGACAAGCATCATATTTAAGGTGCTTTTTCCAGTGTTTCCTTCCACCTCATAATTATTTGGAATGACCAACATACTTTTGTCATTACACGTCTCAGCTATCTTCAAGAAATTGAATTCTCCCTAAATAGTTCAGATGATCCCTATTTTACCTGTGGACAAACAGCTCAAACAAAACCAAACTAAAATTAAAAAAATAAACCATTTTGGAGAGTAGAATAGTGTTTAATTGCTTTTTGCTTTAAGCTCTGTTAAATTTTATTTAGGAGGTGTGAGGGATGCACCAGTTTTGCTTATTTTATTTTGAGGTGGGTTTTTTTTCTTTTATTGGAGGGGTTTTGTTTTTCTCATTAATATAACTCTGACCCATCTTACTGTGTCACAAACAAATATTATGTGTGCAGTTCATCAGCAAATGCAAGCTAATCATACACCCAAATGTGCACAGATTTCTGTCATTCTATGCTATATCCAAAACACTTATTTAAAAACCATACAGCCCTTCTTTCAGCTAAATACTAGCTTTAAGTAGTTTTCAAAATCACCAGAAAAAGAAAGAGCATTTAAACAAGTATTAGATATACTGAACTTCTGTTTCAAACTTACGGTGCAATAATGGCTCTTGCAGGTCTTTTTGTGGACTGTACTTGAGAAAGCCAACCTTCTAGCTGTGCATTCAGCTGGGGTCCTGTGAAGAGACATGGAAATACTGAAGCCATAAAAGAACCTAATACATCTCAAAAATTTACAAATAAAACTTGAAAGTCCGGCAGATTTAAAAGTTATCTTAAACATTCAAAGCTGGGTTTAAATCTAAAAAACAGACAAACAGAAACAAAACATTTCCCCAAAATACCCAATGCAACAACAAAAATAAACCCCAACCCTGTAACGCTGAAGGTTACCATAGGAAAGTTTCAGCCTCCTGGTCTGGGAAGTTCATTTACTGCACATTCAAACACACACTTTTTGTTTCCTACTCTGTGAGGACTACTGAAAACACCACTTCACCATTTGAGAGAATTTCAAAAGAATCGCTGACAGATGATTGTTTCCTGTCATAACTGGATTTGCAAAATTCAGAAGTAAAAAGTTATGATCTTGATCAAGAGAGCCCAATATGAGAAGATGACATAATACAAAGGCCTGACACTTGCATGATAGCCAATGACTATGGTAATAAATCCTTTATTAAGCAAGTACATGAGCATAATACAAAACATTGTAACCTTGAAAATGTGCAAATGCACAGGAAAAAGCTAAAAATTAGAAGACATTATGCTTATCCTAACACCTTAACAACTTCTAGTCATTCAACATATACTACAAGTACATGATCACTTAATTGACATTAACTTTGATAAATGGCCAATCCAGAATTTAAATTTTTTGAACTAAGTTCTGTACCTCAACAAGTAGCAAATATTCTTCATTCAATCACTTGAGAGATGATAAAAAAGCCTTCTAGAAATAAAACATTAAAAAACCAAACCAAACAAACCACATTTTGCTTATTTCCCATCACAAGAAAGCTTTCTGATGTTAAGCTATCCTTCAGGAAGCAAGTCTGCAAATACAGTAAAACATTCTTTCTTATTAAAGAACACTAAACAAACTTTCAAGAAAAATTCATTCAGCTGCTATTGTTACAAGTAACATAGGATTAACAAAGAAAATAGATGCACTTTTTTCAGCTGATACTATGCTTTTGACAGAACTCTATGCCAGCAGAGTTTATCTGTAAAGTATGGTGCAGCAAGCTGCTTTTCTTCTTCCATGCACGTTGTAGATCTTTGTATCTTTCCCATGCAGGTGTTGAGCTGCCAACTGCCAGTGGAAGTCAAAACCAAATTAAACTACCTGAAGCCATTCCACAGATATATTGCAAACAGCCCTGACAAGGGCTGACAGCTCTCCAAAGGGCTGACAAGAACCACAGAGAACGAGAGAAAAGGTGTCAACTTTTGCAGAATCCAATCAGTCCTTGACCAGGGACAGTCAAAAAACTTTCCCTAGAAAATGCAGACGTGAAGGGTGGAGGTGTTGAAGCCATTAGTTTTAATACAAAACTTAAATCCATGTCTCCTTGAAAAAGAACAACTTCTGTAGTTGTGAAGAGCCCTACCTTTTTACATGAAGGAAGAGAACAAGTGCAGCATCATTTTCCTAAATCTTTTATTACACCTTGAAAGCCTTAGTTACTGTCTGGAACTCTAATAAGGTGAAAGAGTGACAGAGTAGCTGCTGTCACTCACATAATGCAGTGACTTTGTGAAATTATGAAATTGTTATAAAAATTCCACCACATACCAATTTTGTTCTGCTGCTTGTGCTATTTGGAGAAATTACAAGCAGCTGACGTGCAATAAGAGATAAGCATAATGACATGTTAGAAAATGGAGGCTATTGGGGAAGCTGAGTAAAAATATTAGGAGGGTGAAAATAGAGGGTCTCTATTTTCACCCTCCTTCTAAGACAATAGGAGACTAACAAAACAGTACACTTTTACAGTATTACCACTTTTATTTCTTATATACTTCAGTGAAGAAACAAATCACCTAAAAATGTTTTTACTTCCTAATTCTCCCAAAATATGTAGAAAGATAAAATACTTTTAAAATTAAGCTCTTTAGGAGGACACTTTTTTCCCAACATTGACTACCCAGACTTAAATATTACTTTGCCCCACCTGTCCTGTTCTCCTCAAAGAAGAGGATCCATAGGCAACAAAACTGCAAAAGTGACAGAATTTAAGCCAAGGGGAACTCTTCCCCTGCAAGACACTGTGCTCAGCCCTCTTCCATCCCTTCTTTAGCAAGAGTTTTGTTTTGTTTTTTTTTAAGGATGTGGTGAAGGTGATTTGCCCTCGGTTGAGATAAATCAGGTAACCTGCTGGACAGTTTAAAGACAAAGGTCAGAACACCTGGTAATATCCTAAAATTCCATGATTGGTCGAATCTGACTAAAATTTCCAATCTTACAGTGTGGAAGTGGAGTAAGATGCCCAGGTTTGCTTAGTCTGCTACTACAGACACACACTCTAACAAAATAACATTTTCTTCCTAGAGGCAGTAAAATAACAGATCTGTAAGACCCAAGGGATGAAACTTTCTAAGTGTTTACATAAGGACCAAGCAACACATCTGCTTTCAGATTTTTTCCCTCTAATGCCAAGTACAAGGTGCCTGTTTAAATAATTAATTCTGACCTAATGTAAACTTTTATTTCAACTTATACTTATCTGCACTATTTTAATAAAATATGCAATCAAATTTCTCTCTCCAGAGGACTAACAAAGAGAGAATGGAGAGTACAACATATCCATGACCTTTTAGCTAAAGAAAAGAAAGAAAAAAGGGGGGAAAAAAATCAAACAGCACTTGGGTGAATTCAGAAAAGTATAGCCTACTTGCAGCTTCTTATGCTTACAAATACTTTAAGGGGGATACCCTAGAACTGTAATTTTCTTGTTACCAAATTAGCACCAACTTTTTCTTGAACTGTTCAGAGAAGTTTTTCTCCCAATTTCTCAAACAGGAGGATGCTTAAAGCTAAAGTCAAAATACTTGAATTTGTTATACAAAATATAAATAAACCCACACTATCACAGTAGCTGAGCTCTGCCATATGGAATTGTATTATAGTACATGAGTAACTTCCTCATAAAGAAGTTTTGTTCACATTTAAATGAAGCTTAACTGGAAAACAGTCATCAAGACAATCCAGCAAATGCGCAGCTGACCAGCACAGGCAGTGAAGAGTACTGCCACCCTGTATCCCCTTGCTGTTGTGGTTGGAAGTAAAATAGGTCCTGGCTCCTTGAACCTCAGGTGGAAAGCTCATCTTGAGAAAGCTGGCAGGATGAGAGCAACAGGGATTTTAAGGCTAACCCAGACAGAAGGGCAGAAAACCTTAGGGATGTAATTTCTGGATGCAACAATCAGTATACTTTAGCATTAGTAGTGTAAGATCAGACCTTTCATTGATCAAGAGGTTAAGCAGCAATATATGAGCTTCACTGAAGTGTGTAACATTAGGATCTGCATTTCAATCCTGTGAAGTCAGGTATAAACATAGGTGTGTAACTAAAGATTTCTGACATTATCTGTGGATATTTCACATCCTGTTTTGTTTTGCAAACCAGAAGAAGTTATGCCAAGGTTTAAAATAATTGCAAGCACAGACCAAGTCTCCACTAGGCAAATTTAGGGAAACAGGGCAACATTTATTCAATTATCTTGCCTAAAAGGACAGCTTATTTTAACAATAAACATTATCCCATCACAAAGCTCTAGAGTAAGTAAGAAAGAATCCTTCCACATTGCTCGCATGCCATTGTCACCCAGGGAATAATAACACAAAGACATCTGGTAGTGACTCAGATAAGTTCATCACCCCAATTTACAGCTGCGATGGTCCAGACTCTATAGGTTAAGTCAAACCAGCACATTCTTTCCACAGCCAACCTCACCTTGTCGGTGAGGCTGAAGTGCTTATATGCCAAGTGTCAACACAATGTTACTGCATTTTTACTCCTTTTCCTGCAGCCAACATTACACGCACAAAACATTCTTCTTCAGACTGGTAGGGAAGACTCAGAGTTTGCTCTGAATCCTCAGTCTCAGTGAACACTTTTTTTTACTGAAAGTGCATAAACCTGAATCAAAATTTAGAGCAGTGCCAGGGAAAACTGCTCAGGTCCCCCTTTGCTGCAGGTGTACAGCACTCACAGCAAGGCAAGTAATGCTGGAGCACAGTGACAGTAACACTGCAGTCCCCAGCATTGACAGCTTTTACCTGTTCAAGAATGTCTCCTACCTATAGGAGCCACCACCCTCCTTTGAGTCTTTCACTTTTTAACTACCGTTTCCCATTGATGAGAAAAGTCTACACCTTAAAAATGCTTCTAATAAATATTACAACATGTGTACTAAGAAGTGAGTAAGCTTTTACTCCTGTAGAGTGTTAGAAAAATCAAAGTAATAGTGAAACCCTGGGGGCTGGCAGACAATTAGGTTAGTAACTGGAACTAAGGGAACTCCTTTCTTCACAATTCTGAAGGTGAATCTGAAACACCAATTAAATTGTTAGGCAAACTGAAATCCAAAACGTGACAGAGGACTAACAGTTAAAATTGCAAAAAGTGTGAAGATTTTTCAAAAAACACAGACTGCACTTGGGGGAAAAAAAAAAACCAAAACAACAAACCTGTTTCTCAATGCAACAAAAGCCATATCCTCGAATAAAGAATAAGTTTTAGCAATGCAAAGACTAGGATTTGTCAGGAATAGAAGGTGATCTCCAACAACTCATGTTAATGGGCACATTCTCCACTGCTAGCATATACTCTCCTCCAATATTGATAAAATGGCGAAATCAGACTATAAGCAACGCAGAAATTTACTAATGCAAACAAGAACCTGGGGGAAAATTAAGACACAAATAGAGATTACACCAATGCCACATTAATTCCTATTTATATACATTGTAAGATGGAACTAAAACTGCAAGTAGTGCTTGGAACGGGGGAAAATAAAATTGAAGCCACAACAGAAACACTGAAACAGATATCAAAATCCGCTTTGGTGGCAGTTCTTACTTGTATGCCCCAGTTCTCCAGTACTCAACTAGTTACTGATTTTCCTTTACTGAAAGTTGGCAGAAATTAAAAAAAAAAATCAAACTATAACGCCATTCATTAAGATATCAACCAACATGTACCTACCTAGCTTCCTTAAAAAAACCTCAGTACCCAGGTCATTCAGAGATCCAAACAAATGACATTCTGTTTCAAACCTCTTTAAATTATTTTAGCTCTAACACACACTAAATGTAAATGAGATCTGTGAAAGTGTGCACTAAGTGATACTTGTAGGCCTATTTTAATGATACCAGAACTACACCAAATATAAAACTCTTTTTCAATTCCAACTGTACAATGAAAGTTGAATCTATATTCTTTCATTCGAAGTATGTTGATTTTGACAGTATTTAAGTGATTCAGCTAGAAATAATAGCCTAGAAATTGTATTTCAAATTATTCCAGTACGCTTTTTCAGTATACAATGCTAAATAATACAGTCTGCAGATTAATGCTGGGTTCCATGTTTAATTCATAAAAGAGTCAGTAATGACACATCCAGTTTCCCCCCTAAAAAGCCTAAAAAAAGATAAACGACCAAAGGGAGAGAGATATTATATTTAGTATTTAACATTGCAAAGCAAACACTTAATGAATTCGTAAGACACTATGATTAGTTGTTCACAGATTGCAAGGTAAGAACTTAAGTTAACAGCTGTATTTCTAATGCTTCAGCTAATGTCACAACATTAAGATTTCATGATCAGTACATTAATTATCCTGCTACTGCAGAAAGCTCCCTTCACTACAAGAGATCATAGAATTATTCAAGCTGGAAAAGACCTTTGAGATCATAAAGTTCAACCATAAGCCCAGCACTGTCAAGCTCACCACTAAACCACATCTCATTTCAGTGACCCCCACAGACTTTTTCCATGTTTTCCTGGATCCATTTGTCTATGACCATCTAGAAACAACACGATGATTCACTACTTCTACATTACATTTATGAACGAACTGTGATGAGTTATTCCAATTTTGGGGAGTATGCCAAGGTTCTTGGCATGCCACAGTAAACTACTTTTATAGACTCTTCTACGGCATAGAGAACATCTTTCTCAACCCCTCGTCTGCATTCCTAGTCTGAACTACACAGAGTCACATGTGATTCCCTTCTGACCACTTCAGCTGCTGCAGAGACCCGCATCCTGCACGCAACAGAGAAGAGATTCTGCCTTAAGTTAGGGTGGATGCAGCCACTCAGGGTCAGTGAACCCAGCAGCAGCGTCTGCCCTCACAGACTGTGGGCAGCAGGCCTGGGGAATGGATTACACACATTCAGCCACACCACAGCAAAGCAGCAACAGCTGTAACTGATGCACACACTTTCTCTAATGCTGATGAGAAGCTCCAGCTCACGCCAACAAGCATACAAATGCTGGATTACAGCGCTGTTTGCTAAAATGAAGAGTCATCCTCACATCACTCCTCAGGGCCCCCAAGCCCCAGAATGCACAAATGAGAACAGTTTTGCTATCTCAGAATCACACTGCTATTGCACCTTGAAGTTGCCTACCTCACAGAGTAAGTGGGTTTTGACATCAGAAAAAACAGTATTTAGTACAAAGGCAGTAAAAAAGCCTTAATTCTGATCTTACTGGGGATTACAAAGGAATAGAACAGGTTGCAAATGTGAGAAAATAGTGGCCAACTTTGAGGGAAATGCAACTTCTGAACTGATCAGAAGTTGCACACAATTGCCTTTTATTTTCTGATCTGCTGAAGTTCTTCAAAGCATTATACTTTCCTGCTGATCTTCACACCACCATGCAGATTTCTGCCCAAAAGACGAGGCTGAAACACTGCTGGCAGTACAACAGCCAGTTATTAGAGAGTTCTGGCATTTCTTGTCCAAACAAGTTAGGAGCTTAATTCTTCCAAACAGTAGCAACAAGATGTCAGTGCCTACCTCCTTTGGGGTTCTTTTGCTGACAAGCTAGAGCAGCAGAAACACAAGTGCACCATTAAGCTTCAAGTCCCCTCAAATATTTACTGGCCATTTACTTGGCTCATCATAAAAACAAAAAAAAAAAAGAGCATTCAAGACAATGAGTGCAATGGTGTTTCAAGTTGACACAGCAATTACTCATCCAACTCACATTTGCATTAAGAAGCTTATGGAAATTAAGGTTCTCCTAGTTCAAACAAGTTGGCACAGGCTAACAGCACACCTCTGGCCACTATGGTTTGATCAGGGAAAGCAGTGAAATAAACCCTAATTAATACAACAACAAACTTGTTTTGCAGGGCAAGTTTCACATCATGGAGTATTGTTGTTCTCATACACTCTCAATTTGATTTTTACTCCTGTGACCTGGAAGAGCCTACTAAAACCCTTCATGTTTTACCTGTATCACCATGCCACTGACTGGGGAAAAGCTGAAACAAGAACTCTTATCACACACGTTAACAAGGAGCAGCACAGTATTCAGTCAGCACTTCCAGGGGCCAGACAAGGGAGGCCAGCTGTAAGTCCATCAGCCATGTTCAGCACCATGATGTGATATCCCTCTTATCATGACAAGCAGCAGAGGAAACAAAAAGACACACATAGTTAATGCTTATTTCCATTTCAGAAGCGTAGGGATTGATTTCCCACAGCAATAACTGCCCAGCACCATGCTCAGGATAGAGCAGATGAAATGCAATGGAAATGACATGCTTTTTTATCTAGGAATGTGTCTGCCTGCATTCAAAGCCACTGAAAATTATGCCATTTTTGTTTCAAGTTGTCCTTAATCTTCCTCTTCCACCTGCTGGTTAAAAATCAATTTCTCAAGACATCTGGATACTAGGTGGTTGAATTAACACAGCAGGACTGGGACTTCCTTCCGAAAATAAATGTGACTGTACTATTTTTCACCACATAAGAGTGATATTTTCTTTTTCTTAAACAATCTACATGACAGCAGTGCTGTGTGTTGTTTTTATTTACACTGTATGCTTTTATCTAAATTTTGCAAATGTTTTCAGCGGCCAGCATACACCAAGCTGCTAGTCCACAAAAGCAATGGCATGTCATATACCATTAACTTTATTTAATAGCAGACATGCAGATCAAGCTCTGCAAGTAGAGAACAAGGTTGTTTAGACCAGTGACCTACTATCAGCAATGGGCACAACACAGTTTCAGTCTGGAAGCTCAGTTGTAAAGCTTTCCATGCTCAGTGGAGCTGCTAAGCAGGAAGAGGAACAACTGACCAGACTTCACTGTTCTGTTTGCTGCCAATCAAATGCTCCAGAGGTATACACCTCAAGTTCATTAAGGTCCTGCATTGACTGATGTGGAATGAACATTACCTTTCCTCTAGAATTCTTGGTGTGGGGAAAGAGATGACAAACATTTTGGTTTGAACTGTCATACTGAACTCACCTACTGAAACTCCTTAAAGACCTAAATTTTTAGATTTTTTTTTTGTCACAACAGCACACAATGAAGAACACATGGGAAGTGAAATGCTACATCATGGCGAAGTTCTTCTTCCCCTTCTTACCCCCTTCTCAGCTTTACTGAGTAGGAAGAAGTGAGCTTACTCCCTGCGACCTAACTTTCCCTCTAATACAAAGTTGTTTACTAAGATGAAACATTCTAACATGTGACCATATCTGGATGTGCATAATTGCCCAGCCAGTCCCACCTGCTCTACAGCATTCATTAGCATCATACAAGTAGGTGGTGTATTCATACTAGAATGGAGTGCATCTTTATATTTTCCAAGGCAGAACCTAGAGCAGTGCACGTCCCATGGCTGGAGAAAATGATGGAGCAATGGTCTATTTTCAGCTGAAGCAATTGCTGCCCCATGGAAATGAGCAGCTCTAAAGACAAGAAGTGGCATTTCTTCCAAACTCTCTTACACACGTTGCATTGACCATCCATGAAGAGTAGCAGCTCCCTCTTGGTTGTTGCTTCACTTGTGATATTGCTGCCACTCCGGGAGTGCAGGAGACAGCCAACCCAGTTTAAGAATATTCTCTGACCCCCCAAAAAAAAAAAAAAAAAAAAAAATTGCATTCTGGATCCATTCCTTGTCTTCCCCCTCAGCTGGCTTTGGTCCTTCTTTCCCAGAGCTGACTTCTACAGCTAGATTTTAGAGATTTTTTTTTTTAATAGCAGTGGGTGCTTCACCTTAGCAGCAAACCCCCTCCCAAGCACAGGATGCCATGCATCATCCTGTCAACGGCGTGTTGACGTTTTAGCCCTAGGTACCAGGCATCTCAGGATAAAGTACCACTTAAAAACCTTATCCTCACTCAACCCTTTTAAAAATGCTTTCCGATGTAAAGATTTTGAACATATCTGTAAAAAAAAAAAAAATCACATTTCTCATTATCCTTTCGTATGGATCATCTTAACTACAGAGCAGGATGAGGGGCAGGGCATCCACTCACCCTGTGTAGTCAAACTCAGCTCTGTGGAAGAAGAGCAGTTTGGAGGAAAGGGGAAGCTCAAACACTAACCAGTTTACACATAACACAGCCAATCATTTCTGGGCCAAGACAGGAGCGCCAAGAACAGATGAGGGAGGAGGACTTGAAAAGACAATCCCCAGAGACCCATGGGAACACGATGAAGAACTATCACAATTCAAACTAATCCCTGCCTCAGCTCCAGCCTTGAAGCTATGCAGGCTGAAAACACATGGTAAAATCCACTTTCTCCAAGTAGTACAATTGAGGAGACTACGTTACAAGTTTGAGGTAGCAGCTGACACGCGAGTCTGGCCTGAAATACAGGAAGATTTTAAGTTAAACCTACAATGAATGCACAGACTCTTGGTCCCCATTTGTTTTCTCTCGAGTTTTGATGGACCTTCCTAAATGGCACACAAAATTATTTATTTATTATTTATTGCTTTCAAGCAATAAATAATAGGTAGTCCTTGTCTTGCTGAACAGGCACAATTCCTGCTCTCACACACCCAGTGCAAACAGCAGAAAAGAGTTCTGTAGCAAGACACATAATACTCCCTGCTCATTTAAGGAAAAACATTTCCAAAATCCCCAGATTATGCAACATGAACCATTTACCCCCACCATACACACTGTAACAATTTAACTTGTCACAAGCACAGCTGTCATAATTCATTATTACAACATGATTCAGTTTGGGTTTTTTTTTTTCATGCAGTGTGTCTGGGCAACCATCCCACATCTCCTCAATAAGCAACTGCCAGAGGGCTGCCCAAAAGCAATGGGAGTAACATGCTTTTGGATGTCCTACTACAAACAACTAGTACTGGCCAAACTAGTCACACACACTTACCACAGTCTAACTAAATTATGCACTGAATTTTCACAGAGAAGAAAACAGTCAAACACAGTGTCCATGCCTCTTAAATTATTTTTAAAAAATTAAAATTCTTATTTCCTAGTATCCAGTAATAACTTGACATCAAGTCCAATACCAAACAAACAACAAAATTTGTGTGTAAGGTTATGTAGCCATTCCATATCGCAGATCAGTTGTCTGCCTTACTCATAAATGAAAATATAAATTGCAGGACCAAGGTGATTACCACAAAGCGCTGATGTTTTGATGTCTTTGGTTAAATCTATACCTATGACATGACTTCGTATATTTTTTGTAAATGGAGTACTACCTACCTTTCTAGATTATTGGAAATAAACATAGTTGCAAGCTGCACAAAGATTTGAGGCCAGTTTTATCATGGACACAATAATTATGTTTAGAATATTAAGTTCAGAAGGAAAACAATCATCCTCTATTGTTGTCTCGAAAATGCCTACCCAACCATTTGAAGTCCAGCTACTTAACACACAATCCACCTCTTCCTGTGTTCCCCTCTTCTCTGTATTCCTTTCTTCCCTTTCATTTTTTTGCCTCATACCTCGTTCAGCAATTTATGGAGGAGAGGGGAAACCACATCTATTTTAGCCAAGAGAAGTGTATGGCTTTTCACATCCAATTCTTCTTAGACATTAATTTAGGAACCTGAATGCAACATTTCATTGTTTGGTTTGGTTTATTTTCAATTGTACCCCCCATCCCTCTGAACTGCTCATTACGACAGCCTCTTGTTCATCTAAGCTCGTTCACCTCAGTTCTGTAATCATCTTTACTCCCGGGGCCAGTAAAAGAACATCCCTTACAAATCTTATTAACAGCTCTGAAAAGACAAACGTGCATCCTTTTCACAAAAGCAGTTCTGCCCCAAAACCGAACAAAACTTATCTGCAAACACATGTGCTATCAAGCCGTTATTAGGTGTTTCTGCCCTTTTTTTGGCGTGGGCGAGGGGAGCGGTAGCTCGCCCTCCAATGCACCACGTTTTTCTTCTATTCTTCTTCTGCAAGTGCCACATGTTTAAATGGACAGAGCCACTCTGCGCTATTGCTTAGTAACTTTTCACTCCTTCTAAAGAAAGCGCTAGGGAAGGAAAAATAGAAGGTTTCCTTGGACTGCAAAAAGAGAAATATATCTCCCTATTTTCACACCTCGACAAGAAGTAAAATAAAACTCCCTATTTTCACACCTTCCCCCCTGCCTTCTAACCCCAGACGGGCGGTATTTTCTCATGGAATTAACAAAAACCAATAAACGCCAGGAGCAACTGAGAATACTGAAATCCGCCCGTGTGCTCCGACGGAGAGCAGCACTCGGTGCGAAGCACAGCCCCGGGCAGGCTCCAGCCCCGCTGCTGTGACACCGGCGGAGCAGCGGCGAGGCGCGGCTGCCGGGCAGGGCGGGCACACGAGGCGCAGCCGGGGCCCCGATCCATCCCCGGCGACGGCCAAACGCCGGGTTCCGCCGAGCGGCGCCGCTGCAGGCACCGGGGCGGCAGGAGAGGGGCAGCGGCGGCGGGCAGGTGCGTTCGGGGGCTCGGCGGCACGCCGTGCCCAGCCCTGCCCGCTCCCCGCCGGGCCCGGCACCCCCAACCCCCGCCCGCCATGTGCCGGCGGGGGCGGAGCCGGCGGCCCCTCCCCGCGCCCGGTACCGGCCCCGGCGGCCCCAAAGTGCTGATTCAGCCCCCGCCGCCCGCTCCCCGCTCCCGGCGGCGGTACCTGAGGCCGTGTACCAGCTGCCGGCGTGGCTGGCCTCCCGGCAGAGCACCCGGTTGGACATCTTGGAGCCGGAGCCGCCTATGGTGTTCGGGGGGGGCGCTGGGGGACGGGCCCGCCCGCGGCGGCGGCGGCGGCGGCGGCGCTGCTCCCCCTCCTCCTCCCCCGGCACGGCCCGGGCCCCGCGGGCGGAGGCGGCGCTGCCGGGGCGGCGCGGGCCGGGGGCGCGGGGCCGGGCGGGGTCGCGGGGGGGGGACGCGGGGACAGAGCTCGAAGCCGCCGCCGCCGCCAACTCCGCGCCGGCGGGTGGGGGGGCACGGAGAGAAGGAGGCCGCGGCCGCAGCTGGGTTTGGCCCCACTCGGCTCCCGTGGACTAAGGACCGCGCGGGCGCCGCGCCCCCATTGGGCACCAAAGCAAAAGCCTCACCATGATTGGTCGCTCGCCCTGCACCGGCCCCGCCTACTCCTTTGACAAGTGTAGCACCGCCCCGCGGGGGAGGGGGTAGGGGCGGGGCCAGGTGGGGGAGCCCGCCGCGGATTGGCTGGCACGTTGCCGTGGTGATGTGTGCCGTGCGCGCTGATTGGCCGGGCCGTGTCTCCGTGGTGGCGGGGCAGATTCCGGGCGCGGGTCAGGTGAGGGGAGCGGGGCGGGGGGGCCGGGAGACCCCCGGGAGCGCCCCGCTCCGCGCTGTCCCCGCCGCTGCCCGCGCCGCGCACGGCCCCGGGAGCAGCTGGAATGCCGAGGGCTCCAGGGACGGAGCACCGGTTCCCAAAGGCATCTGTGGGAGCGTGGATTTTGCTGCGCTGGGCCTCCGTGTTTCCGAACTAGGAGCCTTCCCTGCGCCAACCTGCCCGTGCCGTGACGCCCGCGGCAGCGTGGCACGGAGCGAGGGCCGTGGGAGTGTAGCTGTGTGGAAGCCTCCGGTTCTTCTCAGCTTAATACTTCCCCACCCCTTCACTTTTTATTTTTTTTATTATCTGGTGAATGGACCGCTGCCATGGAGACATCAAGCGTGGCTCAAAATAGCTAGCGAGGCAGAACCGAAAAGGGGAGAAGGGCCGGTACCAAGGGGGAAGGGAAAAAGCAATTTGAGCCGCTGACGTGAGAGATGCAGCCAGCAGAGAGGAAACCACAACGGGGATGAGGGGCTGCGGCCATGGAGGCCTTGAAGGCAGACTGGGCCTTTGTGAGGGGGAGCACGGGTGGGCACGGCCAGCGGACACGCTCTCCTCCTCCCCCTTTGTCATCTAGTTCTTCGAAAAAACCTCCAGGCGGTTATTAATGCGTGCGAAATACGGAGGTTTGGGGGATTGTTTTGGTTTTGTTAGCTTGGTTTTGCTTTGGTTTTGATGTTTTTACGGTAAAACAAAGGAAGTGTGGGGACAAAGGCATTGTATCAGTGAGGATCCTCCTCTGCACCCATGACACTGCCTTGCCAGTGCAGCTGAGGGGCAGTAAGGACTAGGGTCTCCCATTAATAATATTTCTAATAGGTAGCCATGAGGAAATGGGCTCCGATTATCCCAGCAAATGTCTAATGTTTTATGAAGCCTTCACTGCTCTACAAAGCCTTACATTATTCTATTGTTATTTTACAAACAGTGGCTTCAAAAAGGTTAATGCAGATTATAACTGCTGCATAGACCGGAAAAAATACCCTGCCTGACTGTTTTAACATAAAACCATATTGGTAGTTATATTGACCATTACCTATATTGATACCCATTTGTACCTCTCAAATCATTTACATAAACTTCAGTAGTAAGACTAGTTTCTGGAGTGATCCTTCAATAAACTAATCCTTCAATAAAGTTAACAAAGGCAGCAGAGGATAAAGTTTACTGCATGGAGGAAAGTACATATTGTGATTATATACTTTAAAAATGGGTCACATCAGGGTATATTCAAGTTATTTGACACACCATTGTCCCACAGTCCATCACCAACAGTTAGAAGAGGCTGCTAGGAGGAATATTTTATTATAAAACATAATTTTTAAGTATCTGCTATTATTTTCTATCACTTAGAGGAAAAGTTTTCATTTTCTCTAAGCATTTCCTTTCAATTAAATTAAAATATAAGAACTTCTGAGTAGTAAACCAGGTGGTTTAGTAAGTAAAAACATTTTACAAGTATTTCCTTCTGGGTATATTACCTTTCTTTCTTCTTTTTCCTCTTCAGCTTGCCTTTTAAAATTTCTTAAATATATTTCTTCTTGTCGCCATATAACAGGCTGGATTCCTTTTCTCCTTATGCCTCGTTTTTAAGCTTCCTTCTCCCTTGCTTTCGTCATTGCCCTTTCTTTCCTTGTGTGTAGTTTTACCTCTCCTAGATTAGGATGAAGTTTTTACTGGGTGTAACATGAACACAGCACCCCCACAAATGCAGAGGAACACTACAGCTCAGTGTTAGAGGTCACAGAAAGCACAGGCTTTCTTTTTGCTAATCCTTAACCTGTGGTGTGTGCCACAAGCACTGTGACAGCTAGGTGATTCTCTGCCCTTCTCTGTTATCAATTGGCACCCTCAGTCCAGAGCCCATGGAAGCTGAAGAACATCCTCCTGGTTTTGCTTGCTCCTGACAAAGCTTGTCAGCCAGAACACTACAAAAGGAACTTCTGCCAGTTCCACTGCTAAGGGTGACAGCAGGATAATAATTTGTACCCTATCATAAGTGGTCCTCATACCATTGAGCAGTGTTTAGTGATTTGTGGGTTCCTGTTGGTAAGTGTCCTCTCCTGATCATCAGCTCTTTGTGTAAGGACTGGTGATGTGCTCCCTCTGCACCATCTGTACATGGAAGAGGCAGAAACACAAAAGCACTCAGCTCTTCAAGAACTGTTTGGAAAACACTGTCAGGCACATGGTGTGAGTCTTGGGCGTCCTGTGCAGGGCCAGGAGTTGGACTTGATCCTTGTGGGTCCCTTTCCACAGAGAACTGTCCATCCCACCGGTGGCAGTGCTGGGCTTCCTGGTGCTCAGGACACAAAGTATCAAAATGTTCTAGGCAAAAACTGAGAAACTAGGCTGAGCTTTCAGTGGAAATGGGTTAGTTTGGGAGATGCTCCTTCTTCATCTACAATTCTTCCAAGCACTGTTTGTATGGGGAACAGTAACAGGACTTAAATCAACAGTTCCAAGCTGTTATTCCAGTCATTTTTCTCTGATACAATGCATGGACAATCCCCCAGGTTTGCACACCCTTAAAGAACAGACCTCTGCTGCACGTGTGTGTCTGTTGGCAGGTTCTGCCTTACCTGGAGAATAGGGTGAAGGCACTGGCAAGTGTCCTTAGCATGCAGGGTTTCCTCCAGTAACACCCTGTGACCAGCTGGGATGGGAGGATTTCAGCTGGCCCAGCTTTTATGGTCTGTTGCTCTCTTGGTTTTTGCTCCCATTGTCCTCTTGCACATGGTTCTTTCCTATGGTGTTTTTCACAATGCCCTCTTCCTGTCCCCTCCCTTCTCAGGAAGCTGTTCACTGTTACTTGAGGTTTTTCTATTTACAAACTGTTGTTCTGCATCTGAGGAACCTGCTGTTAAAAGCAGACACCCCAGCCTCACCCCCAGCTTCACAGTCCTTACAAAGGAAATCTCTCCACTTCCTGTGCAACATAAGAGCATCTGAGATTATATCAGTGGGTAATTACCCATCTTATAAATACTTCTGAACCACCCAGCAGTCTTTCATCAATTTATGCTCCTTTTGGAAAATGGGTCTGTTACACACTATTGCAAAGCAAACTTCTAGAAGAGAGCTAAAAGCACATTTGGAATAGGAATATGACATTTTCCTAGTCAGTGCTGCACTAGCACTGATGTGAACTGCCCCATAATTATTCATGGTACATTTACATTTGAAATCCTTGCATAAAACTGTATTTGAATGGGAACACTGGCAGAAATGGTGCTGATAGACTTTTCATCATGGTAAAATGTCTCTTTCTATAACAGCTGGCATTCTGTATTTCTGTGATCTAGGCTATGTAGTCACTCTTAAAATGAATCCTGACTATGAAATGGCATAGGGAACACAAGCTAAGGCTTGGCTAAGAATAATTTGTTATGTAATTAGTACAATGATAAGAATATATCAAAACCTCCACTCTATGAAGTGTGGTAGGCATAGGAATTTTTCTCATGTTTCCTTTCCAACCTACGTGTTTCAACTGCTTGTATCTTTCAGAATTTTTCAGATTTTTCATATATTTGAAAGCAGGTCTTTTATTTCTAGAAAGTCTGATGGGGAGAGAAAAGTTCCTTTGATCAAACTGCTTTTACAATGGTGACAGTGCCTCAGAAAATAAAACGGATTGCTCAAAGACATGTACTGATTTTGGAGAAAGTCCTTGATAAATCAGAGGAGCAAAAAAAAAAAACAAACAAAAAAAAGGATTTGGCAAGTCAAACTGTAATTTTAGGTGGTAACTAGCTTCAGAATAGAAGGATGTAGAATCCTTTGATCAGAATTGCTTTTAGTGGGAAATCTTTTCTTCTGTCATTGTTCTCCTCCAGGTAAGTGAAAATGTTCTCAGTAGAAGCAGTTAAAAAAGCACACTTCAAAATGCTACATATGACACATATATAATACTTTCAGTTACTGAATAGTGACTTCTGGATATTGGAGATCTAAAATAGTAATCTTGAAAGGCATGTTGTCAAGTAAACTAGGTATTCCATTTTATTTTCTACTCGATTTTACTGCCATTTGGTGCATATACTCAGTTACCTGGGGTAGTGAACACTAAAAACTAATTAAAAAAAAAGATATAATGGCTTTCAGATACTTAGCAGTGGCCTGTCATACATCTAAAGTTGCCATTCCTAAGTACTTCTTCAAGCTTTTATTCTAAATGTATTTGTATTTCAAAATTTAATACAATTTGTCTTGAAGCTTTCAGAACTGTTATTTCCTGTAGAAAAACAGTACCACTTTCTAGATTAAATTGGGATAGCGAGCATCTGTCACATCTCTTCACAGAATTTTCATTGTTTTTAGTGAAGAGTTTAAAACAAGTAAATGCTTTTAAAATTTAGACTTTATCATTACTTTTGTAACTGAGAACTAGATAATACAGTAATAAAAACTAGATAATACAGTAATAGCAATTACTCTGTAATATGCTACTTATTCATGTTACAGTGTGTCTTCTGTGCAGAAGCTCTCAATGGGTGAAGCCAATTTAACAAGTAAAGGAAAATGGTTGTGTTTATCTTAGTGACTTGTCATACCTTCACAGTAATCACTAAGATTAAATTTTTAGAGTGGTAAGTACACTGCTTCTAGTCACATTACAATTTATTTCTTAGAGGAGGCTGCCAAAAAAGCTGCCATTGTAAATCTTCTAACACCATCACTATGTGAACATGGCTTTTTCATTGTCTTGAATTAAATCTTTAGCCTAGATGGGAAAATAATAGCAGATGACACCACATACCAGTGACACCAGCAGCTGAGTGGATGGCACACTGCTGGCAGGGACAGCTTCCCTTAGTACTGGGACTGATGCTTTGAGATTCCAGGTTGATGCAAGAGTTGTGCAGAAAGCCAGAGTGTTTCAAGTTCTGTGCAGCTGCTTGACAGATATTACTGTCAGGTAAGAAATCCGATTGTATTCTGAATTCAGGTACGAAAATCTAAGAAAATTGTTCTGTCTGGGGAGGATTAAAAGTGAAACTGCTGCTTTTTGTTTGGTCTTACACAAATTCTTAACAGAGAAGCTGGGGAGCAGCATAGATTCCCTTTGCATTTAACAGTTCTTACAGTCTTGCAAAGTTGTTTCTTATGAAATGTTGGAATACCATTTTAGCAAAAATAGCACAACCAAGTCCTTATGGTGCTTCCTTGTCTTCACTTAAATGTTATTAGTCATTCCAGAAAGTCAAAACACTCTTGTTAAAATCCTTTCAGTATCTTTTTAGTGTCACTGTTTGATGGAGACTGTGTTCACCACAATGCAGTAGAATTAGTAATCTCCTTCCAAATTTTGGTACATTTTCCAAAAGACAGCTTTTACACTTGATTTGGGGTTTGCAGGCTTCTTTCAGTTTCTGTTCCCCCCCTCTTACTGCTCTTAGACTGCACTAATTCAATGTTTCTGTTTTAAGATAATAAGATGTAAAATAGTGAGAATCTTCCCACTAAGACTAACAGCAAGACCTCAGTCCCTGCAAGTTTTTAGACAATTCAACTAAGGGTAGCAGTACAGAGACCTGAATTACACAACTCTTATATGTCACTTCCAAATTCATTGTGTTTCAGCTGAATCCAGTCCTAGGAGAGCAATGACAAATGCTGAACAGCACACCTCATTAATGTGAGACACTGGATGCTGTCTCTAGGTGATCTGTTCAGCTGCTGGATCTCATTGTTTGTTTTAACTAAACCCATTTCCTGGTGTTCTGAAGCAAGTTCTCAATTAAATTTTAATTGTTCTGCATTTGTTTGCTTTCTGTTTAGGCAGTTCTGTTGAACTGGAGGGTGCTATATAAAACCCAGTTAAGTTAGATAAATTATCAGCCGTATGATGGAATTATTCAGACTTTCATCCAGTAGTGGAGTTTCAGTATTTTATTTTCAAAATCTCTTAATAGCTAGTTTAAAACAAGAGAACAATTAAATGTAAAGTGTTCTTTATTAAATAAACTCAAAGGATAAAGCAAATTGTGCAGTTAAGAAAGACAACAACGTGGCTAAAGGATTTTTACAGCAGAAAACAAATTGCGGCAAATGAGCATTTCAGTCTAGCAGCCCAACTGTCCTCATTTTTATGGAGTTAATTTCGGTCCTCAAATTGTGACTTGTTTTTTAAAAGATATGCTGCTAGAAATTCAATGGGATTAGGCGGTCTGCAAAGAAAAAAAGTACATCAAAAGTAATTATTTGTTATTATATGGAATTAGGTAGCTGAAGAACCAATCACCTTCCCTTAAAAGCAACACAGCTCCTCCCAAACACTTCTAAGCATTGATTTAGGGATGACCAACTACCTAGAGTGACTCTGTAAATTTCCAGTTTATGTCTAATGAGAAAGTTTTTAAAAAGGGGTCTTAGTCACTGTGGGTTCAATGTTACTAAATTGCTAGAACAGAACTGACATACCTAAAACCACAGTCTGTAAGCATAAATACTGTAGGTACATCATTGGATATGACATGCATTTGCCTCTTTCTTTACTCATGCTATTTAAAGTAAAACTGAATCTCTGCTTTTTTTCTTTTTTTCAAGTGGTTATTTTGTATCTTAGTGTATTAAGAGTTGTTTTCATGGTTTCTGGCAACTGAAACAAACACAACAAATCTTCAAGTTTGAGAAGTGCTGTAACTTGCAAATAGTCAATAATAAACACTTCTGATCGCTGGCCTTAGTCTGTATGTTTTTTAAAAAGAACTCCTCCAGCTATACCATGTGAATCCTGCTAATCTGGATTCTGTCCACAGAATAAATGACATACTTATTCCACAGCAGGTCAAACCAAAGGTCTGGCAGTGAGCAAGTCTGCCTATAAAGAGCACAAAAACAACAACAACAACAATATGCAGAGACACTTCTCGGGACCATCCTTTTGGCATCCAAGCATGTATCAATTCCTGAGCTAGTACCCTTAATAGTCTGGGGTGGATTCCTCTACAGCTTTGACCAGTTGCCTCTTGAGCACAAATAAAATGTTAATGTCCTCAACTGAAAGCAAAAAAATAGCTTCATTATGTGACCTGTGAAGGATCAGCCCTTTGTTCATAATGAATTTGTTACCTGCTTCATTTAATTTGATTACTGTATCAGAAGAGATAATAAACAGTCCATCCTAATCAGTCATCTCTGTGCTGTTGTGATTTAACAGGCTCCCAGTATGTTCATCCACAGAAGCCTCTTTTCTAGATAACATCTAGTCAGTCATTCCATATAGAGATAATATTCCATACTTATGACCACCTTGTAACTCTCACTTTTTCACATTCTACCAGAATACAGGGGAATTATACATAATATTAAAAATACAAGAACATCACAAATTTAAATAGTGACATTATGCTTGTTTTTTACCCCTTTAATTTTAAGTTGGTTTTACCCCTTCAATTTCTAAGTCCTACCATTCAGAATTTATTTTTGATTAAGCAGTCCATTGAAATATATATGTAACAGTTTAACAACATTTTTCCACAAGGGTAATTTTCAGCTCAGAATCTAACATTTTGTCAGTATTGTTTTTTCACTGCCTTCCGAGGTCCACAAGTTTATGTTTATTTAAATTCAATGTCACTTTCTGTCAGCTTAAATTTTTCATGGCAGTCTTCAGTTTTATGAAGTTCCTGTGCAACTATTTATAATTGATCAATTTAAAAAACAAACTGAAACTCAAAACTCCCCAATCTATTCTGTAAAATTCAGTCTCATAAACAACTTTTGTCAGCCACTTCTTCAAATTGTTCTAAGTGATCTTTTCCATGATTCTAGTGTTGAGCTCGTTTCACCGTGAAAATTCAACATTTACTTTTACCCTTTATTTCATATCTTCCCATCAGTTCCTCATCCATATAAAGTTGTTTCCTTTAATCCCAACAGCAACTAACTAATTTTAAAAGCTGTTAGTGAACAACAATGTGAAAATCTTTTTGGAAATTTAAACAGACTGCATCATCTGCATTCCTCTTTATGTATGTTTACTGACTCCTTCAATAAACGCCAATACACTTAAAAGACCTAACAAAAATTGTGTTGACCTCCTCCCAAATATGTCATTTATCCATATGCTCACTATCCTGGATGGTAATTTCTACTGAATTCCAGGCATGACTATCAGATGTACTGGGCTGTTCCCTGAACATTTCTATATTCCTTTGAAAAAGAACTTACCATCCACTAGTTATTTTCCTGTTCAATTTTAAGCAGTAGATTATACAGCAGAGCTGAGAGTTCAACTTTCTCACTCCTGAGGGTTTACTATGCTCAGCTGAACAAACAGTTTGCCCTGGTAGGTTCATACTACCTGTGTGTTTCCTAACCCCTCCTATCAATGATCCAATTTCACTTCTGTGATGAGCCCCCATAATGAAGATAGAAAAAAGGCAAGGCAAGACAAGGCAAGGCAAAGGGAAGGGAAAGAGAAAGGGAAAGGGAGGAAAAAGTTTGCCTGTGACACAGGTATTCAGAGTGTAAGGGTGGAGTATTAACCCTGGGCTGTGTTTTACATTTGAGTCTGCAGCAGAACTCCCACAGATATCAGCTGAAGATCTGCACATCCCTCAGGTGTGCACATGGGTGGACCTTCCTATGTGCCTAATTTTGCTTAATTAGCTGTCCGTACACGGCAGTTTAAATTCTGAACTCCTTTGAAGTTCATACACTCTTGATGGCTCTTCTGACTGTAGGTGCCATGATGCAATTATGTTCATCTATATCAGCTTTTGATTGTATTATTTCAGTTTGAGAGATGGCTCACAAAGTACGATTTGCCACTAGTGAGGATACACCAAGAGGCTAGAAATTAGTTTTGTTAAGATGAACAAATGTTTGCTGTTATTGAAGGATACCTGTCTACACTGACTGGTAAAGAGAGCTGGGGCACCTCAGCAGCATAATCTTTATTCAGAAGATAAACTATCAGTTGCTTCTTACAGAAGCAGACTGTGTTTACAGTGCAGGCTCAGCCACACCCTTTGGGAAGTATCTTAATCTCTGACAAAGATGCGTGTCATGCCTGATTTGTCTTTCCTTCTCTTAAATGTCAAGCAGAACTGTTTATAATTCCACACAACAAAAATCTTCAGAAGTAGAACATCCTCTTGTCTTGCTTCTCTAAGGTGAATTACATGATAAAATTAATAACAAAACCTCTCCCATTTTTCCCTCTAAAACCTTCACAGTAGTGTACCTTACTGGGAGATCATGACTTCAGTAAGTGACTCCTGTCATGCCATGTGTGCCTAAGTGAGGAACCCACTCTGCATGGTCAATCACAGCAATTCATGGGTTCAAAAACCTGTTATAATGAGGACCTTACAAAGAGCAAAACCATATTAGGTGTGAGAGGCCTGAAAGGTGCAGCACTGCCTGAGTTTGAGACCTGCATTTTCCTAGGAACAGAAGGAACATAGAAACATCTTACCTCTCTTTTGCAAGAACAGCAAGTCCCTGTAGCAAGATAGGTACAACTGTCTGATCCAAGTAGGCACGTGTGGGTAATGACTGAAGATCCACCTTCTGCTTTGATGTTTTCTCAGCATTTAGTTTCTCATTTTCTACTATCCTCTGAAGTAAAAAAAAAAAAAAAAACATGAATGAACATTGGTAATAGCAGCCACATCTACTTTGAAGTCTGTGTGCAAAGTACCCATCTCTGCAATTTTTGCTACCTGCCTTTTTTTTTTTTTTTCCTTTACATTTTTAAAGAATATTAAGTGCATATTTTTCCTTGCACAAAAACCTAATCCAGAGGAATCTTCTGTTAAATCCCTGTTTTGGGCAAACAATGTTTAGAAGTTATAAGTTTTCTACAAGAGAAGACATCCAATCCCAGGAATTTTTATTTCTGCTTTTTTTTTTAATTTCAGTTCAAATTCACTGATTTGAACTCTACACCACTAAGATAGGAATGACTACCAATGAGACTCTCAGTTAGATGGTTCCTGTACACATGTGCTTCTAACACAAAATGGTAAAAGCCCAAGGAATTCAGGTGAAGCCTGACAAAGGAGACTTGGCTAAAGTCAAGTACTTTGTGACTGTGCTCTACTCAAGCATAGATGGACCTTTAAAGAAAACATATGCAAAATGCTTCCAGATACTTTTTGATCAAAAAGTGCTGCATCACCTTACACCATTAACTGTAGTTGAAGAGTGATACCCTCCCCCTGTCAGTAAACCAAATGTTTTCAGTGCAATGTACATGAATCTACTGGCACGGGAGCGGTGTGTTATGGTCCTGTAGGAACCATGAAGCTGAGGCATAGAGACAAGCAGTCACCAGAGAGATGAGTCCCAGAAAATGTTTTAAAATAGTTTAAAATAGTTTCTGCAAAAGCTTAGCACAGAGTAGGAACTTATAATAAAGGGAGGCTGAAAGCTTTTCTTTGATAAGAACAGTAAATAAATGCCATAGAGTTAGGAAGTGATTCTCCCAGTCTACTCACCATAGGTTGAGCCTAGTGTGGGTGGCTTTTTTGGTGCTATAATATATATCTGTATCTCTCACAGACAGCAACAGAACAGATAATAATCATAAGATACTTCAAAAAAAAAACCCAACTCATTAAAAGGCTCATTATCTCAAAGGTTCCATTTAGAACAATGGAAGTAGCAACAGAAAATATATTTACAGCTATTTCCACCAGGGACAGGTATTGCTTAGGTCCATTGAGAATATTACATTTTCTGAAGTTAGACTCAGGAGTCAACTTCTTTCCCCTAACCACAAATGTGACTTCCACTGCAACAAAATTTTTGGTACCTCTACATTTTCAGTGAGGCCGTATTCGGAATGAGGATTTTCCGGAACCTGTAAAATAACACATGGTTAGCAAAGCTAAAATTCTCCTTTTACTCATGTAACAAAATGCACATAAAACATTTCTTGTAATACCTGTGGCTGTCCCTCCATAATCTGTTCTCCCTCCATTATTCAAAAGTGAAATTTGATGGACGTCCAAGAAGATCTAGGAAAGCAATAAAAAATCTGGTCAGCAGGCTGAGATGAAGCCCACGTGAGCTGAGTGATATTACATCACTTGGTTACTAATGGTTACCATGGCACAATTACTAGAAAGCACAGGGAGTTGCTCCGTGCTCCCCCCGCGCCAAACTTGAACTGCTTTCTCTCGCACGCAGAACAGAGAAGTGCCTTTAAGTTACGTCCGCTGAAGAGAGCAGTACTGCGATTAGAAAATACAGCATTCATCCCCCCGGGACGCCGGAGACATCCCTCTCCCTGCTTCCTTCCTTCCCTCCCGTGCCCGCCACAGCGCCCCGAGAGCCGCCGCGGGCAGGGCCGGGCTGGGGCCGCGCCGCAACCGCGGCCACGTGCGGGTGCCGCCCCCCGCCGTGCCCTGGGCACCCCGCAGGGGAGGGGCGGCCTCGCCGCAGGGCTCTCACCGCCGGTCGGTCCGGGACGGGCGGGACAGCAGGATCGGCGGGACACGCACCGGGAGCCGCTCCGCAGCAACCGCCGCCGCCGTCGCGGAGCGTTTTGACGTCAGTGAAGCGGTCGCGCGGCCGGCGGCGGGCGCAGTGCGCCTGCGCGGGCCCCACCCGCGGCCCGGGGGCGGGGCCGGGAGCAGGCTCTGTGTGCGCTCGTCTGCCCGAGAGTATTGTCTCCTGTCGGGATAGAAGTCGCGGGATGTGCTCGCTGCCAAATCTGTCCTGGGTTTGCCTACAGAAACATGCTCGTAAATCAGTGCGGCTTGGTGTCTGAGGAGCTCACTGTGGTGTTCACGGAAAATAACGTTGCTGAAGCTGATTTGGGTCTGAAAGCGGGGTTTTGTTAGTGAAGTAAGTTAGTGTTAACACTGCTTGAAGCTTCTGGAAGTTCTTTGGTATTATAAAATCTGTTAAAACTTTATATCAGTAAATAAGAGATTTTTTTAAAGGACAGTTATATATACTAAAAGAAAATTCTCTCATGAGTGGGCTGGAACATACTTGATGTGAAAAATGCGTATTTTTATGATTGGCTTTTCCCAAATTTTAAAATTAATATTATATGTGTTATGTTAGAAAGTTATGCTGTATAATTTTCTTAAGTAGTGTGTTAAATATAGTTTTAGGTTATAACACAATGTTAAAATAGAAACTATGCTATGTTTTTTTTAAGAAAGGACCGAGACAGCAGCCACAGGACACCTAAATCTTTCAGAGAAAGATAATTTATTGCCCTATTATCAGAAGAAACGAACTTCTTCCCCCCTCGCTCACCCTTGAAGACGCCATCAGGATTAAGAGGAAGAAGTTGACACTGACCAGACAGAATCCTGTGTTTGAATGGAATTTATGCATCATGTATGAGATGAGATGCAACAAGCTATTGCTTTTAAGGGTTAATCCTCTGTTAACGTGTGCCCCTTTTTGGGCTTCTGCTGCCCAGAAGAAGGTACCCGGATGTCTGTAACTCTTTGTTTTTATTGTCTTATATTGTCCTAATCCAAATTGTCCAAATTATTATTACTCGAATTATATTACTATTTTTATGACCATTTTATTACTATTCAACTTTTAAAATTAAAACAAGTCATTTTTTCACACTTGATAATATTTTCATAATAGTTTCTTACAAAGCACAGAAAAAAAAATACTTGATGTACATCACTGCATTTTTTTCAGCACTAATAGGTTTACTGTCTGTGGTCAAGGTCATGAATAGTCGCTATATGTTTGTATGTTATTCTATATGTGATAACATTCTGTATTTCATACAGTAAGAAAACTGTATACTGTGTACTGTTCTCTCATTAAAAGAAAACCACTCCACTCTGTCGTTTAAGAAAATAAATACACATCACCAGGGGCAACTGGAAGTAACTTTATGAGGCATAAACAAACAAGAAAAAAAACCCCAGTAGTTTTATAGTCATTTTGGAAGAATGAATAAAATACTGCAGACAGTAGTGATTTTAGTTTGGTGTATCCTTTTAATTAACATGCCCCACCAACTACCCTTTCTTGCTATAAGCTGGGGGAAACTTGCTTGGGCACTGAATTACCTGTCTGCGGTTTGGGGACTGTCTCAGCTCCTGTGTGCTGTCACTGTAGGACATGAAACAACACGACACGCTCACACTATTGTTCTCAAGGTGAAAAAAGGGAAGTTTATTTTCTGACTTCAACATTTATAGATTTCCAAAAGTGACAGTGGATTGGAGGGTGAAAGTGCCACCTCACCAATGACACTGGACAAACCAAGTCTATCAATTTTCTCCTTCTCCATAAAAGAATGCAAAACAATAAATTATTTACAAATCAGGGTGACAGTGTGCAGTTCAGGGGTGCAGCACAGAGATGATCTATCATAATCTAGTATCACTCAGTATTTTATTTGTAGAACAGAGTGTGTGTGACAAAGCAAAACAACGATGAAAAAGATCAGACAGCGCACCCACAAAGGTGGGAAGGTTGGAGCAGAGAGGGAGGCGCTCGCTCATAGCGGCAGGCACAGAAGTGCTGGTGTATGGATGCCTCCCTCCCCTAGACTGCTAGACCAAAGGTACCAAAGTGTTTTTAAGGTTTGCAATAACCAAAGGAGTAGGGAGCTGGAGGATCTATCTCTTTGGTGAAACACAAATAAATATTATGGCTGGGCAAATAATTAACAAGGGCTTCGACAACTCCATGTTCACTTGTAAGGAGAGCGGAGTAGAGTTAACATTCACTTTTTTTTTTCTTCCAGAGCGATGTATCTATAATGTATAGTGAATTCCATTAGCTCCCTGCATGTGAGGAGACAGCCTGTCATTCCCATTACAGAGCTGCGGTGCAGACAAAGCACCGCAGCACGCTCCCGGGGACAGGGACACCGTCGGGGACTGGCTGCTCCACGCCTCTCCAAGCGAGGGAATTCCCCGGGCTCTGCCTGTGTGTCACCAGCAGTGGCTCCAGGCGGGAGCGGCGCCAGGAACCCGCGCTGCATTGTGCCTGCGGGGCGGCTCACAATCCCGGCCAGAATAACTAATCCTGGTAAATTATTCATCGCCCGTCCGCTCGGTGAGGCCATGGGCCGGCAGTGGGCGACCTCGGCCGGGGCTGGAGCTGCCGCGGTCGGGCTGCGCTCCCTGCAAGTCCCCAAAAGCAGGCTGCGGCCAGCTGGGGGGCGGCCTCTTCTCTCGGCGACCAGCGAAAGGACAAGGGGACATTTCCCCAGGCTGTGCCAGCGGCGGTCTAGGATGGACACTAGGAACTTCTTCACAGAAAGGGTTGTTTAACAATGGACTGCCCGAGGAGGTGGTACAGTCACCGTCCCTGATCACGTTCAAGACCCGTCCGAACGCGGTATTTAGTGCTACGGTCCAGTTTCACATCGGTCAAAGGCTAGACTCGATGATCTCACAGGCCTTTTCCGACCACACCGATTCTGTCATTCCGTGCTTTCCAGGCCCAGCGCTGAGCGCCCCCGAGAGCCTTCCCCTGGAGCCGTGGGAGCGGGCAGGCCAGTCGCTGTGGACGCCGTACCCTCGCCTCCCATGGTGGCGGCGGCGGTGCCGTCTCTCCCCGCCCCGGCCGGGGCCGCCCGCATCCCGCCCCCCGTCCCTCCCCCTGGGCCGGCCGAAAGGGGCGTCGCCGCCGCCGCCATCGCCATGGCCGGTTGTTGTCAGTCCCTGGCAGCGGGTTATGGCGACGGCGGTGAATGAATTCTCCGGGCGGCCGAGGGAAGAAGAAGGGCTCAGCCGGCTCCAGTTCCGCCCCTCCGACCGCCGGCGCCTCTCCCTCCTCACCGCCCGGGCCGGCGCCCCCCGTGCCGCCGGCGGGGGCGGCCGCGGCGGCGTCCCCGCACAAGCGGAACCTGTACTACTTCTCGTACCCGCTCTTCGCCGCCTTCGCCCTGCTCCGCTTCGTCGCCTTCCAGCTCGGGCTGCTCTTCGCCTGGCTCTGCGAGCGCCTCTCCCGCGGCGCCCTCATGGCCGCCAAGGGCAGCAGGGCCGGGGCCGGCGAGGCGCCCGAGCCTGGCGGGGCGCCCGAGACGGTGCGGGCGTGCCACAAGCGGGCCTTCGAGTGCATCTCCATGGCTCTGCGCATCGACGAGGACGAGACAGGTAGGGAGGGAGCGCCCGGGGTGCGGGGGGAGGCCGGCAAGGCCCTGGGCCGTGGAACCGCTTGTAGCTGAGAGCAAACAAAACCCGCTTGTGGGAGAAATGTGGGGGGTGAGCCGGGCTGTGTGCGGGGGGCTGCGGACGCTGTGCCCGTGGGTGAGCCGGGCTGTGCCCGCATGCGGTGGCGGTGCTTTGGTCCCCGGCCCGGTCCGTCCCTGCCGCAGCCCGCAGGTGCGGGTCGGATCTCAAAGCTGCGGCTCGGACTCGTTCCCCTCGCAAGACAAGTGCTTGTATTTCTCCCCAAAAGCTCAGTTTTTGCAGCGGGGGTCTGGGTGAGGTGGTTAAGAATTGCGGGCGGGTGTGTGACTGTAACTAGCCTTCTCCAAGCCAGCTGGACAACAAAAGCAGTAAGGACAATAAAAAGGATGCGTCCTACAGTGCACTGCCTGGCAAATGATGTGAGTGGTCAAGCGAGGCTGCAGGTTACTTGGCCCTCAGAATGCCCATTTGGAGTGGTGTGACTTCTAAGGAAGTAAATACTTTAGGTATTTTGGCAGTTTCTTAAAACAGGTTTTTCTTGAACTGTTTGACATGCATACTCTTAAAAAAACCTTGAAACCTACCACTGTGTGATGAGAAGACCTTAAGGAGAGCATTTAGGGTTCAATGAAATAAAACAGAGGAGTGAGGATTTTTTACAAAATACTTGCTACTGAATTATATTTAGTCATTTATTCTAAATTGCAGCAGCATGATTGTGTTAGCATGCAAAAGGTAGGCTTTGGGGGCATGCTGTGCTGGTGTTTAAAATTCTCTGGAAAAGTCAGAATGCTTTATTCTAAACTTTCAGTTGCGCTTTAATGAAACTGCTATCCTAGAGGAGGAGATTAAACATACAGGAGCAGGCCTTCAACAGAAGCTGCATGGTGACAGCACCATAAAAGCATGGGATGTGTCCTCCTTTGCCTTGACAGTTTGGGAGTGGCAGTGGTGTGCTCTGGGAGAGAAAACGACCTGCACCATGTGCAGCAGGGTTAGTTCAGCACAGATGTACAGCGAGGGAGCGCTGAGGGTGACAGGAACAAAGCATGAAAGAAGGTGAGATAGCTGAAAGCTTTGGTCTTGTCGGTGATTGCTCTGTGAGTGGCAAAATTTTACCTTATCAGGGACCTGTACATTGCTGTGACCTCTAACTGTTGGTGGTTTGGAGGGTAAGCCCTTAAACACAAATTTTAATAATGGACTTGCTCTGTAGGTGTCTTTAGGGTGATGATACATTAATTAGCTGCACAGGCCATACATTTAGTAAGATGATCTTTGCTCCTAATATGAGCAGTTGCAAAAATGTTACAGCCCTGCAACTGCAATATACATTCCCCTAAGAAAGAACTCCCTTTAATACATAGATTTGTTATTTGCTTATCTGATTTTTCCAGAATACTTTGATTTTTTTTTTATCTGTAAACAAGCTTTTTATATCTTCAAAGAGAAAACTGTATGTTAGACATAGTATGTGAAATGATTGGAATTTCTGAATTGTCTAATAGCCTGTTAGTTGTGTGGCATTTTTGCTGTTGTGGGAGCTCTGCATGCTTCAGTAATTTTGATAGCACTTCTGGTAATTTTTTATGTTTCTGAATTAGTGGGGCAGTTATTCTTGTTTTGGTATTTTCACAAATAAGCTTAATATCTCTTCCTGAGAAGGCACATGAAGTGTGTTGACCTCTGCAAGCAGTTCAGCATCCACACAGCTGCTTGTTTACTCTTCTCAGTGGGACAGGGGAGAGCATAGGAAGAGCAAAAGTGAGGGAAAAAAAAAGATGAGAACTCTTTCCAAGCCTTGATTACCTTGGAAGACCGCCCCCGTTCAGTTATTCATCCGGCCAGGTTTTTATTGATGAGCATTATATTGTATGATGCAGAATATTCCATTGGCCAGTTTGGGTCAGTCATCCTGCTAGTGTCCTCTCCCAACTTCCTGTGCACCCTCAGCCTACTCACTGGGGATCTAGATGGGAAAAAGGAAACCTTGAGGTTTTGCTGTTCCAAAATATTTCTGTGTTACCAACTGTTTTAGTCACAAATCCAAAACACAGTGCCATTGGGGCTGTTTGAGGAAAATGAGCTCCATTCTGCCAGAACCAATAGAGCAAGTCACTAACTTCCAAGGACCATGACATTTATTTTATTTTTAATGTCATAATCACTGAGAACTGGTCAGCCATTCTGTGTGGAGGTGGAGCACAACCTTTGCAAACAGTTTGGTGTGGTGTTGTGCTTTGGAAACTTTCTCCAGTTAAAAGCTGGAAGTGAAATTTTAATGATGACCTTGGCATGTTTGCAGTTGCCCCTAAGAATAACAAAGCTGTTCAGGCTTTGTTAGCACAGGTGGCTGGAATCATCTCAAATAAAATTTTTATTTAGCTATAATCAATATTAGATTTATGATTTACACTGCAGTTGACACTGTTTCTGTGGGTGGTAGAGAGAAAAAGCTAAAGAAAAAGTCTAAAGAGAGGATTGAAATCACTCACCTTGGGTGATTTAATTTATCTAGCTTTGTCCTCAACAGTCAGGATATATGAGGCTGGTGAAGAAAAGGCAGTAATAATTTCACTCCCAAAGTGTGTGGTGTTCATGACTATAGGCAGGTGGTCTGTGGTTTGTGGTGGTAAGAGGAACAAAGCATGAAATTACCTGCACAGGGGAACTTGCCAAATGTTATTATTAAGGAATTTTTTTTTTTTAATCTGAAGAGGAGCAAGAGAAAACCCTGAAGAGTATTCTAAAAATACATTGAAATATTTTTAGTAACACTGAAATTTGCTAGAAAATAGGTTTGGTACTCAAGTTTTCAAAAGATTCAAAAGATTTGAGTGTAGAAGCACACAACCACTGGTAACTGGCACTTAGGAATAGTTTTATCTGAAAATAGGGTAATCATATCTGAAGTTTCATTGTAGGCATTTTTAGTTTTTCCTACCACTAGTAGCTTGTTAATGCTGATCAGGTTTTATGTCCTGATCCCTAATTTGTTCTATTCCTCTGTGGAAATGCATGCTTAGTGTGATATAATTATGTTGCAAAATTATTTTTCAGTATGCAGGCATATTAATTTTTAATGCAGAATATTTATGGAAAGAGAGCACTATGAAGTAGATATTAATGGGTGTTCAGTGGTTGACTTGCAGTCATGGTGTCTCATAGCTTAGGGCAGGCACAGGCAAGTTCAAGGCTGTGTTTGCTTTAAGATCCACTCAGGATATGGTTGGCACAGAGGTGAGCTCTCACTCTGCTTGTGTTCTGCTTCATGTGAAAGCCAACACACATCTGTAACACAGCAGTTTCATAATAGCCTAAACAAAGAAATGCCCTCATGACAAATGAGCTGCACTGCACAAAAGGTGAGAAGTGTCTCTCATCTCTCTCATGTAGTGTCTTAGACTTGTTGCTTTTCTTCTTGAGTTTCTGTGCTTCTAGTATTATTTTGGGTATTATTAGTGTTATTATTAGGCTATCACTGGAAGGTTAAGAGGCATGTCTCTAGTTGATGTTCCAGAAGTAAAAACTGCTAATTTCACTATTGATGTTGGGAGTGAAGATGTGTAGGTGAGCTTTCATGTCTTTTTTTTTTTTGGGGGGGGGGGGGGGGGGGGGGGGGGGGGGGGTGGATTTATTTCTTTAAGGCAGATGAAGAATTATTCTTGAAACAGGCAAAAGTGATTTGAGGCTGGTGTAGTACCTCTTTTTGATAGAAAAGCTTATTTGATATATAAATAGATATAAAGTTGACAGTGTCCCTTTAAGACTTCCTTTAAATCACAGGATTTTGTTCAAATATCTCTTCCTCTGTCTTACTTGTTTTATGCAGCATTATTTAGAACCATTCTTAAGCTTTAATTCATTCAAGAAAATAATGGGCTCACTTCCTTTTTAAGCAGGACAAAAGGAACAAGCTGTTGAATGGTATAAGAAAGGAATTGAAGAACTGGAAAAAGGAATAGCTGTCTTAGTAATTGGTCAAGGTAAGCCAGTTTTGAGTTTTGTGGAACTGATTTTGGTTTATGGCTTCTTTAAAGTGAGAAATCAATATTACTAAATATGGTAGGGGCTAGGAGCAGCCTGCTGTATGAATTATTTCATAAGGATCTTTCTTATTCCTGTTTTAGCTGTAGGTGAACACTGGTCCTTTTCTCTGTTCCACCTTAATATTCTGGTCTATATCACATGCAAATCTTGCTCCAAACATTTTCAGACTCTGCAAAATCATAAGGAGTTTATGAACACTGTTAAGTAAAACATGTGATTTCTTATATAATGGGAGTGCCAATATACTGAGTTTTGATTTGATTTGCTGAAGTTGACAGTTCATGTTCTCACTTATGCAGAATTTTTTATTCCCTTCAGTATAATCTAAAAAGAAACCCCCAATTTGGAATGGCCTGACATTGTGTTTCTGAATAACTTAGGCCAAAATAACTGAACATTTCCAACAAAGGAAGAAAGCCATCTCTCTGTTTGGAAACATTTTAACCTTTAGTGTAGAAGCAGGTATGTACCATAGAAATACAGATGTAGTGAAGGACTGGCTGAAAATTTCTGTCCTCAAAATAATGTTGTAATAATAACAACCCAAATCACCTGCCCCAAACCTAAACCTCTAAGTGATTTTGCAGGCTTTTATTTATTCTTTCACCTGTGTTAAAAATTATGTGGTGATCTTACTTAGGGGGCAATACCAGTGGCATTTTGGTATAACCTGTATAAATTGCACAGTGTAAAAAAAACCTTGACTTGAACAGACAATATTTCTTAGAAAGTGGTGTTAATGTCTAATTCCATGTGTTTTGAAATGTAAAGGGACACAGTCAACTGAATTTAAATCTGTTAATTTTGCCAAAATGAATTCTTTCAAATTGTACTTGCCTCTCAGTCACTTTTCAAGCTTTTCAAAAATCTTTTATTTGATTTCTGTACAGAGAAATGCAGAGACAAGGGACTTTTTAGGTCAGCATGAAATGTTAGACAATATGCAAAGCAGTGTTTGGGTTCCTGTCACTCTGTAAACACTGTTGTAAAGCACAGAGTGTCAACTAACTTTAAATTCTTGAGTAAATAGGAAGCTTTAGAGTTTTCTTCATTAGTTTTGTAATGAAGTCCCATAGTGGAGGGAATAGATAAGGGGTGGGAGAAGGAGGAGGAGGGAAGGCTGGATATCAGTATTTTAGCACTTAATTTACCAGATTGTGTTTTAACATGGATTTTTCTTTGTAAGGTGATCAGTGTGAACGGGCGCGACGTCTCCAATCTAAAATGATGACAAATTTGGCAATGGCCAAGGATCGGTTGCAGCTTTTAGGTACCAGTTACAATTCATGACTTTGGAAAGTTTGTAATTATTTGCACAACTTCATTTAATGTATTCTTCTAAAATATTACTTTGATTTTTAAAGTGAAGGAGTCATTATGTTTGTAGGGTCTCTTTAGTTAAATTTTCAGTTGGGAGTAAGTGCTGTTGATGGATTTTGAAAATGGAATTTCATGACCCACTTTCAGGTATAAAAGTAACTGACAAGTCTTTATATCATAGCACACTTGACTCATAAAATGAGGAAGTCTTGATTAACTCCTAATGGAGGTTGTTCAGGATTTTTCTGTTAGTACTGTAGTGAAATTTATGATATATTGCTGATCATGAGTGCCAAGTGTGCTTCTTGTAAGTGTAACTACTTCATATTCTGTTGATTTTGCTGTCACTTATATTAAATTTTTTCCTTATTATTGGTAAATAATAATAATTATTATGATAATAATAATTCTTTAATATCATGTAGACCATAAGGTTGTGAAATTCTAATTTTCTTGATTATTTTCTAATGTTCTATTTTAAAATTAGAAGGTACAGTCATATTTTTCAGAAACATACTGTTGTATAGCTTTAGCTTTATTAAAATCTTGTATATAAGTTCTTAACAGAGTGAAAATCCTCCCATCAAACAACAGACCCATTGTTCTGTGTAGTGCATCTTCTAAATTTAAAACTTTGAAAATGCTTTCAGTTCAGTCAGTAAAAGTAAAATAAGGGATATTTTTTAAATTGTTCTTCAAGGATACACTAACAAATGTACTTGATTTTAACTTGCATGTCTCAGCTTTAATCTTATACTCTCCTGTGTTCAGTCCTATTAACTCATTCTTCTAGGAGCATATAGCACAGATGGGAAATCTTGGGCTTTTTTCTCCTCTTACACTTCATAGTTCTGTGGTCCTAGCTGGTGATAGACAGGGAAGTTGTGACAACCCCAAGGAAGTGAGCCCCTTTTGTTCCCCTTGAGTTCCTAATGTCTTTAATATCTTTTGAAAAAAAATTAAGGGGACAGGAAGTGAAAGCGACATCTGTCTTCTATGCTTTAGTATGGGTGTTTCTTCATAGAGTTTTAGTATATGGAGAAAAGATATTTTCCACTTACTGGGGTTAAAGGCTGACTTCTAGAGGAATATGAACTAGGGAGCAACGGAGTGAAAGGGATTACATGTAACAATCTTTGGTAAGGTATGGCTTGAAGCAACAGTGTTTGTGTTTCGTGGGTAGTGCTTCATCCTTGCTTGTATTACTTCAGTAGTGCTTGCAGTGTTGATAAGTTGCCTTCTTGCTATGATCTGGTTGGAAAGAAACAAAGGGTAAAACTCACAAAAAACCCTGAAGTTGAAGTATACTCATCTTCACTACCAGAATGTGTGATCACATGCTATTTGTTTGCTTTGTTCAGAGTGCTGATTGTAAGGTAAACAGATAGAATAGTGTTTATTATGTTAGTTGATGTAAAATCATGTTTTATTTTTATTTTTAAATTATCAGTTTAACGATTTGGTTTGCCTAGGTTCTAGTTAATTTTTACTGAGGATGTGCTTCATACAATGTCCCTAAAAGCGAAATTTGGATAAAAAAGAGCGAGTGAGGTCATGTGCCCTTTAAGAAGACAAAAGATGTGGTTTGGAGGGATATTTCGATGGTTTAAATCCCTACAAGTTTCATCATTAGGGTTCTATTTGAGTAATATTCTATGCCATCTAACCAACTTTGAAGTATTGTCAGCACATTTTTTTATTATTTTTGTCTGTCATTTTTCATGGATTTTGTAGAAATTTAACATAGTATAGAGTTGAATTCCATGTGCCATTCTAAACACACTTTTAGCCTGTTACTCATAGTAACAGATATTTGGAAGTTTTTGAGTGATGTAAAGATACTTTTGTAGTTGAATTAAGCGTGAGGCTCTTGAAGCTATTATAGTTTAGAGAAGTAATTTTTTTCTATGAATTGAACTCATAAGTGTTGTCTGCTTTGTGGAATTTCTCCCTTCCTTAAGTCAGAATGGGCAAGTCCTTTATTACATTAGCTGAAAGGATAAAGCAAACCAGACAATAATGCCAAATATTTCATCCTGCATGCTAGAGGGAGGTGAGATTGCAGACTATCTAACTCAAATGCCATCCAGTCAAGCAGGTTGCATTGATAGAACTTAGAAAGCGAAAATTAAATTGTGCTGATTACAGCTGTCCCTTGAAAGTGCTCAGAGTTGTTGGTTTATTAGGGTTTGTTTTTTGGTTTTTTGAGGTGTTGGTACATCACCTGTGTTACATCACACATACCTTTAATTTGCATGACCCCACTGATGGGGGTGTTGGACACTGCTGGTGAGAGTGTGATGTCTGATCACACCCATGTGTTACCACTCTGTCATCACACCACTGATGCCTTCCAATGTTGGAAGAGGGTGGAGCTACCCATGATGGGTTTTCTACTTTGAGCCTTGTTTTCATCCTGGGTCTAAATTATGTCTCTTACTCTGTTTGAAGCTGTCCTGTGACACAGTCTGAAAGCTAAAGTGACTGCTGGTGTGTTTCAGGTCAACCCAAGGGGACTTGATGGCTTTGGCATTTGTCCATTGACAATATTGGGTTGTGCTGTCAGGGGACTTGTAATTTCTTCCATTTGATTTGGTGATGGCTCCCCGTTTTTGACATAGTTTAGGGTGTGTTAGTTGTGTGGCTAAATCTTGCTTTGATGGTCTTCACACACCTGGTCTCTACTGGATGACTGATCACCCACATTAGAGTCATTAAATTTGATGTATTTGGAATGACAGGAGGATATTTCTTTTCTGCAGTTGATACACAGAGCTTGGCAGCTTGTTGTTCCTAAAGATAGATGGCTGTAATGGCCAGTGCAACACTATTCAATTCTAATGCTATTTATGTGTTTTACCAATCTGTGTTCTCTCATTTCAGAGAGACCTTCTGTAGGGGCACAGATTTCTGTCCCAAGTGCCTTCCTGTGTATTTAGTGTAGCTTCAGTATTTTGGTTGTAGGGTGTTATGTGACACATAATTCAAATATGTTATCATTATCCTCTTTGGAGGGTATTGATATTCCTCTGTTCTGCCTGTGTTGGTACAGTCTTCAATGGACACCTTTTGGAATATTTAACTTCTTGGAGGAGATGGTGCTTTTTGCTTCAGGCTTATGTTACAGGGTAGCATTTTTTTAGTAGAAATTAGTTTCCTTGAACTCAAGCTCTAGTGTTGCCTAAATAAGGCAGTGACTGCAGTGCTGTTTGTTTGGTAGGTTTATGTCAGTGTTGTATCATGAAAGTGAAATAATGAATGAGAATCTGTGAACTTTCTCTCAGTGTCTGGAAAAATAGGGAGAAAATATTTAAATGGAAGATGATGGTATCCTGTAATTCCCTGGAATAATATTTAAGAGCTCAATTTATTTTTGATATCCCCAGAAGAGCCTGCAGCTATACTGTCCCTAAAGAAAGGTGATATATATTTGCCTTTTGAAATTTCATGTGCAATACTAAAATGAAATGTTGATAGGTAACGTGATGAGAGAACTCTGAATTGAAGCTGGGCAGCAGTTGGATTACATTTTTTCTTTGGCTGGAGTTCCTGAATATATGGAACTAGCTAAGCATTGATAATTGTAGTAGAACCCTGGTGTCAAATTGTAGCATTTCCTGAACTCCTGCACCAGCCAATTGATGTTATTATGGTTGCTCACTAGAAAGTTGGGTTTTTTTTTTTGTTAAGCTCAGAAATGTTTTCCAAAGCTCAGCTGATTATCTAATATCTTCAAAGTCTATGAATACTAATTTTGTTTCCTAAGCTTCCTGAATGTTCTTTGCATGCACTGGGCAGGGAGTAGACCATTCTGCTACTCCTTTGGTACTGCTGTGTCCACTAAAGTAGTGCACTGTCTGCAGTCAGTCCTGCCAAGGGGATTTTCCTTACCTGTCTGGAGAGGAAGGCTTGTGAGGGTAACTTCTTGGAAGTTGCAGAGCTGTGGTGGTTTGTAGGCTGTTCTTGTGTGACTAACATTTTTTTGTTTTACTCTGTCTCTTCAAAGCCTTCAATTTAAAATGAAGTAAACTTTGTGTACACATTCTAATCTTGAGCTTTAGCTTTTCATAAGTGCCTGTAACTAAAAAGTTTTCATTCCAAACTACATCTTGTTGAACCTAAATGTTATTAAGGCATCACTTTAACTATGAAGTGTAAGGATACTGTTCAGGAAAGCTAAGCAGTGAGTGATGAAGAGCAGGAAGAAGAAAGGAACAAAACAGAAAGATTAGGAAGAGATCTGTAACAGGTAAAGTAGCCTAAGGAAGGAGATGTTCATGCTTGTTGGTTGTACCATCTGCAGGCTCTGAATGGCACTTCTTCCTCCAACCAGGTTATTTATGACCTTAACTGTGTACATTTTCAGTAGAATTTGTCTGCTTTTGCAATATATGCTTTCATAGTACCAGAGAACATTGCTTTTGCTTTTCTACTTGGCATCTCTTTTTTTGCAGTTTCTTTGTAGTGTTATGCCTTGTGGGGGGAGCAGAAGGGAAAAAAAGCAGGAGGGAACGAGAGAGCTTGACAGTGTATGCATTACATCCTTGCAGACCATGGTTGGTTTTTAAAACAAGAGGGGTGTGTGTGGAATAAAGATGGGAGAGGTACCCAAAGGTATGGCCTAGAGGTTTTTAACTGTAGTGGGAAAAGCAGGAGTGGAGCTGGACTGCAGAGAATGAGAGGTCCTTAACTTTTCTTTGGTGTTGGCTGCCTTACACCTCTTTGAGTTGTGGTTTGGCTGTTTCTCCTTACTTGTCTCATTACTTTCTCCTTAATCTTTGGCTTTATAAATACTGTATTCAGATGTTTCTGTTAATCTTCCTAAAGAACACTATTTGCATGACAGTTTTATTGACTTAATTTCAAGGCAATTAAATATCTGAATAGAGGTGTCAAATGACATCGTTGTAATGTGTATATGGTGTCCTGCTTGAAGTTTGAAGGTTTCTGTAAAATGTTGACTAGCTGTTACTACTTAAGTGGAACATTTATTATGCAGAGAAGTGAGGACTCCTTGCACCTGGTCAAAAGTAGCACCTTGAGAGGGACATTCAGAAATGTGTTATCTACATGAATATTTATTAAATTAAATTGAGTTAATCCTGAACATTGTGTTTAACAGTAACTGCAATCACTAGACAGGAAAGATTGTAATTAACTCAGCCATAGAGGGTGAGTTTTAAAGCTGTTTTCAGTCATGCTCATACTAACAGAGTTTTCTTGCACATTTGCTAAATGTGTAGAATAGATAGAAATATTCCTTTTATCTTTAACTGTAACAAAGCCAAACTTGACATTTCTGTGTTCAACATACATAAATTTTCTTGGTTCATTTTTGGTTTTTGTTTGTTTATTTTGTCCTTTTTCCTCCCTCCCCCTCTGTTCTACTGTGTAGAGAAGCTGCAGGCAGTTTTGCAAATTTCCAAGCCGCAAATGGAGGTCTATAATGACAGTACTAACCTGGCATGCCGCAATGGACATCTCCAGTCAGGTGGGTTTGGTTTTACCAGCCCCTATTGAGGGGATGTCTCTCAGTTCCTGGTGTGTTACAAGGCAAAATAATGCAATGCTATGTTCTGGCCCCACCAGCTTTAAAATAAAATTATTTATATTTCTGTTTTTAAAGGCTTTGTGTAAAATACATTCCATCCTTTCCATAGCTTTGACAACACTGTTTTATTTTGTAGTATTCAGTTTTTTCTTAAATGACTGTCCTAGAATTCAAATCTATTTACTAAGGCAAGATTTTAGAAAATAATTCTCATGTAATATTCTTCAAGGAATTACATTAAACCTGTTGTAGAAAGTGTCAGTGTTGGATATATAGGTTATACATTGTGCCTACAATAATTAGCTCTTCTTTTATGATACTGTGAATATGCATTGAGCAACTTAAAAATTTTGGGGTTTTTACATCAAGAAAGTGAGATGCAATTGAAATGAGGGGAGAATGACAGCAAGTCTTGCATTTTGTCAAAGAACATTGTTTTAATCATTTCCCAGAAGACTGAACCAAACTTACTAATGTAGCAGAAATGAACTTTTTGTGTCCATAAACAAGGTGTAAAGTTGTGCAAGTCCAAGGGTTACCCAAAGTATGGAATGTTTGCAGCTGTGGGATCCCTAATATAGTACCATGAAAGTCTGGTTATTAGCAGGCATCTGGATTTCTTAAATGGTTGGTGCCTATGCTCTTGTGTTTGCTTTTTCTGTCTTTTTGGGGTGTGGGGTGAGGGAGTGATTTTTGTAAGTAATACACTTTTTTTCTTAAAAGCAATGTAAATAGGTGGTTGTGCTTTAATCTGCTAATCATCTTGCTGCTGTTTTTCCTTTATACATGTAAAACAATATTTTCATATGGACAGCTCTAATAATTTAAAAACACAAAGTAGATGACAGGGTTTCTTAGAAAACTACAAAATCAGTTTGCAGGCTACTTCAGATAAGAGGGCTGTTGTCTCTATCTGCAAAGGTAGAGGTACTTCTGAGATATTGAGCCACAGAGCTCTGGCATAAGCTTAGTTTTCTATCTGTGGCAAGTGTTAACCTGCCCTGTTGCCTAATCAGGTTGGGCTTTTTAAAAGTTCAGGATTTTATGAAGTATGATACATGGTCATTCTTAGTTTAGCATAAACAAAGTACCTTTTTGCCCATCATTTGGTCTAAAATTACATTAATTTATTTGCCTTTAAAGGCCAAAGTCTTTACAGATGTTTTTGCTTCATAATTTTGAGTAAGGTACTATTCTCACAGCTATGTTGCACATTTTTTCTATTCCCAAACTGTTACTGATTTGAGATTCTTCCTTCTCTCAAGATACTATTTGTGTCAGCCTTCCTGCCCAATTTACTTGATTCTAACACAAATGATTGCCCATCCCTGTCTTCAGCATTTGTAGTTTCCAAACTTACATTAATAGGTAGAGATTTTTCTTGGAAGTTTATCTTCCAGTTTTATGCTGAGGTTTTTCAAGACCTCATGGCAGTAGTATCACCTGCCCTTCAGTTGCAGAGGGCTATGCAGTAACTTGTCTAAAGAGTAATAACAAGTAGCCTTGAACCCAACCTGTACTTGGAAATAATATTAATTTATTATTCATCCTTCTTCTCATAGCAGTTTTAAATTAAATGTAAAACAATTTACCTGTATTTTCCCCCCTCAAATGTGGTTGTTTTCCTTTTCATTGTGGAGTGTAGTTTTCTTTTTTTTAAACAAGCTAGGGAAGGAGATTATGCCAGTCTTGCCAAAGGCAGAGTTTGAGTTTTATGAACTCATTTACTTGTCATACAGTACTTAGTGTTACAGTAATTCCAGTGTATACCATTTGATGTGTAAATGCCAGCATGAGGGATGGCCAGACAGAGCATTACATTTCTGTTACCTCAGCCTGAATACTGTGCAGCTAGCTAGTATGTTATCTCATTTTTCACATGGAAGGAGTTGCTGGCATGTCTTTAATAGTAGGCATATACTGGCAGTGTTTGTCATGGTGCAGAAGTTCTATTTTTAATACTGAAGTTTTCAAAGGAGTTCCCTGAGTGCAAGAACAAGTAGCGATAATATTGTTTTTAACAGCATAAAAAGCAGATCTTTGACTAATTTGGATCTGTCAGTTCAGAAAGGAAAGCAGCTGTAGCTCCTGGCTTGTGTAGCTGTGCTGCCACTGAAAACAGGCAGCATGTCCTTCTTAGTTCCTGGAGCTTTCTGTTAAATAGCTTTTATTACTTGCATCTACCTATTTGAAAAATATGAATTGAATTTTTGAAGAATTTCGATTTTGGGGGCTGTTGTGAATGCTGATCCTGAATAACAATCAGTCTTGCAATTGCTGCAAGTTTAAAGCAGCAATTTAAAGTTTTTTGGTTTTGTTGTTTTTTTAAATGAAATGACATACATAAAGTTACAGATAATTTTAGACTGGTAGATTTTTTCTTCCAACTTAGTGTCCATAGACCATGTACAATAACTTGTTTTAGTCCCTTTATCTTACTTCTCAATAGGCATATGTAGGGAATTTCTGAGGAATATTCCCTGATGATTTTTAAGATGTCACAACTGAAGGCTGGAAATTGTTCTGCGGTGCTGAAATTGCTGCTGTTAATTTGAATTTAAACTTTTATTTAGTCTCTAAGAAATTAGAGACTAGTAGAACCTTGTTTATTGACATGTGCTTTAATTTGGTTTAAGTGCAGAAAAAAACCCAATGGGTTTGCTTTTTTGGAAATATAAAGGATGTTGTTATATTAAATAAATGAACTACAGTTGAATAATTTTAAGATTGTTTTTGCATTTCCAGGTATTTAATACAATCAAGCTTCTCTTAGATTTTTTCAAACATATTTGTACTTTATCTTTAAAGCCAGTTTAACATAATAAGTATCTATATTATATAATAACTTATAACATTTCTTTCCGTAAGGGAGTCTGAAATTGGGCACCTGTGTCTGCATCTTATCACAATTTAGCCAATAGAAAACTTCAGACAAAATTTTTCTACTTGCTTGTTTGTAATTTGTGTTGTGTGTGTATTTGGATGGCTGATTAAAATTGCAGGGATGCTTTCAGGACCAGACAGCTATTATGTCTGTGTAATCCAGTGGTGTTAGCCTGGAGCTATGAAGTAAATTATTCTGTCCTGAATTAGAGAGTAAAATCAAACTGATTAAGCATCTATTACTGTTCTATAAGTATGTATGAAGTAGACAGTTGAACTGTTCAGTGTTTCAAATACGCTTGAAAAAATTCCATGGTGTCTCTTTATGATTAGAACATATTTTAGGTACTTCCTTATTGTTTTATGCAGAACAGTGAAACATTTGGCAACATGCTACTGGAGATATTATGAAGGCATTAAAGTCACTTGCTGTGTATTTCCAGACTTTCAATAGATAACAAATAAAAATGGGTAAGAAATGTGTCTGGGGGGATTTTTCAGCAAAATATGTGTCTTGCATAGTGGAACAGTAGGAGCTGTCTGATGTCTGATGTTCCCTTAAACACCTCATGCTTTGGAAATAGATAAGCTTTATAGAAACTGTAATTCTGAACGATTTGGTAACATTTTTATTTGTTACTTCAATGAAAACTTGTATATAAAATGAAGCTTCCCTCTGGAATTGGCATTCAGCAAAACAGCTCTGTTCAGGAGTTGTTCATCAGTGCTTCTTTATGTGCTACCCATGAGGACTGACAACAAAACATGTAAACCTACACGTCTTGGGTCCTGGAGGTGCAGTTAGAGTAAATAATAATTTGAATTAAACCTTGGTTTTTTTCCCTTCTTTCCTCCCATCTGTTTCCAGCTTCCTGAAATACTCCTTACCTGTGCAATTTTATGACATTCAAAATTGCAGGGTAACAATCTGTGTGTTGTTCTCAATGTGTGGGAGTGGTTCTGAGAGAGTGGGGTAATTGAGCAGCATGTTAGGGTGAAGGACATGGAGAAAAACCAATTTTGGTTTTTGAAGCCTTCCCATGTTGACTTCAAGCCAGCTGTGTAAATGAGGTTGAGGTGGGCTAAAAAAAACCAACCAAACTGAATGCCACCTTTTGATTAAATTGGACCAGTCAAAGTGCTGAGTAGCTAGATGTGTTAGCAGATTCATATGCTGCTTTTTGAACTTGAAAGTTAGTAAGTATACCTCATTTTAAAGAGTTTTTGATTTGGAAATTCCTGTGCAGGAATGTCTAAATAATTGGATCCAGCTTTGGAGCTGTGTGTGGTTTAGTCGGAGGAGCCAGTTTTGGTGGTTTTTCTTGTTTATTGTTTGTTCATTTGTTTTTAAGAAACATATTACAGGTAAATATACGTAATTATATTAGTCAAGTTGCCTTGTTTCTTGCATATGGATACATCTGCACTGTTTATTGTGACCCCAGCAGAGTTTCTGTAACTCTAAAAAGGGATAGATTTGTGACTAAAGAAGGGCTTTAGAAACTTTTTCACTGAATTGTTAAGGCTACCTGCAGGCTGTGTAGAGATTAGGTCCTGGTAGTATGTTTAAAGAGGCTGAGGACATAGCAGTAATTAGTTGATCTTTCCATAATACTGTTTGCCTGAAGTATTCTTTGAGTTTTTTAAACACAACATTTAAAATTATGAGGGTTTCTACTTAAAGTATTTTTCATTGAACTGCAATGTTTTAAGTTAAAAATTCTTCTTAGAGTCACTAATTTCCTTAAAAATCAGAGTTCTTTGGCCTGTTCCTTAAGACTAGCAGGTCAAATTGAGTTGCAAATTTCTGCAATCTGTTTTGAGCTTCCTTACCTCTGATGCCCTATTTCTCTTACCTAATCAAAAGACTCCTTAATCATTTTAAAAGGATATGAAATAAGACAGTGTTTATAGTTTCCATTGCAAACAACAGTACTGTACTAGACAGTTTCCAGTAGTGTATTCCCACCACAAAAAGTACTCTAATCTCAAGCTATGCTCGAATCATTAACCAGCCTGACCAACCTGCCTGCTTGCTATATCACCTTCTTACCTCTTAATCTCTGATTTGATGTTTTGCACTTGTCATTTCTGTGCCAAGGAACTTTATTTTACCATGTATCCCGTATGGAGAATGTAGACATCAAGTGCTATTTTGTTTGCTCTGAACCAGAATGACTTTTTGTAGTTTGATCGCCTGTGGCCAATATTTCAAGTTTATCTGACACCTAATTTGAGACTTTTCTGCTTCATCATGGAGGTGAATAAGTAGTGTGAGTGGAATGTCTGGTGATGTTTAAATGTAGTTTAAGACTTAATTTTTAAAGTAGGAAGGTAAGCTGCTTCAGACTGGTCCATTCAGAGTTTACTTACACCACAAGATTGCTAAAGTGGAGGAAGCAAGTTGAAAGAAAAAACATCTGACAGTCACTTGCAAGTATAACTACTACTGTAATTTTTCCAGATTAAAATGCCTTGGTGAAACTTCTGTGTGGAAGGTGCTAGATAATGTTAACTGGCAACCAATTAACTAGTCTGCTAACAGCACTTAAAGAATCAATACTCAGAATCTACAGGCTTGAAATTTGGGGGAATAGTGTGATGATTATTTTTAGGAGTTCTTGGGAAAGAAGACAGCAGAAGACTTTGCATCATAAGGAGTAGATGGTGTTCTTCCCTTGCTAATGGAACTAAGTTATTTCTGGCTTTTCTAAGATGGCTAACTAGGGTTAATTTTGAGAGCTAAAAATTAGAATTTTATCTGTAGGTGAAGACAGCAGTCAATATCCCCTTAAAACCACTAAATCTCTTTAGAAATGTGTGTTGTTCTTCTATAATGCAGTATTATATGTTTCAACAATTCTATCTTCTACTTGCAGTTGATGGTAAAGTATGACTGCTGCAAATGTTCATACAACACTGGTTTTCTTTACAGAAAGTGGAGCAGTTCCAAAAAAGAAGGACCCCCTAACACACACGAGTAATTCCCTTCCTCGTTCAAAGACTGTTGCAAAAACTGGATCCACAGGCCTTTCAGGTCACCACAGAACGCCCAGCTACAGTGGGGTATCATCATCTGTGTCTAGACCAGCACCTAATGCTGCACCTTCAGCACACAAGGTATAGTGAGGATAAGTATGGAAGTATACACTTGAAAAATCAAGTGTAAATTCCAGAAGAAGCTTTGGATTTAATGCCTTAATTGCAGTATTGTAGCGGCAGAAAGTTTTTGAAAAAACTGAAACTCCAAATTTTTAGACAGGCCTCTTGAGGTATGCTGCAGGGTGGATTTTAGAAATTGGAGGGCATCAGGTGGGTGCATGGGAAAAAGGATTTTAAGTGTAATCACAGTAATAAATACTACTTGTTTTTTAAATTGCATGGGAAGTGAGTGAAAGTTACCTATAAGAAAAATAAATCTTACTTCTAGTATGTAAAAGATAGAGGGGGAAACCTCTTATTCCAGAACTACAAGATTTTCCCCCCTACATGTTCTTCTCTTCCAAAGCATGCATGCACACACAGGTTGTTTTGCACCACATTGAAAAGCAAATTATGTTTAGGCTGGCACTGAAGTACAGAAGTCCTACAGTAAGAATACAGAAAATTACAGCATTTCTTTTGACCTATCTTTTTCTCTTCCATCCTTATTACCCAGTAAAGTGGAATAAAGAGCAGAATGGACTGAACCTAACTATTCTGCTAAAGCATTATTGCTGCTATAATATGAAGACTTTTAAGTGGCCTGTTACAAAGTACAACAGTAGTAGGAATTCTTGCTTATAGGTATTGAGAACCTGAAATGCTTTGTGATGCTTATTTCCAGAGTATGCTGGGGGAGAATAGTGTAGTTAAATAAATGAATTATCAAAGAAAAAAACCTCAAACCAAAGATACTTCACCACTGGACTGTAAGATAGCCTACTTATGGCTGACTAATAGTATGATTTGCAGTAAAATGCAGCAGTAGAATATTGGGTATTTGTGAACATGCTTTTTACTGGAGCAAATGAGATGTAGATCTTACTTTGTTTAACACTACACTGTCAAAGTATTAATCTGGAGGTGTTGGGTTTTTTTCTTCCCCCCTGTCCAGGCTGCTCCTAAAAATAGCAGAGCAAATAAGCCTTCTACTCCTACCACTGCTCCTCGAAAAAAGAAGGACACTAAGATATTTAGAAATGTGGACAGCAATCTGGCTAATCTTATCCTGAATGAAGTTGTTGATAGGTAAGTACGAAGAAAAATAGGCTTTTCAATCCAGTAAATCAGTTTTGCATTCAATACAATCTTGGTTCAATTGGAATGAAATTAGTATTTCTACTTTGTTGGGTTTTCTTGGGGATTTTTTGGCTAGGTTTTTATTATTGCTACTTTGGCAAAAGAATGTTTTAAAATACTTAACAATATAAATTGTAGATTTTCTCAAAAGGGTTCTGTATAAATAGTCAAATGCATTAAATTAGTCAGCTGCAGCTGAAAGAGTATCTCATTGTTAGACTAATCAGTATTCCATTTCTTTGTTAGTGGACCAGCTGTCAAATTTGATGATATCGCCGGGCAGGAACTGGCTAAACAAGCTTTGCAAGAAATTGTTATCCTTCCTTCTCTTAGACCTGAGGTAAGCAACTGGGTATTGTTGTCAATCTGTGACAGGATGAAATAAATGTGCTTCACACATCAAATGATGATTCTTGAATCCTGTTTTTACTGATTATGCAGCTATGAGTAGCTATGGGGTCCTAGCCATCTTGGAAAAGGGGAATATAGGACTTATGTGTAAAATACTGCCATGAAATTCCTTGTCTTCTGGTTAATTGATGTTGCAGAAGGTGACTGGAGCAAGAAAAAAAAAAAAAAAGAAACCCCCCAAAAACCCAAATCAAATCAGCAAACCACAAACCTGTAAAAGAAACCAAAACCACAACACCTCCACAACCCATGAAACAAACAGCAAAAGCAAACAAACAAAAATTCTCACTGTTTGTCAGGCTGACTGTTCCAGATAGCTATAGCTGTGTCTCCAACGCTGTGGGGCCATGTAAGGGACAAAGCCCCAAACTGGAAGGGTGAAATGGGAAATTTATCTATACAAATGAGGTTTGTATAGATAAATTAGGTTGTGACACTCTCTGTTTGGAAATATGTTACTGTTATTGTGGTCATCCTCTCTGTGAAGGTGTTGGTCAAACACTGAAAATTTTATTCACAGATGGAAGGGATACAAAGAAGCGTAGTGAACAACCAAATACGCTGAGATATATAACATTTGAGGGCAGATTTCCTCTTTACTTGGCTGTATGGAAGTTCATCATTTAGGTTTTTATTAGTCATAGATGGTACCTCAACTACTGTGACTGTTTAAATTCAGGCCTAGTCTGCATACTACTGGAATATTCTGAGCTACTTTTAAGGAAAAAAAAATTGGTCATTTTCTAGAGCTGAACTTACTAAAAGTTGCAGTACTTTTGAGGAAATTGCATGCAATGATCTCCTGAAATGCTCTCATGATACCCCACCTGGAGTGCTGTGTCAGTTCTGGGCACCCCAGCACAGGAAGGGCATGGACCTGTTGGAGCAAGTCCAGAGGAGGAACAGCTAGATGATCAGGGGCTGGAGCCCCTCTCCTGTAAGGAAAGGCTGGGAATTGGGGTTGTTAAGCGTGGAGAACAAAGGGCTCCAGGCTGACCTTATTACATTATTTCAGTACCTGAAGGAGACCTAAAAGAAAAGTGGTAAGGAGCTGTTTACAAGGGCAGGTAGTAACAGAACAAGGGAAAATGGCTTCAAACTGAGAGTAGGTTTAGATTTGGATATTATGAAGAAGTTATTCACTGTGAGGATGATGAGACGCTAGAAGAGGTTGCCCAGAGAAGTTGTGGATGCCCCATCCTGGTGTTGTCCAAAGCCAGATTGCAAGGGGCTTTGAGCAGTGTGCTTTAGTGGAAAATGTTCCTGTCCATGACAGGGAAGCTGGAAGTAGATGGTCTTCAAAGTTCTTTCCACCCCAGTCCCACTTTATGATTCTGTGATTACTGAAGGAAAAATGCTCTTTGTATTTTTTGTTTGCTTGTGTGTCTCATTTGTTATGTGGACAGGTGACTGGAGTTGCCCTGTGGTTTTCTCCTTAATACAGCTACTGGGAAGAAGCATAGGGAAGAAACTTTAAACCTGGCATAGCATCACAGAAGTATGAGCTGTAAGGAGAAACACACATTTGTTGCCAAAGCTTTTGCTCAGATGTTTTTATGCAAAAGGAAGGTGTCATTACAGCATCTCTGTTACTACAGTGCAATAGCATGTCAAGTGTGCTGTTCAGTGACACCAACACTGTGAGCTGGGTGGGAAGGACTTGGAGATGGGAGGTTTGGAGTAGCTTTTCCAGTGACATGGAATTTTCAATAAGGTTGTCTCATGTTGCAGTGGGCCTGATCTTGGTGTAGGTTGAGATGTAATAAGGACAGAATTTTTAAACTTTCCTTGCAAGTAGAGGGGGTTGGTTTTATTCCTTATAAATGAGCACAGTAGAGGTGGCAACTGTACGGGATGCTTAGTAAATTAACACTAGTTCAGTTTTGATCCTAATGAATTTTGAACTCAAATTCATATTTAACAAGCTAGTCATATTTTTGTAGGAGAGCAAAAGTTGGGGTACATAAGCAGGAAACATTGGTTGAAACCATTTCAGTGGTAAGATGCTAATGAAATGCTAGCAGTTCAGACCATGTTAAGTATATTTACCTTGTTAACAAAATCTTGAAAAGCTTTGTGTATCTCAGTAATAAATGTCAGTGCAGCTGAACTGTAGGTGATGATCAAGGTGAGAAAAAGTTACCGATTTGATCTGGGCTTTGTGAAAACAGTTGAACTCCCCAAGAATTATTTCAAACAAAAGAAGTCAGACAAAAAATGCAACTAGTGGTAAGCAGCATGGAAAGCAGAAGCACTGGAGTGTTCACTTAGTGAATAGCTGGGTAACTAGTTTTAGGGATCAGAGTCAAGCACAAACAAAATGCTGTGGATGATGAAATGATAAGAGAAAACACATGTTGGTAGTCAGGACAGAAATATAACACTGGAAATGGAGTTATTTGTTGTCATGGATATTGTGGAAAGAAATGCCTGCAGACAGTGCTGTTTACACATGGGATGTATATGAGATACCCTCCTATTGCTTTTGCTAGTTTATTGGAATTATTGGAGCTGGAAGGGAGTATGAGACCAAAAGAGAAACTCTGAAACTTTGAGGGAAGGGTAAAGACAAAGTGCAAGAGAAAATAGGCAAGAGTAATAACAAAATGTTATGTATACTGTGAGAATTTGTAGACTTGCTTGCACTAGGTATGGTAGGAGCAATTTTACAGAGTAGGGAAGATGAATCTAGTGCAGAGTGAGAGAGATGACTGTCAGTAGCATAGAGAGAGTAGGTGGTTGTTAAGTAATATTTTAAGTAATTTTGTTGAAAGCTTGTCTTCTCAAGTTTCATTTAATAAGGAAAGATTAAGGAGATCTTCCATATGGAATTAGTAAGAACACTACTTTAACTCTCCTATTGTACACCTTCATTACTCCCTTTTTAACTGGAATTGATGCTTTAAACTTGATAGATTAGTCTGTCTTGTGCAAAGTGTTTTAAACTGCTTGCACAGTGCATCCAGGCACAGAACAATTACAACATAATTTAGCTGCTGCTTGGGAAACAATAGTGGTGTGCATTAGGTCAAGTTAGTAACAGAGTGTGGTTCTCTCAAAGCCTGCACTGTTGTGGCACTCACTGCTACTGTTACTATCAGTACTAGCCAGTGTCCTCAGTCTTAAACCATTTTCTTGCAAAGGTAAAGTAACATTTTATTCAAGTCTTTGATGACAACTTATGATGATGTCCTTTTCAGTTATTTACAGGTCTGAGAGCTCCTGCACGTGGTTTATTGCTGTTTGGCCCACCAGGAAATGGGAAGACAATGTTGGTGAGAAAATCACTTCCTGCATGAGTTGGTGGGCTTAAAATGTAACCACAAGGGATGGCTTTCAGTTTGAGGCTTGGACTAGTAAACTGTACATTCTTACAGAATATATATTATGGTGTCATTTCATACATAAAGGGCAAAATTGTTCTTAACCGTGGACTTTACAGAGGGAATTGCTAAACTGTTCTCTCTTTAATTATTTTCATTATGACAAGTAATATTTTAAACCAGCAAGTCCAGGTTTCATTTTCAGAGAGAGCGAAAGGAAGTGGGTTCATTGTTTTGTACAGCAGTGATTGATCAGAAATTATCTGCTCTCCACTGAAACGTACTAGAAGTACATTTTGGAAATGAGGAGGGAGCACTGTAGCAAAAAAAGGCATTGTCTCACTTGCACACTGCTGTGCAAAGAGTGTAAGAGCTGTGGAACTGCCTAGCCAGAGCTTTTTTCCTCAGCCTGGTGTGCTAGCTGCAAGGAACTGGAGCTCCATGGCTGTGCATCAGGCAGGGAGCATCGAGTGTCCTGATGCGGCTGAGCCGGGCACATCGTCCTGATCACATGGTGTGGCTGCAGCTGCACTCCTGCTGACACTGGAGCTGCAGCAGCTCTCAAGTGCAGGAGTGTGAATGTAGAGCAGCTCATGTAGGCTCATCTGTTATGTTTGACATACTGGAACATAATTGTTAATCACTAAAATTAGATTCCATAAGCAGGGAATAATAATTTCTTGAATATGGTGAAACTGTTAAAGGAGAATGAGCATTCCAACTGATTATTTTCCCTAGCTTTCCTCTGAAAACAGCTTTTGCATAGATAAAGAAGGGGAAAAAACACCATATTTTTTAATGTGATTTGATCCAACCAATGCCTTAAATTACCACCCTAAATTAGTAAAAACTGGCTTAGATCTCTATTCAGGATAAATTGAAAGGAACTGGAGACTTTTATTCTTCCAGAGCAAGTTGTAGTTGGCTATGGAGCTAAGGGGATTGGAAAAGTCTGTGGGAGTCTGGAAATTTCTCTATTGTTTTGCATAGCTGTTCTCATTTATAAATGACCTGGACAGAAGTTTTGTGTTCCATTTACAAGGTGCTCCCTTTGAAGAAATAGTGGTTTTCAAAACTGTCCATCAGGACATGAGTGGTCACTGCAGATGCAGAGAACTATCTTCAATATGATAGCTTTTAAAAGTACTTTTGTTTTTCCCCCCTTTCCTAGGCCAAAGCAGTTGCTGCAGAATCAAATGCTACTTTCTTTAACATCAGTGCAGCGAGTCTGACTTCAAAATATGTAAGTAGTGGCTGTAAAATACACTGATTTGAAAACACCCATGCTTTAATTAGGGCTTAAGAAACCCAGAGACTTCTAGTGAGTCCTTGGTGAACTGTTAGCCTATAATGAACATAGTTTTTAAAAAGTGACTAGTGAAATAAAAAAAAATTGGTTTGTGCTTGTGATAAAGCAGTGTCAAAGGTGTTTTCAGCTTGGCAATGGCAGTAATGCAGATGAGTGGTTGTGGGATTTTCCATCCTTAAAAAGTGAATTAGTTTGGTCCCAGCTCTTTTTCACTCTGGTAATTTAGGCACCAAAATCTCTTTTGACAGTTAACTCATCTGTGATCATAAGAAAAGTTGTAGTGTTTCTTTAAAGATGTAAACAGTTCCATTGTATGTACTGAACCAGTGATAATCTGAGTATGAATAAATGGACTGAGTGTGGTAGGTTACTAGCAAGATTTTCTGTAGGTCCTTCTGTTAGCTGTCTTGCAGTAAAAATTTTTAACCCCCTAAAAACCAGTTTATTGTTATTTTAGGTGGGTGAAGGGGAGAAACTGGTGCGAGCTCTATTTGCAGTAGCCAGAGAACTTCAACCTTCTATAATTTTTATTGGTAAGACCTTAAATTTTAACTTTTATTTACTTTCTTAAATAATCTTGCTTACCAAAGATTAGTAAGTAGTTAACTATTGGAATAGTTGGGTAAACTTCTTTTGGGTAATTCTGCAGCTCAGGACAACTGTCTCATATGACTTGCTGGACAATCAGTGGTTCATATAAAGCATGTTAGATTGATGTTATGTTATTTAGTTGGTGGTAATAGTGGGAAGAGGTGCTCTCTGAAAGAAAAGTACTGTACTGCCTTTACAGAGTGAGTCCATTAAACTTCAAACATGAAAATATATTTTGCTTGTCCTGAGTAGCAGTTTATAATCAGAAAGATGTTTTAATTTTTTTTCCCCCTCTCATTTGTGCTTGGTATTACCTATTCAAAGGCCAACGCATCACACAGGTTTTAAAACTTTCCTAAGATCTGTCTGTCTCCTAAAGAATGAAGATCTGGTCTTCCTTAAAGGAGCTTTATATTAGCAAAGGAACTTAGGCAAATACAAAAACTTTGATGTTGTGTGCTTAGTTAAGATGTATTTTTGTTTTTTAGATGAAGTTGATAGCCTTTTGTGTGAAAGACGAGAAGGTGAACATGATGCTAGCAGGCGTCTAAAAACAGAGTTTTTAATAGAATTTGATGGTGTAAGTATTTAATCTTGGTATTGTTTGATTTAGCTAAATTGGGTAATTGTGATGGGTGCCAGTAAAACCTATAGGTGAATTACAAAGGGTTTGGCTGCTGGGGCTTAGCTCAGCCTCCCTCCCACCCCACCATAATTGGCAAACAGCTTTTTTTGGTTGTTTTTAATTTTCTACCTGCTTACTGTGATATTCTGGAAGATGCACTGGTGGACTGAAAGGTAGTGATCTGGAGATGAGCTGTAATAATGTCTTGGAAGATTATGGACAGAGAAGAAAGGATAACAGATGGCAGTAGTAAAGGAGCTGTGAGGACAGCTGTTCTTACAGGGCAAGAGGGACATTTGAGGGTCACAGAGAGCTGAATCCATGTTTGCAGTTGCATGGCTTCATGAGTCACTTCTCTTTATTCTGGCAAAGCAAAACAAGATTAAAAGCCATTTAAATAGTTTTTTGTTTCAAAGGAATATGTGTCACAAACATGCACTGTCAAGGGGTGAGATTTAAGGTATGAGGATTTTCAAAAGCCTAGTTCAGGTATTTTTTCTGACACATCAGGAGGATTAATTTCTGTGTTAGTACACCTTTTGTTACAACTTTATATAACTTTTTTCTTGGTATCATAAGCTAGAGAAGACAGAATTCAGTAAGAAGTATTTAATGGCAATAGCCAGGAAGAGGAACTGGATTTCATAGTGGGACACAGACACAAATGATATCAGAGTATTTTTCTGTTACAGCACTGTTCTTGTAGTGAATAATTTTAGTTTGTGTTCCATTAGCACAATGGAATATTGCTACAGTGGTGGAGCAATAGTAATGAGGTACAGGAGGAGCAGGTAACAACATGGAGAGGCAGCAAGGTTGGGAAAAACTCCAAAATGGATGAATCAGGACAAATAATACAATGTGACAGCGATATGCAGAGATTAGTTACACACACATGCAGAGTTTTCCCTTTAAATGAAAAGAGAAAAATAAGCATAATGTAAAGTCTGCTGACTTAATATTTGAAGTGTATCTATGTCATAGAGTATTTTTGGTGAACCTTTTGAACATGGTACGGTAGCAGTGAACATAAATCTATAAAGAATTGGACACTTAGCGAATAATGTCTCTGATAGCCCAGAGTTTCCTCTAAAGTTTGGAAGGTGTAAGTCTCCATATTCTGGGGTATAAAATGAGTGAATTGGGAAGGAAATTGCTGTGCCTTTCTGCTATTATGGTTATTTTATAGCCTGTTTGATTACTGGATTTCTGAGAGACCTGTGTTAGATGGATCTCTGTTCTGATTTTGTGGTTCTGGCTATACTTCAGTTTAAAGTTTTGATTCTCACCCTATCAACTTCAAAACAATGTTTAGTGTAAAAACCCCAGAACAGCAGAATGCCTCTTTTTTTTCAACATAATTATCTCTCTCGCTTTTTTTTCAACATAATTATCTCCTGGTGACTAAACTTATGAGTGCCTTTTATAGTTTTATAGTCTCAGATTTTTCCAGAAAGCCTTTTTTGATTTTGCTTTTGTTGTTTTTTTGGTTTTTTTTTTTACCTTTTCCTGGTCTGATTTTACAATTATCCGAGGAATATTTTAAACTTACCTTAATGGGAAAAAAACCCAAAATATAGACATACATACATACATATGTGTATATATATATATAAAGATCCCATCAGCGTGCTGAATCCACAGCAAGTCTCTAACTGGTTTTGTTGTATTTCTGCTTAATGTAGAGTGTGTAAACTGAGCTGGCTTGCCTTCCCACATTATATAGGTGCAGTCTTCTGGAGAGGACAGAATACTTGTGATGGGAGCAACAAACAGGCCTCAGGAGCTTGATGATGCTGTTCTCAGGTATCAAAATGTCTTTTTCTGAATATACACTAAGGTGATACTCATTATGAAGAACAGGTTTTGCCTAGTGTCTTGGTGAAGTTTTGTAATATGTAAAAGCTGTTCAGCAAGGCTAAATTATTTAACCTCTCAAAGAGGGACTCTTTTCTTTTGAGATGCATCTGCACAACCATGGTGGTACTATTGGAATAGTCTGAAACAGTAGTACCAGTTGAGGTCACGTCAGTGGTTTTTAAATTAATTTAATATTTTACTTTTTTGTTATTTGGATCTATGGCAAAATAAAGGAGAAAATTTGATCAGTATTCCAGAATTGACCAGAAATCTAGTATTTCTTCTCTGTGAATATTGTCTTCTGATGTCCCATGCAATTACAGATCTTGCTGTAGATTTGCCTTAGGACTTTTTTTGTTAAAGGTACTCATACTTTATTCTCTTTTCATTCTTGATTGAGGAAAATAGATATGTCAGCATTGCCTGAAGAAATTATTCCAAAGACTTTTTTGTGTAAAAATTAAGAGAGGCTTCATTTCATTGCTGGTAGTCAGTGGTATTTCTGCCTTTAGAGTGTTTCCCCTCTGGGAGGAGTCTTATAAATTTAGATAAGAGTAAGGTGGCACCAGTAGTTTCTACATATTTTTTGTTTGGTTGTTGTTGGTTTTTTCAAAATCTCTAGTTCTGCTTCCTAGAATTTGATGCTGAAAGTGAAATTTTGTCACTTAACCAAACCAAATGTTAGATTTGTATGGGATAAATAGTTACATAATAGAGTGAACAATGTATACATGTTTGGGTTTTTTTCAGACGCTTCACCAAACGGGTATATGTGTCTTTACCAAACGAGGAGGTAAGTGTTGTTTTCTACTCACATTTTTAAGACACTTATAGGCAATTCTTAACTTGCCCTTGTGGATGATTACAGTTCTGTGAACTAATTTCTGGCTCACCTTGACCATATACACGGTGCTTTAATTCTGAGAAGTATTTTAAGATTTGTGGGGTTTTTTCACTCATAGTAGTAGCAAATCTGGTGGTAGCTGCTCAGTACTTCTTGACTAGTGAGGTGTTGCTGACAGACTGGCAGACGTGGGCAGGTTTAAAGTAGGACTTAAAGGAGCGTGTTTGTTTGGCTGAAGGAGTGTTTTATTGCAAAAGACAGAAGTAATTTTCCTAATGTTTGTCAGTTCAACAGGAGATCAGGAATTTTGATGAAGATTCTAATTCTTCTTGATACTAATAGTTAGGCTTGATTTTGCCTAGTCCTTATCTCTGCTCCAGAAGGAATGATACTGCACAGTCTAATTGCACAAGCACTCTGGGCAAGTTTAAACTGGTGAAGCACAAAAGCAAACCTGACAAAAGCTAGTTCTGTTCTTGCAACACAATTTTAAGTGTTCCGTGAAAATGAGTTTTGCATCTAATAATTTTATCATCTTTTCAGACAAGATTGATTTTGCTTAAAAATCTTCTAAGCAAGCAAGGAAGTCCATTAACCCAAAAAGAGTTGGCTCAACTAGCTAGGTAAGTATTTTGTAACCATACTAAATAAATATATTCCTCTACTACATTCCTTCAGACTGTTTAATTCATTCAAAATGTAACTAATGTAAATCCAACAGCAACAACATGAATTCATTTATTTGGGGAAGATGGTTCCCTGTCAGGCTGTATGAAAGTGGTTTTATATATGCATATATAAGATACACCCAGTCAGGTTTCTGTTGTTGAAACATGCTCATCAGCTCTTTCATTTGAGGAGGAGGGAGGAGGATGCTTCTTTCCACCCGTCCCTCAAGGAGTCCAGCTCTCCTCCCTGATGCAAAAAGATAGCACCAGTTTTGCACTTGGCATTCATTTCACATAAAAGGCAAGTTCTCTTTGCTGGTGCCTTGCTAGCACTGGATAATTTTAGGTTCTTTTCACTTTCAAATTTGATTGGGAAAATGTGGGTTAATTTTTCCCTCCTCTTATGAAATAGAGTTGTTTTATGTTCTTCATCTTTGAGATTGACACAGTACTGCTATTAGTCACCTAAATCTACTAATTTGTGTGAAGGAGATTAGACTAAAAAGCAGGTAGGGCAGGAAGGAGTGAAGACATTCTGTGAGACAGCAAAGATAGGCAGGTGGATGTACTTCAGTCTGTCTGTCCTTGTGGTAGGACAACAGAGGTTAGTACTGTCTTGGATGTAGCATTTGTCAGCCTCTTAATAATGTTGCAGAAGTTGATGTGTCATCCAACTGAATATATTCCCTCTGTGCTTGAAAGTTATTAGCTCAGGCCATGTTTAGGCTGCAGTAGTAGCTAAATGGAGGAAAAACCCAGTCAGTGTCCTGTATTCTAACTGAAATGAAAGAACCAAAATACAAATGCAACTTGAGCAACCTTTTTTGAAGGGTTTAGAGGAAATGTAAAAGTTGAGCATCCTGCCTGCTTCTTTTTCCATCTTTCTTTGTTTTGAAAGAGAGAAGTATTTAACTTTCATTATGACTTTGTGTTCCTTTGCCCCTCTGCAACTTTTTCTACAAGCTATAACAGACTTTATGATCTCCCGAAGACTAAGCTCATGTTGCTGCAGCTAGCCACTGTTCTTACAAGGGTGCTGGTTTTGTTTTTAAATTTTCCTTTAGGTAACCTGAACTACTCATTTTCACTTATGCTGGCATTTGGTATTATTGGCTTCCTGGTTCAGTGGAGGCCTTTATTCTCCAGAGTGTTTCAGTGGTTAACTTGGATATTAAGTCTAATTCTGGAACAGCTCTGACAGAGTATACAGGACAATTGAAGTTTTGGTTTTACGGTAATTGACAAAAGTTGATAAACTACTGGTACAGAATTCTCCTACAAATAGTAAATGTGATTGGAATCAGTTTTCATCTACAAATCCTAGGTGCTGTTTGTTTTTTTTTTTTCTAAAATGTTATTTGGGACTTGAATATCTGTACTTTAAATTTAATCTGTGAAAGATCACTTATACTGAACACACTTCTGATTTTTTTAAACTTGAAAAATAACATCAAAGTAATACTTCTGATTAACTAACACTTTGATTATCTGCAATTAAATTGATTTGAAGCAGGTTTTTGGTTTTTTTGCTTCCTCCTTGACCCCACTTTTTCCTTTGCCAAAGAATGACAGATGGATACTCTGGAAGTGACCTCACTGCATTAGCGAAGGATGCAGCACTCGGCCCCATTCGAGGTAAGCTGCAGAGATTTTTATTGAGGTTTTGACATTAGAGTTACATTTTCTTGCATCTTTATAATTCTCAAACCTCTGAAATTTAACTTTTTTTAATTGGATTTTAGTCTGTTCCTCATAATAGCATCTTTATAAGATTTACTTACACAAAACCCTTCAGCATCTCAGCTGTGAAACAAAGTTTTTGTGTCATAGGAGAAAAGCAGTGTGAAGTGTTTCTTGCTGATTTGTAGGGTTTTTAACTAGTGTCTTTCTGAGGTTGGTGTCAGTTCTGTTGTAGCTAAATTACTACTTGAATAACAATTGCTACTTGCATTACTTGCCTTTATAAAAGAGTCAAATGTCTTTGAAGTCTAAGGGAAAGAAAACTGAAACAAGCTATTTTATGGGATTTTTCTAGATACAGTTTAAATGGCATAGCTTTTTATATTTTTAACTCTTAATGGTGAATTGTTATCCAGATGACAACTGTGAATGATCTAGAGTTTTACTTATATTTGTTCTTTCTCTGACATGTCCAGCTAGGAAAAACCCACAGTTTTAATGTGAATACTTTTCTCCAACACCTCTTCTCTTTGTTCTTTTTAACTAGCTAGTTATGTGTCCAGTAGCCACATCTGAGGGAACTGATGTGGTTTAGTGGAGATTGGTAGCAGGATTTTTGTGTAGAAAAGATTGTGAAGATTTGGTGTTAGTTTTCTGTTTGTAGACATATTGTCCTACTTTACAGAAAGGTACTAAAGGCAGGCAGAGCAGAAGTGTTCTGTAATATCAGCCTATTATGTGTAAATAAAAATTGTTGCAACTCTCTTAAATTATTTATGGGGAGGAGAGGTCTGTTCATGTTTTGTGGGTGTGTTTATTATTTTTTTTTAAATCCTGTAGCATGCATTTTTGCCAGTGCACTCTCTTGAAAGCAGCTGTTGGAGTGTAATGTATTTACACATTTTCTTTCAGCTGCTGAATTTGTAAAGCACATATTTCACAATCCTGCATAATAACTGGGAAACAGAACTGCATTAAATGGCTGTCATAAGAGACATCATGTCTCCTAAGCATTTGAATATATTTATTTAGAGTGGTGGAATTAATAATGTATGCATTTAGGTATGCAGGCTTTACTTTGCTGACAGCTCACTTCGCACGCAAGTCCATTTCAAGAAGAGACCCTGTAACATTGTGCAACACATTTCTTTCACTTGCTCCTTCACTTGTTTTCCATATAAAACAGTACATTTTTGAAAATGTTTTGTGATATTATCCTTGCCAATCCTGTCTAGGTTTTTTCTTGTACTCTTCTAGCAAAATGTTTGCTGTTACGTGTTGATATCATGAGATTATTGCAAGTTCCAAGAAAAAAAAAAAGGTGAATGATGCAAGAACGCTCAGATCCCATGAGTGCAGCATAGAGCAAGAAGTACTCTGATGTGCCCTGCCTGATTTTATTTTCAGTGTTCTTGGCTGACTGTACCTTCTGTTTCCTGAAATGCAGTAGGGAGGCTGTGGATACCACAGTTAATATGGGGGAGGTAGCTCTGTTGGCTTGTGTGCTGTTTTCCATACTTTAGGAAGAAGGAATAATTCTGCTATCACTTTGTGCTGCACCTGCAGTAACTGAGTGTGGGAGCAGCCTGGTTGAGGAGCTGATAAATGGGGAAGGAGGAGCAAAACCACCATGCACCTTTCTTTATAGAAGACTGTGTTGAGGCAGGAAGGTATAATTTTTAGCTGCAGGAGTTTTTTTTTTCAGAATATAAGTGCTTTTAACATGTTTTATTTGTCAGAAGTGATGAAAGTTTTCTTATTAAACTCACCCATCTACTTTTATTTTTACAGAATTAAAACCAGAACAGGTGAAGAACATGTCTGCCAGTGAGGTAAGCTGTTTTAGCAGCTGCATATTCCTCTTTCAATAGAAGGGGAATAGAAGGTTTTCTCACTAGAAACTATTAAGGTCCCTTTTTTATGTGTAGTATCATACAAAATAGGATAATTTTGGGGAGTGTTATCCTTTTTAATCACTGCATCCTTAAAGAAAATTTTGTAGAAATAGAGATTGAGAAGATCTGTCCTCAGATGTCAGAGGTTCATGGGTAGTTTGTTGGCTTTCAGGCTTCAGAGCACTTCTTTTTCTGTTAGTAAGTCTGTTGTTCTTAATTTCAGCTGACTGTCTTGTCTTTTCCTTCACACTGAACTGCAGTATTTGTTACCTAGCTGATGATGGCAGAGGCCTGGCTATTATTTACTCACAGTGTTACTTCCCAAGAACATTCCCAGAAGTATTATGTGAAATTACTTCTACCCCCTCCACCCCATCTTTACACAAGGGAGGTTAACTTTGGGAGAACCTAGAACAGATTTGTGCATGTATATGTATAATACTTGCATTCATTGACATGTACCATCATAAAGAGAAAGATTAAGCTCCTGACCACACACTGCAGCTGTACTGTAAATACGAAAAAAAAAAAAAAGGAAGCAATCGCTTATGTGTACAGAAGTTCAGAAGTTTCTGTTCAGGTGTGTGCAAAGCACAGTTACACAGGAGAAAATGAAGCAGAACTAATGTTTCTTCATTTCAGTTGCTTTTTGTGTTTAGCTTGAGGTCGTGGCCAAAGCTATAAGCTGGAAGGATTTGTTGCAGGAGGATAACAGCATCTGTGATAATTTGTTGTGATGTCCTCATATGCACCAGCTCACACCACCTACTGAAACAGGAAGAAATGACACAGTCTAATGAGCTGTTAAGTAACAAGGCAGATCTTACTATTGCTAAGAGTTACTTTATTAAAATGGTACCTACTGGTAGTCTTAAATTACAAGATACTTGCATCAGGTCATAGAATAATAGAACACTCTGGTTTGGAAGGGACCTTGAAAGACCACCTGGTCCATCCTTTTGTGGGAAAGGGAACTTAAATGAGATTATTTAGCACCCTGCCCACTCAGACCTTCAAAACTTCCAGCAATGGAGACTCTACCACATTCTTGGGGTGTTTTTGCAGTGAATGTCTACTCTGCAAAAATAATTCATTCTTACATCAAGATGCAGCACTCATAGAATATGTTTTGTTAAAAGTGAATACTCAAGTACTTCCTGAATAAACCAAAGTACATAAACCACTTGTGACCCTGATGTCTTTCATTTTCTGTTTAGATGAGAAACATCAAGCTGTCAGATTTCACAGAGTCTCTGAAGAAGATCAAGCGCAGTTTGAGCCCTCAGACCCTGGAGGCGTACATCCGCTGGAACAAGGACTTTGGAGATACCACAGTGTGAGACACTACTTGAAGTGAAACACTCCTGCCTGGGGAGCAGTTGGTGCAGACAACTGGGAAGCAGCCAGAGTTTACAGGACTTCACAGATATTTAAGTATCTGCATTAAAACTTGAGATTAAGAGAAAATTATACAATGTGAAATGTGTTCATCAAAGCCTCCTTGCCATTTAGTGAGGATTTACACACTGTAAGTAAGAGCACAACAGGACTTGAGAGAAGTAAGATTCCCAGCAATCTGATTCTGGTTTGAACATTAATATATGTATATTGTTTCTGCTACAAGGCTCTGATGATGTTGATCATTGGAGAATCTTTCACTATGTTGTGTGTGTGGTTTTTTTTGTTTTTAATTTTGCCATGACATTGATGAACAATGGACTTGGAACAATGATATTCAATTTGAGGTTTGTAAACTGCAGTTCATTTTTTTGACTTTTTTATCCTTAATGTGCCAAATAAAACAATTTCCCTGTGCAGAGTGGAAGAACAGCATTGGGGACTTACGATTATTAAAGTGTTAAAAGTAGCTGGTCTGTTATTATTTGTCTTTTTGTTTTGTTGTAATGTGACTGAGTTGTTCACAGGATAGGTTTAAAGAAGACCTTTGATAGCAGAACAGCAAAAAAACCCAACCTTATAAAACCAATTCAAACTGCCTTTTAAAAGAAAAATTACTAAATAAAAGAATAGACTGAGATACTCATTAGTGGCAGTATTTTCTCTTAATGCATTTTGTAACGCTTTCATTGGTAGAATGTTAGCTTATGCTTACAGTGTACAACTTGAGCCCAGCTGGTGTTTGAGAGAGTAGGTGATGCTAATTTTGAGTTTCAGAAATGACATGTTTCTACTCTGTATTTTGGTCTGTTTATGATAATTGAAAGTAAAATTTCCATTGTGATAATTTTTTTAATCTCCACATGTAAGCATTTAAATATGAGGCTACATGTTTAATACATGGCACACATTAATGTTTTTATAGCTTTCATATGTTTCTGTTTATATATTAAAGTATGAAACACTCAACTGATCTGCTTTTTTAAAAAGAAACTGCATCTTTGTACAAATACTTGTTTTTATTATATAAATGACAAGCTATTAAAAAAACAAACTCTTAAATGATAGCCTTTAAATACCATAATAAAGGAGAGCATTTTTGCCTTTACTTCTAAAGGCCCAACATCTTGTTTACAAATTCTACACAGATTAAACACAAATGTTTGCAAGGCAGAACACTAGTTCCTTGTTAAAGCAGGTTTGTGGGTTGTTGGGTTCTTTGTTTTTTGGTTGGTTTGGTTTTGTTTTACACCTCTCCCAACTTAGCGCTACTGCGAAAATGCATATTGTTTATTGTTGTTTTAATGAAAATATGTTGTGTTGTTTGCTTTTGGTCTTAACAGAAAATTTGTTTTAATTTTTCATTTAACTTATTTTTTGAACTACTTACCTGAAAGTTGATTATAAATAATATAGTATATGTATATATGAAAAAAAACCAACCCTAGCTGAGAGATGCAGTTGTAGGTATAGTAATACTCTGAGAGGACTGTGCTCACTGTGTGGTATTGAGTACTAAGTAGCAGATACTCTGTCATACCTTGGAGATGCACATATGCAATACGTTTGGGATTCTTTTGTTTGTTTTTTTTTCCAACCAGAGATGCTTTTAACTGATCTTAAGATTAAAAGCAATCAAATAAGAGAAGATTGTGTTCCACTACTATGCCTTTTGAAATAGTCTAACCAAACCGCTTCTGGCCTTCTAAGGATAGGACTCTCTCAAATTTGTATATCTTATGTAAATGAAACATGACTTTAGTTCCTCTGATTCACTTTTCTGGAGAAATGCTAAAAGATTTCAGATTCTTAGGTCTCATGTCTTGCTTTGCCTTAGCTCTGCCTTCAGTAGACCATCTCGGTTGTTGGAGATTCCTGGCTGACTTGATCCATATTTGTAATATTCTTCATATTGCTAAGTATGAATATTACTGTTATATTAGCATTTGTCAAATAGCTACTGCTAAGAAAGGGCCTTGGTTTTATTCATAAAGCTCTGGTAGACATTCCTTGAGATCCTTTGCAAATGAGAACTTTGGAGATAATGCTTCTGGTTTTGAGTGCTCCTAAATGATTGTTACAAAACTGTTGGTTTTGTCCACTTAATTTTGAGGAAAATACTGGTTATTTATTTCAAATGCATACTCACTGGCATGGGATAGGTACCTGAAATGTTGAGCTAGAGGTCCTCGTCTGCTAAAGTAGCACCAGTATGCAGCACAAGGAGTCAGAATCCCCAGCTGCTACATAAAGAGACCAGCTCTTTCACTAGTTTGTACAACCAGTTCAGCTCAAGAGAATCTGTGTGACCGGTACAGCTGCTTTTTGGTCTTTCATTTTGCCTGATTGTTTTCTGCTTAGTGGATGAACTACAGCCCTGTAAATTAATGCTGGAACACAGTAAAAAGAAGAAAATTTTGTTCTGCAACAACAGTTTGCCCCACAGCTGCTGGACTCAGCCCATGGCCAGGTGCTGTTTGGTTCATAAGTCTCCTTTAAATGTCTTGTCTTATGCTATTTTCTGAATAGTGTCTTTTAAGAGTAATTCTGTTCTGCTTAAGGCATTATCTTGCATCTTACTCCTCATTTTAAATGTACTAAGTCCCAGCTCAGTGATTCCATCTATATGTTGGATTAACTGTGTATAAGAGCAGATCTGGGGAAAAACAACCACAACAGAAAGAAACCACCAAACCTTCCACCCCCCCCCAAAAAAACCCACCCCTAATAACCACAAATTACCTGTATTTCCCAAGGCTGTAGTACTTAGACAGAACTTTACCAGCTGTATTTTCCATAAGATCAGGTTATGTCCTAATACAATGTCTCAAATCAGGATAAACAGGACAGCAGCTTGGGTGCTTTTAACTTTTGTGAAAACTACAAGTCCATTAGCTCTCTGGACTGATTTTTTTCTTTCTTTTTTTCTTTTTTTTCCCCCGTTTATTTTCTGTGAATCTGCCCACTGCTAGTGAATGAGCAACTTGACCCACTTTTTTGACATGATTAGTAAGCAGCTTGTCTGGCTCTCTGCCAGTGTGTTTTACTGACTTTCAAGTGTAGCAGTTACTGGAGGGAGAAAATAAAACCAACTCAAACCCCTTGTGTTTTTCTAACAACCTTCTTCATATATCTTTCTGCTTTTATTAAGCAGGAGCCACATCTTTTGTCTTTCAACACACTGGAAGAATAGTATGTAGCTTGCTCTTTCTCCTTAAAATGAGAATATTTTCTGTGTTAGGATGCTCCCTTTGCTAATGTTGACTTTTCTGTGGACTACAGCAAACCTGTACAGGTTCTCTGCGTATGCAAAGACAAAATCAACACAGAATACTAAAGATAAGCCTTAAACAAGGATATTTATGCACAAATAAATCTGTCCTGTTAGTTTCTTAGGCTTTACAGCTTTTAGAGTATCAGAAATAGGCGCTGTGCCCCTGAGATGTATTGCTGACTCAAAGCCAGTTGCTAGGTACAGTTCTGTTGAATATGGCCGTGCAACTTTATGTAGGTAACAAATGTGATAATAACACTTTAAAATAAGAGTAAGAATGGGATCTCTGAACTGAGAAGGTGTGTTGTCACTTCACTAATTAGAGACTATTGCTGATTTTTCTGTTCCTTTCTCTGAAGTGTTTTTAAAATGACAGTTTTTATACATAAAACTCAATTATCCTTACCTTCTGGTGTAGGATAAATAGTATTTTTTCTATTCTAGACAAGTGGGGCTTAGCACTGCTTTGCACTGCTGTCATGTCCCTCTTGTGAAATTTAAGTACTTTGTACTGGGAATACTGAAGTCACATATGCTGGCAAATGGAACTGAGACATCTGTTCTGAACTGGAAAGCAGCATTCTCCTTAGGGTTTTCTTCATCACCTGTGGTGAGACTTGGTGCCCTAGATTTCCATAGTGCTTTCCTGCCCAAGACATGGATGATGCATAGCTGTGCCTAGGATGTGCTTCTCCAGTACTTTAGTGATGCTTCTGCATGTGGCAGCTTTGGGAGGGGGCCAGTGCTACTGTACCTGAAAAGGTTTTCATCCTTTTTCTGTGGCGCCCTCAAGCTTTTGTGATGCTTTAAGTTGTTGGGGTTTCTACCAGATATCAAAAATGGAATGAAGAATAGCAAGCAAGTAGTCAATGCAACTAGTTATCTCAATATTGTGCTAATTAGAGGCTGTTTTACTATTAGTTTCTCTTGAGCTGCTGTTTAGTGTTGAAGAATGTTGTTTTACTGACCTATATGAATTTTCATGCTTAGGATGATCTGCAGAAATCCTAAGAGATGACCAATTGATCAGCTATTTTCTTTTAGAATTTCTTATTTAATTATAACTTTCAGTATCTTTTCTTTTAATTACGGTAATTATAATTCCACAGGATGAGGAAGTTAAGCTGTTACTTCCTGCAAATACAAAATCATCTTGTAAAATATGGGGAAATGGGTATTCTGTTTTTCCTGCTTCTTGTGTAAATCATTAACTGTCTTAGTGTGGAAACTTCTTACCTTGTCAATAACTACCTCCTGAGTTCAGCAATAATTGGCAAGGTACACACTCCACCGGTGGATACAACATACTGCAGATTCTTCAGAGTCTGATGGTTTGATTTCAAAATGCTTGGCATTACTTCTGGAAACTATGGTGATGAACCTTGTTTTGCTGTAAGACTTTCCTTGCCTTCATAAGACACACTTCTTAAAAAGCCCTTTCTTCAGAGAAGTGGCTTTGAGGATTAAAGGTCGGTGCTCTTTGTAGCTGGTTAACGCAGGTGTAGTGCTCAAAGGTGCCAGAGTGTGGCTCTCACTTGTGCAGCTCCTCTCCCATTAGAAGCTGCCATTAGAAGCTCCCATTAGAAGTGGGGAAGGAAAGCATTTTGTCTAATAGTTGCACACCTGTCAAAGGGACTGCAAACACAGAAGCTGGCCACATGATTCCCATTTTTAGTCGTCTGAAGGGCTAGTCAGTAATTTTCAGAAATTTGTATTAAAGTGATGAAAACCAAAGGTGGAGACTAAACACCATTCCCCACCCCTGTAAAATATATTGGACAACTCCAGTCTGGGATGGGATTCATTTTTGTATTTTGTTGTTTAGAAGCACTTTTGTTTCATTGTTCTTTTAAGAATGTTTTTTGAAATGTTAAGCACCATTTTACTAATAGCAATGTAAAAAAGCATGACAAGCAGTCACATAGCTTTAGCTTACAATAAAATGTTTCGTTTGTCCTGTTATTACTGTTTTCTTGTCTGTTTATCAGATAAATTGTCCAAAACTAAAAGCCTTTTCATTAAACTTGAAGCCTATTAAATTGCTGCTGGTTTTAAAAAAACATTTAAAAACATCAGGTGTTGTATACCAGATGATGGAACAATAAATATGTAAATAAATCAGTTTCTAAAGAACATAACTCAAGTTCTTAAAACTAATGTAAACAGAAGTGCTACTTCCTAAATAAATGTGCTTAAACTGAAAGTGTGTGCTTATCCTAGTCTTGCTAGAATCATGGTGAAAACCAGGAGTTTTCACATAACTAATTCTGGTGGTCATGGAGAAGTACTGAAAATTTTGGAGCAAATTTGCTTGGCCTCAAAATGGCTTTTCTTTTTTTTCTTTTGCCTGAGGGAGGTTGCTGCTGTTAATTCTGAGTTAACAATATAATTTCTTTACTTATCCCCATTGCCTTACTCTTTGTAATTCTCTGTCTTGAGGCTGCATCTGGACTGCTTACAGCTATTTCTGTTATTACAGTTACATCCTGAAGATAAAATTAATCAAACTTTATTTTTTTAAGATTCATTTTAATATTACGTATCCGGCAGCATTAGGGGTCTCCAAAAAACAGCCATGACCACTGCCTTCCACACATCATCATCATCACTGCTAAAACAAACCAACCAAATAAAAATCAATACAGGAAGGAGGAAAAAAACCCAGTGTTTTGGACAGAGGCATGTGAGCTATTCCTGCCTCTGTCAAGGAATAATTCCTTAGGGCAGAAAGATGTCACTGGTGTCTATCCAAGGTATCTCTCTTTGGCTGAAATACTACTGCTTGGAGGTAGATTTTGAACCACTAAAATGATTTCTATTGGTAATTTTGCATATAGTTTACAGACATTCAAATATTTTGTTGTTGTAGAGGAGATAATCAGATAAATTAAAATCAGTGAAGAAAGAAGAGCATGGAAAAACATATCCCACCATTTGTTATTTTGAAATATTCAGAAATTTTGTTTTTGGCAGCATACCCTGGACTGAAGTTTATCTTGGACTCAACAAATTGTTCCCATTCTAGCCAAGGAGGGGAGACAAGGCTGCATGCCTAATGTTAGACACTGGTGTATCTCAGATGTTTATTTCTGTATTTGAGTGCTCCAAGTTTGCTAGAGAAAAGTGAAAAAAAAAGTAAGTTAAAACTAGAAAACTTGTTGGGTGGTGGTTTTATTTTTTTTTTTTGTTGGTTTTTTTTTTTTTTGTTTTTGTTTGGGATTTTTTTTTTGTTTGTTTTGTTTTGGGGCTTTTTTTGCTAGTTTGTTTGTTTGGGAGGAGTTCATTTTGTTGGTGGGTTTTTGTTGTTGGTTTTTTTTCCCCCCTCATCATGCCATCTTTCTGTAAATTTCCAAATATATTGTGAACTTGTGAAATCCAGCCTGTTTCCTACAAGGGTTCATATGGCTCTGGAGAAGACAGTTATGCAACATTCTCTAAGTTAATTTTTATTCTATGTATCATGATAAAACAGAAAGTACATGTACTGGTGAAGGCAGAAAAGTACAATTTAACTAAAATCCATCTCTCAACACTGGTGGGATTATTCCAGGTGCTGTGTTGCAGCTATATTAAAAAAACCCACATTTTTCAGAATATCAGCCTACAAGGAACCTATTGAGCAAAGTGTGGCGTTTTTTACCACACAGTTTTGAAAATTCCACTTTTTTGGGAAGTGTATACTGTGAGAACAATATGTTCTAAGTCTGTAACTTCTGTTATTTTCAAATCTCATTTTAGTAATTTCTAAAAGGCCTCAAACTTGCCTCAGTAAGACATTCTTGAAGACTCTTAGTTTTGTTATATGCAGAATGCTAGTATCAGCTGTGCTATTGTAGAACTTTTCTTCTGTGAAGACACTTCCTCAAGTGCAGTTTCTAATAACTAACTATTGGCCTCTTCTGGGAAGAAATACCCTGTGACATCAGATAAATCAAAAAGCTCAATACTATGTCAATAATGAAGGAACCAAACAACTTTGCGGAGCAAATTATACAGTGTTTCATCAGAGTTTTGATTTCCTCATTAAATTTGAATGGAGGCAGCAGCTGCAGTTTGAATTTCTTGCCTGTCATCCAGATTCTATAAAGCACAAAGCTATTTTCTGCAAATAGTTTCTAAAACTTCTTCCATACACTGGAAAAAAGCTTACTGATTACAGCCAAGAGCTTAGAATGAGGTGTGAGATATTAAATATATCTTAAGGAGTACAATTACCTGATAAGTCTGATAGTTGTTCTTAATTAATCATACCTCTAAGAACCACATATACTCAAAATCTAGAAAGTAAAAATGATTTTATCTTTTTTTATCAATAATAAAATCACATATTCTGGAGACAACACACACAATTGTGAAGCACACTTAACTGTGAAGCAGATTAAAGACTGGCTTGTTCCTGGTTTAATTTGATGTACAGGCCTATCTCTCAGTATTTTGGTAGGTTTTACAGAACAGGCGAGATGCAAATAACATTTTTAACTATGGGTTCTGGAGAACTGAATGGACTCTTTAAAAGAACAAAAATTAAGGCAATGTTACAAAAGGTTGTTTCAAGTTTCTTCCTAGTCACAATAATGTCTTAATAAAATATCTCACTTAGATTTCTATTCCTCTCTTTCTCACTTACTTTGCAAATAATAATAAATAATAAATAAGTTGTTTTGTGAATAAATCTTTAAGTACATTCAATCCCATGCAGGTGTTTTGCAACACAATTTTTCTTAAGAGCGATCCGAACTTCCACGATGACTTCTGTTCTGGATTTCGTTGTACTTCTCGTGCAAAGCGTTCCTGCCGTACGCATCCCCTCTGACAGGAACTTCTGGGCGCAGCGCAGCCATCTGCTGGCCACCCAGCCCGGGGGATGGCTGTCCCCTTGTGTCCCGGTGTTCCCGAGCCACGGCAGCGGTACAGTGGCAGAATCCTCTCTCACAGTCCGCTTTGGATAGCAGCTGGCTCTGGGATGGGCTGGGCTGCGTGCGGATCCCTGCTCTGCACTGCCGTGCTTCCAATGTTCATTATATTCGGAGAAACGAGAGCACGTCTAAGGATCTCAGCACACAGCAAAGTGACTAAATTTTCAACATCATTCCTGTCATTTGGAGAGCTGCTGTCCTTTGGGGGTTTTGCTGCGGAAAAGAAATGCCTTTTGTAGGCTGTGTCCTGAGTGCCCTTAACGCCGGGTACCGCGGCTGGCGGTGGGGACGCAAACCCATCCTTGTGGAACTACTGTCGTGGAGTATCGTGACAGACTATGACAGACCTAGGACTACGACACCCATACGCTGTGCCATGGGAGGTTTAGGTTGAATAACTAGGAAGAATTTCTTCACAGAAAGGGTGGTTAGATACTGGAATGGCTGCCCGGGATGTGGTGGAGTCACCATCCCTGGAGATGTTTAAAGGAAAGACTGGACGTGGCACCCAGTGCTATGGTCTAGTTGACATGGTGGTGTTTGATCACAGGCTGGACTGTGATGATCATAGGTCTGTGATGGCACCACCGGGGGGAGCGCTTTCCTCGGGCTCTCGCGGGCAGCGGGCAGATGAACGGCACAAGTGCAGGGAGGCGGCTGACAAGACCTTCATGTCCCAAGGCGGACCTCCACCGCAGCCCGCCGGGGAGGAGCGAGGCAAGGGCGGCCCGGGCAGCACATCCCGCGGGATCGGGATTGGGATCGGGACGGAGCCGCAGCCGCAGCCGGCTCCCGGCGGGCGCCGCTTCCGCCACGTGTCCCGCCGGGCCCGCTGGTTGCCGCGGCGACGGGAACCTCTCCCGCCCCTTCCGGCCTCGCATGGCGCCGTCTCTTCCGCTGCGGGGAGTAATATGGTGAGTGGCCCCTGCTGGGGGCAAGGAGGGAACGGGAAGCAAAGTCGTGCGTGGAACACGGCGTGCAGAGGCTGCTGGAAGCGCCCGCTCCCTCGCCGAGGCGGTGGCGCCGCGGGGCGCCCGGGCAGGCGCGGCCCGGAGCGGGCCCGGGGGGCAGCGCGGGTGTCGCTGCCCGTGCGGTGTTTGCTCCCCGGGGCTCTCCGCCCGCCCCTCGGGCGCCGGCACCGCGGGCAGGGCCCGGCCGGGTGCCGGGGCCGTGGGGGCTCGTGTGCCGGAGCTGCCTCTGGAACACCGGGCTGCGTCTGAGCCGGGAGCTGGGACTCGCCGCAGGGCAAACAGGTTATAGTGCGCTTGCTCCAGGTGTCGGGGCTGTCACTCTGTGGCCCGCTTCCCTAAGACGAAAACCCGATCTTTTGGGCACGACCGCCGCGTGTGCACGTTCGTCTGGGTGGCGAAATGTTCCCTTGTCGTGCTGAGCCCTGCTGGAGTGACATGGGTATCCATGACAAGTGCTGTCACCTGTTGGGGCAGACAGCGCCGCTGGCTGCAGGAACACGCCGTGTGGAGCTCTTCTAGCACCTCAGGGGCTGGCTGAGGTGTGGGGCAGAAGCTCTGTGAGTAAGCTCTGGGCAGAGCTGTGGGATCCAGGGATGTCTTTATGTCGAGGTACAACACGTGCTGAGCTGGAGCTTGTCCCGGGTGGGCTGGGGCCTGCCTGAATTTGCAGGGGTCCCCTACGGCACAGAGTGCACAGCTCTGAGGCACGGCAGCCTTTGTAAACAGGGAGGTGTGGCACCGTGTGGCTGGGCAGCGCACACAGTGCCAGCAGTGTGGGAAAGCAGTGGGTATGAAGGTGACGAGGAGGGCTACGGGGATGTGAAGGGTCGGGAGGGTAAGCCGTGTGAGGAGTGGCTGAGGTCGCTTGGGCTGTTCGGCCTCAGGAGACTGAGGGAGACCCCATTGCAGTTACAGCTTCCTCACGGGGGGAACGGGAGGGACAGGCACTGATCTCTGCTCTGTGGTCACCAGTGACAGGACCTGAGGGAATGAAGTTGTGTCAGGGAGGTTTAGGTTGGATATCAGGAAAAGGTTCTTCATCCAGGGGGTTGTTGGGCCCTGGAACAGCTCCCCAGGGAAGGGGTCACAGCACAGCCTGACAGAGCTCAAGAAGTGTTTGGACAATGCTCTCGGGTACATGGTGTGACTCTTGGAGTGCCCTGGGCAGGGCCAGGAGCTAGACTTCTGTGATCTTTGTGGGTCCCTTCCAACTCAGGATATTCTGTGATTCTTTGTGATTCTGTAACACAGCAGCTTTCATAAGCAGGCTATCCACTGCCTGTTAGAAAAGCTTTCTGAGGTGTTGTGGCATCCTGCATGTGTCTGCTAAGAATTAAAATTATCATGTAATGATTTGCTAATAAAGAAAAGAGTAAGTGCCCATGTTTTGTCCCAGATGAGCTAAACTTGGGATATGTAGTAGTGCTTAAAGTTTAATTCATGGCACACTTGTATTTCTTAGATAATATGAAATGCAGCTGTGTTGACAAAGTCTGAAAATTAATTGAATTTATTTTGGTGAAGAGCCCATTAGTATGTTCTTTTGCCTTCTGCTGGCAGCTAAGGTGTGATAGCTTAAAATCAAGCCTTATTTAATCTGGCAATGAAAATTGGTGCAGATGACAATGGCCTGTCTTTACAAGTCCACAAATTTCTATTGCAAATCAGAAGGATTTTTCATGTGGAAAGCTTACTTCTGTGTGGGCAGAGCAGAACAGAGGACAACCAGAAGCTTGGACCCTCTGAGGAAAGGGAGACAAGTGTCATGGCAGATGAATTTCTCTGGTGGTCTGCTCCCTGTCACGCTGGCAGGAGAGCCGTGTAGCAGCCCTTTAGGTTAAGTCACAGCCAGGATTGTTGGTATGTTTCATTTTGTTACTGGCTTTGTGTTCACCACATCACCAGCATTGTTTTTAGTTCTGTAGTGGGTTCTCCTTTATAGATTTATAAACAATATTTTCCTGTTTAATAAATCCATTGCCTTTGGGTGGGAAGTGTGCTTTGATGAAGAAAAATATTTGTGTTTTAATACTGTCTTGTAGTAGTTTCATGTAAATAAAAGTTAAAACCCCCTCTTTAAGTGATACTTTAGTGTCTCTTCCAGTAAAACTGAGTTCTGGATTATGTCTAAATGAAGCTTGATTCTAAGTAATTTATCATTTTCTAATATAATAAACCATGTGAAATGGTTACCAAAATATTGAGTTTAAAGTTTGTGATATTTCTGATCAACAAAAAGTTCACCTGAGTCTTTGATTGATATAATTGTGAAAATAGTTCATAAATTAAGTTTTCCTTTCTGCTAATTTAAATTATGCTGTAAGTAAAGTTTTTAATTAAACTGTTGTCTTTTTTTAAGGGGACAATACATCTGTTCCGCAAATCACAGAGATCATTGGTTGGAAAGTTAACACATGAATTTAGGTTGGTTGCAGCAGACAGAAGGGTAAGTATTGCTTAAAACAATCATAATTGTAATAAAAATACATTAGCTGTAGTAAGTTAAAATACACTATTAACTTAAGTATATTTTTTTCTTTGAATTTTTCTAGCTGTGCTTAAAAAATAATCTTTGAAGTTGTATTGCTTCTGTGCGTTGTCCCTCTGAATTAGTGTTCTCCAGAGCTTAGATACCTATATCTGATGGGTTCAGTGGAACTGTCAACTGAGTGTGTTCAGATGTTTTTGGGACCAAAATTTCAGCACAAATGAAGAAACCCACTAATATCAAGTTGCATGAGTTGGTATTCAAAAGTCATTACAGCACATAGATGCTGTGTGCTGTAGTGAAATGCAAATATTATAGATGGGTGGGTACCCAGCTCTGAAATACCAATAGTCTTGAGAGGTCGTGTCATTGGTAAAATAATGAGCTGCAGGTTTCTGTGTGTTTTTGGACTAAAACATGGTATTCAAAAGTCATTACAACACACAGATGCTGTCTGCTGTAATGGAATGCAAATATTATAGATGGGTGGGGCTTTATTTAGACCAAAAAGGTATTTTAAGTATGGTGGCATTCATAAATGAGTTTTAAAATAATCTGTAAAGTTTAAAAGACTAAGGGCTTGCTGTTCTGAAATGAGTGGTGAATTTTTGGGAGGGAGGAGAAGCCAGTTCTGTTTGCATGACCAAGTACTGCAATATTGTTTTTTAAGACCGGATAGATATATTTCTGTCTTGTAAATTTTGGAAGGTGTAAATGCATATTTATTCTCATCAACAGTCCTGGAAGATTTTACTGTTTGGTGCTATAAATTTAATATGCATTGGCTTCCTGCTCATGTGGTGCAGCTCTACAAACAGCATAGGTAGGTGGCTCTCACGTACTGAAACTACAAAAAACTACTGTGTGTTTCTTAGCTTGTGGAGTTCCAGCTGACTGAAAAGCCAAATCCAGTACTTAATGGAGTTAGAGGTTTGCACAGCCAGGTTCAGAAAGTGCTTCCTTTTGATTTGCTGCAGTCAGCTTAGAAAATCAGCAATTTTCACAGACACGTTTGGATGGGTGGAAGTCCTTCAAAGTTTGCAGTTTTTCAGTCCTGCTGGTCATTTGCTTCCTGCAGTAGCTTCTTCATCTTTAAGACTGAAAACAAGTAGGCTTTTAAGTTACTAGTCCTCAAACCTGTTCTGTGTATCAGTAGCACCAGTGACATGCAGAGTCCCTTGCTTGCAGTGGAATGAGGATGTTTGTAGTGTGGAAAAGGCTTAAGACTTCTTTGCTTCCAAGGAATGCTCAGCAGTAGCCAAAACACTGGAGTGTTTCCAGCACCTCTGTAGCTGCTGCTGCAAAGCACGGCACTGTGAGGGCTGCTGTGGGAAATGAGCTCCAGATCAGCCAGACCCAGTGCAGTTTTGTGTGCCTTCTGCTTTTGGATGGGGGCTTCAGTGTGCTTTCCATCACCTGCACTGGGAATGGAATGCTGGTTTAGTTTTTAATTATTGGTGTGGGTTTTCTTGCAGTTTCAAGATAGCTTAGAGATGCAAAACAAGTAAAATATTACCACTGCAATAACACACATAAGATATCTCTTACTTTGGGAAGTGATGTATTTCTGGAAGATCTCCTGACTTTCCAGTACCTAAATTCCTTGTCACAACTTAGTCACAAATGTGATATCTGTTGTATCTGGGTGCTTTAGTTGAATTAGGATTGCCATAATGAGCCTGCTTATGATGTTAAATATATTGGTGTCTTTAGAATAACAGAGACTTGCTCTGTCAGTAGGGGCAGTTTATGTAGGTGGAAGACTGGAAAGAGCTGCACAAAAGGGACTTGGAATACAAGTGTTTTTTGCATTGAAAAATTAAGTATTAAATTTTAATATTTACTTTTCTTTACAGCTTTAACTGCTTACACATATTTGACAATCTTTGACCTTTTCAGGTGAGTTTTTTCCCATTTTGTCATACTGTTCATTTTGTCTGTATATTTCTATACATTTAAAATTTACTGACAGGTTCAAAGACATAAGACAGGTTCAAGACTTATTCATCAGTATAGAAACAGTCATTGGTTTAAATATAGCTTAAATGAGTATAAAATTGCACACAATAAATAGATTGTATTTGTCTGTTTATTAGATATATTGAGAATGACCAGAGCTATATTGAGAATGACTAGTAACAGATCAGTTCAGTCATAGATTTCTCTGTGCAGATGTGTGACAACATAAAACAATATGGCACAAAACTGTTGTCTGGTTGTTCTCTCAGAACATTTTCCTAATGCCATGGTCACTGATTGTGAAGTAACCCTCAGTTTTAACATCAGGAAACAAGAAGCATGTCATTCTATTTCAAAAATATTTCGCAAGCTAGATACCAAGTATTCTGCACATAAGGTCATTAGATATTTTCAGTATTTTTCTTGTATTCTAAGAAAATTATATTAAAACAACTTTTAGTATGATAGTTCTTAATACTTTTGCTAATATTGATAATACAGATCTGAAATATATTCAGTTCTAAGATACAGAATGGTAGTGGTGGTTGGGAAATAAAATGTAGATATTTTAAAAATACTAGCCTACATTACCTTTCTTGCTATCTCACTATCTTATAAAAGAGTCATACATATATCCATTTCTGAGTCATACTTATATCCATTACCTACTATAACTTATCTGACTTACAGTAAAACATTCATAAATTACATCAGCAAACATGCAGAAACAAAAATTACTTGTTGGGATAGGCACAAAAAAAAATTGATCTGTGACTGCATTAGCATTAAGTTTAACTCTAATGAATCTTGTCTTTGAGAATTTTGTATCTACTGAATTTTTGTCATCTTGCTCAAAATACCTTTTTCACATTGGGGAAACTGGGGAAAGTGTTGATATTGGTACTTCCCACTTGTATGGAATTCTTTTTTCTTTTAGTTTTAGAAGAAGGTGGAACAACCCCAGGCACTCCTGTCTTTGGTTAATTTGGGGTTGGACTAGAAGATTATTCTAACTCACAGCAATCTCTTTCAAGAATTTTGATTTGCTGTAAGGGAGAACAATGCTCAGTAATTCTGCTGCAAAAATAATTTTCTGCTTCTTTTCTTTCTGTCATTGCCTGGTTTCATATAATAGTCTCACTGAGAATATGAGTTTATGGCTTTATATATGAACAGTATTACTTCCTTTTTACTTTTACTTTTTATTCTACACAGCTGAGAATCAAGTTGTGAGGATGTGATTGTTCATCAGTTGTAGGGATGAGTTCTTGATCCCTTGATGAGTCTGATTTAACATTGTTATTAATTACAAAAGGACTGCATGAAAGCACAGATAGCACTGAATCTATGTGGATTCCAGTTGAAGAAATTGTACCATAGAGAAAAAATTGTTCAATAGAGGAAAAATAGGCAGAGGAAACTGTACTCATCCTTGAAACATTCTGACTACTACCATGGAGATTCCAAAATAATTGGAATTCTAGATGTTCAGTATGAGAGAGAAATTTGGACAGAAGATATCAAGAGAGACCTGTGGCTGTCAGTGAATGGCCAGCTAGATTAGAGCTCGTGTGTTTTGATTGTGGACAAATTACATGGAGAAATTACACTGTGGAAAAGAAAGGCAATACTTGGTGTGGCCTCAGACTTACTCTAGAGTACCAAATCTAATTCATGGTATAGCTCTAAAAGAAGACTTTAATGGGGAGATTTCTTGGCTTTTTCTTTCACTCTTCTGTCTTGCTTATCAGCTTCTTCTCATGTAAGCAGCATTTCTCAGGTTACAGCATTTCTAGGCAAGTTCAGAAAGCACATGAGGAGCATTTAGAACATCACTGGGACAGTGATGGAGGTTGAGTTCAGGACAAGATGTGGCTGTGTTTGTATGTTGAGTTCTGGTGGCTCAAGTGTGTATTTGTAGATTTTGCAGTTTGTAAAGGCTGCTGTTATTTATCACAGTCTAATTCTCCCCTTTTTTTCAGTTTGATAACATGTCTAATAAGCTACTGGGTAATGATGAAGAAACCCAGCCCAATCTATTCATTTGGGTAAGTACTAATAACAAGATACAGTGTTTGATCATAGAGCATTTCATACATTGCTCACTGTCATTGCCTGGATCCCTGAACAGCCATCAGTAATACTCTGTGTGTGAAAGAGCCTAAAAGTGAGGAGGGCCAGGACTAACTGTAAAAAACAATTACAGAGTAGGGGATATACAGGAAGAAGAATTAAGAAATGTTGAATTTTAAGCTGTCTCTGATGAGTGTAGTTTTAAAAGAAACTGAAAATAATGACTATTCCATGAAACCTTCAGTTTCTTCCCATCTGTCTGCTGTTAAATGAATTGGGAAAAGTAGGTGGATCCTGCTGGTTCTTGCACAGAAAAGATTCTGTTGGATGCATTGTTCAATGTTCAGTGTTTCTAAACTTAATTCTCAAATTTCAGGTTTGAAAGGTTTGAAGTTCTAGCTGTATTTGCATCTACAGTTCTGGCACAGCTTGGTGCTCTTTTTATACTGAAAGAAAGGTAGGGTTATGTATGTTTTCTTTCATTTTATAACATATGAAGATACAGTCCAGATCAACTAAAAGCACGTGTATTCTATGAGTGCTGTATTTAAAGAGATACTTTAGAAAAAACTTAAAAGATACTAAAAAAATATTGCTAAACCTTCCTGCTTGCTTACATTTACTACACTACATGTAGGCTTTAGATGTAAAGATGAGAATTGATAAATGTTTTTAAAAAGCTTTTCTAGGGAAAGATTTAATGGTTTTAAGAATACTTTTTCCAAAGGTTGTGTCATTATTTCTGTATGCATCTTGACTTTCATCAGCTCATGAACAAATAAAATTTTTTTGGTTTTACTTCTGTTGCTTTTTGAAGTCAAAGCAGCTTCATAATATATCAAGGAGCTGAATGTTTGAAGCATCAACTTCTTCACTCCCTCAAAGTTTGCTCAAGTATTAATTTGCCATACCATGTATGCTTGGGAGCATTTCTATTTCAGGAGGTTAGCTTAAAACATTATTCTTGTTTTTAACGATGAAGAGGCTTTTGTTAACATCTGGAATTTAACACTGCAACAATATACCTTCCCTTATTTTATTCAAGTGCTCTATTTTCTATGTAAAGGTCTCTATTAACAACTTAGCAACTTTATACGATAAGGTCAATGTATTGAAGTGACAGTCCACTGGAATGAATCACCCTCTGTCAAAACTTCCAAGTTTTCCAACATCAATTTTAGGAAATTCCACAAACTTAGCAGGTTTTTCTGTTACAGCTGATGCTCATTTGTTAACTCACTGATGGGTGAAAAAAGATCTATATCTCCATCCCGGTATCCAATGCCTACTTGATTTGACCTTGCTTAGTGTGAGGCTGTAAGTCAGGAATTTCAGAACTTAGTTTGTTGTGGTCACTGACACTAGTGGTGGTGTCAGTAGTAATATTTTTTTGCATGTTCAGTTCCAAGCATATTTTTATCATATAGGCAGCATTCATGGTAGCTGGCACAGTTTGGAAATATTTGGGAAGTCTAAATCACATCTGCTTTGATTCAGTGTTAAATGCTTTCTTTGCTTATAAGAGTTGCTGTGTTTATTTTAGCAATCCATTTTTTGCAGCATTTTATCAGTTTTTGTTTATGAATGGCAGCAAATGCTAAGGAACTGTAAAACATGCTTCAGGTGTCAAGGCTTTACTGAATGAGTATAACTCAGATTTTCAATTATTCTTGTAGTGCGGAGCGGTTTCTGGAGCAGCCTGAGATACACACGTAAGAAATTATTTTGGCATGTGACGTGTTGTTGTCCTTTTATGTTTCTAATTCATATCTAGCATATATTGTTTATGCAAGTACTTTCAGTACCAAATTGCTTTTGGTGCCTTGGCATTTGTTTCAAACCATGTGCAGGCTATACTGCAAACAGTTCTTTTCAAGGTACAGTTGAAATTTAATACTCATGTTATATTAAATAGTGATCTAACTACACATTGCTGATTTTCATAGTTCCTTTTTTTTTCTTGTGGCCTCTTGGAAGGCCTGGTATGTGGGGGGAAGGATGTTGTGGTCAACAGGGAACTGAAGGTTTTGCAAAGAGGGTTCAGACTATGAAGACCACAGGGAGAGGAAAAGAAAGTGTTATGGAGCAAAGGAAGGGGATGTGGGATGTATGATGAAGTAGTTCTAGAAGAAGGCTGGGGGTATATGGCATAATTCCATAGAAAGTTAAGGTTCTTAGCTGTGCTGCTGAGGGGACAATGTGTTTGTATCTTCAGAGGGCAAATATATATATATATGTGTGTGTGTGTGTGCAAATGTGCAATTGGTTAAGAGCTGTTACTCAACATTATGAGCGCTGTGTGATAACAATAAAGTACGAAGTTCAGTGATCTGGTATAACCCTTACAATGATTGTAGACTGCTGGTTATTAAGTGTTACACTAGTTTATCCTGCTGCTTTTCAGCCTCAGTGAACAGCAAACAAAATACTTTGATAGTGTTATTGGTAGTTAAAGCTTGCTGATGTTCTGTGATGATGGGAAATTAAGACACCTTTTTTCCCCTCCCTAGGGGACGACTGCTGGTTGGTACTTTCGTGGCTCTCTTTTTCAACTTATTTACAATGCTTTCCATTAAGAATAAGCCTTTTGCTTATGTCTCTGAAGGTATGTGATAAATTAGACTGTAACAAAAATTGAGAAAAAATGTTAATGTTCCTATTTTTATCAAGGTATAACTTGTCTGGTGACCTCCTTAACTAGTGGTTGTGTATTACTGTTACCTCTGTTAATGTAACTTTGTGCAGTAGAATTGCCATCTGATTTTCAACTCCACTTTGCTTGTAAGGCTCTGAATAGTCTGAGGTAATTAAGGTGATATTATTTTAATGCTGCAGTATCCTTTATTTTCAATTTTTTGAATGCAGCCAGTGAAGGTCATGTGACAGATACCAGAACTTTCAACACATTTTATTGATGTATTAATGGATTAAAATATAAGTTAATGCAATAGTTCTTTTTTCCTTTCCATTGGTAAATTAAAAGCTTTTTTACCTTTTTCATTGTGAAGTAGGTTTGCACTCATGCCTGCAACTGTAAATTGTTCTGTTGTAATTGTCCTGTAAATTGTCCATAGTTATAAATATCTATTTTACACTATATTATATAAAAGATAATGGTTATAGCCTGCAATTATATTTGTATTTAATCAGTTCAGGTTATTATGAGAGATGGATTTTGTACTTGCTGCCTGGAAAATACAGATTTGGGTCTTTTTTCAAGTGCCAGGGTATCTGTTGAGATATGTTTATTCATTCACACTGTATTTATTGAATTCTTCCCTTAAAATAAAACTTATGTGTACTTTAAAATGTAGTAACTTTAAAGTGGTACTTAAAATTGTGGTAATTTATTACCTTCTTTCTTTTGCAGCTGCCAGCACAAGTTGGCTTCAGGAACATGTTGCAGATCTTAGTAGAAGGTGAAGCTTTATATTGTTTTCAAAATCATTAGCTTCTAGAAGGCAGTGTTGGTTTTGTTTGTGTAATAACGTTTTGGAGGGATATTGAGGCATAAACTTGTATTAGAGCTTTTAAAATAGCTTTACCTACTGCAGGTCTCATGTATGACCTCTGGAGCAAACATTGTCTCCCATATTTCCCAGATACATCAATCTAACAGAAATACATATTTCTGGGTATCTTTTCTTTTGAATATGTATGTTCAGTACATTGTATGTGATTCTCTTTGGGTGAGAATAGGAAAACTAGCATTGTCCTGTACATACTTGAACTGCATTTCACAACATGCATTACCAAGTGATATATTTTGTAATAATTTATGTTTATTTACTTTGTGGGCTGAACAAATGTTTCAGATGGTTGAGTTTAAATGTGATATATGAAACAGGTTACTCACTGAACCATAGCTATGGAAACTCCTCACCTGTCCAACAGGAATCTGGAAAGTCTATGTCTTCCAGGGATATAAGCAGTGTTGTTCATTCATCTTGTCTGTTAACTGTCTTGTTTGTATTGGATATCTGAATGCAAGATAACATTGTTTGCAAATAGTTTTGTCAGATGTCAGGGAAGTTAATTTTAATCCACACATGTTTTTTCCAACTATCTGTCAGTATCAAAAGAAAAATGTTAAACCAAGTTGTGAAACATGTTAAGTATGCTTCAAAACCCATCTGTTTCTGCATCTCGTGATCTTTTTCACAGTTAAGGAGAGCAGAGAATCCTGACTTGGTAACAGAAGAATTGATTTTATCTGGGTGTGAGATGTTACATCATCAGAACCAAAATCTGTGAAATAGTTTTGGAAGACTAATAATTACATTTCCAAGTTTTATTAAAAAAAAAAAAAAGATAAAAGGTGGATACCAGTCACAGATAGTTCCACAACTTCCCTTTTATCAGTGTAGAAACACAGTTGTAAGGGGAAGGACACTGATGGATAACTTGAAGGAGTCCCAGATCAAGAGTAGTATTATTTCTACTGGGTTTTGAGATAACCTGTATAGAGTTAAGCCAATATGAGTGAAACCCCATTGAATTAGTAAGTATACAGCTATTTGAGATGTGCTATGTGAAGCAGTGCTGATTTAAAAATATCTGCACCTGTATGTAATTATGTTAATTAAAATTCTTGGAGAAGCAGGCCAGCACATGCTGTCTAAACATAAGTTGGCTTTAACCATAGCAACAAAATATTTCATGTTGTCTTTTCCTTGAAATTTTCCAGGACGTCACATGCACTTACATTCACTGGAAAGTACAGAAACTCATTTCTCTCTTCATACTTCTGTTGACAGGAAATAGCTATAAATAAATAATTTTCCCAGCATTCCCTCATGCATTTTTTTGGTTTCCTCTTATTCAACTAGCTGGTCTTCTTCCTCTTTTCAGACTCCATGAATTAGTTAGCTTTGACTTTAGGGCACTTTGCCACACCAAGATGGCAGATGTATTGAAGACAGGTGATACTCAAATCTCTCACTGTGTACATCTCTGCAATACCAGTATTGAACCCATGAAGCACTTGTGTTGCAGACAGCTGATACAGCTATATCACAGAATTATGTTCCCAGAAAAAACCACTTGATTAATTTCTGCTGACAGCAGCCTTTGAGCTGATTTAGTGGGGCCTTTTCAGTGCTCATCATGTGCTATGACAGCAAGGTGTGTTAGAAGTTAAATGCTAAATGATGGGTGTACTTTTGGAATTTCAAAGTAGTGATGAAGAGCTGGCTGACAGCTGCTTTTTCTGTTTTGTTGCAGTATTTGTGGAATCATCCCAGGATTGAGTAGCATCTTTCTGCCACGGATGAACCCTTTTGTCTTGATTGATATTGCTGGAGCTCTGGCTCTTTGCATTACATACATGCTCATTGAAATCAAGTATGTGCAGTTCTTGTTTTAAAACAGTAGCTCTTTTTGTATCCAGTCTGTGGGAAGATACATTTTTTGCATGAGAGGAATGATCTGATGTAGAACTGCATTTTGTATGAATGGCATTGCAACTCTGTGAATGCATCTGTCTGCTGTCCAAGATGAATGAGAGTTGAAATGAGATTAGCATATGTAAAATTTTGTAAGTGTATATAATTTAAAAGAATGAAAAAAGAATCATAAGTAAGTTGTTCTGCCTCTCAAAAACATAAATACCAGCGTTTCTTTAAAATTGCTCTTTCTCCCTAGCAATTATTTTGCTGTGGACACAGCCTCTGCTATAGCAATTGCTTTGATGACTTTTGGTACCATGTATCCCATGAGTGTCTACAGTGGGAAAGTTCTACTCCAGGTAAGGCAGCCTCACAAATCAACAGATTTTGTGCTTTTGGTTTTGTTAAATGGTCTTATTAAAAAAACAAACAAACAAACAAACAAACAAAACAACCAAAAAAAAAAAATAAAACCCTTGAAATCTGTTTTAAGCTTGTAGATAGGAAGTGTTCCCATGGGAATTTGTGATGTGCTACAGGAATATTAAAGGTTGTGCAAATATCCATCACAAAGTCCTAAGAATTTGATGAAAATGCCATTGTGTGGGTAGACCAGACTTAAAGTCTCTCTTACTTGAGCAGGGCCAGTTAATCTTTATTTTAACTTGTATTTTCTTTTCTTCTTCTTTTTGAAGACAACCCCACCTCATGTGATTGGCCAGTTAGATAAACTTCTTAGAGAGGTAAGTCAGTATAATACTCAGCACAGTGTGTACAGCTAATGAGCATTCAAGAATGTGAAGAATTCTTCTGACTAGTCCAAGAAGTTTGCTAAAAATATTTTTAAATATTTTTTTAGCTGCATGTAGAAAGTAGGAATCTTGTTTTCCAAGATGAATAGTGTCTTTTAGGTATCTGGAACGAATCTGTCTAAGTAGTGCAGGCTGTTTTTATTTAAACTTTAGCTACTATTGAAGTGGCTTACAAACGTGAGTTGAAGGAGGAAAAGGAGTACAGGCAGCTGTCGAATTACAGCATATCAAGTTGAGAACATACTTCAGTTTGGCAGCAAGAATTACTTGAAATATGATCTTTAAAACTTTTTTGATGGATTTGGATGTTTAAGAGTAGCAAAAGTGTGATAGATAAGCATTGGTGACATTAACAGACATCATCTGTTCTCTATGGAGCTTTTATTTCTCTACTGAAAATTATTTGTTATTCAGTTATGTATAAAAATTCATTTCTAAAGGGATTTGAAGCTTCTAATTTCTTTTCATATTTGTGGATGTTTGTGTAAAATTAGGTTTCAACTTTGGATGGTGTGTTGGAAGTTCGAAATGAGCACTTCTGGACATTAGGTTTTGGCACTTTGGTAAGTTATGCCTTTATTATCTTCCTAGCCTTTGTTTTCAGATACTACTTGAATTTTTTAATTTACCTAAAGATATTTCTTCTGAAATACTAACTGTAAAAAAATTTGATGGAGTCAGTACTCAGTCCGTGTGCTTTATTGCAAAACTTCTCTTCCTCTGTCCTTTACATTTTTTAAAGCTTTGTTGTTGATTAATGTTATTAATGTATACTGCAGTTCTGGCTTAATGCATACATTTTTACAACTGTAGAATTTCTTTCATATTTTGGAGTGAAGAAAATGACAAACAATGGAAAAAGCATTTTTCAAAGTGGTGTGTTAGTGTAAATTGTCCAGGAGGAGAGAAATAACTGTAACCCTTCAAGCACCAAAGGTTTACAATAGACAGTAGAATCATATGTTTTCAGCATTTCTAGGGGAGAAGGCAGAGCAAAATAATTACAGTTGTGTACCAATAATTCTGTAAGCTTAAAAAAATGAAGGGGTATTTTTTGTGATACAGAATGATCACTCAGAACTTGGTTATTCCTAAGCTGATGCAGGTATTTTGTGACAGCTGGAAAATTAAGACTCTTAGAATATTTCTTCACTGGTTTCTTCCAGTATGCTACCCTTCTTAAAACAACAAAAAAGGCATCTGTTCTCTATTTCTGATGAAAAAACAGCTTTCAGTTTACTGTTCTGCCACTTATGCCTAAATTTGAATTTTGTTCTTTTGAGCCATTTTTCTCCCCCAGTTGTTGCCTTTCCTGCCAACACATGTTGTAGTGCATAGTTTGGTTCTAAGACTCACTTTTCCTGAGTGATGATCTTGCTGTGTTCATAAGAGAGCAGCACATTAGGAAAGATCAGAATGTATCCTGTAATAAGGTTCTTACTTTAGTCAGTAGTTTTCTTGAATGCATGTGGGGAATCTTTATTGGAGTCATAATTAACAGCCAACTTGTTTTTATCACTTTCCAGGCTGGATCGGTCCATGTCCGAATTCGGAGAGATGCAAATGAGCAAATGGTCCTTGCCCATGTCACTAACAGATTATACACACTGGTCTCTACCTTGACTGTTCAGATTTTCAAAGATGACTGGATCAGACCTACCTTATCATCTGTGCCTATTGCAAACAACATTCTGAACCTTTCGGATCATCACGTTATTCCAATGCCGTCTTTGAAAGCTGCTGACAATTTGAACCCTGTTACCTCCACTCCAGCTAAGCCCAGCAGCCCACCACCAGAATTTTCTTTTAACACACCAGGCAAAAATGTGAGTCCAGTCATCCTTCTAAATACTCAGACAAAGCCCTATGGATTGGGCTTTAATCATGGATCTGCACCCTACAGCAGTGTACTCAGTCAAGGACTTGGAATACCAGGAATTGGAGCAGCCCAAGGATTCAGAACTGGTTTTGCAAATGTCCCAGGCAGATATGGAACAAACACTCGTGGTCAGCCCTGACCATAATAAACACCATTATTTATTATACTTAAGGGTATTGACTTAATTCTTTTATTACCCAATTTTTATAAACATTTGGAATGTCACATCATTCTGAATGGCTGGGAACAAGTGCATTGTTCATATTCATGAAGTGGTTAAAAAGCAGTTTTTTCCTTCGCATCAGCAGTAGCCACAGATATTTTGCAGATTTACAATACTTTACAAGTAGTTTTTATAGGGTGTCTATTTCTACTCATCTTTTTTATCCACTTTTCTTCATTTATCCAAGAATGTATTGAGATGCAGCACAACTCCATAAGAGAATAAAATTGTGACCAGGTAGCATTTTTTTTTCCTAATGAAAATTACTGGATGCTGAATAGCAGAGTGTAGGAAATGGCAGAAATACAAGTCCCAGTTTTCAGACATGTTTGATTGCTGTATTAAGCCATGTTTGGGCCAAATCACAATTAGTTTTTGGTTGCAAAAATCCATCAATATTCATGTTGTGGCCATTGTGAAGGCAATCTGACATTTCAGATTGTAATTGATTTTGCGATACTGTGTTTTTACATTTTTATTGATGCTTTTATAGAAACTCAGATGGTTCAGCAACCATTTTCTAGTTGTAAGTATTCCATACTCATCTCTGATATTTCTTACTTTTTGGTTTAACTGCAAAATTATTTAGCAATATACTGGGAAATAAAATATTTAAAACTTAAGATTTTACAAGCACCTCTTTTTTACCCTGTTAAGGATACAGAACAGATGACTGTTGTTTCTGAAACGAGTATTTAATTTTTGACTATGGGGAGTATTCTATTATTTGATTGTGACTTTGTATTTTCCTCTTTGTATTTTTTAATAGTTCCAGGGGGAAAAGTAATTTATTTATATTCCTGGTTTGAATCCAGAGTACAGGTCAGTGATCACTGAGAGTTCATAGTCACTGCTGGAGTGCTTAACCTTTGGGGCACAATTGGAACAAGACCACTTGTGCTTTTGCATTACTGTTCTACTGTACATTGAGCTGTCTGCATCTCTCCAGGGCCTTTCTCAGAGAGCTCTTCCCTCCTTCTCATTGCTGTTGTTTCCTTCTCTGCTCTGAGAACAGGGAAAGGCCTTTTAGAAATACTTCAATTTTTTTTCTGTTCCCCTGTGCAGTATCTACATTACAATTGTTCCTCTGCATATTCTTCTGCATTTCTTGGCTGCCTAGGAATGGGTTGTTCATTCTTGTTGTTCCACTTGCAACTCAGGGTGCTATGTATTGGCTTCCACCTTGTTCATCTGTGTGCTAAGTCAGTCACTCCACTTCTGTGAGGTGGTTACATGGAGCTGTAGTATCTCAGGGATTCCAAAGATACTATGTTACCTGAAGGTAATTGTTTTGATGAAGAAATCTTTCTTACATAGATCTGAGTGGAGAAAACAACGTTCATTTCAATTTTAAAGATGTGTGGCCTCTTCACTGGCTGAGGACTTATTTTTCTTTTTCTGTGTAAGAATATTTCTATTTTTCCCCCCTCTCCATGACCTGTGTTTCTTGAGGCAGTGCTTGGAGGAGGGAGTCATTCTTGCAGAAGCAAGGTGACATTGTGCATGATGGAGATGCATCTTTTGGGGATGTTTCAGGCTGAGGGTAGTGCCCAGGCTGCCACTGGGATGCTGTCCATGGACGTACAAGTAGGGAATCGAGTTCTGTACTTCATTTGCAGCCAGAGTGAAAATTTCATTGCTCTGTTAGGAAATGTAATGACCTGGCAAACTTCCATTTCAAGATTGCAATGAAGTTACAATGATTGGCTCTGTTTCTGTGAGGTCAGTATTAATTCAGTAATCACCTGTGGTCCATTATCTTGTCTTTTTGTGAGCCTATTACATGTGCCATTGCTGCATGGAAATTCACTGAAGTACAGAACACTTGAACAGATTCTCTGTACCTCTGGGGTGGTGAATTGGACTGCACTTTCTACAGCATCTGCAACGCCTTAGAGCCAGCAGAATGTTTACAATACACTACTCTTGTGTGGCCTGGTTAAGAATTGTTTCTTACTCCAGTTTCATAATCACTTGATATCACTTTTTCTGATATTTTCAATACATTGTATTATATTGAATGCATGCTTACTTGTTTTCAGTAGAAAATTAAATCTCCATTTTATTAAAAAATGAAGTTGATCTCTGATTTAAAATGAGAAGGGAGGGTGAGAATCCCAGAATTCTGAGTGCAATATAATTACTTTAACAAAAATACCTTTTTGAGTGATTGTTTACAATATCTATCATATGTGCAGATGATAAAGATTCTTTTAGATATTAGAACAGCTTTTTAGCTGCTTTATTGTTATGAATATATTAGAACATTTGTTAAATCAGCACAGAGTAAAATGTCTCCTTTTATATGAGGAAAATAAAATCAGTGTAATTCGTAAATGACGAGGGAAAAGTGGTAATTTGTGTACAAGATTTTACAGTTACCTTTCTATATATTTGTTTAAGTGATGCTCTCGGGTGATACTTCAGTCTCAATGAGCAGGTATGTCAAACCTCAGATCTGTTTTGCTGGGTCTACTACCAAGACTGGGTCCTTGGAATAATTCTATAGAAAGTGGTTTTTTGTACATTTTGCCTTTTCTGTGTTACACTGTTAGGTGATCAAAATCTAAATATTTATTTGATATATCGTGAATAAGAATTGATAATTTATATCATCTTCATTCCTAATGCTAGGAATGCTGTCTCAGCTAGAGAGAAAAGAAGACTGGTTCTTGCTGTCATTTCTGTCTGCCAGAGGATGTGGCATTGTTACCCCCTTAAGTTGTTCCAGCTGTGATTGCGCAGGATCACATCACTTGTAGGTAAATGCATCCAGCTTCAGAGAGTTTGAGGGGCATGTACCATTATCTGGCTTCAGAGTCTTGTGAGAAACTGCCTTGTCCTGATGCAGAAGGAGCCAGAGCACCTATCACAAGACAAATAACTACCATAATATGAGGGTTTTTCAGCTTTACATGTTGAGTGATGGCTCTTGAGTTCATTCTGTTCTGCATTCCCTTAACCCTGGTAATAACCACAGACACCTTTGGCACACAAAGCCAGGGTGGCTTTTGTGGCTGGTAAACTGATTTTTATTCCCTTCCCCTTGACTGAGATGTGACAAATCCTTTTCAAGCTGAGAACCTGTGCAGCAATTCCTCTGATTAGATTACCTGAAGTCCTCTGTTGACTTCTAACCCTTGCTGCCACCATCCAACAGGGAAGGAGAAACTATCCAGCCATAGGTTTTTCAACACAAAGCCTCTCTGAATTCTGGACTGATTATCTGTCCTGTGCTTGTCCAGACCCAATGGATCTGGATATTTAGTCATATTCAGTGTTGAAACTGAGAGTAGAAGAGATACCAGTCCTGGTCTCTTCACTTTATTTTTTGTTTTCTGGGCATTTTATGAAATAACTTTGACTTTGTCCTACCTGCTTGTTCTCCCCTGCCTTGGTAGCAATGAAAACCTTGTGCCATGTCTGCCTTGCTGGCTACTTCTTGTGCTTTTAAGAACTTAGATTCTTGGATTCACATGGTTACTGGCTTGATGTAAGTTTTCCTTCCAGCAATTATTTTTTAAATGAATGATGGATCATATAAATTGCTAAGATGATGACCCATCCCTCTGTAAGTAAACTTTTCCAGGGCTAGCATCCAGTTAGGAGATGGCCTTTTTTCCTGTACCAAAAAAAAACCCCAAACATGAAATCCAGGAAGGGAAGAAAAAAAAACCCAAGCATTTTCATGCTTTCTTCACATTTTGAGAAATACTGAATGATATTACAGCAACCTGTGTCTTGGACTGAGTAAACATAACTAAAGATAAACATAACTTTTACTGCATGCTCAGGCAGTAAAAATTTAGTGACCAAATTGACATGATTTGGAGTACTACATGGTTAAATTATGGCTTCAGCCAAGTCTTCATAGAGATTTAAAAAACCCAGGCTTTTCCCAGTTGTAACAACCCCTTGAGCCGGTATTTCACAATGAAGCATGTTTTAAGTTAACTTTCAAATTGTCAAAGAGGATTTGAGAATTTGAAGCAGTCCACACTGCAAAATTTGCAGTCCACACTGCAAACATGTCCTGCAATTTTCAGAGGTCCTGCAAAATATAAAGTACCACAAGTTTGCCAAAACAAATCAGGCACACGAATTTGTGTTTAATATTTCTATATTTAGCCATTCTGTTACCTTTCTTCACCACTTAGCAGGGTATGAAGGTGCCTTATAGTGCTCAAAGTATTCAAACTTCAGAAGATTTAATGTCATTTTCTAGACTATTTTCTCATGGGCTGAGGTAGAAGAGAATATTATTGCAAATAGTTCAAGAAATTCTGATATGTTTACACAGATGCACAGTAACACCTGAAAATAAAGACATCTGTCTGATTTTTTAGAATTTTCATAGTATTCTATTTCAGAAGTTGCAGGTAAGACAAATGTTTCTCACCAATGTTAAAGTGATAGGAAAACACAAAATGCTTTTGTTTCATCTTTGAACTACCAGATCAGAACTAAATTTAAAATCAGGTTAAATTTAATTTTCAGCCTATCCTATAATATTAAAATTTTACAAATTTTCACTGCTGTAAATACCTGTTTCTGTAATGGCTTTATAATATGGATATAAATATAGTCTTAGGCTCCAAAATATTTCTTGTAGGAAAATGATAAAATACAGGTCAAATCTGACATGCCTACAACTCCATTACCTCTTTTTTAATTCTCTTTGCTCAGGGTCGAACTTGGCAAGGAAGAAGTTCGGAGCAGTAAAATACTGACTTTTTTCCCTCGGTTCATATCCTATCAGCTTGATTTTTTTTTTCCATTTAAAATGCTCTCATCTCTTTCTCACCAGTGGAAACCACAATTCTGTAGTAGTTTTTGAATGTTGTTCTTCTGTCTTTCATTGATCTCGTTCCAGGCTTTCTTTTTGCCAGTGTTACACTAAATCTATTGAATAATTCCAGTAAGGAATGTAAAAGCACAGAGTTGTTAAATTGGTATCTTTTTGGTGCCTAAACTGTTGTCTTGCTTTTAATAACATTTTATTTTTTATAACACTTTGCCTTTAAAATTGTATTTAGATAAACTATAGTTTCTAAAGTGATCACTTTCCTGATATATTTCTGTTGTGGTCTGTATTAAAAACAGCAGGTGGGTGGTGGTTTGGAGGTTTTTTGGGTCAAATTGCCAATGATTCCCATGTGACTGAATGGTGTGTACTGGGTCATTGCTCCCACACACCACCTGATCTTTTGTTTATATCTCCTGTGTTGCAGTCAGAGCACAGGGAAACCCCCACATACCTTCCTGTTAGCATCACCCCCCACCACCCTTCTCCATCAACAAGTACCCAACAAATTACAGGGGCAAAGCTAAGTTTGGGTTATTGGTATTTTTTTCTGGGGGTCAGCTGTCTGCAGAGAAAAACCCTTGCAGCTGCCTTTGTAGGGGAAGGAACAGAGGGACCAGAGAGGATTAAAAATCACATCTGTGTGTCAGGAGTTTTAGCAACTCATTTCAGCATGAGGTGGTTTTGTTCAGCCCAAAGTAGAAGTCTGCTATGATGTGATTTTTGCCTCTTTTGATAACATGGTGTAAATTTCCGTAGCTGAAGGCTGTAATAGTTGGTCCCACCTTGTAAAAATGTATCATACAATTAAGGCATGAGGCATTCCCTCCTGGGATCACAATACGTGACAAAAAACAGTGATAACAATTTGGAAAGATTCTGGAGATTTTTTATTTAGACACAAAACATGGAAAGATCAAATTCTTTCCAGGCTGAGCTAGGTCTTATTTAATGGTATCTTATTTGGCTACTGGATCAATGGGCCATGAGCAGCTCAATCAATAATCAGTCTAGCAAGAGCTATCACATTTTTCTTCACCTGGGTACTCTCCAATGCAATTAAATAGCAAGTGTGAAGGTGGGCAAACAGTAGTGCGAATGGAGTACAATTTGTTGATGTTTTGTCCTTCAGAGGTTGAGATATTCCAGTACAAACACTTGCAGGATTTTGTTGAGATTGTCAATAGTGGCTTTGTCAAGGTTTTCTTCAGTGTCCTTCATGGTATGCCATACTGCAGGAAAAGGGGATGGAATCAGATGCAGGACTGGAACCCCTATAAAAAGGAAAGTGAAATTTGGAGAAGAAATATTTTAGAAGTTCTGTTAAGCCAACTGATACTTCACCATTTAGCAACAGAGTCAGGTAACTATTCAATAGGCTTGCTTTATAGGGTGTGTCCCTGCAGCTTCCTTTTTCCTTCTCTTGTTTTGATGCTTGTGACTGCATCCCATCATTAAAGAGTGTGTTGTGTAAAGCTGCCACCTTCCTTTCCTTTGAGTACTTTTCCCTCCTTCTACTTTTTTCTTTTTCTTTTTACAATAATCTGTAGCTACTTATTGGGGGTTTTGGGGGTTTTTTTTCCAAGATTCTTTAGGTTTTGTGTTTAGGAGCTACAGAAGGACAGAGAAATCACTGCAGCTCCTCAAAATGAAAACTGATTACCATGTTTTTGTGAAACTGTTAAGACTGAATATTTTTGAAGCATTTTTCTAGTTCTTTACATAAATGGTAAAATAGGGTTTCTAATTTTTACTCTGTAAAATAGAGACAGTGTTGCCCTCAGATAAAGGAACTGTATCAGTGGATATATGTGTGTGTGTGTATATATATATATATATATATATATATATATATATGTATACATACACACACATTAAGCCACCTATATGTACTGCAGCTTGTAGGTAAAAGAGGAATGAAATCAGTCTTCTGCTGCCCAATTGCTTTTGGGGAGGAGCATTTTTTTCTCAGCCTCTTTCCTGTTTCACTTCTTTTTCTCTCTGATTTTTCAGCTGCACACCACTAAGGAATCAATGTTTTTCATTAGGTAATACATCAAAGCTCTAAAGTTGGATTTAGAAGCCTCAAGTTGGGACAAATAAGCTTGAAAAATGGGAGCATATGCACTTGCTCATTTACTAAATTAAGCATTTCTTACTGAATATATACAAATTATATGAATTTCTGGTACCTCTTAACAAAAATGGAACATGATCATCTTCAACCAAGCCTCGATGTAAATTACTGCGGAAATACTGACTTGGAACAGGGTGATTCTTCAGCAGATTCATGTTGTGTAGCTTTTGCTCTGTAATGCACAATGAAAGTGATTATTACAATTTTTGGACAATGAGGAATGTTAGCATGTTAGAATTATTTTTCCTCACACATAGAAGCATTTTCCATGGCACAGTAGTGACTGTGTTTTGCATTTGTTTAATATTTGGAAGACCTCAGAACTGGTGCTGTTACCATAATTTTACAGAAGTGAGAACAAAAACACAGAAGTGAAGCAGTTGCCAAGTGTCACAGAGTGACAATCAGTGACAGAATTTGTTTTGTTACTTCCAAATGTCTGAGAGTCTTCCTCAGTTGTTTTTATTAACTAAGTATCAAAATCTTCATATAGGTTTAATATTTCACATTTACATTATCAAAGATTCTTACTGTAAACCAGAAAATTAATCTAAAAATCAGATTCACAGTACTTAATATATTCAGAAGCTACTCACTAGGTTTTGAAATTCATTTAAAACCCATGTCCTTCTGCTTACCAATTGCTTGAAGCCTCTGAAACCATCGAAGAGTGTTTGGAAAATAATTGGGAAAGACCGGGTTTCGTGCACCAATTAAATCCAGTAGTACAAACAGGTCCTAGACAAGAAAGAATCTTTAGTGCAGAACTCTTTCCTATAAGATCATCAGCAGCAATGAAACTCTTGGTTTCCTGTATAGCTCATGAGCAGGTCTTTGCTAGTCCTGGCCAAAGATCTGCCTCTCTAGCATGGTACCTGAGGAGAATTCACTAGCAGAACCTGATTCCAATCTGATACATTTTGCTGTCTTCCCAAGGAGAGCAAGGCTAGGCTATTCCTCTGTTCCTCGAGCTGAAGCAGGCTGCATAGCTTAGCCTGCAATTTGTGTGTTATATCTCTTTAAAAGAAAAACAGCGGTAGGTGGGGAGAAACAAGAGGAAATTGCTTTTTCCCCTGAGAACAACAAAGTCTGTCAAGGGAAAGACATTTTATGAGTCACAAGAAGCAGTGACAGAAGTGCCTCAGCAGTAAACAGGGAAAGTAGAAGGGAACAGACAACCAGAATGTTAGTAGGAATCAGAGGGATACAGAGGTTGCTGTAGCTTAGTACTGAGCTAGGAGAGATTTGTTCATAGGCCAGTGCTGTTTGTGCTCTTTCCTTATCACTTTGAATTATCTTTTCCTGAAGAAGGTGGGTATCCTAGTTTATATTCTAATAAACTGTGTATTTTGATATTTCTATGGCTCCTCCTCATACTTGCATGCAGCAGGTCTAATCCCATGAAAAGCTCTTCCCAATTCTCTAACATATTTCATAATGTTTCCAGAAGCCTGCTTCTTCCTTTAACTTCAGTGGGGTCGTGGTTTCTTGGGAATTTGGCCACTTACCTATTAATTAAATATTGTTACAAATGCCATTTACTATTGTTCCTTAAGGAGGAAAGTCCTTAGGAAGGGAAGAGCCACTTACTATGCCCTGCAGCTGGTTTGTGGTTGTTGAACCAGGTGGGTGTGGAGTCGATGCCATTTTTTGAGCTAAGTGTTGAGATCCATAAAGGGAGTCAGAAGGGGACCACCGAACAAAGGCTTCTTCACCATCAAAAAAGATCAGCTGAAGGGAAAGGTCTGGTCTCGATGTTGAGCTGGCCTGTTGGAGGAAGTTAAAAGTAAAACTAGCTGATTCTGGCCAGAACATTAAATAAAGGACAAATACTGTAGTCGTGTAAGTAACACAAGTAAGGGTGTATTTTCAAGGTTCCTTATGCAGACCTTCCTTTGGATGTTATTATGGTGTAATAGTGGTAGTCATCAGTCAAGGTAATTGTTATTTACCTAACACAGTGACACATTCTCCAGTCTCATATAATTTTGGTTCTGGATAAAAGTTTCATTTCTGACTTTGGAGGATGTGACCTGAGCATTGAGACCTACAAAACCAGGTAGCAGCAACATTATCTGAAATAATGAGGGGACATGTCAGTAACAACACCTGATGGGAGTGCAAATATCATTATTTGATTGCATCACAAGGATTAATGTAATTGCTACAGCTGTGCATCAGTGGAGGTGAATTATGTATTTGACAAGTTGATGGTTCTTTCAGCCCCTTCTTTTCATTCAGGGGAATTTCCAATCACTGAGGTAATTTTGTGCTAAACCAGAGCAAAGAGAGTGGATATGTCAGATATGCCTTTTCCTTTCAATAACCAAAATATAACAGCCCTAAAACCTGAGAATATATATGATGAATGTGTTTAATGTCACAAAAAAGACATTTGTATGAAATTTCTTCCTAGGATAGAGGGAGTCTACTATCTGAAGCCTCATTTGAATAGTCAGAATTTCCTAATAATCCATAGCTCAGAAAATCCAGATTTGATTCCAATAAATGAACAGTTTGAGAATTGTGGTCTTGACAGTCGCTATAAATATTTTAAGCCCTCTATGAATTAACACTGCTTCAAGTACAATTGCATGATGTGGTTAAAAAGGTGGGGTCACTGGCAGCAGTCATGTCCTATGGGCTACAACTCCCAAAAAGCTGGAGCTGATGCAATCTGAAGCTTCTATAAAATGTCAGTCATGCAGGCAAGATGGTATTGATTGTGCTCACGGTGGTACATTGATTTCTCTAATGGCAATGGCTTGCTGCCCTTTGTCCTTTGCACATGACAGAGCTCTGTGGGCAGCAGTCATTTTGCATTACATTCTGCAGGAAACTGTATCAGTGCTATTTGAGTTTTAGAAAGTAGTACTTGTGTTATTATTACTATTACTGCTTAACACATTTTAATAACGTAGAGAGATGTCTTTGCCCAATAATTTTAAACTTACTCTGGAGAGGTAAGTTATAACTGGAGAAGCATCAAGGTAAAAATCACAGCTTCAAGTCAAAGTATAAATAGATTTGGCTGAAAACATAGCAAAGTCTGTTGTGCTACTGTAAGCAGAGCAAAGACATCATAACTAATGTATTAAGCAGATGGATCCCAAAGTATATTTTGATAATAGACTGTACAAGTGGTAGCCTGTGAAAAGTCATTAGTTGCTTTTTTGTCAAATGCTGTCATCTTAGATGATAAAAAATAATTTTCACTATAAAATAGTGTATTCATAGTGAAAAATTCCAGTCTTTAAAGTCAGTGTGCAAGTTGTTTCCTAAATACTCACCAGGCAAATTTATTATAAATCAAAGCCTATGTATTACAGGACTTTTTTTGTTTGTTTTGTGATTAAAAAATATTGGCATATTCCTAATCTTCTCATTCTTAAATATTCACATATCAGAAGGCACCAAATCAGTTTCTGGAAACTCCTGTCAACAAGTAATTCTAAAACCTGAGCTGAGTGTACTCCTGACACTTTGTAGAGTGTCTCTCACATTTGAGAGATCTTTTCCTGTAGCACCTCTGCAAACTTATGAGAATTATTTTTCTGTAAATACTGAATACTGAACCAGTAGATGGCACTCGTGAATCCATAATCCTACAAATTTGCAATCCTACAAGCTTTAAGAGTTTGTAGGCTCAACAGTTTTTTGTGCCTAACAATTGCAACCCTTTGAAACAGATTTTCATAGCCTAGGTAACACAGACTGATGACATTATACTTCTTTCATAAATAAACCATTCAAATTTGTAAAAAAAAAATTAAGAAAAAAATCTTTGTGGGATGGGGGGACCTGAGTGTGACTCTTCTGCACAACAATTAGTTCATCTGTGTCTCAAAGCAGAATACAACTGAGATACTTCTGCAGGATTCAGAATGCAGCAAAGCTTTTCAATGGCCCTGGATGTTACTGGCTATGACAGGAACTTCTGAGTCAGGTTCTGTGCCTTTTAGATAGAAAGTAGCATTACACCTTTCCAAGTCTACAAAACATCTATTATTGATGTATCATTTGTTCTTTTTATATGGTATATGTTTATACAGATAACTTTTAGATATCCACCCTTTTTATAAGAAATTTTAATGTGACAATATAATTTAGAGTAGTAGATACTGATCTCTGTTTGTTCTTGGAGTCAATGGGAGATTTATTACAAGCACAGCAATCAGAGAACCCAGCATGCAGGCTATGGAAAAGAATGTGGAAATACCCTGAGGCCTGTTGCTGTTGGCAAGGCAAATGAAAATGAAACAAAAGAACTACCTTGATTGACTGCAGCTCGTTATCCAGGGCCCGTGCCAGCTCCAACATCATGGCACAAGGCACAGCTGAATCAGTGGCTCCCACAAACACTCTGCCCTGCCACTGCTGTCCAAAGAATTTTGAGTCGTAGTGGCAAGCAAGCACGAGATGGCGTTTTGCAGAGGGCTCCAGAGTGCCAATAACATTTGAAAATGTTTTATAGCCATATGGTGTGTATCTCTGAAATGTATCTTCTTCAATTTCCCAACCAGCCTTTAATGCTTGAAGACGGTCCTTGATATGCTGCAATTATAAAAAACAATCAGATTAATATTTCTTGCTTCAGAAAGATGTTGCAGACAAGTTGTTATTAGCTAATTAATAGTGGCTCCTAAGCTTATTTCTGTAAGTTCATGGTGTTTTAAAGGATAAACTTTATAGCAAAAAATGTAATATCACTGTATAACTTTGCTATCTGAGCCTCTGACTGCCTCATTTGCTTTTTATTTCTTCCCTTTGACCTTTCTCTTTGTGAGTGTGAAGATGTTTTGAATTATTGCTGGTTATTATGACACATTAAGATTTTGATCTCTAAAGTTTTCAGGCTAGTGTCTTTTTCAGGTGTAACTAGAGCAGATTCAATGTTAACATCTTCAAAGCTTAACTCAGATGTGCCCTTAAATTAAAAGTCAGAATTGGCTGTGGAGACCTTGTTGTGGCTGTTTAGACAATTACCACACAAAGATGCCACAGAAGTATAAGGAGAAAAAAAAAGCTCTTTGGGTTGGTGGTTGGACTTCTAAGCTTCTGTGAAAAATCTGCCTTTCAAGTGACATAAATTGTTTACAAGGCCGTAATGGATAAGTAGATTAAATTAAAGAAAGAATGAAACATTTCAGAAGAGCATTTCAAAAATGAAATTCTATAAGTGTAGCTCATATAAAGATAAGAATTGAGACAATCTATAAGGCAAATCAATAATTTTAGCTATCTTTCTGCCTGAAGAGAATACCTCTAACAACCCCAACTATATTTCAACCAGAGTTCTGGCTAACTCATATTAAAGGGACATCTCTGCTTCTCTGTTGAGCAACTTATTTTTGTGGGTCCCTAGAGAGCTTCTTCAAGGCAGATTCCTCTCTCTTTAAGTAAACATTAGGAAAAGCCTCTGAGGGGAAAATAGACTTTGAAGACTTGTTCTGCTCTTAGGGAAGTCAGTAGGAATGATAAAAAACAACAATATTGCCATAGATTTTAGTGCTAGAACAAGCTTCCATTTTGTTTGGTCACCCACTGAAAGTTTTTACAACATGGTATGGTCTATCAGCTATCAGTAGGCAGAGTGAAGGATATCTCTTAAGGACCGAGAGCACTACATAAGCCTGGATGGAGCTCCCAGTAGCCTTTTTCCCTAGTCTGATGATTTTGTGCCAACAAAGGAGTATAATCCATTTCAAACTCCATTACTGTGTTTTGACAATAGAGGACTCTTAATTTTTTTTTTAATTTAATACATGCTGTTACCTTGTAACAGGATGATCCATTCTATTTTGAACATAATCTGTGGTTTTCTAGCCTAGGCTCAGCTGTTTTTTTGCTTTTCTTCCTTTTCCCCCTTTCACTTGGCTGCCTTCCAGAGTACTCTAAAGAAACCACAAAGCTAAATCTACAGAGATGTACACACACACACACACACACACACACACACACACACACACACAATGCATAAAAAGGCCGCATTTTTCCAATCTACCAATTCCTGAGTAGCAAATAAATTTATTGTAGCTAGGGCTGTCTTAGAGCTGTTGAGTCAGTGCCCAAAGGGTAGATGAAGGCTAGCGGGATGCTGTGAATGTCTTTAGCAAACTCAGCTGTACCATTGTCTTCTCCTGCTTGGCTGATGGGGTCCAGAGCCAGCATGGACACTGTCCTGAATTTGCCCACGCTGTGAGTGCAGAGGGGCTGGCAGAGCAGCAACCCCATTGTGTGATAGCTTCTTGTGGCTCAAAGACAACGTGCTGGAGTCTTTACTGCCTTGGGACCAGCTGCAGCCTGGTTTGTTAGCCCAGCACCAGGACACTGCTGTGCTTGGGCCAGTGGAGCTGCTGTGGTTCATGGACCAGGGCTGCACTTTGTTGTGCTGACCATTAAATCTGCCTGCCCCTTTGGGCCCCTCTGACCCCCTTTTGTGTTGATACACCCATCTGAGGCAACTCCCCAGGGCACTGTAACAGCACAGGACAGGGCCTCTCCAGAAAAAGAGTCATTTATTTCATCCCATGCCTGGTCTCGGGTTTGAACCAGTGACTAAAACCCTGCTCATGTGAGGGAAAGGACAACCACTGTGTTGTACTTTGGGCACCAAACCTGAGGCAAACTTATTAATTTAAAACATGATTAAAAAAAAAAAAAAAAGACTTATTTTCCATCATGCTATGCAGCCCTGGGAAATAATGTCAGCTGATGTGCAAGCTGTGTCGTGTCGGCACTATGCGGTCTAGACTTGAACAATAATAGAGTTCGTCCTACTGAATTAAAGGAATTTCTGTGGCACTGTCTCTTTGGTAGGGGTCACCAAAGATGTTACCAGAATATAAATAATAATAATTATAATAATAATAATATATAGTAAAGATGTTAGAGATTGTCAGGAAGTGTTGTCTTACCTGTCGCACAATGTAACTTCCTTGTGATCCCGGGTATCTTTCTATCAGGATTGGGCGCAAATCATTCTCCCACATTTCAGAAATATCTGTGTTGGCCACAACTTTTTGAATAGCATCAGAACTTAAAATTCTTGGTTGGTGAGAGTACTGCAGAAGGTAGAGAGAAGAAGAGTGCTATAACTATTACTACATCTTTTAAACCATTTTTCTTCATAATTACGATAAAAACGGTATATAGTGTTACTTTGATTTATTCCCAACAAAATGCAATTAAAAAACCCCTTTTTACTCAGAAATTATTGGCTTCTCTATCTTTCATTTCCAGGCAAAATATGCTAGTAGTTAAAGTATGGGAGAAAGTTTTACCTACCAGCTAGCTGTAAAACCTGAACCCATGAATGGGTTCTCTGTTTCCTAATATCTAAATTATACATGTCATGTCTGCAACCACGCCACCTTCAGCCGAGGTTTCTATTGAGACAAATACCAGAAGCTTTGTTTCCAGCAGCAGCATTTAGCTTTATGCTGTATACTGTGAAGAAATGCCTAAGGTAAGTCACTCCCAGAGGGAGCCAGCTGTGTCATTGTAGTCTCTACCCACAGTGGCGGAATGAGTGTGACTGCACAGAATGCTGTGGCTCCTCTGGGGCTGTCTGGGGCATTTGTCAGCTTGGTGACACATGGGTTAACCTCAGATCCGACGGCTTGTCTCCTGTGGCAGCCACTAGGATGTGACCTACCTCCCAAGTGACTTCCTTTCTGCTGTCCAAGCGCAGGCCTTTGGGGCTGTATCAGGTGACCCAAAATGCTTGAGACATCCTTATGTAGCTGGCAAAGGCACATCTTAGATGTGCAAGAGCTTCACAGTGCTCTGCAGTGGTAGCTGAATGCCAGGTGGGGTTCCCAAGGACATCTCAAATGCCCCCTTAGACACCAGGTTTGAACCTATCCAATCCCTAGCAGTTGTCTCCTCAGAAACTTCCTGTGCCACTACTGTTTTTACAGATTCCTGCTTCAGGCACTATCATTCCATTCCTCATTTATTTCACAGGGTCTTCCCTCTACTCCTGTCTTTCTCCTAATGAAAAATAGTGCTTTATTTCTTCTTTGATCAGAACTGCCTTACATGACTTGCTGTCCTTCAGTGTACCTTGTCTGTGTCATCCTTTCTGAGATGAGCAAAAGGACCGAAAATGGAACATGAGCACATCATAGTTTATACTGTAGGACAATGATATTTTTTATTCTTTTTCTTTCTTCAAACTGTTTAACAGCTGACTTGCTTTTGGGCTGCTCCTGCATCAAAATGACATTTTCATACATTTCTGTAGTCTAACCCTATCATTGTATGTGTTAGCAAGGAATAATTCACTCCTTTTCTACTCGTGTGTGTCATTTCACATGTGTCTGACATAACACCTAAAACCCATTACCTGGCCAGAATGTGAACTGACCTCGAAAGTCAGGTATCTTATTACCAATTATCTTATTGCCCTAGGTGAGGAATATTGTTTAAAAACAGGGGTTGCCTCACTATTTGACTTTTTTCTACTTCGTTTGTGTTTGTACAAGCAAGTATGAGCACAAGTATTTTCTAGACTTCACTGCAAGCATTTAAATGTACCCTTCTCTGGTTTCCTAGCTGTTTATCTCTGTGTGAACCTTTCCTCTATTTCCACTTAGGTTTAGCAGTGAAATTAAGCAGAGGGCTGACACAGACACTGAATCTAGTTGTGCCAATTTTAATACAGTGTTTAAAGCTGAATTTTAAGACTGTAAGGACACCAAAATTTAGGATGGGCAGTTAACATTTTTATGCCTAGCAAATTTAGACATAGATTAAAGAAAACAGAAAAATTATATCATTTCATCTGATATGAAGATAAACTTTTGAAAGTTTGGAAATTATACCATGGAAGTTGTAAAACAGTCTTTTTAAATACTAGAAGTATAATAAGGTGGAACTTAAACCAGTGTAGAAGAGGCACAGAGAAGAGAAAATGACAGGGAGCTGTTCAGTTTAGGAGGAGCGAGCTGTAAGGGGAGAGTGAAAAACTAAAGCTATGTACTTTGGAAGAGTGTAGGAGGACAATTTAATTAAGGAAGTTCAGAAAATCTGCAGTTGAACAAGCAAAGAGCATGCCTGGTAATTGGGGTCATCAAATCACGTAGCAAAGAAAGATTATTAAAGTACAAATGCATGAAAATACTTCAGAAGAGAGGAATCAATTTCCATTTCTAATGATGGAGATATCTTCAAATTTGGGAAGTGAGAGGAGTTACAAAAGTGGTTATGAAATAAAAGAGAAGCAAAATAAGATTTGTAAGTGACTCATTCTTTACAGTGTTGGTCAATCCCTACTTAGCCACAACAGGGAGGCAGAACAGTATCTTCATGACAGAGTTGACACTAATCCTGTTCTACTAAGCTGCATAAAACTGCAAAACTTCGAGTTCTACAAGTAGCCCAGGCTTACCTGTAGGACTTTGAATTTCTGGCTCACATGTCCCTCCAGGGTCAAAGAACAAAAGTTGTTGAAGGACAAGAATTTGATGAGAAAGAGGAGATTGTTCTTGCTCAGTGTGCGCATAGGTGGAGGAGCTGAGGCGTGATGGTTCTGTGGCACTACTGACAGCACTGCTGGGGAGACTGGCTGGTCAGAAGGGACACAGCTAAAGAGTGAGGGGCTGGGGCACAGGGGGGCTGGAAAAAGGAGCACTGGGGCTGTGTGATTGTTCATTGACCAGCGTGACTAAAGATTCACCCCTGCATGTATATACTGTATACGTACATATACATGTATTGTGCATAATTACAGATACACAGTCTATACATGAGCTATATATATACTACATGAGCTATACACATATATATGTATGTAGTGTAAGGTACAATTAATAGAACAGAATGAAACAGAATCTCATTATCAAACAAAGAAACAAGCCAACATTTCCTTGCATGGGAGGGGGGGATGAGTTAAAACAAAGGAGAAAGGGAGTTACTAAGGGGAAGCACAGAAGGGTGTGAGGGAAGCTTCATTTTACCACTTGTCGTGTGGAATTCAGTTGCTTCTTGCTGAACTTTGACTTCAGCTCTTCTACAAACACTTGGGAAAGGGCCCTAAAAGTATATTTTCTGTTTGGAAATTCCTGAAGTGTTTAGTTGAATGTGGGTTGCAGTTTTATGCTCTCCTATGTTTCACGTGGTTTAATTCTTTATGAAGAAAACTATGTTAATGTTTCATAATGAAACACTAAGACCTGCTACATTGAGAAATCTGTGGTTTAAAGCTTACCACTGTTTCATTAAACCTTATCTCAAGATTCCTTTTTTCACTAGTTCACACAGCAGTCTAAATTAGACACAATATGGTATGAGTCTACAACATATTAGAGCATTATATCTTTTCAAAACAATTTTGTACTGGCTATCAGCACGTGCCTACTTGTTTTTCATAGATACATGCGCATTGCTGCTGAAAGAGCTATCTGTCTTCTCAAACTAAGTCACTGTCCTCTCACTCACCATAGTCACAATGAAAGTTGGAGTATAGTAGAATGCTATAAGGAATACAATTTCAGATTTTGGGTTTCCCCTTAAATTCAGTAGTTGTCCCTGACAAAGCTTATGGCTCTTGCTGCCCGGTCCCGGGCGGCGCGAGATGACAAAGCCAAACCTGTGAGGAAGATCTGCTCACAAGGCTTAGGAGGGAAGCCATGGCACCCACCTTCACCTGCGGGACCGCGCCAAGGGTGAGCCCAGCCCGGATTCACGGTGGAGGCCAGGGCAGGAGGGATGGGGCCGTCCTCGCGCCCAGCCGCTCACCCCTGCCCGCCGGGAAGGCGCTGCCCCCGCACCAAGGGAGAGGCGAGAAGCGCCTGGGAAAGGCGAACGCGACCCACCTTCTCCTGGGTCCACTGCGCTCCGGCGTCCCTGCCGAGCGCCGGGGGCAGGCATGCGGCCAGGCACAGCGCCCCGAGCAGCCGGGCGGCGACCCCCGCCATCCCTTCCCTCCGCCTCGCCGAGTGCCGGGGGAGCGAAGGAGAGAGAGTGGCGGCCGTGCCGGCGGAGGCGGCGCTGAGAGAAGGAGGCACGGAGGGAGGGAGGGAGGTATGGAGAGAGGGAGGTACGGAGGAGGCACGGAGGGAAGAAGGCACGGAAGGAGGAGGCAGCGGCAGGAGCGGCGCTGGCTGCAGGAGCCGCAGCCGTGGCAGCCTCTCGGGCAGCCCGCGTTCCCCGGAGCCCGGCCCGTCAGCAGCGCCAGGGGCTGCCTGCGCCCCCGGCCCCCTCCGCTCCCTCCTCCCCCGGCCGCCGGGCAGCCAGGCCGGGCAGGCACTCGTGATTCCCGCCGTGGGAAAAGCCGGAGCCTGCGGCTTTCCCCTGAAAGCTGGTTCTGCGTTCCGAGGGGCAGCTCGTGATCCCTCGGCCCCCGGGCACCGGTGGGAGCTGCGGGCGCTGCCGTGAGGGAGGGCCGCGCTCTCCCGCTGGGAGCCGGCCGGGAGCCGCGCCTGCAGCTGGTGGAAGCTCGGAGCCGGTATTCCTTATGAAGTGTGGGACAGCAGAAACCCACAGAAATGCGAAGGGGTTTAGTTCATTAATTTACAAGTTCTTCTTATGATCTTTTTTAGGCCTAAAACAACAATACTTGCTAAAATGAAAACCCACTCTTCAGGCGTTTTAATTTATGTACTTTTATTATCAACCAATAACAAAGCAAAATCTGTATTGTATTTTGCAGTACACCCATTTAAATTAATTAACCAAAGATACAAGTTTCTGAGTTTTTGTCCTCTTGCTCTAGAATGTTGTAGAAAACATCCGTCTATTCTGCATCATAGATACTGTATTTAAAGTCTCCGACTTTTACATATTTCTTAAAGCTTAGGCTCAATCTCAAAACAAAATAAAAGAAGAAAAAGAAGAGGTGAAGGAGGGAAGCAGCAGGAGTAATCATTTAGCTGCTTGTCAGCTTTGTACTGGAAAGCCTATCCTAGTAACTATAGCTTTGCAAGTAAGGGTGATCTTGGAGAAATGGAGTGATTTGTGATTTGCAGACTGTTGACCCAGATTTCACAGGCTTCCTAGAGAAGCTGCTGGATCTGCCACCCAGCGTACAGATGACATCTCTGGTGGTGATAGCTTTACTACAGATCCTTCTAGCTGATACTCAGAATGTGGCTCTGTCCCTTTTTTCATATATAGGAAAACAAAGAGTTAATTTAAATTGGTGCTTTTTTTTTTTTTTTTTTTTTTTTTTTTTTTTTTTTTTTTTTTTTTTTTTTTCCAGTGCTTTGTTAGGAAACTGTTCCAAATTCACAGCTGAATCACTGGTTAACAGAAAGAAATGGGCAATCTTTTGATTACCAAGAAAAATCAGCATGGTTGACAGATTTTTAGACAAAAGCCCCAGCATGTCAGAGATCAAGTCACGGGCAATCAGTCTAAATCCCACTACCAAGATGATGGCGATCCCAGCAGAACTACACAACAGAACAAAAATCTGTTGCCCCTCCATGAGATTTCCTGTGGTTGGCTATACAATCCAGATGCTGGACAGAATTCCTGGGTGATGTGCCAGGGTTCTCATACAATTTAGCAGAAAAGAAAATAAATACTATAGCTACAGGAGAAATCTGACAAGAATATGAGTCAGGACTAGCTAACACTGCTTTTCCCTAAGGGATTGTGGTTGCTCTGAGGGTTACAATTATTTGATAGATTACAAATTTGGCTAGTGTAAAGTCAGATTAAGGCAGTGTTAATATCACCTACATGTGAAACACACATAAAAATGTAAGTGCTGGACCAGATGTGATCTAGAGAGATCAAACAGGATTTTTTAAGGGCATTACTTTCAAAATTTGGAGCGGAGAAGTCCCCTCTCATAACCACCCCATAAAGTTCTGTGTCTACAAAGAAGACTGAGGGAACAACAAGAGCAAAAAAGAGTCCATGCAACAGAAATCAGAACACTTCACAGCTGAAAACAGAATTACATAACTATTTAAATATGCAAACTTAAAAAAAAAAACATAAGTGATGGATGTTTTGTTTTTCCAGGGATTTATGAAGGAAAAAAATGTCTTGTTTAGTCCTGCTCCGTACTACCTAATAAGAAATGTGTCAACAAATTTCTCAGTGGTCAGCTGTTCTATTACATACATTTTAAATAGTTGGGTTATTACTCTGAAAAATCAAATAGATGTAATCAGATACCATGTAGAGGGGGAGAAAAAGGGTACTTAATTGAAGAGAGCATAGGCAATCTGTGACAGAATGACCTGTACATTGTCCCTTCCAGTGCCCAGGAAGCGACAGCTGGTGTGACAGTGCCATCTACTGAAGTCCCGATGGACAGTGGCTGAAGGCACCTCTGGCAAAGCCTTTTCCCTCGGCTGACCCTCCAGCACGCCAGCATTCCAGCCAAACCGCCCTGGGAAGGCAGCTGAGGCCGCGGGCTCTGTCATTGCCGTGCCTACCAGCCCTGCAGAAATGCACTGCCCGGTGCTGCTGCGGGTTTAATGCGGTTTAATGCGGGTTTAATGCGGTTTAATGCACGCAGTTCTCTCCCGAGGGGAACTCCCGCACCTTCCACCGTCACAAACACAGTTTGAATGCCTGCCTGCCTCCCCCGACTGGCAGGTCCGTGGCAGCGAGAGCAGAGGAAGTGTGGTTTGCTGCGGTTTGAATCCATATAATAAAAGGTCATTTCCAATCCAAAAGGCTGGATGGGGCGCCAAGCAACCCAGTCTAGTGGAAGGTGGCCCTGCCCACAGCAGGGAGGGTGGAACCAGATGGTTTTTAAGGTCCCTTGCAACCCAAGCCACTCTGTGATTCTATAGTTTTGAGCCTCAGCTGCGGCTGATTTGCCAGCAGCAGTGAGGCAGCAGAAACAGTCTGGGCTGCTGCAGCCTCAGAAATGCACAGGCAGCTCTGCCAGCCCAGAGGGAAGGGAGGTGGGGCTGATGGTCACAGAGGAGCACAGGGGCCGGCAGGTGCCTGGTGCTCATGTGCATCCTGTGGGCTTCAGCTGCTGCTGCTCATCCCGGTTAACGCATCCACTGCTCCTCTCCTTTATCAGGCTGTGCAGGCAACCTGCTTGGTGATTCAGGTCACAGAGAGCCTGTTTCCATGGGCTGATGCCTTCTCAGGCAAAGCTTTAATAAGTGGAAAGTGTGAAATGTGTTAGGTTTACCCCAAAGCCTTATTTAGGAAAATAACTTTATTTTGGAGCCAATACAGTTGAATTACATATATGATATGAATGAAGCTACCCATAGATTAAAGGATCCATGAGATCATTCCTTAAACTAGGGGGGGTGTTAAGTGAATTCCAAAACTCAATTACCTAGAATTTTTAATACAAATATGCATTTTGTTTAATAAAAAAATGTCAAAAATGTATGTTTATATCAAGGTAAATTTTGATTCTATGTTTTTTAAGTCTATGTAAAACTTTTCACTGGTTTGTTGGGAGGTAGATTTTGGGACAAAGTTCAGCTAAGGGCTCAAACCAAGACGATGAGGTAATTCATAGACATACCCACATTTCAGGATTTTATCCAAACCAAACCTGAACGCCTAGCTTTTTTTCAGTTCCCTTATGGGAGAGGTTGAGAGAGTGAGAGAGAAAAGAGACAATGAACAGAAAAAAGAAAAAGGAAAAAAAAAAAAGGAAAAGCATTTCTATATTCTGCCTATAGAGACATTACTTCCTCTTTTTGCAGACATTTGTTGCAGATCTTGCAGATCCTAAATGAGGGCCTTTGCTATGCAACATCGAGGTCAAAAGCAGTGAAAAATAATCATGGCAGCATGTGCTTATGGAATTTCTCAGGCAAATGCCCCAGTAAACTCTCCCAAGATGTTGCCTTGAATATGAAAATATTCAAAACATTAGATTGGTGAATAGAAATGCATACATGATGTATCCATTTTCAGATATGAAATGACCAAATGCTAGAGGTATTATTTTCAAACTGGAAAAACTTGATGCATTTTTAGAGTTATAAAGCAGTTCCAAATGCAGTTTGTTTATATAGCCCTTGTGGTCCATACAGAAAAATAGTTTTTTGTTTATAAAAGCAAATAAATACAATGAAAGTCACCCATTTCCTAGTATCTTGTAGATGTAAGAGAGCAATTTGTAAAGCACAGCTGGCTTCAGCAGGGAAAGCTGAGCTGTGAAAGCAAACTAACCATCTGAGGGAATGATGTGGGCTCAGAAAAAAAATAAGAACACTGATGAAATCCACAGGAAATCACTAATTATGGTAGTCATAAAAATAACAAACCAGAATGCTTGCCCTGTCAATTACTGCAGCCAGGGCTAATGCTGTCATGATGCTGCAATCACAGAGTCAGCTGTGCATGTGCACAGATGGGTGTGCTGCTCCAAACACAGATACTGAATGCAGAGCTGCTTTCAGATGTGTTTTACACATCTTTACAACAGAGATCTTTACAAACAGAACAGGTTTTGGGTGCTTCAGCAATATTTGTTTAATAGAAAGTAACACCAAATAAATACTTACAGCAGTTTTGTTTATTTTGGATGAGGCTGCCTTGTGTTCTGTAATAAATTGATTTTAACTAATCCATCTTCTGATTTATGAAAAAGCAGCTATTGCAGCTTAGGGCAGCAAATTAAATGGCACCAACCCTATTGGATGGTATAAAGCTGAGCTTCTTTACAAAGAAATATAATCATTGCCCAGTGGCTGTGGTAATACCTAAAATCCATCTGGTGCTGTCCCTAAACAGCTATTTTTAGGGCTGCTACTCAAAATGTGAGAAGCTTGCTGCACTTTAAATACAGCAGAGTGTGTCTCTTTGCTGTGCTAAGCATCAGAAATCATGTTTATGGAGGCAAGCTCTGTGTTTACAGTGGTGGCGTGTGGGAGTCCCACTTCAGAGGAAAAAGGAAACGAAGATTGCTCAGCTATCTGCTGCAGAGCTTTGGCAAGAACATCCTCTATTCATGGAATAGCCTTCATTAAAAAGTCCCAGGGTGGTTTTTGGCATTCAAAACCAGTTAAAGGCAGAATCAACCATTAACTGCTACGTTTTTAGTTTAAAGTACTTCCAGATTTTGACAAGAAGCTGCAGGCATATTATTTATCAAATAAAATGGCGCCAGTCAGTGCAGAGAGCTGGTCACACTCACTATCAGCTGCACTGTGTAAAGGTCTGATGCAAAATAGGGTGCAGAAAGCGGAAAGGCTCCCCTCAGCTTCAGCGGGTTTTGGGCCAGGCCTCAGGAGCACAAGGTGAAGGAAATGAGAAACGTGTGTTACAAACAGAGCTATAAATGACAAGGCACTAATCTGCTTCTCCATCTGTGTCTTGCCGAGCTGAGCATTAGAAGCCTTTGAATTTGACAGTTTGCCTTTTCAAGGCATTTTTGGTCAGGTATATAACTTAAATTCAGCAACTCCCTATGGTAGTGGATATTATTTTAAGACTTGTACACAGAAATTGAGACCAATTCAAGAAGGAAGATTACAGGTTGTCTCTCAACAGGGAGCTGTCGGGCTGAAGGGAGGTTACAGAGGCAGTTTTGCCTTGCACCAGTTTTATTTGGTACTTCAGCTCACTGTTTCTCCCAAGTATCTTGCCTGCAGAAATCTGCTGCTGATGCCAAGAGCGGCATCATTAACGCAGGGCAGAAAATGTGATTTGGGTGAATCAGAGTATTAGAAGTGGGGGCTGAAAAGCAGCAGGAGACGGGCAGTAAAAAGGGCCTGGAGAACTTCGGAGTCCTGGCACGCACATCGGTGGGGGCCAGCGGGACACGCTGACAGCCACTTCCAGCTCCCAGGTCAGCGCGGCCAGGCCAAGACCAGCGCGGTGCTGTGACACACTAGGTCAAGTATTTCCTGTGCAGCGATGGAGGGCCTGCCCGGCCCAGGGGACACCCCCGTCCCGGCATGGTGAACCGGGAGCGGCGCGGACCGACACATGGGCTGTGGCTGCCCGGCCGGCCGGGGCGGAGCGGGGGAAGGAGCCGCGGTACCGCCAGGTAAGGCGGGCAGGGCGGGGGCTGCCCGCACCCGCGGCCGCCGCTGGCACCGCAACCGGCGGGCGGGAGCTGGCGCGGACACGGGCTTTGGCAGGGCTGGAGCGGCGAGGCGAGGCCAGGGCGGCGACGGGGCGGCAGCTGCAGCTGGGAGCGCAGGGCCCCGCAGCCGGGGCCGTCCTATTCTAGTCCGTCCCGTCCCGCAGTAGCGGCTCGGGGCAGCGCCCGCCACGGCCGAGGAAAACTAACGGAAACTCTTTCAGGGAGCCCTGCGCGTGCGTTGTCGCGCGCGCTGAGCCCCCCGCCCGCGCGGGGCACGCCGGGGCTCGTAGTTCGCACAGGCGGTGCGGCCAGCGGCAGGACGCGGTGGCGGGACTACAGCTCCCGGCAGCCCCCGCGGCGCGGTCCCGTCCCGTCCCGGGCGGCTCTGGTGTGTGTGCGGGGAGTCGCGGGGCTGGAGATGCGCGAGTGGCCGCTCCGGCCCGGGGCAGCGGCGCTGCAGGTAAGCGCGGCGGGAGCGGGGGCGCCGCTGCCGCCGCCGTGGGCGGGAACCGCCGCGGGGTCGCGGTGTGTGGGGGTGTGGGTGTGTATGTGTACGGGGGTGGGGGACGCTGCCGCCACCGCGCCGGGGAAGGGCGGGGGCGGACTCGAAAAGTTCCTGCCGCGGCGGCGGGAGCGGCGCCGAGCCCGGCACGGGCCGTGCCCCGGGCGAGCGCCCGGCGGCCCCGCGGGGGAAAAGCGCCGCGGCGGCAGCTCCGCCCTGGGTGCCCCGGGGTGGGGGTGACGGGCCGAGGCCACATCATCTCCGGAGATGGTGCCGGCGGGGGCGGGTCGCGCAGCGGGGATTTAAACCTGGGAGGGAGGGACGGGCGGCTGCCAGCGCCAGCCCGGACGGGGCTGCGTGACCCGCGGCAGGCAGGACGCGTCCCGCCGGTCCCGCCCGGCATCCGTGGCGGGGAGTGCCGTCCCTCTCGGTGCGAACGGCCCTGCTGGGTAAGAACCGCGAGTGGGGCCGCCTGGAGCGGGACGCGGCGTCCGCGCCTCGCCTCGCATAGGGACGGAAGGGCGGTGGAGGGCCAGGTGTTGGAGAAGGTGCCCGGGAGACGCTTGGTTTGGGGACAGCGGGAACGGGAGGGACAGCGCTGCTGGGCGGGCGCAGGCTGCGAGCCGGGCTGCGGGGGAAGGAGGCAGAGGGACTCCTTCATTGCCCCTGCTCCTCTCTGCTTTGTGAGCTGTAGGGATTTCTTTGCATAAACAAAATGCAGTGTTGTAGATTGCATGTCAGTTTCAGCATATGCTTATTTGATTTGATGTTCGGTGGAACTCTATCCTCACTACAAAGTGAACGGTTTCTGTGGCTTTCCTTTCATAGAAAGATCCATTCTTTCCTATTAAGCAACAAAAATAAACTTTTTCAAAGGCTTGTGTGCAAATACATATGGTATCAAAAGGCCTTGTCAATGCAAATGCATCGTGCCTCTGACAAACATAATTAAAGTTCTAATTAGGCAGTTGTAGGTGAGCTTTCACAGGGTGCTTTCACTGTCTAAATTAAACTTGCCTAGCAGACTCATTAATTCTTTCACATCATAAGGCTTTTCTGTTCTCTATTATGTTGGTTAGGCATTGTTTTTTGTAATTCAAATCCACCCCTAAGGCTTCATATTTGCTGTCTCTGGTATCTGTGAGAGGTGAGGGAGAGGAAAGCAGTACGTAGAGAACAAGAACGAGTCATCTACAAGCAAACTTGAAGGCACTGTGAAGCTGCTTTCTTGAGAAAGGTCTTTAAATGTTACTGTTGCTGTCCTTGCTCTTCCCATTTATTGCTTTCATGGTGTTTAGCGTGTTAAGGCCGAAGTTTCTTTTCAGATGTCGTTGCTACAGGTCCAACAAGTCTTCTGTATTTGAAGGCAAGAGTTTCTAGATAACTGTGCTTAAAATCCAAATGTATCAATTTGTTCTCTCTTACAGAGCCCCTGTGAGGAATTTTTGTCACAGTACTGAGAGCTTATTTTCCTCTCAGTACTGCACATTGTGTATCTCTCTTTCCTTATCTACCTTTCAGAATGCAATGGGGTTTTCACCTATTTGACTGGTAAATACCAGGAGTGCATAGTGTATTTAATTGGACTATTTTAGCAATTCTCAGCCTTATTTCTGGGAAGGACAGCTTCTACTGTGTGCAATAAGATGTGGCATTTCTCTTCTGAAATTTCATTGCAAGAGTAGTACATTTTCTGAGGTTTTTTTTGTTTTTTTTTTTTTTTTTTTTTTACTACCTAAGGTAAGGAAAAAATATGTGAGCTTACTGGTTTTGGTACCCTTTATGGATCAATGCTCCTTAAAAACTGTTAGCAATATGTATTACCTATGTATTTGGACCACTTTTGCATCCATGGAAAAATTTTCCTGTGGCAGAAGTTGCATGGGGAATCTTGAAATTATTCTTTTCAAGCATTTCAGCTGCTCATGAAATGCTTGAAACATTGAATCAGGCAGCATAGCATCTTGTAACAGGTATCTCAAGCCTGTGCTCGTGAAAATATTTATTTTCAAAGGTTGTAGCTGACTTGCTTTTGTAATCAGACGTGTGAGTATTATTAAATTATTTTTTTTCCAAAGGAACCAACCAATGCTCAATTGTAGGCTCTGCATATCTTCCTGTAGTTGGAGTTTGTGCAACTCATTCTTCAGTTTGCTTGGATAACACTATTAAAATGATACCCTGAGTACATGCTGCCACATAGAGTTTGAGTTTATATCTTGTTTTTTTTTTGACATTTCTATGCATTTAATGAATTCCCTACCCACCAGCTTCCCAATATAGATGTGCAGAGCAGAGCTGTGTTCAACTGCTTCCCCCCCCACCACCTTTTTGTTGTTTTCCTCCTAAGTGCTAAGGGCTTTGCTTTGTCATTAATTAGAAGTTGTAGTAACATATTGGTCAGTTGTAGATGTGATTTTTCTTGTGTATCATACCATGGGAAAGCAGTAAAGTTTAATTTACAAGTACAAAATGCTTCTAATGTAACACATTTAGTGTTATTAAACACTATTTATTATTAACTCCTTTGAGTAAAAGGAGTTGGTATCCTGCTGTGTAAAATTAGAGTGGTTGTGACATGGGTATGTGGCTTCATGCATTTCATGTGAAATAACAACTTTATCTTTCCCCCTACAGGCAGAGTACAATGTTTCAAAATGCTGGAGATTATCTGGGTGATGCTACAGATTACATTTAATATGATTGTGTCTTCAGACATTCTGCTTCTCCATTTCATGGGCTAAAATATTTTATAAAAATGAAATCAGATATCTTCATTGATCTTCAAGTTCACCGTGTCCTGTGAATTCAGAGAAGACTTTCTGAAGGAGGAATAGATTCATCACATACGTGGACTTCTGTTGTTACTAAAGGATACATTTTATTTTCATTGTGAAAGGCTATTTGCATGAAGATGAGTCTTCATTTGAGATATGATCTGTGTAACTAGGTGAACAAGGATCCTTTTAATGAACTATCAGCATCTATTTCAATCTGCTTCTCCAGCTTTTGTTTTTTAATAAAAAATGAAGGACAAGTATAAAACAGAAGAGCTGATGTGTTTCTGTGAGGCCTTTATGTAAGCCTCTGTGTCTGGATGTGGTGCTAAAGGACAAGCAATCTGCTTTTGATCAGCTGATTGTAACTGCAGAAAGAGAACCTTTAATTTAAAGTAACTTGCAGCTGTAATTATTTTACTCTTTGACTTGCACCAAATGAAAGGGAAATTTAAGTTTCACTGATCAGGAGCATTTTACTGAGCTAAGAAAGGGAAACTTACATTATCCTTGTTTTCATTTCAAACCAAGAACCGATAACATTTCACTCAGAATTTGACTACTAGGGAGATCTCGGCTGAGTAAAGCAAGTCAGATGTCAGCAAACGACTCTTCTCCCCCATCCTTACAGAAGTTTTCCCCACCTACGTGTCATGCTGCTGCGCCACCGACCCCAACTTTGTCCTCAAGTCCCCAGTCGGGGCTCTCCAGTCGGCTCTCCAATGGCAGTTTCAGTACCCAGAGCCTCACCAACTCCCGAGGCTCCATGCATGGCATCTCCTTCCTCCTGCAGATTGGTCTCACTCGGGAGACTGTCACCATTGAAGCTCAGGACCTGTCCCTCTCTGCTGTCAAAGACCTCGTGTGCTCAATAGTTTACCAGAAGGTATGGTATAATGCTACTGTGTTCTGATGATGGCAACAGCTGTTTGCTAGCAGGCTGTTTAGTAATAGCAACTGAGATATGCCAAGAGTTTGGTATGGTGACAAAGATCTATGCTAGGTATTTGCAATTATGCAGAAAGAAATTTTGGTAGCTCTCAAGGGAGAAGCTTTTAATTCAATAGGAGTAAACCCTCCTCTTACTTTCTCACTTGAAATCTAGTAAAAGAACACATAGTTCTAAATTTCCTACATGAATGACTTTTCACAATATGGGCAGTTTTTTCCTCTTAACAATTGCCACTGATACCTTAGGTTTTTACTAGCTTATGCTTACTACTGTTGAAGAGTATTCTTGGATCTGTATAACCAGCTGTGTGGCTATCAAGTTGTGGCTACAGACTTGATACTTGCTGTTCTTTTTGTTTCTAGTTAATAACAAAAGATCCCACCAAACAGCTATTAATGTTCTAGTATTGTTTTTCTGTATACCGAATACATGTGTTACTCCTGTATGTCAGTATATTTCTGTTAGGAGAGGGTTGACCGAGAAATAAAAGAACCTTGGCACATTTTTCCATTGTGTCTTGGCTACCCTGTTGCAAATGCTGCCTATTTAGGAAGGAAGTAACACTGATCATGTTGGTTTTGCATCCAAATTTTATCTTTAGGTTAGGAAGGGTAGATCCTAAGAAGCAGCCTGAATAGAAGTTAACAATATTTCATAAAGTGAGAAATAATTGCTGTTTTCCATCAAGGTCAGGGAATTATCTCCATGTCTTTCATTGTTGTGATAGTGGTGATATTTATCATTGGTTAGTTTTATTATACAATTCTTTTTCACCTAATAGCCTGAAAAAAGGTAAGCGCATTATATGTTATTTGTATATATTGTGTATCTTGTGTATCTTTTTTCCCCATCTCATGGGCGGGAATACTGCATATTTTTCATATAATATATTTCGTATCTTTTGTATTTTTGCAAACTAGTTGACAAACAAGCCCAATTTCGTAATAACTTCCAAAATATAATTCAGCATCTTAGTTGCTTTCTGAAGAGATGAGTTATTTGGGTCAACTTTTTTTTTTTTCCTGTACCATGCATGTTAGATGTACCTTTATGCAGCCATTTTAGGGGCTGCTTTTTCTTTCTATGTCCTTCTCTTTACATCTGCATATTTCCTGTCTTTTATCTTAAAGTAAGACGAAAACAAGTACATTCACACTTATTTTTCTTTTTTCCTTTCTGTTTTTTTGGCAGGCTCAGCTAAACTTTTAACATGAGGTCTTCTTATAGCTCAAAGTTCATACATGCTAAGCCTAATCTTCTGCAAAACTGATGAGGATTTCATGACCAGGTTTCTTTTTTGTCTGGCTTTGCTGCAGTTTCTGCTCTCCTGCAGCTGATACTACCAGAAAGTGACTGCTCAGTGAAAGCACAGGCAGCAAACTGATCAGGAAACAACCTCATGTGTGGTGGATTCGTCTTTCATAAGTAGTTTTGCAGCTAGTGCCCGAGTGGCAGTATTCTCCCTGTACTCTGACAGCAGTATGTCCTGCCTTGACTTTTTTTTCTCTTAGATCTGGTGACTATTCAATGTTCTTGGATTAGTGGATACCTAATGTGAAAATTGCAAACTGCATTCTTGTTGGTAATTGTGCGAATGGTTGCTGCTTTTTTCCAGTTAAAAGCTTTGAACCTGCTGGGTATGCTGTTGAGATTCAAGAGTGTTAAAACTTCCCTTTCCTCTGGTATTCCACAGCTTGCTTTAAGTATTTTACCCTGACTGCAGGGTACTCTGTGGTTTGTTGTTGTGATAGTTCTATACTTAACAGTATCTACTTACTGTGACATTTCTTTAATGAATTAGGAGAAATACCTTTTCTCTTTTTTACTTGGAATAGTAATGGATAGCTTTTCTTCTTATTTGAGTGTTATCTTTACTAGACTTAAACAGATGTTTCCTTACTTAACAGTCACATTTCAGGTTTGTATTCCTCTACGTAATCTGGAACAAAATAAAACTCTGAGGAGTCCTTCTTTGCTTACTTGGGAGCTTAAACCACCTGCCTTACTGTATGTGAGGCTACAATTGCAGTATCAAAAATGTTAGTTAGGGCTCTGCTTTTCTGTGTTTCCTGCTTCAGGCACTGGTGTTCAGTGTAGCTTGTTCAGGTTTTGCTGAAGGGTAATTAGAAGCAGCATCAGCAGAACTGAAACTAAAGAGATGTGTCTGCAAAGAGAGTGAGATGAGTAATGCAAATATTTGGTGTGTCTCTTAGCTCTCATACAGATGTTCTGAACATCAGGAGATTTTTTTTCTTTTTAAGTGTTTTTCTTCAATTTTTTTCAAGTATAAAGTTAAGTTTGGGGGTTACTGTGTTAAGGTTGTTTTGTACAGGAATGGTTAATAGAACTCCTCAGAAAATCCAAACTTTTGACTTTATAGAGATGCTTAAAAAAATTCTTGCTTATGGTCTCCAGTACATTCATGGTCTTCTCTGTTCACTCCTTATCTAGGTTGTTCTGTATTAAAGTATCAGACATACAGTTCTCAGGGGCAGTCTGAAGAGGAACATAAGCTGGACACATGGCTGCTGGACACATGGCTGCTGGAATAGAGGGACAGTGTTTAGAAGCAGAAAAACTTGCAGCAGGTAGACAGTGTGTGTCCTTGCGCAATAGTCAGATATTGCAGAGGCAAGTTCTTAATCCTGTTCTGTGTTTGAGTGCTGTCTCTTCATTCCTCACATGAAGTAGAACAAAGGGATTACTGACTTAAATTAGAAATCTGCATGTGGTGATGTTCCACTGCCTGCAGACTGAGAGTTATGTTGGACAGCATGCTCTAAGTGCTGTATTCTAGTTTACCTAATTTTGTTCCGGTTCGAGCTATAAATGAGAAACATTTGATTACTGCAGCTAAAAGTGTAACTTGAGTTATTACTTGTGCAGTATCAATACCTGCAAGATTTGTTGTAACTTTTTCAGTTAATTATGAGTCTTTACTTTCATGTTTCTGCAACTTCTCTGTCTTTTTTGGTCCACAGACCTGTCCTTCATCGTTTTCACTTTCAGTCATACTCAGCATTCTCCTTCTCTGTATATATTTCCTCTGATGGCTTTGTTATATTTTGCTCTGAAACAGACCAACTGCTCCCCTACCTTAGAATGTTTCTCTGAAATTCTCATGATCCTTTGACTGTTGCATTCTTTTTGATTGAGTACTGATGCTTTACCTATGTAATCTGTTTCTTACTCTTCCTGCCTAGTTTTTCTAGAACAGTTTTTTTCATTGAACCCATCCAAAGTCACCATTTAGCAAAATCAAAGGGGTATTTCTTATGTCTTGCTGATTAGATTCTGCTTCTGTATTTTCATTACATTACAAGGATCATATTGCAATCCATCCATATTACAGATGGATTTCTACAGCTCTTGCAGTAACAACTTGAGTGTAATAAATAAGTAACAGAACTGCAAACAGTGTTCTGGGTTTTTCTCCAGGTTAAACTTGTGATAGTTCATGGTGTTTGTTTTTGAAAGGCTCTAAAATGAATGCAAATCATCTCTTCTGTTCAGATGTGCTCAGATCTGCTTTCCTCCTACTGCTCTGCCTTCTTGACTTGTCAACTCTTTTCTTCATATGAGCTAAAGAATGCAGAGAATTAGCAAGAGTTGAGGCATGAGAAGCAAACATGCTTTTTGAGAAGGTGGGAGCTGGGGAATTACTGGTGGCACAGAGGTGTTACGTGGGGGGGCAGATTAGCATTTCCAGCATGGTGATAGTTTGTGTGCCTGAAAACCTAGCCAAGCAGTAGTCCAAGTATGTCTGTACTGAGGCATCTGGTGAGGGAAGGATCTTCTGCAACATGTTTGAAGCTAATCATCTGTGTGATAATGTGATTTGGCACATGATTCTAAAGAGTGGGAGTGAATAGCTGGGTAGGGATGCAGGATAATAGAATGGATGACTTCAGTGAACAGAGAGACTTTCCAATGGTGTTTTGGACCATTAGACTTTGGAATTAACTTTCAGTGGTTTGAAGCATTTGTTTTGAGTTATGACGGGTCATGAGATATTGGACCTTGAAACAATATCCGCCTACACTTTTCCCTAGTGAGAATTTTTGGCGACTAGTCCAGAACTTTGCAAAGTAACTCCTGGAACTTGAAGTAAAGGGATTTTTCAGTTACTGCCAAGATAGAAAGAAGCCTCAGTTGTATTTCGCTCAGAGTGCTGACTGCTGTATGTTGGTTGAGTTCTTCTGGATAAAAAAAGACAATGTAATGCACTCTCAATTAAAGCTAGCTATGCTGTAATACTTACAGTATGAGCATGCTAGATAACACCAATGATTTTTCCTCAGTGTAACTGTAGTATTGCACTAGTTGTGTTATTTGTGCTAGTATCACCAAGTATTAATAATGACATATATTCTTGATATAAGTTGATATTGTTGTACCAGAGATTAATTTTGGCACAGTCTATTGCATATGTAGACTTCCCACAAGTGATTTCCTGTCAGTAGATGCTCTTTTGGAACTGTTAAAACTGGGAACAGTCATGTTTTTGCTATTAGGAAACTTAGTAATACTGGGATTAGCAGTTTGTATGTTCTGAGTAACTGTGCAACTACATTAGGCTTTTATGCAGGAAAGTAATGGCTGTATAATCCCATAAGATAAAACAAGCTTTAAAAAATTCTGCTTTGAGTTTTGTTTTCAAGTTTACATTATGACTCTTAACACTTCAAAGGAACTGGATAATGTTCTTCCTTAACAGCTTTGTGTAACTGAGCATAAAGAAAGCTATAAAAGCTGTACTTTGCTGCAGTAAAAGAGAGAAGAATTTGGTAGTGTACAACTTGAATGTAGTTCAACTATTGAACATAGTTTAAGCTTTGCGTAAAAATTCTGTTAAAAGATCCCACTTGAAATGAAACCCCTGTTAATCGATGAGGTTATTCTTGGCCAGCAATGTGCACAGAGCCTTCTGGCCAAGGTGCTAGCAAGGAATGCTGCATTCCCGAGCGGACTGGAGAGCGGAAGAGAGAGCAGGCGCCACATGCCTGGAAGGAGCCAAGCTGCTTGGTCAGAGCTGATTGCTCCCTGCATCCAGGCCCAGCCAAGTGCCTTACCCAGGGCTCTGCTGGGCCACCTGCAGCTCATCAGAGCCGGCCATGGGCAGGGCAGCCAGCCAGCACTTCCACGGCTTGGGTGCACGGGGCTGCAGTGGGGGCAGAGGAGAGGAATCTGAGCCAGAGTGTGTGGAAGGGAGTTGGGAGGCAGGCATCTTCCCTGTAGGGTCTGTTCTTTTCTAAGTGGGAATTTTGTTTTTCGTGGGGGTTTGGGGGAAGTGTGCAAGGAAAGAGCAGGATTAGTTAATCAAATTTGAAACATTTTGTTAGGTATGATTGAATTTGGAGGCTGCTGCAGCTCTGTCCCTATGTGCAGCTTCAGACAACGAGACTGACCATGTATTCCTGATAGACCCAAGCATTTGGATACAGGTGTGCAGCCCACACATGTGTATGCACAGATCCAAACAGATCAACAGTGTTTGTGTCTGTGAGCCCTCACATGAGCACAAACAGCACCAGTGGTCCTATGCTGTATCAGTCTCTGGTGGTTCAGGATGGAGGTCTGGTAGTGACGAAAAATGTACAGACACGTACTCCCTCACCAACCAGTAAAAAAATAGCAACAAACAAAGGTGGGTGTCTCCAGCAGCTGGCTTCAAGCACTCTCTGCTACTTCATAGCTGCTGCATCTTGGTCTTTTCAGTTGCTGACACCTGGATATTCAAGATCTTGATTTCACTTACTCTGATCTCTGCAGTCACTGAGATTGCAGGGTCCTCTTGCTCTGATTGCTGGCAGTCAGACCCCCCATACACACACATGGGCTCAGAATGAGAGGAAATCATTCAGGAAAATAGCTAGAAATTGAATTTAATGAGAGTAGAGGACGGGTGGTGCTGATGATGCACAGGGCATGATCAGACAATTGTTCTGACCAACCCCTGTTTACAGATGACCAGCCTCTTTTATCTTCTTATCCCTCAGTTTTTTCCCACATTTATTCCTCCCTGAATCACCTCTTTCCTTGCCTTTGTTGCCTTCTGTAAACATTCCGTGGGTATTGTACCATCCTAATTTCCCAACATTTTATGATCTGTGCCATACCATTGGACAGCAACCACTGTCAGGCCAAAAGGTGTTCTGGTGTTGACTTACCTGATCAGTGTATGTGTGGAAACCGTGTCTAAGGATGTCCTGTGAAGGCCAGGGGATCTTTTCCCTGGAGTTCTTTGGGTTCCTTCCTGCCCTTCTTTCTCTGTGCTCCCCTGGCTTGTGGAGATGGGCCTGATGGTTCCTGTGAAGGGCCTGGCAGATCCTGGGCAGGGTGTTGGTGGCCCCCACCTGCATTTTTCCTCTGTGCTGCTTTGTGGATGTGCAGACAAGCACCTCACAAGCAGGACAGGTAAAGGAGCTGCTGAGAGTTTCCTCAGCTGCTGCCTGTCCCTCTTAAGGATTCAGGAAGACCTCCTAGCAACTGAAGCTCTCCATGCTAATAAACAGGCTGGATCTCTTCTCATCCTTTCAGCTTTTGGAATTATTATTTCAGAAATGGAGATCAGGGATGCACAATGCCTAGAAAAATGTGTCCTGGTGTAGTCTTGTCACATGCTATAGAAACTGTATGCAGAGTCTGTGTTTAGTGAGAGAATTCTTGTACTCCATACTAGCATAGATTATTCCTTTGATGGTCGTGAACTTGTGATTCTGCATCATAGTCTAGAAGCCACTGATAAAGGTTAAGTTTGGAAGTGGAAGAAATACCTTTTAAGGAAGTTAAATGTTAGAGTTACAAAACCAGGGAATCTTTCACAGTCACTTATTTAATGTGTATGTATATTTGTTTTGAAAGAAAAGGGTGGTAAAGCATATCATGACAATATGAGAAGCATTTATGATACACAGCTTAGAAGGTCAATTTATTTAATGGAGAGCCAAATGAGGGTGTTGATATCAACAGTTCTAACAATCTGTAATGGATGATTTTGCTTTTTTTCCTAATATTTCTACTCCATAGAAATTAACTTTGCCTTTGGAATTTATTTGAAAGGAAAAATCTTAGTTATAGGTATTATAATGTTATTTACAAACTTTGGATTAGTGTTGATGCTGCTTTCTAAGGGATGTAATGTCTCATATTTTTAATGATTAAACTTGCTGTCACATAGAGGACTTCAGTGTTCATCTGTAACTTTAGTTTATTTTGCCAGCTAATGCTTTTTAGTAATGAAAATTAGTGTAGTATGTTTAAAACATTTTAATAAATCCAAGATTTGTACATGAGAATGGGTAAATGGCACATAGGCAGAATATATTTTGTCATAGCAATTAAGATAAGTGCTGCTTGGCAGGTGATTATGTGACCTCTGGTTACTGAGGTGGAGGATTATGTGTAGGGATGTTCTGGCAGCTGCATGACAGGGTTATGGTTTTAAAGAGTGAAAAAAAAAATTAAAGAGAAAGACATATCTTTATCAAAAGAAGAGGACTCAAACCTGTGAAATATCTTAGAGGCTTCCTTAAAATCTGTGGTTCGTAGGTGGTTCTGTGAACTTAATATGAAGAGACAATAGTTCGTGTGATTCCTTGAGTCGTGAGTTGTCCCTCCTGGCAGCTGAAATTATTATTGGTGTTATTAAAAAGTGTATCTGCAGGCAGATATATACTGTTGTAATATTGATTTTAGATCCCTTTTGTTAGAATTAAGTTCTTCAGCAGTGTAATGCAATTAACAGAAGTTAACAGTGTACCAAGGAATAGACCTCACAGCACTTATTTTAATAATGTTAATATATCTTGTTTTCTGTCAATCAAGGCACAGTGGGATTTTGGGTTAGAGCTTAAAGCAAGTTTATGATGTGGTTTCAGTTACGAAGAAATGTCAGTTTCCTTGGAAGAATTACTAGTGACTATCTTTGTGTGTTCAGAATATAAAGTCAAGTCCAGTGCGTACTTGCAGAGATACTGATATACATATTTGGGCAGCACAGCTAATTCTTGCTTTGTATGTTCTGTCCTGTTACAAATGATCTTTGGGCAATTGGAAAAACACAATTTTTAGTATATTCTTGGATATTTGCTATTTTACATTGGAAGCCTGAGAGTGAGTTGAGAGACAGAAGAAGCAGCTGGCTGCTTTGGCATCGGCCCAGTAAATCAGTTTCTTCTTGCTGTGGACTGAATACCTCTGTGTCAGTATAAATTTGTCAGCTCTGTCTTTTGCTTTTGCAAGGGTTAAATTGTACAAATTCTGTCTCTCTTAGTGACTGTCCAAGGTAGATAGCATGCTTTCTGGAGCAAGGACTTCTTCAGTGTTAAGTGTCATGTAATTATGTAGTGCATACACACCAAAACAGAGAAGACTAACTTTGTATTTCAGATAAAATTGCTGCTGTAAAGAAGACATTATTTTTTCTCTGAATGAGAAGAAAGTGCGAAAACAATGAGCACAATAGATATGATACCTTCATTATGTATTTGATTTGGTATAACAAATATTAGTTAATTACAATTAATATACCACAAGCTTCATGCAGTTTAGATACTATTGACTGTGCAACATGTAGATTACTAACTTGTTACCTCATTAATTAAAAGTTTCTTCTGAGCTTTTCCATATTTTTCCCACACTTTTCCTGTTTTGCTCTGCGTGTGTTCCCACCTCAAGTTTGAATTCTGGTTTAAACCAAAAGGTCAAAGGAGCTGCTTGAATGCTGCTCATTCCTCTCCAGGGTCTGTTCCTGCTCTTTTCCCCCATGAACTGTTTACTTTTAAGCTTTTCATTTTAACAAGTTTTCATTTCAAGAAGTTTTACTCATGCTTGACAGTGTTTTGAAGAGTAAGGAAAACAAAAAATGAGAAAGCTTTCAATGAGTAGGGAAAATACAGAATGAGAAAGCTTTTTTAGTGATGTATCATGGAAAAGTGGCATGTTATTTAGTGTATCTGTTTCCTGTATGGATTTTTTTCCTGTCCTTGTGAGGATTTGAGTTTTTCTTTTCACAGAATCACCGAAAATGGGTAATGTTGGAAGGGATCACTGGAGGTCATAGAGTCCAACTTGCCTGCTGAAGCAGTGTCCTCTGGTGCATATTAGTCAGGATTACTCATATCTGTTGATCTAAACTGTTGTAGAACAATGGTATGGAGCTTCTTAACTGGCTTGCTGCTCAAGAAAAGTGCAGCAGGTGCTGCTGGAGTGTCTCAAGCTAAATACCTGCCTGACCAGAATACCTGTGAAATAAGGATTATAGGTGGTGGTATCCAAGTTAAAAGCCTGTACTGGCTTTTATGTGCCAGACTGATTATGCCGGTCTGAGAGATTAAAAACCCAAATGAACAAAAACTTTAACACTTCTTTTTTTCTGGTTAAAAAAGAAAAAAAATTAGAATTTTTCAGAAAATGCTTTGTTTCCTCAAAAATAAGCAGATTTATTTTGTTGTCATGAAACATTTACAACTCTTGAGTTCTGTAGCTGTTATTAAAAACATTGATGTATAGGATTATCAAAGAGCATGTATTAATTTAGAGTTTGATTTCTGTTGCAGTTCCCAGAGTGCGGTTTCTTTGGCATGTATGACAAAATTCTCCTGTTCCGCCATGACCTGAACTCAGATAATATTTTGCAACGAATTACATCAGCAGAAGAGATACATGAGGGAGATCTTGTTGAAGTTGTACTCTCTGGTAGGTATTATTGTAACAGTGGAACAACTCTTTGTTCAGTAGATTAAAAGAAATTAGGACTTCATGGAGCATTATTTTCATGTCTGCCTTGAGCTTTTTCACTTTGGGCAATATACTTTGGGGTAGAGGTTTCTAAGAAAGTCCAAGTGTCACTGATGCTTCAGCACTCAGTTTTGTTATTTTTTCATTGTTCTGTTTTAATCTTCTTCAGGTTTATTATTAAAAATAAATCTGAATTAGACAAATGAGAATTTATAAGTATAATAATACCAGTTTTTAGTTTTTGTGATTGTTTAAGGTGGAATGCAGGTAGGATTCAGAATTTGTTCTTCTAAGTTGTGGGTTTTCTTTCACTTATATCTGTCTTTTTGTTCTGTAGTTTTTGCTATTGATGGCTTATGCTGTCATAAGACTTCATATAAATGTTGCTGAATCATACCTATAAAAACATACTCTTGCAGGTTATTGTAGTTCTTAAAAATGGTTTCTTTGAGCAATATAGTCCTTGGAGTGGTGGTTATTAACCAATAACGAGGACAAAATAACCCCAGGCCTGGTTGTCATTGTATGTGTTTGATCAATACTTCATCAAATTCAATCAAAAGTCAGCTGTGGTTAAACTACAAATAGAAGCTGGACTAGTGTTGAGCAGTTTTTCAAGTCTTTGAGGATTAAATGACAAACTGAGACTATATATTAGGAGGAGAGACTTCTTGGCTGTCATGAGCTTAGATTTGTAAGCTTGGTCAATAAAGTATGAATTCGATAGCTGTAAGTAAGGCTGAGTCCTTGGCCACATTTCAGGGCATGTCTAAAATGTTTAGTAATTGATAATCTTATTTTGAGCTTTTCATTGCTTCTGGAGAATGGCATATTTGGAAAATTTGTTGTGTGACTCTTGGCAATCTCTGACGGTTTCCGTACAGACAGACAGACCACCCGAAACTGAGGCATTTCGAAGACCTGTGAATCTCTTTCAGTAGGATTTTAAAAATAAGATCTGAATAGGGAGTGTTAGTATGTATCTGATCAAAAAACAGTAGCCATCAGGACAAGACAATCTTGATGTAAAATACCTTTTTTTTTTTGTTTCTTTCCCTCAAAGATACAGAACAAAAGAAATTGAAATATATCTATGCTTATTTAAGAAAAATAATATTTCGATGTTCTGTGGAAACTTTATCCACAGTTCTTTTTTGATACACTGAGTTTAATCTAATAAGCTTTTACTGCAGAAATCTTTTAGAAGATAAAAACAGCTTGAAAATTAAATTGTTCTTTAAAACATTTACTGTTGCTTTTAGCAAAGCTCGTTATACCTGCCTTCAACTTAGTGAGGTTTTCAACAGAGTGATTCATACTGTTGATTAGTTGGGAACATTAGCCTACAGAGTTCAGTGGATATTTTTCCTCAATAAAAATGTTTATTGAGAACTATGTAGTCTCCTGAATGCATATTTAAATGACATACAGTAAAATGCTGATTTCTAAATAGCTTGTAAGCATTCTTTAAATTAGCCATTTTTAAAACATGTTCTTTCCATAAATCCTTGTTGATCCTGTGACAAGAGTTATAACTTACTGCAATTTTTTTAAAGCTTTGGCTACAGTTGAAGATTTCCAGATCCGTCCTCATGCACTTTATGTGCATTCCTACAAGGCTCCTACTTTTTGTGACTACTGCGGAGAGATGCTTTGGGGTTTGGTACGACAAGGATTAAAATGTGAGGGTAAGTCAGTCTATGATATTTAGTGTATTTGTGTGTGTGTATATCTATATGAGATGAGGAAGAAGAAGTTGTATTGTGTTTGGTATGTTAGCAAGTGATAAATACAGTATTTCCTACCTGTAAGGGTTTGTGCATTGGAAAACTGAAGTTCTGATCTTGGCATTAATGCAAACTTGGGCTAATGCATGACTTTGGGCTAATGACTTAAGAAATGTTGTTTCCCACTCTGAAAAAAATAGCTAGCTTACAACCTTGCGTTCTTTGCACAAGGAGCATGTAGTTTGGAGAGACTCCCAAAGGGGAATCCCTTTCCTCATAGCTTTCATCCAGCTGGCTGTGGAGCACTCTGCAGCCTGCTGTCAGGTACTAACACTACCTTCTTACTGAATTCCTGTTGATTCTTGTGCTCCAAAGTGAGGGAGTGATGAAAGCCTCCTGGTGCTGGGAGGTCAGCTGCTTCCAAGTGTTAGACCTTATGACTAGAACTGGGCTTACTGGAGAAAAAGCTGTTTTTGTGAATCACATCAAGAACACTAAAATCAGAATTTGACACAACAGTCTATTTCTGCCTTTGCCATTGTCCTGGGCCATCTTTTTAAAACTCCTTTATCAAAATATTAGTACTGTTTTTTTTTCTTTGAATATTGGGAGGGTTTTTGAATAAACAAACTCCTCTTCCAGGTTGTGGGTTAAACTACCATAAACGATGTGCCTTCAAGATTCCAAACAACTGCAGTGGAGTGAGGAAGAGGCGCCTGTCTAACGTGTCTTTGCCAGGAGCAGGGCTTTCAGTTCCAAGACCAGCACAAGCTGAACACACATCCTCTGCCTCTGAAGAAGTATGTAATGTGAAAGAAGAAACAATTTCTGGTTTAAATTCTTTAACCTCTGGCGAACTAGTGTTTTAAGTGGCTAATGATGAGTATGTGGGAGTCAAACTTAACCATTATGATCAGTTTGAGTGAATTTTAAAATACAGTGATTCTTAGACTTTGACACTTAGTGCTTATTATTACTGTGAAAGATGCAACAGGAAATAAGTTATAAGTTTTATATATAAATTCGTTATTGGCCTTTCACTCATGGTTATATGAAATCCTGAGAACTTTGGTTTCAGAATGGTAAAACATCTTGCCTTCTAGTAATACAGATTAGTTCTGTAATTATTGTATCAGCGTGGATTAGTTACTTGGCCAATGCAGTACAAATTGTGAGCTTTAATACTGGGGAAGAGTGTTCCTGATCTGCTGTTGAGCTTTTCACAGAGTTAATCCAAAAAACCCCAGACCCTGTCTAGGAGGATGTGTGACATGAAAGGCTTACAGTAAAAACTGACATCCATAGTAGTTTCTTGTCGTGATGATTGCTGAGAGGTTATCAATTACATAACAAATATCAACTATCAAGTATATCCCAACTATATTGGGATCATGAGACAGGAGAGGCAAGGATTAGATTAGATCCATTTGTTTGTGCCTTAGGCTTTTCTAATAATCTGTTACTTTACACTATAACTATTCTTACCACAATTTAAATTACAAATCATATAGTCTAGTTCAAGAACATTATTGTTTTTAGCTAGAGGCTATAAAAGCTTAGTCTTGAGTGATGAAAAATATTTATTTTGATGTTTATGACTACTGATAAGATTTATTCAGTGAACATAGAATTGTAAGCATTTATCACACAATTTAATTTTATGATTTCTATGTGCATGTTTAGTACTTTTTTGATACATCTTCATTTTACTCAATGCTTCTTCTGTTTTAATTGCTAAAGTTTTTCTATTAACTTCATTTCAAAAAAATTTTTTGAGGGTGTTTATTTTCTAAATAATTTTTTAATTTTCTAAACAGTTTTGCCTAATTTAGTAAGCTATCCAGCATGCTATACCTTGCTTCTAAAAACTGATAGTTTGAGGTAGTGATTGCAATTTGGTTTGCCTGCCTCCAGTGCTTTCTGTTTTACCTTCTATATGGAGGCTTGTATGCGCTGTCTGCACCTTGTCAGGTTGCTCAAAAAATGAATGTTGTGAGTGAATTTCTAGCATTTTATCTTCTGTGGAAACAAAGGTTCATACATAACTTTCTGCTTTCTGTAAGGCTTTTCCAGCTGGTATTTTCATGGCTTTGTTTTACAATACCAGAATGTCCTCTTAAAGCTTTTTGGCCAAGTTGCTTTCTTGTCTGGTCACTTTTGGAGCCAACACCTCCCTTACAGCCCCACTGACATTTTATTTCATCCACCAGGACCCCCAAGTCCTTCCCAGCAGGGCTGACACCAGTCCCCAGCCTGTGTTGATACAGGCAGGTGACCCAACCCAGGCGCAGTGCCAGCTCTTGGCCTTGTTGAGCCGCATAAGTTTCACATGGACCCACTTCTCAAGCTTGTCCAGGTCCTGCTGGATGGCATCATATCCCTCCAGTGTGCCAGCTGGGCGACATCCACAAACGTGCAGAGGGTGCACTCACTCCCACTGTCTGTCATTGATGAAGACATTTAATAGCTCTGGTCCCAGTGTCAGCCCTGCGGGACACCACTTGTCACTGATGTCTGTCAGGACACTGAGACATTGACCACTCCCCTCTGGATGTGACCATTTAGTCAATTCCTTATTCTTCTAAAGGTCTGCCCATTGAATCCATCTCTCCACTTTAGAGTGAAGGATGTTGTGGTGACCATGTCAAAGGCTTTGCAGAATTCCAGATAAATGACACCTCTAGCCCTTTTATTGTCCCCTGAGATGGAGTCACTCCATCATAGAAGGCTGCTGGCTGTCCCAAATCTCTTCCTCCCTTCATGTGCTTTAGCATAGCTTCTAGTAGGATCTCTGTAATCTTCCTAGATACAGAGGGGAGGCTGAAAGGTCAGTGGTTCCCAGGGTTGTCCATTCTGCCCTTTTTTGGAAATGGGTGCAGTTTTTGCCTTTTTCCAGTTCACCTGGCTACTGTGACTTTTCAAAGCAGTCACGGCAGTAGAACTGTTCTGGTGCAAATGATGTATTCCTTCTTTATTGCAGCGTTGCTGCCCAGAGCCTAGTAAGAGGATTCCCTCTTGGAGTGGCCGCCCCATCTGGATGGATAAGATGGTGCTGTGCAGAGTGAAGGTCCCACACACCTTTGCTGTTCACTCTTACACTCGTCCCACCATCTGCCAGTACTGCAAACGCCTGCTGAAGGGCCTGTTTCGCCAAGGAATGCAGTGTAAAGGTAAACCTTTCATTTGCTGCTGCAGCAGTACATTTCAGTAAAGGTCTTGTATTTAAAACTGTTTGATGACTGTATTCTGCAAACATGTAAGTTTTGAAAAATTGCATAATTTTCAGATCACAGCAGCCCTCATTTTCATTGTAGTAAGCTGTGCATTGTGCATTTTTCTGAAAAATAAAATTTAATTGTGTAGATTGAAAACACTGCAATTCTAGAAGGATAATTATGAATTAATAAAAATGGGAAATGCTTCCTTTTGTTCAATATCTGTATTCTAGACTGATCACTAAGGAATCTGTGAGTTTTCATTGTATTTTAGTACAGGATACTGATTATTACCTTTTGGAGATAGGTGCCTGTGCTGAACTTGCATGGTTTTAATGTAGCAAATGTTAACATGCATGGCTTCAGTTCTCAGGCTCTTCCATGTGGTTCCTAGGGTGTAACTAACATGATCTCCTTCTGGCTTTTTATTACTAGTTAGTGCACATCTGTTGGCTTTGTTGCAGGAAACAAAAGTCTAGTAATGAGTCATAAACATTAATATGGAAAGGAGTTTCCATTTCTCTCATGTGAGTTTGTCAAATGGGAGTATCGAAGGTCAGCTTTTTGAGAGAGGTCACTTAATACATTTTCAGTTTGCTTTATTAGAGGAGAGAAGATATTGTAAGCTTACAGCTGTGTTAACCTTTTTTTTTTTTTTTTGGCTAGTAATAGTGCTGTCTCCTGTGCATAAGGAAGTAGTTTTATTTTTCATTTCTGTTGTTATTTGCAGTCTTTGTAGTCCATTTGAAGTCTGCATCCTGAACTGGTTTTGATATTTTTTCCAGTCAGTGTGTCTCTTGGATACACATGATACAAAAATAATGAAGCCTGAAGAAGATGCCTTGTGGTTTTAACATACAGATGCTGCTGACCATATACAGCATATGACTGTATCCAGCTGAACAAATGGGGCTACCCCACATCGGTTTCAGGGAATTGAATGGCACTGGATAAAAATATTATTTGTATGCATGTTGTAAGCATTTATGCACGGAAAACAAGCCTAGAGAAATGCCATGTATATGTGCAGGACAGAAAGAAGTGTCTTAATAGGCCTCTATTTATGCAGTAAGATCCTATACTTATTTTTGATATATCAGGAACTGATATCGAGCAGTTCAAATTTTTTAATACTGACTTTTCTTACAGATTCTTAAGGTTTCCCACCAACTTCCTTGTGCACATTCACAAAGCTTGGGGTCTCTTAGTAGTTTTATGTTTCTGATTACCTGTAAGAGCCCTGGGTTTCTTGATTCAATTCATTGCTATTTGGGCTCTGAGGATGATGTTTGCGATGCTAAGGCTGTATTTGTGGTGATAAATTAAACATGCCCAGAAGCATTCCCGGACACTGAGGTCAGCTGGGACAGAATGACCCGTGTTCATGAACAAGTTTTGTTAGCATCCCAGCCTGGGTGGCTCTGTGCAGACTGCCTGGAGCAATTTCATAGGATGCTCTGGTTTATGAGCTAGACCTTGGAACTGTTTGAGATTATGCTAATGCTGTGGGCCAAAAGCTTGCTAGGGGATGTTTGTAGCTATTTATTAGACTAGAGAATTGCATGGCAGTACCCAGGAATGTTTCTGAATATAGTTTAATTTTTTAGGATAGATTCAATCTTCTAGTTTCATGACAGGATTTGAAATGTCTCTGTTTCTTCCAGCCTTCTCTAAAGCAGTGAAGTAATTGTATTTCATAATATGGACTGAAGCCATGGCTGTAAAATACTGTTAATGGGTTTCCTAGGAAGCATCTTTTTAGGCACTCAGAAGCTGAGTAATATTGTATTCTCCTCCAAAATTTGGCTCCTCTGCCACTAAAAATGGAGAGATAATGGTTTTTCTCTTGTCTGGGCTTAAAAGAAAAACACATTTAGCTTGTTTTGAATAGTAAAACAGGTTAAACTACCAATATGAAAACAATTGTGGGGGCAGTAGGGAGTTTTGAAATTCATGGTGTTGATGGAGTTGAAAATCACAGGGATGCGACTAATAAAGGAAATTCCTGTTCATACCAGTAATGTTGTGTGCTGGACTTGGTTCAGTGGGCTGCACTGATACCTCGGGTGCACAAATGGCACACATCCAGCTGAGATTCTGGCCTGTGTCAGGCCAAATCTGGGCATAACATTACTCTGTCTGCCCTGTGTCAGCAAGAAATAGAGCTTGAGGAGTCAGGCAAATCTGTAACTTGAATGAGAGGGGAACTGGGCTTCAGGATTTACTCTAGAACATGTTTGCTGTGATGTAGTTGTGTGATCATAGGTGTTGTGTGATCAGACTCTGATGGCTGCAAGTCTTAGTTGGCTGGTGGGGAAAAATGTTAGAGATGAGACAATTAAATCATATAGCAATGGAAAAAAGGATGTGGAACAAATGAAAGAATGGGAGGAGTTACATCATGAGGGAAAAAATAGCTGCAGAAGAAGCTACAGAAGTAGCAAATCATTTTGTACTGGAAGGGGAAGTACTGACATGATAAATAGTGGTGGGACAAATCAACATGTGACATAAGGACAAGATTGCTAATTTCCTCCTGGAGGTGACCTCATTGCTGCTGTCTTTAGTTACATGCAAATGTATGAATCTGAACTGAAGTTAGTGTTGGAAGAAGTGAATGATAAATGCTAGTGTCTGGGTGGGAGTCAGGTTCTGATATCATGGGCTTATTTATCTACTGTTTTAGATTGCAGGTTCAACTGTCACAAACGCTGTGCACCTAAAGTACCTCGAGACTGTCTTGGAGAGGTTGTTTTCAATGGAGGTAAGATGAGAAACATGCTTTCCAATAGTGAGACATCTTTTGTGGCTGAAAACTGAATACCTTAGTATTTAGTTCCCTCACTTCTGAATATTTGATGTATTTTTATTTATCTTGCCAGTTTTTTGAGTTAAAATGAAAAAGATTCACTGTAAAACTTACACTCTGGTGACTTAAATTTTACTTCAGTCAGTCTTGACAAGTTCACTATGCTTTTGTTGGGATTGCTTAATGGAAATGAAAAACCTAGAAGCCACCCCAATGTACAAAATTTGAAGATCTGTTGTGATTGGTCTGCTCATTTTTCACCATGAAATACATACTTTAAAATGTTAATATCTGAAGACGTGTGCAATTTTTTATGACTTTCTTATATCTTACTGGCCAGAGTTAGCTGAGGTGTTTGAGATAAAAGAGAAAGGAGAAAAACCCCAAGCCAAACCAAAAGAAAGAACTGCACCCTAATTTCTGGAAACCTCAATGAAGTAGGACTGCTTTCTGCATAGTCCTTGCAGAATTGAAAGAGGGTTGTGCAGAACACTTTGTGGAAGAATGTTTAGAGTATTTTTGTGAGTTTTAAACCAGTGTTAAACTGATGAAATATGAGGTAGATGAGCAGATAGAGATTAAAAACTGATTGAATGGGGGGCCTAGAGAGTGATTCTCAATGGCAAATAACTCCTGGTGTACCCCAGAGGCCCACAAAGGGTCCAGTTCTGCTCAACATCTTCATTAATGATCTTGATGGGGCAGTGTACCCTCAGCAGCTTTGGAGGTGACTGGGAGGACTGGCTGATATGACAGAGGGTTTCTGCTGCTATCCTGAGGGACTTCAACAGACTGGAGAAATGAACTTGGAGGGGGTTGTTGGACCAGGTGACCTTTAAAAATCTCCTCCAATTTCAGCCATTCTGTGTCTGTGTTGCCTGTCACACATTTTTTAGTGAAACAAAATTGGTGATGTGGAGCAGATCGCATCAAAGTGTACAACTTGATTCAGAGGCTTGGGCAACAGCTGTGCTAGGGTCTGTTGCATTGCACAATAGATCCCTTCCATTCATGCTAACCTTCTCCAGCTCCCAGGTTCTTTCCTGGATCTTGAGGTTGGTGGCTGTGGACAGCAGTGTGCCATGTGATGTTGATGCAGCCTGGTTTTACTGCCCTTGTGATGCTAAGGTGCTGAAGGCCACAGAGTTTGTGAACCATGGTTTCATGTAATTCTTCTGAGGACATAAAGAGCAATTTATGTTTTGTTCCTTCTCCCATTCTTAATTGAACTCACCCCAGGTAAAAAGCAAACGCAAAAACCACAAACCAAGAAACAAACAAAAAAACAACCATAAAAAGGCTACAGACATATTATAGAACATATTTTTATGTCTTAATTCTTAGTTTTCCACAGTACAAGTTGTACAGCTTTTGAAAACACTAAATTTCTGCCTACAAAAAATCACGGTGAATAAGATCTGTTCTGCTTTTCTCTTTTCCTGCAATTCCACAGCTCCCCTTTTCTTTCTTTTCTTATTATGGACTACAAGACCAGGGAGAGCAGAGCTGGGTTGCTGTTAATGGAGAATTTCACTTGCACAGGAATAATTCTCTGGGTCATCTCTAGCCATTGAAAGGTTACTTTGTCCTGATTACTTGTGGAACAGAATTACTTAATGAGATTTAGGTGTAGACTTTAAGCTTTTCACTCTGTTTCTTTCAGAATGGTTTGTGTTTAATTGGGTCTCTCTTGCCTTGGCATTTAGCAAAATGAAATTGATAATGTTCATTAGCATACTCTGCATCTTACAGCAAATGTGTGAAGATTTTGTATATTGTGATTGTAATTTTTTGTTTATTTCTGTAAATGTTCACTAAAAAAAGCAAAGTTGAATTTTGGAGGATTTTATTTATTTATTTATTCAGTTGTGTGTGTGAAATAATGTCTGACTTGTGTTGTTTCCAGAACCTGCTAGCCCAGGCCAGGACTTGGATATGCCGATGGAAGTTGATAGCAGTGAAATGAACAGTGATGGTAGTAGAGTTCTAGATGATGCTGAAGAGCCCTCTCCTCCAGAGGACAAGATCTTTTTTATGGATCCATCTGACCTTGATGCAGACAAAGATGAGGAAGCTGTCAAAACAATCAGGTAAGTTCCAGGATGGATTTCTTTACTCAGGATATGTGTTGCTCAATATTGTGAGCAAAACATTTCCAATTAGCCCAGTTTTATTGCTGAAAGTGTATTTTCCCTTTGTGTGGGGTTTCCTTTTTTTTTAGCTTGAAAACACTTTGTCAAGTTCTCCTACCTCAAGAAAATCTGAAACATAAATAGACTAAAAGAATATAGCCTCTTCTAATTGGAAGAATAGTTATGCTATGGCAGTTATTGAAGAAATACAAGCAGGATAAAACTTAGAGCTTAACAAAGCTAATACATGGTTAAGGTCTCTGTGACTTGAGCCTAATTTAGTTGCTGTTATATACGTGTGGATTTAAACAGCATTAGTTAGGGTATTTTAATATTGGCATCACAGTCTATGCATGTTATGCAATAGTTTGCTTTATTTATCTTGAAAGTGATGTTTCTGAAGTCTTTTATCCAATAACTGTTAACATAGTTCCTTAAATAAAATTTGTTCTTTTTATTTATCTATTATTCTGAGTAGTGTCATCCTGATTTTCTTTGTCATTCTTAATAAGGTAAGTGCCGTTGTATTTGGTCAAACTAAACATCAGTGTAGCTCAGGACTTAATAGCAAATTTGTGAGGGAGAGCATATAATGATACCTTCCAACTTCCAGTGATTCATAGCTCAAGGATCTCCTGACTGGGAAGCAACATCTGTCTCCAAGTAGGATTTTTCCATTTATTTCTTATTGAATTTGAAGCAATTCAGGTTTTTGGCATGACAGCATCCTGTCGCCAGTTCTACATCCTGTAGTGTAGTAGGCCATGTTAAGGCATCCTTACTTTTTTTGTTTTGAAACTATCTCACAATGTGTGTTTACAGATGTGTCTGTTAGTGCCACACATAGAGCTTTCCTAGGTGTAGCAGGCACCTCGGTGTTTAGCTTCATTTTCAGTGCTATTAAAACCTGTATGTTTAATTAATGGCTCTCTCAGAATATTAGAGATTATCAAACCTGTGTCTGCAGGACAGTTAATGTACCTTAGCATTGACAGAATTTTCTAGTACAGCTGTGATTTAACACACCCTGGTTTATGTTTTCTTAAGTTGAAAGTTTACTTTGATAGGGACCTTCATTAACGACAATATTATGAAGCAGCATAATCAACTTACATAGACAATAAAAAATTCTAGTTATGCTGATGCTAATTATATTTCTGTGGTGTAAAATGGCATGAAAGACCAGCAGTCTCAGCAGATTGTTTTGAAAAAGGATAATTTCTGTAAGTGTCCTCAGTCCAGTGTGTTTCTTCTCTGCTCCTTAAGTACTGCAATATTTGCCCTAGAAGACCTAGTAGGAGCACAGATGCCTTATCAAATTCATCCATCATCTAAATCTGCATGGGAAGAAAAGGTGCCTGTTCCTGAAAATTATGGACTGTAACCACAGTGTCTGTTCCTGAAAATGATGAACTAAATGCATAAAAGTTGTCTGTTCCTGAAAATGATGGACTAAATGCATAAAACAAGTATAATTGCAGTACTGTTGTATTTTAACTTGTTCCATATTAAACTGTTGTATTTTCTTTTTAGTCCTTCAACAAGCAATAACATTCCTCTCATGCGAGTTGTACAGTCAATCAAACACACAAAGAGGAAGAGCAGTACAATGGTGAAAGAAGGATGGATGGTCCACTATACTAGTAGAGACAACCTGGTCAGTTACTTCAGTTTCTTCCTGAATTAAGTTATTTCTCTAAACTAGTGTATTTTGTTTCTGATTAGAGTATAATTTGAAAGAATTTAGCTGTGATGTTCATTATAAAGAAATCTGGTTCCGGGCAGAAAGTGTAATTTATTTAAAATTCTTCATGTGGTGATTAAACAGTCCTTTTCCTTCTCCCCTTTAAGAAGGAAAAACATCTTTACATTGCTTTAAATGAATTGCATATGCAGTATTTCAGCTTTCCTGAGAAAGTAACTTAGAATAATTTGTTTGTGTCATCTTTCTCTTTAGTAGTTGAACTAAATACTTGTCTCTTTTTCTGTTCTACTATGTGAAAAGGTGGAATTCATAAGAATATTTTGTGTACTGAAATGGTCGAGAGTATTATTCTAATGATCTAGGTGTGTGTAAATAGTTATGTGTAGATATGGCAACCCTTAATTCCTCTAGCAATTCACTCTAAGAGTTATGGCTTGACTGTATGTCCTTGGGTAAGCAAGCATCCCCCAAAAAGATTGTGTTGTTATTGCCAGTGCTACTAATAATGCTATCTTAATTGAGTAGGCAAGCTACTTGCTTTTTGTGTATTGAGGAGGAAGACAAGGCAAAGTAACAGGGTTCCTTAGTATTGTCTGATGGGAGGAAGTGAATCAGTCCTCTTGTTTTTTGGTAGATGAATAAAAAGGAGGAATTTAAGAAGTTCCCAGATCTCATGGAGAACATTATAGCATACTGAGACTGTTCATGGAAGGTAGCAGAAATACTTTTGCCTTCTTTATCTCTGTGGCATCTGATTGGAGGAGGCCTAGAGAATTTAGAAAAGCAAAGTTATTTAAGTTCTGAAGAAATCAATTTGAAAAGGGATAATAGGCAGCTCTATACTGTAATGTTTTCACTTTTTGTGATTGTCAGCTAAACTGATTGCTGTAAATGGTCTTTGTGCAACTACCTTAAAAACCATTTCTTTAAGGTACAGTTTTTTAGTACCTAAATGTATTTATTACAATCCAAAATAAGTATCTAGTGTATTTTAGATATGGTTACAGCCAAGTCTACATAAAAGTCACAATTATCATCAGCTGGTTCTGGAAAAACTAAGGCCAGGTAGCAGACAGAAGTGAATAGTTCTAGCAGAGTTGTTCAGGGCAGACCTGGTATTCAGCTCTGATTTGAACTTTCAGTATGTTTTCCCATGGACTTTTTTTGTTTTGAGCCTCCTCTTAGAACAGTGATCTGATGAAACAACTTAGTTTAGTTTGATTTTCTTCATCTGTCAGTCTGGCTGCTACCTCGATGACATCAGCCAAAAAGGCCAGTCAGATGAAGTATCCTGACCCAAAGGACAGTCAGCCAAACAAGATCTCACAGAGCTTCCTAATGGGAGGAGACTTCCGTATTGGGCATTACAACATCGGCTATTTCCCTTGGCCGTTCCGTTCTCAGCAGTGTCAGACTGTTTCCTATTCCTGAAACAACTGGGCTTCCTATCAGTTCCAGACAGGTTCATTTGAACAGCACAATCTGTGTGCTTCTTGTGCTCCCTGGTAACAAGGGGTTTCATTCTTTATAATGAGAAGTTTCTATGTCATCATCTTTACTCTTTATCTAACCTTGGTCCCATCCTTTCTCAGAGTAGGGTATGGGCAGATTTTGAACCCCTGAGTAAGTTACCAGCCTTTTCCTTAATTTCTCTCTCCAAAGTCTTTCCTGATTCACAATTTAATAAAGAGCGTATATGTTGAAATGAGAGGTTTACACCTTTGGTTTCACCCATCGTCCCGGTGCTCTCTGGGAACTCCTTTTAGTTAAATCCATTTTTGATCTAGTTTTCTTTGTCTAACTCCTATAGGTTGACTTAGCTTCTCCTTGAGTGAAGCGATTTAAGCTCTGCTTAAATATGGAAAAAAAACCAGCTTTGCTTTTAATATGACAAAGTTAATAAAATAGAAACGTAATAGGATGGTATTTCAAACTTTGTCATCCTAAGTTAGAGTTAAGGGTCTTGGTTCTTGTCCCAGAAAAATGGAAGTGGTTTTCTAACTACTTGAGCGTGGTGCAAGGAAAGTGTCTTACAGATACTTTGATTCATACAACCGTAGTAGCTTTCTAAAAGCTTCTTTGTTTTGAAGAACATTCTTCTGCTTAAATTACAAGACAGTTATATACAACAGTTAATCCACGTTACTTTTTGGTCAGGGACATTTCTTTTTGGTGGATACTTCCAACAAATGGCTATGTAGTCTGTCTTGATTTTTTTTTTCCCTCTAAATTGTTTTTTTTTCATTTGAATCTCATAATGTGCCTTTTTGCCTCTATATTGATGGAAGAATTAAGGACTTGTTAGGCTTGCTCAGTGCTTGAACCTTGCAATGTTGGTATGAGGGCATGAAGGGAGAAAGCATGACTCCCACAATTGTCACTAAATTTGAATGGCTCAGATTTTGTGAGAATATGCACCTGGAGTAAAGCCTGTCTAGTAACTCTTTTTTCCTATATGAGGTAACTCCTGTTGTCACTGCTTTTGCTGTAAGGTAAGTGATGTTTGCTAGTTTTTGGAAATAATTTTTGAGCTTCTTCAATTAAGACAAAGTATTTTTTCCCAAAGTTTATTTTTTCATTTCTGTAGGATAAGATTATTGTAGATTAATTTTGAATGATTATCAGAGTAATTTAAAGCATTTTTAATTTAAATAATGAGATAGCAAAAGCCGTATGAAAGGTTTATTCCTTATGTAATTGTACTGTGCATTTTGTAGAGAAAAAGACATTACTGGAGACTGGACAGCAAATGCCTCACACTATTTCAAAATGAATCTGGAACAAAATATTACAAGGTAATTAATGATAAGTAATAATTATGTTTCACTTGATTTATTCAATGCTTTATAGATATGAAGTCTACTGTGAGCAGTTTACGTATTATCTCCATTTTCCCATCTCTTTTTTGAATCAAAACTGTGACCAGGTTAATTGTTGCCCAAAGCCTGTAAGTGAGAAGGATCAAGACTAACTCTGAGAAGTTGCTTGCAGCTCCTGCTCTAATTCCCTTGAGTATGTCTCTCCTTACATTTTTGCATGTACCGTTCTCCTGAATTACCTGGCATATTAAGCTTTCCTCACAATTAGCAGAGAATTTCTTTGGCCACCATTTGAATCAAGGCTTGAATTTTTGTGTTCTCTGAGTAGTGACTGAAAGTTTGCATGCTTATGTGTTTTATTTCAACATTCCTCAAATTCAATTACTCCCTACCATACAACTGAAAGTTTCAAGCAAGATTTATAAGAAAATTTACTGTATAGCCTTATGTTTATATAATTTAAGCGTAGTGTGTTGTCAATGTAGGATTGTGTTTGGTGGTGGAATATTCAGAAAATGCATTTGAATGTGTAAACAGGACTTTTCCCTTTCTTGTCTTATGCCTTTAGGTGGGGGTCCAAATCTTGCAGCTTCTTCCTTTATAACATCTCTAAGATCAAGCCTTTTCTCTGTACACCCAGCTAAACTTGCCCAGATCCTTTTCATCTCTATCCTGACCAATGCAGTCTTTTCTCTGACCTCTCTGATACTTGTATTGCCCTGTGCATTCAAAACACACCTGGTAAAATATGTTCCTTGCTTGTTGCTCCATTATGTCACTGCTTTTAGTCCTTTCACTTGCCCCTTTGCACCCCTTGTTTTAACTGCTTAGATCTGATTTTTTGTCTTTGCTGTTAAAGTAATTCACAGTTTTTGCCTTTACATTTATTTGCTGTTCATCTCAATCAGCTGCTGTCTCTTATCCTCCTAATGCCTGCCTGGTGTTCATCTGCCTGTTCACTGCTCTTGCAAGTGACATGCACCTGCACCTTCCCATGGATGTGGAATATCCTCCTTCACCTAGTGTGAACGTGGAACCATTTCTTCCTTGAGATCTGTTCTGTAATACTCTTGTACCATGGTCTTAAACTGACCAGGTAGAAGATAATATCTGTATGCAGATAATATCTGCTAATGTCTGCTTACCCAAAATGATTCTGATGCACAAAGCAGTGCTTATTGATTAGCTGCATCCTCTCCTTCATGTTACTGTTTCACTTTCTCCCCACCTGCTCTTCTCTGCCTAAGCTGTATAAACTGCAAGGGGAAAATGATCATTCTCTATTTGTGCATCACTTACCCATGCAGTGGAGGTGTATCTCATGATGAACATTAATGTAATTTGAGTAGAAAATAGTAGTTGTATGGAGGGAACTGTGGTGGGCCTGAAAGTCTGTCTAGGCTTGCATATAGATATTCAGAACACTGGATGTTCAATGGTCATGCACAGTTCAATTTTATTTATGAAGCTTGGTGTTTCAGTTTTGTTTTTTGATTTATTTAATTTGGTTTCTTTGCAACGCTTGCAGTTATGGCTGTTAGTATATTAAAATATTATGTGCATTTTCATTTTTTAATTTCTAATATCTTTCTTCAGGAGATTCCACTTTCAGAAATTCTCCAGGTGACTCAGCCTCGAGATTTTTCACACGTGGTGCAGGGCAGCAACCCCTACTGTTTTGAGATCATCACTGACACGATGGTGTACTTTGTTGGCGAGAACAATGGCAGTGCTCATCACAGTCCAGTCCTTGCTGCCTCTGGAGTGGGACTTGACGTAGCTCAGAGCTGGGAGAAAGCCATCCGCCAGGCCTTGATGCCAGTCACTCCTCAGCCTAGCGTTTGCACTGCTGCAGGACAAGGAAAAGATCACAGTAAGCAGTGAGGTGCTCTTGTTCATGTGCTGAAGCTGCTGGTGGTAGTGATTCCTTTGGGAACAGTGCTTATTTAGAGTGAAGTACTGTCTGTTGGTTATCTGCTGAATTGGGTTCATCATTTGCCATGAGTCTCTAAAAAATGACTCAGGTTTGTGGAGGGTGGGCAAATCCTTTAATCCTTTGTAGCAGAAAGTAGTAAAGAATCAGATTTACAATATGAATGCAGAGTGTAGAGTTTTATTGTGGGACCACTAAGAACACATGCAGATGTAAAAAGAGAGTACAGATTACATATTTCTAATATACATGACTAAATAAATATATTCAGATTATATGCGTACACTTTGAAAGAGCCAAATTTGGATTTTTTAATGTTAGTGTATATATATGTTTATATTTTTAAAATTCTATGAGATGTCAGTAGCTAACAAGAAGAAAAGGAGTTAGTGTTGCTATGTTAATACTATCAGTGATGTAAGAAGCTTTTTCAAAGTTGTGAGTAGTTAAAAAAGTAACCTCTTATTATTTTTATGCACCTTCCCTCCCTTTTTTCATCTGGCATAGGATTATATTCATTATCAAGGCTCCACTAAACTTATGTATTGTTTTCTTGCTTTTAAGACATCTCCTTGTTTCTTGCAACAACATTCATTCTCATTCTGTACTGAGATTTATGCTTTCACTTTTTAGTTTCCTTTTAAATTCCAGCTACTCTTTAATCTCCTTGCAGAAAAATATTCTTTTGCATTAGATTCTGAGATCAGTTTCTCTGTTTCTGATACCTTGCTACTCTGCATCAGCAACAATTAAGAACATGTAAACGCTAGTCTGAGGTAATGGCACTTCCTGCAAATGCAGCAGTGGTCTATAATAGTAAAATTTGAAATGCCAGTACTGGCTTTGGTATGTAATTACAGTGAAGAAACATACCTGGGAGATGGTACCTCATACCTGGCTTTATACACACATAAAATGCCACTTTTGATATGGAATTTTTAGTTTCATATATATATATATGTATGTATATATCTCTATGTAAATACACCAAAATTCTCTTTGCTTTCTAGCATCTAAGGGTTACTGTTGCTGACAGACTTGCAAGGCACTTGATTTTTCCAAAACAAATAATTTTTCAGGTATAAATAATAACAGTCCATTGACATTGGCAGGGAATAGAACTGCAGGGGTAGATACTGAGAGGAAGTTTTTTAGTATGTTTAGTATTGTAGGAATATAAGAAACTATTGTGAGTCAGGAGTGGTATTTACATATTTTTAGACAACTCAGGTTGGGTTTTAAACTCTCAGAAGGCCACAAAATGTCTGTTCATCCCTCTTCTTCCTACATTTTGTGAATCATGAACTGTATCTTAAGAGTCCTTAAGATAATTGAGACTTTTTTGAAATTAAAATCTAAGTACGTGCTTTTAAATGAAAAGACCAAAAGTAGGAGAGAGACATTGCTAGTGCTTGAAATACTTGCAGCAGCAGAGAATTCGTAGTGTCAAAGTGTCCGCAAAGTATCATCTAATTCTTATATACCCCATTGTGGCCAGAGGTAGTTAGAAATGAGGATGTTCTTCCAGTATCACCCATGGCAAAGAATCCTTTGTAACCACCATCCTTTTTACCTGATGTTTGGGGTTGGCTGTTTCTTTGTGGAGTGATTCTGAGCTAAAATGAGAAAGAAACCTGCCTACTGTAGAGAGAATCTACCTGCTGTAGAAGTTGTATGGAATTGTGGCATTACTAGTTTCTTTAGAAGTGACTGCTTCTTAGCCCTTATTCTTGCACATTTCAGACACTAGAAAAATGGATTTATTTGGAAGGAAGAACTCACTCTTTACCTCAGAGTTATTTCGTATTCTGTAGCCATCTGTGGAGAAGGGTTCAGTGTGTTCTGTTAAACACTTTCAAAACTTTATTTTCTTTATTTTCTGTATCTTTATTTTCTAGTTACCTTGAAGCAGTTTTTGTTGACCTTAGGAATTTTTTTTGTCTGACTTTATTATTGTTTTCCCTTGTGTTCTGTACAGTTACTTTAGTACTGACTTGACTGTAGTCAATAAACAGTTGGCATCTGCAAGACTCAGAGTTCATATTTCAGATGCAGACTTCAGTATGTCTTTGACAATTAGTAATTGTTCCTATCTTCTCTCTGTAAATTTCTTCTTTGAGATAAAGCACAGGTGGCAAAAATCAGACATCTTTTTTCTCTGAATTCTCTTTAGGATGATAAAGGCTCTTTTCAAAGTGCTAATAAGTTTATAGTGTGTTTTCCAGTTACCCTGTATATGTATTAATTCTTTTTGTTCTTTAAGTTAACATAATATCACAGAATTGTTAGGGTTGGAAGGGACCTCTGGAGATCATCCAGTCCAACCACACTGACAAGTCAGGGTCCAGGTTACACACGAACACATCCAGCTGGGTCTGGAATGCCTTCAGAGAGACAGACTCCAAGTGGTAGATGTCTGTTAGTCCAAGATGCTTTACTTTGGCTGTGGAAGTCAAAAAAGAAGGGTATTTGCTGCCTTCCTTGGAATATCTCTTCTTGCCTGTGCATCAATGTTATTGTAATGAAAAATTCATGTCAATGTCTGCTGCAGACTGAAGAATTCTTTATCTGATACATTTACTTGGAAATGATATAATCTTCCTGAATGTGCCCTTATGTTCCAATGATTGATTTGCTTCTGTAGTTTATCGATAAAACAAACATTTTATTTTTTTTTAATCTTATGAGCTTTATTGCCTTTTTAATTATCAGTTATTCTGTTACATGATTTCTTTGATTTGTTTCCTTTTCTTATGCATTAATTATGTATATCTTGGTGCCACAGAAGATAAGAAGCCACATTCATTTGACTATGAGGGATCTACCTGCTCCTCCTGCCTGTATTTTTCTTTATTGCTACCAGAAATCATTATTCACTTAATGAACTATGATACAATTACTATTGCTTTTGGTTCTCCAGCTGTCTATTGTGTACACACTTGTATTGGTCTACTGTTTTTCTAATCAGGAATAGGACAAAAAAAGACAAATAATCTCAGCAAATCTTCCAGGGTTATTTATCTAATGAGTTCCAGAGTATGATGTTTCTGCAAAACAACACTAAAAATCATTTCATCGATTCTGGGTTAGAAGTCAGTAAAGGGTTTTTGTTGATTCTTATTTTTCCACTCTTTTTAGAAAAAGTCTGCCCCTTTTTATTTACTAACTTGGGTTTATCTTCTTTATTGCAGAAGAATTGTCTCTAAGCATCTCTGTTTCAAATTGCCAGGTCCAGGAGAATGTGGTGAGTCATGTGCATTGTATTACAGTGATGTTTATTTATCTGAGTGTTACAAAGTAATTGGTAGTAGCAGTGTCTGGATGAGAAAGCAGCCCCAGAGCAGTTAGGTAAAGAAGTCCATGTTATATGCAGGAAGTTACCTACTCACCTGCCGTGGCTGTTGTTTTTTATGAATGTGTGTCCCTCCTTTGGGTGCAGCTCAGTGGATCCTCTTCAGGAAAAGTTTGTTGTGTTTTCCCACTCCTCAGTGTAATGATGATACCTTTTACAGATTTTGATTAATGCCAAATATAATTACAGCCTAGCCAGTAATACCTAATGTGGTCCTGAACATTTTAATGACTCCTGATATTTGTGATTTCTTTTTTTTTCATGCATTAGGATATCAGCTCTGTGTACCAAATATTTGCTGATGAAGTGCTGGGTTCTGGTCAGTTTGGTATTGTATATGGAGGTAAATTGCATTATGTTCCATTATGCATTTATTAAGGTAGAATGTCTGCTTGATAATATTACCCTTTTGATACTTAGCTGTATCTAGAATGTCTAGGTGAAGTTAATCTAGTTAAAAGTTGTGTTTGGATTACTTTGCTGTCTGGCTCTGCAATTCTATGTACAGTATTTCTTACAAATAAATTCTTGCATTTACAGTTTTGCATTGGCATCCTAATCAGTTGAGAATATGCATTGCTTTTTTGGCCACAGATAAATACAAAGCAATCCAATTTGTCCATGTTTTATGATTTTTTTAAATTGTAAATTCTAACATGGTGTTTTACAATATTAGAAGTCATATATTTGCTGTCAGTTATACTTGTTTTGAATGACACCTGAGAGATGTGGCCAAAAGCAATTAGAAAAACACATAATTTATAGTTTGACAGTATGGATGCAAACATGTTATTGACATACTTGATGCAAACAAATTTCTGTCAGCACGATAAAATAGAAAGAGGTATTCTTTGCCAAGAGTGTTAGCCCTAGATTTCAAGTCTAGTATTATCACCTAGTTTTTAAAACCTTCTGTTGTAGCATATGACTTGTTTTTAGTATGTCATCACAAAAAAAGAAATACTAGAAATGCATATGAACTCTGTTTCTATCTCTCTCTATTTTTTTTTGATCTCGTGTTATATCTCAAGTGTTGAGAAAACCACAGACCATAAATCTGGAAAGAGAGAAAAAGTCATAAGTAATGATTTACAAGTGGTAATCTTTCTGCTTCTGTCACATGTTCTTTCTAATCAGGAAGTGTTGTGGCTTTGACTTTTCTGTGTGCCAATTGTGTAGTTAGCTACTTTATTACTTCTAAACTGCTTGGTGGAAATATAGTTTGGTCTGGTTTTACATCACTCTTGAAAGAGGTCAGGTTTTTTGCCCCCTCTGTATTTCTTAAGCGTAGTGTGAATCAAAATGTCCTTCCTCTCTTATGAATAGAAACTAACAAATGCAGACACTGGGTTTTAATGACTGGGTTTTATTTTCCTAAATTGCCTTGTAGGTAAATTTCAGCTTGATGTTTTGCATGATTCAATGCTTACAAGTGCTTGTAAGTGTAGTAAACACTTACAAAAAACTTTCATTGAAGTTTTTTTTACTGAATAAGGGCTTAAAACATATCAGATATGCTTACTTCTTAATATAAAATCACAAGCTGAAAGAGTATGAGAAGACAGTTTTTCTGGCTCTACACACTGCTTAATTGTTGCTAGTATTTGGAGAGGCTAGATCTGGTAACTTCTGATATTGGCTTATGTAGTAGGCACCTGTGTAGTCATAATGAAATAATGGTAACAACTAATGGAAAAATTAGGTTGCTTTCATTGTTGTGGGGTTTGGATTGGGTTTTTATTTTTTGTTGCATTTTTTGTGTCCCCTATTCTTGACAAACGTTTTCAAAATTGCAAATCAAAAGTTATAGGATATAGATATCCAACTCCTGTATCAGTGAGAACAGTTTCCCTCTGCTTTTCCTTTCAAACTTTAATTAGTTTGAAAGATCTGAATAAAGGGAGAAAAAAACTACTCTTGACATTTTCTTCCTGATGTAAAACTTGCACTGAAAACTGGCTGACTATGTTTTGTTTAACAAAAGGAATTTTCAAGCTGCTTGTCTGTTACTCTTCGTGGGCAAGTTTTAGCTGTAGTCTAGTTTATGTAGTTAAGTGTTTTGTTAGATGGGTTGGTTTGCTTTACCTTCTTTAGCAATCTAGTATTTGCCTTCTGTGCTTTGCATCTAGTTTGTAATTTATTGTATTTGTGCTACATTTCAATGTAATTTCCTTTATTTGGTGGGGATAAGCTCTTTATTCATGATGATGTTAAAGGCAGGTGCAGTAGTTGCTTGGCAGAGAGAGCAGCTGTGGAGTAGTTCCTGTGCCCTGCCTAAGCCCTGGCCCCAGTGCTGACCAGGGGGCAGCAGGAGTGGCTGGCTGGCTGCTGAGGTGTGGCTGGGCTCCCCACAGCAGTGCTGGTAGAACCTTCTGTGCCACTTGCACTGTAGCTGTGTGTGTCATCCCTTCTCCTAAAATGGCTTCCAAGCCCTTCACTGAGTCGACAACGACACTTTTCTTTGGTGCAGACTGACTGTTCTATCATAGTTTAGTACTAAGTGTCTCAGATTGCCAAGGCCTTGCAGTGTGTGATCCCTTTAACCTCTCTGATGTGACTGAAAGAAAGCAGTTGTACAGCTGTGAAGAAGCTGGGGAAGCATGAACAGCTCCTCAACTTAGCCCTGGACACAGCCTCGCTGTGTATTGCAGAATGCTTCTCGTGGAGCTGATGCAGGTTACAGCAAGGAATAATATGTGGTGCTGTCAGTAGTGTTTTTCTTACCACATTTTCTTTCTTACCACAACCTTTTAGAGCTTTTTTGATCACAGCAGACTGCCTCGGGTGTTAAATGTGTTGCTGTTCTTTGGGGTACCTAATTGTTCTCATGTTCCCAAAGAGTATTAGGTGTGTAATTTCCTGTGCACATGGAGCCCATGAAAGTATGAAACCACTACAGTGGGTGTGTAGATCTGTTTTCACTTTGGCCTTGAATTGTTGTTGATTTTGCAGGAGAGGCAATATTCTGTGGAGTAGCTATTACTTGCTCACGTGCAAGTCCCTTGCACAAGCAAAAACTTCACCCAGTACATCTAATGTCAGTGTATGTGTACCTGACAGCAGAGTGGTACTGGTTCAAGTTTAAACTACAGAATTCCTGTGGAGGTTGATCACTTCTTTTACTCATATGCCGTTTGCAATTCTAAATATAAATATGGTAATATTGTACACCTGACAGAATATACTGGTTTCCCCAAAAAGGATTTTTTGCTGTAATGTTTAATAGCTATGAATTGCTTCTACCTCTTGATGGCTGACACTGACTTTCTGTTTAGGAAAACATAGGAAGACTGGAAGAGATGTGGCTATCAAAGTCATTGACAAGATGAGGTTTCCAACTAAACAGGAAAGTCAGCTTCGTAATGAAGTAGCCATTCTCCAGGTATAAAAATGTTTTGGAATCATGTTGGAGTTTTGTCTTAAATAGACCATTAATGAGATTTTGTATTGTGTCTAAGTTTTCTGAATTGATTTTTAAATTTACATCTGTGATTTCTGAGTACTTTTGGAAGAGGGAATCTTATAAAAGCAGGAGCTCCTGAGTACTTGGTGGAGTTGATAACTTGGGGGTGTTATCTACCTGCTGTAAGGGGTCCCACTAAAGCCATGTACTTTGGCTCCATGTTGACTCCCTCAGTATTATTTTCGCTGTTTTCCACTTCTGGCTCCTCAATCTTTGAGTATTATTCTTATACTCAATAACTTGAATACAGAACATGCATCAACTGTAAAATTAATCATTTGAGCTAAGTTGTATTAAACAAGTTATCCTTAGTAGCTGATGTGTTTCATGTTGACACTTGTTTCAAGCTAGTTTCTTTCCTCAGGTATTTTTTTCACCTGCATCTATTTAACTGTTTTTTTTTTAATTTGTGGTCAGCATTTCTGTGTAATTCAGGCTATTTCATACTGTTTTATTTTAGTAATGTACCTATACTACTTTGTTTTAGAATTTGCACCACCCTGGGATTGTGAACCTGGAATGTATGTTTGAAACCCCAGAACGTGTCTTTGTTGTGATGGAAAAGCTGCATGGGGATATGCTAGAGATGATTCTTTCCAGTGAGAAAAGTCGACTTCCAGAACGAATAACTAAGTTCATGGTCACTCAGGTGAGCAGTCAGTTCCTCTGCTTTGAGAGGAAAGGCTAGATTTGGGTTTTGTAATTATAAGATGAGAATTTGGAGAAGGGATTTTCTGTATTGTTATTCAGAAGAGAGCAGAGAGAGCTACACATCTAAAGAAAGCTGAATAAACAAGAAAAGAACTTTGAATGTTTCTTATGTTAATTTTTTTGGCCCTTCTTTCCCAAGACATAACATTATGGACATCTAAAAATGAATGTCAAAAGAGTAAGCATTCAAAAAGACAGAGGGGGGGGGGAAAAACTTGGGGAAAATAAACCCCCTTGTTTTCAAGTATTGGTAAGCTGGGAAAACAGTCTTTGCACAGTATATATGGGTTAGTTCTTGAGGACTCTGTTGCTAGAAATTGCTGTATTGGTTAGTCTGTGTGTCTTTTGACACTTCTGATCTGCTTGAATATATTCTGAAAGCGTTCATGTGTTTTGTAGATACTTGTTGCTTTGAGGAATTTACACTTCAAGAATATTGTGCACTGTGATTTAAAACCAGAAAATGTACTACTAGCATCAGCAGAACCATTCCCTCAAGTGAGTGAAGATTAAAAAATACTTTTCATCACTATACATTGGGGTTTTTTTAAACTGGTATCGATACTGCTGCTTAAAAAGCAACGTCTTGTGGGATTTTAAACTGACTTCTAGAATTACTTGAACTATATATATTGTAGTTGTCTCTCTTTTTTTCCCCCCTTGTCTCACTAAGTGCCTTTAGTGCATTGCTCTTCCTTATACTCTGAGGAGGGCTTAATGACTTGGGGTTACATGTTGAACTTGGTCTGGATTGTTTTATCTCCACGAGTGCCTGCTGTGTTCAAGTTGAGAAACTGTTGTAGGATCATGAAGATTTGAGCATCATTGCATGTGCCAGATGTTAATGCTTTTTACTGGGATGTTCTGTCAAGAGCTTGCTGGCTCTGAGTTCGAGCTAAAACTCATTGTTTGATTTCTGTGTAGTGGAAACTTCAGGAATATGATTAAGAGGAATGTGATTTGGCTGGGATTCGTGTGTGTTTTAAACTTTGGTTCTGTGTCTTTTGAGAGTGAGAATTCACTTCTGAAAATGAGCTGGGTTTGGAATCAAGATACTTCATCCTTATTTGCACACTTGTGGTCGTGTAATACACAAAGTGCCTCAGACCTGAGTCTGTGCAAAGCCAGTTCAGCTCTTGATCCGAAGCATGGCTGATCTGTGTGCTGCAAACTCAGCAACCTAAACCTAAAACCTTAATGGACTGGTTTCCATGGGGTTTTGTTCTGCTTACATGCATACAATGTTTAAGGGATGGCAGAAAGGGTGTGAAGTGAGGCAGGGATTTCTGAGTTTGAAATGTGCTGCTGCTGCAGGTGAAGCTGTGTGACTTTGGCTTTGCGCGCATCATTGGTGAGAAGTCCTTCCGGCGCTCTGTGGTGGGCACTCCCGCGTACCTGGCCCCTGAGGTGCTCCGCAGCAAGGGCTACAACCGCTCCCTGGACATGTGGTCAGTGGGAGTGATCGTCTACGTCAGCCTCAGTGGCACATTCCCCTTTAATGAAGATGAGGATATCAATGATCAGATTCAAAATGCAGCGTTTATGTACCCGCCAAATCCTTGGAAGGAAATTTCTAGTGAAGGTAAAGAAATTAATTTTCTCTATTAGCATGTTTGTGTATGTGGGTAACGCATTCAAATGCTTAAACTTCAAGGTTCATTGAGGAAGGAGTGTGAAAATTATTGATAGCTTGAGTTTAGTAGACTATGCTAAAGTAGATAAATATGAGGTAAATATATTTGTGAAAGATAAATTGTGGAATACAATGCTTTAGATAATTTTCAGGGCGGGGGAGTGAGGACATTTAGCAAGAAATACAAATTTCATACATGATGAATGGAATGAGTAATCTGACACTTCCCAAAAGTCCCAAAGGAAAGTTAATTCATGTGTGGGTATTTGCTGAATGCTGGTATATTTTATCTGAACTGTAATCGCAGAAATGGTTCAAAGTTGAATCTGGAATTTTAGCTTGTACATTAGGAAGTACAGATTTAAGTGTCAACCTAAAAGTTTACAAAGCTGTTCTCTAGAGCTCTCCAGTGCCAGCTTTGGTTATGTGTTGTTACCATGTTTGGTTAACACATGATTAATACACAGGTAGATGTGGAAGGACCTATACAAAAGTATACAATAGTGGAAGTACCTATATTATTGTGGAACACAGGATTATGCTCAAGCTTCTTAGGCATATCTGAAAATCACTGAAATCAGTAGGGAAAAAGATTAATGAATAACACAGTAAAGCTTTTAGTGTTTCCATCAAAAGTAGGGGGAACTTACTCCATACTTATTTTGTAGCCACATTTAACATAAGCAAAGCTAAATATAGAATTCAAGAGCTTGATTAAATACAAAGGAATTCAGTGTAGGATACACTCGCACATAAAAAAATTAATTTCTAATGCAGCATGTGAATGATGATAGAGGTGATTTGTATTTTAACAATATAATTTTTGTTCTTCTTTGCCAGCTATTGATTTAATAAACAATTTGCTTCAAGTGAAGATGAGAAAACGTTTCAGTGTTGACAAATCCCTCAGTCACCCATGGTTACAGGTAAGCCCATCTGCCTTTTTCACTATGTTTATCATGGGTGAATAATTTTTTTGGCTGAAATCCTTCAGAGGCTTATGAAAAGTTATTTCTAGTTTTAGCTTTACATTTGATGTGCTCCAGGGTTCTGACCATCTATGAATGCCTTTTTTCCTCAAGGGAAATTTGTCTTACTGTTTCTCCCACCTTTTCCTTCTGTCTGACAACAACATGGGTTTATTCTCCTGGCTTCCCCCCTGACTGTGGGCAGTGATGAGTGCATGAAGCCCTGTGATGTCAGCATGGAGCCAAACATTATTTGTTCAGTGCTGAAGTGGACGCACAGCCTGGTGTGTGCCACGACTTGTAGTCCCTTTAGAAAAGATTTGTTTGGAATGGAGTTTATCTGCTGCTTTGATGACCTTAGATACTAGCCTGTTTAATTTTGAACTATTCTTTGTGGATAATGTTGGGGCTTTTTATTTTTTTTTAAACAGATCTTGTATCTCGTGGCTATTTGCACTAAAAATGGACACAAACTGCAGAATTTATCTGTGGGAATGTAGTGTTGCTGTTTCTTAAAACTGCTTCCTTAAATCTCTTTGACTCCTTAGGATTATCAGACCTGGCTTGACCTCAGAGAATTTGAAACCCGCATTGGAGAGCGCTACATTACCCATGAGAGCGACGATGCACGCTGGAAAGAACACGCTTACGAGCACAACCTCGAGTACCCCCAGCACTTCATTATGGCTCCCAATCCAGATGACATGGAAGAAGACCCTTGATTTGTTTATTGTGCTAAATTGCAGCAAAGAAGGATGCTCCAGGCAGAAACTGAAGAAAGTGGAACAGCTATTGCTCTTTCCAAATGCCGTACATGTAGTTTGGTGTGTGAAGCCCCAGAAGATCCTCCATTGCCATGGGAATAGACTGCTGTCTGCAAACTTTTCTCCATCCCTGACTTTAGCTCGGAGAAGTTACTGAACAGTGGGATACAGAGCCCTGTTGGGTAACATTTCACCCAGCTGGGTGGCTACAAAGCCATTACTGAGGTGTTGTGTGTACAGACTGAACGGTTTGTGTTTTTTAAGGGTTTTTGTTTTTTCATAGCCTACGCAGTAAGAGTTTTGTAATAGTTTTCTAATCCCTATTTACTAGGCCATACAGGACTGTTTTCTGTTACTTAGATACATCTCCGGTTTCTCAGACTGTGGATGGTGAAGACACTCCATAAAGAAATCAGTATAGAGTACCTTGGCTAAAGCAAAACATGGTGGTTTAGTTGAATACAGCTTCATACATGAAGGAATAATTTGCTGCTGTTTAGACAGTTAAATATGTGTGTCTTGGCCCTAATTGAACTTCTTACAGAAAGCAACAAAAAAAAAAAAAAAAAGGATAACCCCGTAACTTCTTACATTCTTCTTGAAATGCTGGCTGACATTCTAAAGAGATGACAACCAAAGCTGTGCTAGGCTTTTATTTTGTCTGTTAAAAAAAGCAATAAGCCACAACAGTGCGCTGCTGTGCAAGGCTGGCATGTCATTGATACACACCAAAGGCATTTTGCCTTAAAACTACACAAATAATGCAGAGAGCACACAAGACTTGATGTAGCATATCCTTTCACTCTGGAAGACCAGCTTCTAGCAGAAGGATGTGGAAAAATAGGGAAAAATACATGCAGCTTTCTTCTGTCATTTTGAGTAATAAGATTTTTAAATTCTTCTAATATTTTTCTAATTTTTTAAGGTGCCCTGGACTTAGATCAGGAGTAGTTTGTAGCCTGCTAGCTTGTTATGTTAACTCTGCTCAAAACCTAGAAGTAACAGTGGATAGCACATCAGCTGTTGCTTCTGCCAGGGCAGCTGGATTGTAGGAGAAAGGACTTTGCCGTCCCACCTTAACCTGCAGCCCCTCCCATCCTCTTTACTGTGCTCAGAACTGTTTGAGCTGAATGAAGAGTCCAAAAGCAACTCCTAAATCAGTTTTTCCTGTGCACATGCCTCAACTGAAAGATTCCCAGCCACTAATTGGACTTGTGGCACAGTACAGGGGAAGCAGCAGTATTCTTTGGAAATTATTCCCTTGGACAGTTCAAGTTAATGGTATTTCAAAGAAGTTTGAGGCTGTAATGCTAAATGCAAGTGGAAGAGGTTTTTTGGTCTTATTTTCAAAAATGAAAAGGGTGAAATCTTTTTTTTTGTGGGTAACAGTGTTGTGCTCCTGGAGGGTGCTAGATGGCTGCATGCATCCCTGATGTGCCAAGCTGCTTAACTGGAGCTTAGTTGGAAATATTTCTAAGATACTGATACAGGCTTGAACTGCAAAGGCAGTGAGAAGCTTTGGGGTATCTCCTCTCTCCTACAAAATTTTTCTTTTTTTTGTGTGTAGATAAGTTTTTTTTCCTACTGTTTTTATTCAGGTAAGGAAACAGGTGAGCAGATTTCTAAGTTGTTAGATATACCTAAAATGTTACGTGGTTAGATCAGAGCTTGCAGCTGCTTGCAGTAGCAGTGCCCTGGCAGTGGTCAGTGCCAGCTGCAGAAGGATGTGCCCACAGGCAGATCAGGGTCTGTAACTCACTCTTTCTTTCCCATTGCCCTTTATCTATGTGCCACTGCATTTTGTAGGTGTCTGTGTTGGCAGAGGCTGAGCTCTGGATTCTTAACCCTGTTTAGAGAGGGTTTCAGGACTGACTGTTCAAAGAGGCACTGCCTTTAATCTGCAAGCAGAGCAATCACTTCTGACATTGGTAGTTTGGTATTTGCCTGCTCTTGGCAAGGAAAGCAGTGCTGTTGAAAAACTTGCAGTGCTCAAGTGACCAAATTTCAGTGAAGCCTTTGCTATATTCCATCCTAACTGTAATATGTAGATACAGTTTGGTTTTAAACTTCAGATTTTTTACTTGAGCTGTTACTTCAGGTTACCTGTGGGTTTGTTTTTTGTGTTGTTGTAAGGGAGAAAATAAAACAGCTCAGTCACTTGAAAAAGCACAACAGCAATAGAGGAAGGAGGGGACAATAATGAAGTAGAAGGCCTGGCTTTTGTCTCTCCCCATGAAGTCTGCTCTGCTTCAAAATATTATATGAACTATTTATTCTTCAAGTTGTATTAAAATAAAAATAATGCTGTTGGCCTTTGGAGGAGATTGCCTGATCATATGCAGACTTATGGAGCCAGACAAGAGAAGCCACAAGCAGCTAGTAGTCAGGAAACCAAAAAAAATCAGGCTTACATCATGAGTAAAATTCCTAGAGTAGTAAAAATAGCTGAGTTTTTTATTCCCTTTTTTCTACCTTTACTGCAGACTTTGACAGCAGTAGGTTACAGTGTTTAATACCCTTACCCCTAGATGAATTAAGTTGCATTCATTCAAGCAATAGTGCTATGGTGATGCTAGAAAAAAGCTCATATAAAATTTATAGCCTCAAAATGACACTGTCAAGTACTTTTATATTTTTATACACCCCATTGTTTGTAAATATCCTCTGGTAAGCTTGAAAATAAAATTTATTTCCCTATCAGACTTGTTCTTTTTATTTACATGAATTCTCTCTCCTATCAAATGTTCTTAGGAGTAAATGGTTCTATATTTTCTTGTTTGTGGTTTTATTAAATATGTCCTGCTGTGGAAATTCAGCCAGCAGGAACTCCTTTTACATGCATCCTGTCACTATTCTCTTGATAAAAATATCTTCAGAGACGTCAAGGCATCTTGATTTTATTCAAGTACCAAAGTATACATTTGAATACATTTAAAGTATCCTTAGTGCATGTTTGTTACTGACAAGTTTTGATTCCACTAGCAAACATTTCACTCTGTTCTTTCATAAGACCCCCAAACCACTGCTCATTCTCTGTGTTCTGGTTTCTGTACGTGCAGTCTGTTATTTCCACTTGTACTGCTTTGAGTAGGTCAGTCCAGAGGTTTGGTGGGCTGCACCAGACTTATTCTGAAACAGCCATCATGCATTTTTTGATAATATTTGAAATTACTTTAGTAACAGTTCATTAAATCCAGCAACAGGTGGTAGGGGAGACTTTGATTCTGGCTTATCTTTCTTGTCAGGATGTACAAGTCTGTGGTGAGGCAGCAGGGCAAAGAAATTAAAACAGTCCCCCATCTTCTCAGGATTCATCAGCATGTCATAGCTGTGAAGTAACTGCTCACGAGTTGCTGTGTCACCTGAATTCTGCAAGAGCACCTGGAAAAAAAAAAAAGGCAGGTTAGAGCCCCTCCTGCATTCCTATGAATTCCTGCATACTTGCAATCCCTTCTTGCATCCTTTTCACTTAACAGTGCTGTGATGGTTGGTAGAACTGGTGAGATCACTGGTGGTGACCCACAGCCCATATACTGATGCAAGTTTTGCATTAAGTGCTCCTAAATATAATATGATCAGTTTACTTTCAGGGATCTGGAGTAACTTACATCTAGCAGAAACAATGTGCTGATCTCACACCAACATGCTATTTTGAACAAATTCATTGTAAAACCAAAGATTTTTACTAGAGCTCTTGTGCTGCTTAAGAGCATTGCTTGTGGACTGGGAGAGCTCTGCAGCTGTGAACACTCTCGTACCTGCAGTCGGAGGTCAATGCCCATGTTCCTTAAAAACTCCCTCTGTTTTATAGGGCCTAACGTAGCTGTTTTTCCCTGGGCCATCTTTCGAAGGTAGCTGAAATCAACATCTGCTGTCAGGTCTGCTGTACCTGGAGCACTCAGCACATCATGAAGTTTGTGATTACGGAAACCCTGGAAATGAAATTGGAAGATTACACCCAGCTGTAGTCCAAACCATCATAGCTGGAGACAGCAAAATTAAGCTGTGCCTTTGAGTGGTGACAATAGCAAATTACACATGGAAAATTAAAGATAAATGTAGCAAGAGCTCAGATTACCCTTTTCATCTGACAGAAACCTTTCTGGGTACTGATTAAACAGGAATTACCCAGTTCTATGCAGTTTTTGCACTTATGCCCACTAGGAAGTTTATCTTACAAGAACCTAATGATCAAAGATAACAGAATCTTTTGGCTTACTGCTGCAGGGCAAATGCCTTACCCGGAACGTGTCAGTTTTGGTTCCATCGTGGCCGTAATCTGCGACCAGAGCGGCCCCACCATCCTTCTCTATCCGAGAGGCCAGCCTCTGCACAATGACACCAGCCTCAGGACACACTTCCACGTGGTCTCTTGTTTCTTCTGGCTAGTGCACAGTTCAAAGACCAGAACACCTGTATTAGCAGACAAGCAAAAGGCAAGTATCCCCCACACCTGGTGTCTTGGGGCTGTTGCTCTGCTGGGACACGCAGGTACAGGAGGTGCATTCTAGGCTACCTACAATGGCTTGAGCTAGTTTATACTATCACTCATTCTCATTTAGTATTTTCTGAGTGCTGGATTTCAGTACTCTCTTCAATAACCTGTAGTGAAATGCAAATTTTTCTACCAAGAATATCTGTATCAGGTGACACTTCCTTACTGTAGTACTTAAGAAAAATAGTGCTTCAGCTGTGCACACCCTTCTGAGGCCTTCCTGTGTGAGACTCTGTAGCTCTGTTTAATCTCCAGTACTTAATTTTGTGGCTTTGAGTATCCAGTGCACTTCAGGAAGAAACCACAGCCACTTTCCATTAAAGGCCAGACAGCTGCCCTGAGTACCCTGCAGCAGGCTGAGAGCCTGGCTGAGGCAGGGCCACTCTTGAGATGGTGATGCCACACACAAAGTGGAGAACTCTGTCTGTCACTTGCTGCCACAGTTTGCTCTTTGAGGCATTTTCTGTGTTCAAGCTCCTATTTTGTGAGGTTTCATACATGTGGTAATTTTTATGCTGCAGTTTCACAGCATACAAAGCTAGAAATGTTAAGCTCTAGTCATTTATAGACTGAGAGGCCTCTTCTTGCTGTCAGAGTAACTGAGAAGCACTAAATGTACTTGAAAGAGTCAATAAAGGTGTAAGGATGAGCTCTGGGGGGCATAACCTCACCTGAATGAAGTTTTGTGTTGCAGGGGTCCTGGATGGTGACAGGACAAACCGCAGCTGGTCAGGAACTTCTGGGTCAATATCAACCAACACCTCGCGCCAGCCTTTCTCTGTTCGCTGTTCAATGAGCCCAAAGCACTCAGGTTACACTCAACAGGTACCACAGTATCTTATTCATTTCATTGAAATAATATGTCAAGCCTTTTCACAAATACATTGTTAACAACTATTACTCATTCTTATTTAATTCCAGTAACTACCTTAGAAAAAGCTTGTGGTGCAGTCTCATGTGCAGAGACAACAAATACAGGTTTAATTACACTTAAAAGGAATGAATGATGCTCTGAAGAAACATGCTGCCTCTTCCATTGGGAGTGCCACATTTAACTTATGAAAATAAAAGATTTTATTCTACTGGTGACTATCATAAATTACCTACTTCTGAATCGTATCTAGCCTCTATTTTGCTGCTCTCATCACTATTCAAGTGAAAGCCCTTCAGTCTTTTGTTAGCAGTATTACAGAAAATCGTGTGGAAATTACAAGCTGTGTTAATGCAGCATAAGGAATAAAAAAACCTGAAACTTTGAGAGTTTTCTCAGCAGAGAGAAATCCTTAGCTTTCATCAAGTTTTTCCATTCAAAAATAATTACTAATTTTACTGAATTTAATAATTCAATTTTTAGCTGAATTAAGCCTTATTTGTCCAACTCAGTTGGAATTATTTCATCACCAGAGACAGGGCATGTGACTTCTTTGGCACCTTAATTCTGCTCTTCCTCAAGGAGAAAAAGTGTTTAAGCAGATGGTCACAATTAAAATAATAATCTTGCTATACCTGAAACTTATGTATTGGCAGGGCATCAAAGAACTCATGTGCTAGATAAAAGCTGTAACCTGTGGGAAGGTAAAAAAAGAATGCATTAAATTATTAACACTTAACAGCTTCCAGTTTAAAATATTTTTATGATTTTTAATGAATTAAGCTAGTTAATGTGGTTGTGAAAAAATTATAATTACTTCCAGCTTGCACACATTAAAGATACCATTTCTACAGCTAGCTCTAGCTACCAATCCATGAATTTTAGATCATTATCTTGTGAAAGAAGATTCAGGCAAAGCCAGTAAAGTGTTTTTTTTTTCCCCCATGAAAAGAACAAGTCAAATATAGGAAATTGAGTAGCTATGCCCAAATGAAGGTAGACAAAATAGATGGCAGTGATGAAAATGAACCAAGATCCTGCCTCAGACTCACATGTAAGAACAAATATGTATATAACTACTTTTCTGTCCAGTGTGAAGGTTAGCAGAGATGCCCTCTGCTATCAAAAGCTGTCAGTGAAGGAAGGGCACCATCCCTTTAACGAGGCACTCAAGCTCCTTACCTGGTGGCACATCTTGAATGCCTCTGTACCAAAAAATGGGAATTCCAGTCTTGCTAATGCCTTTCATGTAAGCAGACTCATCCTCAGGGCTTGGCTGCACCTTCCCTCCTGTCAGCGTCACTGCTTGGATCTCGCTGAGTTTGGGGCTCACTTCTACCAGGTGAACAGAGACATCACATTTACTAAGGACAGAGGAGAGCTGCTTGAAGACCTATAAAGGCAGATGACTTCTATTAGGTGCAGTTTTGTGCTGTGTACATTAAAGGTATAAGTATTAACTTTTCTTCTCACTATTTACTATTCACTATTTACTATTCAAGGTAAAAGACTTTAGTTGGCTTTCACTAACAATCTCAGTGAGAGAGACTGCATTTTGCTCCTCCAGTAGGAAGTGTGAGTTTCTTCATAAATCTTAATAAAGGACAACAACATGAAAAGCTCATTTGGAAGACTAGTAGCAGCTCCTCTAAGACCTGTAGAAGGTCTAGCATTAGAAGAGAAATGGTTCAGTTTTCCCTGCCACCTTGAAGAAGTGTTTGATATCCCACATTTCACTATTTTTATTAACATATGTAAATAGAATAAAAGTTCTTATGTGGTGCTAAGTCCCATTAGCAATCTGTTTATGAATCAGCAGCATTTTAATTAAGACAGCCATGCAGGCATGACTGAACACAAAGCATTAACTCAAAAGAAATAAGGCCCTGAAATGCCCAAAGGAATTAACACAGTTTCATTCTGTGTTATTGTGCTCCCCCATTCTCTTCCTTACACTAAGGTCTCCATCTCAATTACACACAGCAACACTTTCCTAGATGGTTCTCAGTTTGAATAATGTTTCCCTACACAGAAATAATTTACAGTGGAATATTCCTGCCCTGCCCTTCTATCCAGTGGTGTTTGGAAGGTCACAGATGTGTCTGTGCAGTGTGCACATGCTGGTCCCAGTCTGCTTCCACCTGAGAGCCCTGGGCCCAGAAACTCCTCCACTCTAATCAGAGCCTGAGCTGCCACCCTGACTGAAGTGATCTGGCTACCAGGGAAGGGTAAACCCTGGCAGTAAAACATCCTCCCTTCAGATTTCACCATAGCTGTGGAATACAGCCAGAAGCAGAGAACAGCAATGTTCTCACCTACCCGCAGTACGTCCTCGGTGAGGGTGCCCCGCCCTGGGCCCAGCTCCACCAGCTGCAAGGTGCTGGGTTTGCCCATGGCCATCCATTCACTGATGTACCATATTCCTATTAGCTGACAGTGAGAAACAGCACACAGGGTTACACTAACAACTTCAGCACTCAGGGAAAACCATGCCTGCCTTTTGTCTGCCAATAACTGAGATTACACAGCAACATTCTGTCTTGATATTTTAAAGTTAAGAAGAATTATGGTACATAACATCACATTCTTGTCTTTGAGTATTAACATTGGTCACATTGGTCATTGGTTGCTGTCAGCTCAGCAGAAGCAACTCTCCATCAGTAAATGTGAGGAGTCTGTTCTGGCTGGAGCAAGAAATTTCACCTAAATGCAGGTCACTGTCCAGGTACCTTTGGACAAGTGTTCTTCCTGACAATGCATTTACCAAAGCATCACTGAGAACAGGATTTAGCCAATCTTCACTTCTGGAAGCAATACACAAACCAGAGTGAGCCAGACCAAACTCTGGAGATTATTTTTGAGGAGAGTTTTCACACTGGAAAATCACCATAACTCTTTTTATTTATAAGCAAGTTCTGTATTACAGTAAAGTGTTACTAAGCACAGATGGTGTTTCAGACAAAGGACTTTCAGAAAAACAAAACTCCCTTTCCTCCTTCAAAACCAATTTTTCTCTTGGGAAATAACCTGAACCATATCACTGCTACTCCAGTATTTTGACATTGATAAAGTATCTAAACACTGGCTTGGAAATCAGTTGGGATGGAAACTGGAAGGGACCACATTGGGCCACCTGGACCACCCTTCCTGTTCAAGTAAGTCATCCTAGAGCACATGGCACAGGATTGTGTGCAGATGGTTCCTGAATGTCTCTAGTGAAGGAAACTCCACAACCTCTCCGGGCAGTCAAAGTGTCACTGCACAGTAAAGTTCTTCCTCATGTTCAGGTGGAGCTTCCTGTGCATCAGTTTCTGCCCATTGCCTCCTGTGTTATTGCTTGGCAGCACGGAGCAGAGCCTGGCTCCATCCTCCTGGCCCCTCCCTTCAGATGCTCACAGACATTGATGAGGTGCCCTCCCAGGGCCTCTTCTCCAGGCTGAACAGGCCCAGCTCCCTCAGCCTTTCCTCATTAGAGAGATGCTCCAGAGCCTCAATCATCTTTGTTACCCTGCACTGGAGCCACTCCAGGGGCTCCATGTCTCTCCTGTCCTGAGGAGCCAGGACTGGACTCAGCACTGCAGATGTGCCTCACCAGGGCTGGGCAGAGGGGCAGGATCAGCTCCCTTGAGCTGCTGGCACTGCTCTTCCTAATGCACCCCAGGATTCCATTGGCCTTCTTGGCCACAAGGGCTCACTGCTGGCTCATGGATGGCTTGTTGCTCAACAGGATTCCAGCCAGGCCCGCGTGGTTAAAGTACAAGTAACTAAGGACGCGAGGAGCAGCGTTACCTCTCCGAACACCTGGCTTATTTCGGGCGAAGTGATGAAGTCCCCGCTCTCGCCGACGCCGCCGCGCCGCGTGTAGTAACCCTGCGAGGGGGAAGCGGCCCAGGGCCCACGGTGAGCGTAGGCCGAGGCACAGCCCCCCCTGCCCGGCCCGGCCCGGGCGCACCTGCCCGGGGTTGGTGAGCGCCTCCCGCATGTACTCGGCCACCGTGACCGGCCCGCTGGCCCGCAGCTTGCGCGCCAGGTGCCGCAGCATCGCCCCGGCCCCGCCGACCGCCTCCGCCTCGCCCTCCGCGCCCGAGCAGAGCCGCGCCGCCGCCGCCGGAGCTGTGGGGAGAGAAGGGGAAAGGAGGGCTCAGCGGGGCAGCCCCGCGAAGGGCGGGAGGGAAAGCGGGGACAGGCGGCGCTCACCATGGGGAGCGGCGGCGGGACGGGGCAGCCGCCCGCGGCCCGTCAGGAGCGCGCGGCGAGCGAGCGGCAGCACCATGGCAGCGGCTCCCGCTTCTCCCGCTCCTCCTCCTCCTCTTCCTCCCCCTCGTCCTCCTCCTCCCCTCCCGGTACCCGCCGGACGCGCGTCAGGCGTGTGCGCGGCAGCGCTTCCGGCGGGCAGCCATGGCGGCCGCGCTCTGGGACTTCGGCCTGGGGGAGCGGAGGAAGGCGGGCGGCGACAGCGACGAGGAGGAGGACGACGACGGCGATAAAGAAGCAGGAGGCGGAGATGCGGGAGGGTTCACGCTGGAAGAGGTGCTGCGCCTCGGCGGCACCAAGGTAAGGGAGCGCGGAAGGAGCGGGAGCACGTGGCGGCCGGGACCCCCATTCCGGACGGGCCCTTGCGGGGCGCGGGGTGTGCGGGGCACACGGAGGTGTTGGGAACAAGTTCTGTGCTCAGGGGATGGTGAGGCACCGGCACAGGCTGCCCAGAGAACTTGTGAATGCCCCATCCCTGGCTGCTGGGACTCTGAGCATCCTGGCCTAGGGGAAGGTGGCCCTGCCCATGGCAGGCGGGTTGGAACTTTATGGTTTTAAGATCCCTCCTAACCCAAACCATTGATGGATTCTGTGGGGAAGCCTTGGGAGTCTTGGCAAACCTTGCTCGTGACACATGTGCCCTGTCTCCGCAGCAAGATTACCTCATGCTGTGTGCTGTGGATGAGGAGAGCGAGATGGTGGACGGTGGCAAGAAGGACACGATCGATGACCTGAAGGAAGGGGAGCTGGAGGCGTTTGTCAGCTCCCTGGGGCTCAACAAGTATGCAAAGAGTTGCCTGGTGGTGGAGGGGGATGAGGATGATGATGATGATGGCAGCAAGGAAAAAGAGAAGCCTCCAAAGAAAGAGAAAAGCAAGAAGGAAACAAATCGTCCTTCACTAGAGGGGAAGAAAGAAAAAAAAGGAAAGGAAAAAGCAAGCAGCGTGAAAGACAGCAAGAAAAAACAGACTGGTGGTGATCAGGGCCAGCAGCCTTCCACAAAGAAAGAAAGGCTGGAAGAAGATTTTGAATTTCATGCTAGGCAAGCAATCCTGATCAAACCAGGGGGCAAGTGGTATGATATGGAATACACCAGTGAATTCTCTCCAGAGCCACAGAATCAGACACTTTTGTCCAAGTACAAGGTCCTGGCCCAGAAGCTGTATGAACACGAGACAGACCTGTTTAAGAATAAGACAGAGTATCAGAAGGGGGCCTCTTCTGCATGGATTAAAACTGTTGTGTCCTCGGGTACTTTGGCTGACAGGATGGCAGCAATGACCCTTCTCATCCAGGACAGTGCTGTCCACAGTCTCCAATTTGTTGAGAACTTGATAAACCTCATAAAGAAAAAGGGCAGCAGGCAGCAGAGCCTTATGGCTTTGGATACTTTCAAGGAGCTTCTCATTACAGATATCTTACCAGACAATCGGAAGCTGTGGTCCTTCTCCCAGCGACCCCTTAACAGCATAGTGCAGATGTCGAGTGGCAACAAGGACTCACGAGACAGGCGGCTGATCCTCTGGTACTTTGAGCATCACCTGAAGCTGCAGATAGCAGAGTTCGTGCAGGCCTTGGAAACACTGAGCCACGACTGCCTGACAGCCACGAAATCCCGGGCGCTGGCAGTGTCCCACGAGCTGCTCTGTAACAAGCCTGAGCAGGAGAAAGCTCTGCTGGTTCTGCTGGTGAACAAACTGGGTGACCCTCAGAACAAGATTGCCACCAAAGCCTCCTACCTCTTAGAGACGTTGCTTCACAAGCATCCAAACATGAAGGGAGTGGTGTGCAGTGAGGTGGAGAGGCTTCTGTACCGCTCAAATATCAACGTGAAAACTCAGTATTATGCCATCTGCTTTCTAAATCAGATAGTCCTCAGTCATGAGGAAAGTGCACTGGCTAACAAGCTGATAACTCTGTACTTCTGCTTTTTCCGGAACTGTATAAAGAAAAAGGATGTTGAATCCAAAATGCTCAGTGCTCTTCTTTGTGGGGTAAACAGAGCTTACCCTTACGCTGAGACTGGTGATGAGAAAGTGAAAGAGCAAATGAACACCTTGTTCAAAGTTCTGCATCTTGTGAACTTCAGTACCAGTGTCCAGGCCCTGATGCTGCTGTTCCAAGTGATGGACTCTCAGCAGACTGTGTCGGACAGGTACTATACAGCGCTGTACAAGTAAGTGGCAGGTTTGCATTTTGATATACATTTCATTTAAATTTAAATTTCATTTTAATGGTAGTCACCATTAATTTAAAGTTCTGGAAACACTTTGCTTTTAAGATCTTCCTAGTTTTGTGTTTTGTTGGCTAGAATTCCTGATGTTTTGTAGGAGATGGAAGAAAATGCTTATGATTTCTTTGTTTTAACATGAGGATAAAAACAAAAAACAGTGATGGGTCCTGAGAACACATGTGCATTTCATCCTTTGCCACTCTTCTGGTGGCTTGCTTTACTTGCAGATGTTGTTTGAAGCTAATTGATAACTATTCCTTTTGAAATCACTTTTACAGGTACTAGCCTGTAAAGTAATTAGGCCTGTAAATTAGGCTTGTAAATAGCCTAAAATGTTGTTTCCTTTTTTTTGTCCTTATTTTGAGGAGGAGAAGTATTATCTTAATTTTTTTAGATTATTTAATTTGTGTAGGTGGAAAGTTTTGTGTTATAAAAATACTTCTTTTTTCTTGTCCCAGCTGATTGTTTAGATTCTTTATAGGATCCTTGCAGGCTTCTGTTTTAGATGACCAAGGGGAAGCTATTGATTTTTTTATAAAGGGAATTCAGGTTCCCTGAATGTGCAGTGTATTTAAGGGTCTTACTGTGCTTGGCAGCCTGCAAAAAAATTGGAGCAGAAAATGAACTTGCCAGTACAAGTGTTTGATCTGTGATGATCAAACAAGTGATCTGTGCTGATTTTTAACCATTTGCTTTCTTTTTTTAAACAACTAAACAAAGCAGATTAGTTTCTTAAAACTGAATGTCTCAAATTTTGAAACCATTTTCAGTTGAACACAGTTTTTTTATTTTCTTGGAATATTTTGTTTACCAAGGCAGTTTTGGTTTTTTTTGTTTTTTTTTTTTTTTTAATCTTCAGTGTTTCGTATATATCCAGAAATATTACACAGCTCTTGACAGTTCAGGATTGAAATTAATGATATGGAGTACTGAGGAGCAAACTATTTTTTAGGGACTCTGAAAAATGTAGGTAATTGTTGTTAATAGCAGTTGTTCCCCTGTGTGCATTGTGACAATCAGCAAAATTTCTCCTGTGTATCCTACAGGAAGCTTCTAGATCCTGCCTTAGCAACGTGCTCCAAGCCATCCATGTTTCTAAATCTTGTCTACAAATCTCTGAAGGCAGATGTCGTGTTGCGGCGTGTGAAGGCCTTTGTGAAAAGGCTGCTTCAAGTCACTTGTAGACAAATGCCTCCCTTCATTTGTGGAACCCTGTACCTTCTGTCTGAGCTTCTGAAAGTAAAACCAGAGTTAAGGGCCCAGTTACAGGATCACATGGTATAGGATGGTTTCTTTATCTCATTACTTTTTCAATAAGCACTTTTTCCTCACCTGTCTTTTAGTAACCGTTCGCTAACATGTTACTTGAGATGGGGAGGGACCATTGTAGTTGTGTGTTCTAAGCAGTAAAGCTCTATTTTAAGTGCTATATCAAGGACAAAAATCTGTATTTCTTAAACAGCAACCATCGTTTGTTTAAATTTTTATAAGTAGCTCAAGAAGTTTATGTGTGTTTTTCTAAAAAATCAGAGTAAATATGGAAAGGAAAAGCTGTTTGCTAATGGTTTTTGTTTTTTAGGGGTCAGATGATGAGGAGTGCTTTAAGGATCAAGAAGAGGCTGAAGAGGATGAGGAAAAATTTGTGGATGCTGACAAAGAAGTAGGAGATGAAAAGAAAAGCACAATGGAAAATTCTGCTAAAACAAACAATTCAAACTCATCAGCCTCGTGGGTGCATCATCTGAATATGGGAGGTAAATTGGCAAGAAAATACATAATTTAACAGCTAAAAGTCCATAACAGGGACATGTTGGTCAAGAGTTGTTGTAAGATTAAGTGATTAAAACATTATTTTAGTTTTTAAATTTAAGTTTGGTTGAAAGCAACCACTCAGAGGAATTTATCTGTTACCTCAGCAGTGATGAGACTCTTGAGTAGTGTATTTCAAGGGCAGCTGAATACAGCCTTTTCCTGCTGCCAGATGAACCCTAGCCTGTCCAGCTGGGAGTGATGGGCAGCATTACTGCTATGGGGAATTGAGAATAATACTCTGGTAAAGTTGCCTGAGAAAATTTGTTTTGCTCCTGTCCACCCCACAGGCAAGAAGGGTGAAGCTTCCTATGATCCTCTACACAGAAGTCCTTTGTACTGTGGTGCTGAAAGTACAAGCCTTTGGGAACTGAAGAAGGTAGGACATTCTTGAATTGCTGTTGTTGAGTTTAAAAATGAGGCCCTTGTATGAAGAGAGGACAAAGAACTTGGTTATTCTTGAAGTAGCTGAAGAGAGAGGTTAAAGCTGACACGTTGTTTAGCTTTAAGCTTGTATGTGTTCCATACAATATTGATATTCTTGAGTGGGGAATAGAGATTTTTTTAAGTGGGGATTTGGACAATAATAATATTTTTTGGCTATTGGATCTTAGCTTTGATCATTAAAGCTTTTTAGTGTTGACTTAAATAAAATTGTGAGTGAAAATGTATTTAATGCAAATAAAAGATTGGAACTTGAAGTTCTTCAGTTGTTAAAGTGTTTCATCAGTCTTGCATGGCTATGTGTATGTCTGTTATTTAGTAAGTCACAGAGTGGTCTTACAATGTATTTTTTAATTAGAAATAAATGAATGACTCATGTTTTTCAGCTTTCTGAACATTTTCATCCGTCTGTGGCCTTGTTTGCAAAAACAATTCTAGAAGTAAGTGCTTTTGCTAGCTTGTTGCTTTGAAGTTTGATATTTTATGTCAGGTATCTTTTGCCATTTGAAAAAATATATTACAAAGTCTCCTTGCAATTTGTGGGTAACTAGCAGCTCTGCAGAACTCTTATCATACTCTAAAATGCCAAGCTTTTCATGGAATGACAATGTTATATGTAAAGGAGACTGCTAACAAAAGTTTTAGTTTTGTAGAAATGTAGGTATTATATAATGCTTAAAGCTTTATTAGAGGTTTTTTAATATCCTTTTATTTAATTTTTTTATTTAAATATGGGAAACCCTACTACAGGAACAAATTCTTTTTTAAATACTGTTGTATGCAAAAACCACTCCAACTTTCACAGATATGTATTTAAAATATTTATTTTTCATTTGAATATATGGTATTGAAATGATATTGAGTATTAACTGCTGTTAGCACGGTACATTGCAAGGCAGTTTATCACTGAAACAAAACAAAGGAGTTGTGGTTTAGTTAAGCAAATAGTGAAATTGCAAAAAGAAGGATCTGATCAGGGTTATGTGGTATAGTATCCCCAAGTCTTTATCTTTTTAAAGTATGTTTTAATGTTGTTCTTGAACTGATTGAGTCCTCTGTGTTTAGATGGTGTCTTTCTAAAATGGAGAACTTAATGGTTTTTGTCTTTTTCCTTCTTTCAGGGAAATCACATTCAGTACTCTGGTGACCCTTTGCAGGATTTCACGTTAATGAGGTTCTTGGATCGCTTTGTGTACAGAAATCCCAAGCTCAGCAAAGGCAAAGGTAGGCACCTCTCTGTACCTGTGATCCTGGTTATAGGTGCTCTCTGAATTGTCATTCTCTCAGACTGGCCTTGTCGAGTATTTGGGGTGCATGTGGTGGAACAGAGGAGTGGGGTCAGTCTTCAGGGCTGTGGGAGAGATGTCTGCTGAGAGCCAGCTGACCCAGAGCCAGCTGACAGCCACATCCTGCTGGCCCTCACACCTGCAGGGCAGAAGTGCTCCCTTTGCAGGAATCAGCAAGGGATAGGGAGATGTGAACACTATAGAATGGTTGAGGCTAGAAGGGACCTGTGAAGTCGTGGGCTCAGGCAGAGACACCTAGAGCAGACTCTCCAGATGGCTTTTGAATGTCTCCAAGAGTGGAGACTCCACTGCCTGTCTGTGCAATCTGTGCCAGTGCACAGTTGTGCTCACAGTGAAAAAGTGTTTCCAGGTGTTCAGGTGGAGTCTCCTTCATCAGTTTAGTGACCATCACTTGATTCTCTCCAGTATGCCCATGTCTGCCTTATACTGGAGAGCCCAGACCTGGGCACGGGGCTCCAAGTGTGGTCTAACAAATACCAGGAAAACCATAGCCTTCTTTGCTGCAGGGACACAGTGTTGGCTCACAGCCAACTGGGTATCCACCAGGACTATGAAGGTGTTCTTAGCCAAGCTGTTTCCAGCTGGGCAGCCCCAGTGTGTTCTGGTACCTGGGGTTGTTCCTCCTTCAGTGCAGGACTTTGCTCTTCCCCTTGGTAAACTGCAAGAGGTTTCTGTCAGCACATTTCTCCAGCCTCTGGAGGTCATTATGGATGGTAGCACACCCCCCTGGTCTGTCAGCTGTTCCTAACAGTTCTGTATCAATAGTCATTAAATTAAAATTCTCTCTGATTTATATTCTGATACAGAAAACACCAGCAGTGTGGTAATGCAGCCAAAGAAGAAGCAGTTTATGAAGGATATGCAGAATCTTGCAGGTAAGTCTGCCCCTTAAATCAGTTAAGATTATGATGACTAAAAAATCCTTAGTTGGTTGATGTAGATGTGTCATCTGTACTGTCTATACTTAGCAGTATATATATACTGTTTGTCTTAGCAATAAAAGAAAGTCCCATCCATCAGGAGTGCAATGGTCATGCCTCCTGTTCAGGATCAGACCTCATCTTCTTGTAAAGATGTATGGAATCTTCACAGATGGAACTTTGGATCTGTTGAATCATTTCAAGAAAAAATTATGTAGAGATAGTCATTTATTCTATAGCTATTTTTATTCTGTTTATTATGATTGAAAAATGGCTTGAAAGACCAGAAAAATGGATCTATATGATTACTTAAATCACATTAATTTCTTTCATTAAATGATGTGGATTACTCTATACAATACCACGGCTGCAGTTGTTATTAGGAAGAGTTTGGCCCTGTTATTTTGCTAAGAGTCTTCCTGCCTCCAGAAATAAGCTGCCTTTTGTCCAGTCCCACTCTTTCTACCAATCAAGAGTAGGATTTAGTTTAAAAACCAGCAGATAAAAAACCAGAGCAAACTATCAGTAAAACATGCTACTTGAGGACAGAAGAGGTACAGTGTCACTGTAGCATTCCCAGGGATGTGCTTTTACACCAACTTTCAGTCTGTTGTGTTGCAGAGGTTTTAGTTATGTAGATTAGTAAGCATTGATGTACTTTTATGGTTGGTTTTACAGCTCTTAAAGCTGAAAACAGAAATTTTAGCCTATACACTTTGTCACATTTTTTAGTTTATTCAGTTTAAGGAGCAATTTAGAAGCAATTCTGTCCTGAGGAATATACTACTAATAAATAAATAAAATAGTGATGTTAGTTTAAAGATTAAAGAAAAGCATCTTAAAAACCTGCCCCTGTCTGAAAAGTTCACAGTGGTTACACTGGAGATGGCTGAAACTCAGATTACACATATGAAGTCTTCTGTACAAAGAAGTCTTTTTATATGGTCAAAATTGCTTTCTGTGTTGGTCTGAAGAGGTTTTCAGATAAGCTCCCTATTGTTGAATGGATGACACCATGTGTCTGCTTCTATCTGTGTGTGTTGCTTAACCTCTGGAAAGAATAACCAACATTTCAACTTGGGGTAAAATCAGTTCTTTTTTTTCTTTTTGCAGTCAACAGTAAGGAATTCCGGGCCAAAGATGAAAGCAAAATCCCAGTGGATGAAGTGTTCTTTCACAGGTAATGGAATACTTGTTGTTTTTTTCAATGCAATGCCATTAAAACCCACTGCATTTTGTAAGTACTCTCTGGTATTTCAAGGATTTGCAAATTTTGATTCATTTGAATGACTTAGTGCTTTTCTTGGACATAATTTTAACATTTGTCAAAAGTGCTTAGGAAAGAATATCACCTATGAAGAAAGGCAATTGGGGCTTGTAGTTTAAGTAAATTTAGTAAGCTGACATTACAATAGAGAAGTCTTAAGTAATGAGTAATGATGAATATCTTGTGGATTGTAATTCTTACACATTAGAGGTATATATAATAAAAGGTGGAATATAGCTTGTTTATGTTATTAACATCAAAGCTTATTAGAATGGAACAAAGCAAAAGAAAGAGGAGCTACTTTTGAGAGTATTTAGATTTTTATTACTTATAGTTCTTTCTGTTTCTTTGAATTTCCTTTGAGATTATGATATAAAAATGCAGTTGTAGTACTAAAATTGAAGTGATATGCATTTGGCAAAAATTTGTTTTTATTAGATCAAAATATGGATTACCTGTGTCTCCTTAGCAAATTATTATTTGAATTAACTTCATTTATTATAACTTAATTGATACAGTAATATTGAGGAATATACTGCTAATGAATAAATAAAATAGTGGTATTAGTTTCAAGATTAAAGAAAAACATCTTGAAAGTGTGCCCCTGTCTGAAAAGTTAACAGTATTGGTACATTGGAGATGGCTGAAACTGAGATTACACATTTGAAGTCTTCTGTACAAAGTACTCTTTTGTATATGGTCAAAAGTGTCTTCTGTGTTTGGTGGTTCTTTAACATTAAATGAAGGTGAAAATGGCTGACAGAAGATAAAACTAAGACCCAAAAGAAGAAATATGTGAGAAAATTTAATAAAACTTGATGGGTGAATGTCTTCTTTATTTTTTCTCAATTATATTCAAGTTGAATTTGATCCTTTCTTCTTTCTCAGTCTAAGGCAGTTTTTTACATCTGTGTTGTGTTTTTTAATAAATTCATTATGCTGAAAATAACTTCTGCCACCTTTGGCCAGTGAAATTTCATTGTTTTAAGTATTATAGTAGTGATTGATTTTTTGATAAACAAAGGAAGTACAAGTCTCTTGATTTTAGATGTGTATGAAACCATGACTTAGAATTTTCAGCTGGCAACATACATTGGAATCAATTTGCAGATTCTTTAATAAAAAAGTCATAAAGATCATCCCCTGTAATTTTGTGTCTGTTGTTTCAGATTTTATTCAAAGTTTGATAAGAAGAGAGAGAAGCAAAAGCGTCTGGATGATGAAGAAAGTGTGGAAGATGTGGATGATGATGAATTTGAAAGAGCATTGGGTAAGGCTATATTCTTCCTTGCAGTAACTATCCCAGTATTCCCAGATTTTTCAAATTACTAATTTATGCTTTTTATAGTTCATATTGTGTAAAGGAGCCAGATAGAGGAATATGGCAATGGGAGAAAACTGGCTTTCCAGTTGCTCTTTGTGCTACTGCCAACAGCAGTTCCTGCTATGATTTGTGTGAGCTGCCTGGGTGGCTGTTTGGAAAAGAGGCCTTGCTCCCACCACTGCAGTAGTCTGCTTGTTTGAGTGGCTGGGAATTTTCTGATTTTGATCCTACACTCATGAGTGGCAGTTCATGCTCTTTTGATCTTTTCCTAAGTCTGAGTAACCTGTTCTAACAGCATGTAACATTTGCCTCTATTTTTCTTTACTACCTAGCCTTTTTCAGTCTTGCTTACAGTTTCTCTCATAGTTTCTAATGTCTTTCATGAGGTTATGAGTTCAGAACAGTCATTGGCAAACTTCTGCAGTAGCCTTAGCTCTTCCTGTAGCATGTACTTTGCTTTGGAATAAGTGTGTGATTTGTTCCAGAATTTAAATTTGTAAGTGTACTAGAAAATGCCCATTATTTTATTATTTCAAATTTTACTTATATGTATTGAAAAAAAAATCCAGTTAAATCTCCATAACTGTTTTGTACAGTATTTTCAGAGAATTCTACATTCTTTTGTCAGGGTTTTTAGTGACTCAATTAGTGTGGTCTTAGTTACAACAAGAATTTGTTACTAATTGCATTTGTCTTTTATTTTTAGTATCTCCCATGAGAATTTGCTTCATAAATTCAGAAGCTTCAGATAATGACCCTGTATCTGAAAATTAGATATTTTGCAATGCTAGAATCCTAGAATAGCTTGGGTTGGAAGGGACCTTAAAGATCACCTCATTCCATCCCTCCTGCCATGGGCAGGGACACCTTCCACAAGACAGATTGCTCAGAGCTCCATCCAGCCTGGCCTTGAACACTTCCAGGGATGGGGCATCCACAGCTTCCCTGGGCAGCCTGTTCTAGTGCCTTACTACCCTCACAGTAAAGAATTTTTTCCTAATACCTAATCTAAACTCTTTCAGTGTGAAACCATTCCCCCTTATTCTGTCACTGCATGCCCTTGGAAAAAGTCCCCCTCCAGCTCTCTTGTGGCATCCTTTAGGTACTGGAAGGCCACAGTAAGGTCACCCTGAAGGCTCCTCTTCTCCAGGCTGAACAACATCAATGGTAGGAGAGGTGCTCCAGCTCTCTGGTCGTCTCCTCTGGACTTGCTCCAACAACTCCATGTACCTGCTGGATGCAATGACTTGCATATTTCTTTGTAGTAATAACATTTTAACATTTTTTCTTTCTCCCTAGATTCTTTTGAAGCTGCTGATAATGCCGTTGTTGACCAGGATGACCTTGATTTTGCTGGGTAAGACTTCAGATTAGTTCTTACTCCTCTTGTCTTAATATCTGTATAGAGTTTTACTCTGTGAAACTAGGTAGACCTTTTTCAGAATGATTTAGAATATCACCTTGCAAAAAATCAGCAATATCAGATTTACACTGAGTAATGCAGGTTTTCTGCATGTCCTGTAATAGTCCCAGAGTGATGACTTTGGGATGCTTATAGTCCTTCAATTAGACTTGCAGTATTGGATTGTCTTAATTAATTAATTAATTGGTTATTTTATACAATGAAGTGACCCAGTAAGCAGTGTAAAATCTTGTTTTTCATTGTCTCAGGTTTGTGTTTGAGAATTACCAAGTACAAAAGGAAGCAGAATGAGGCATAATGGCATTGCTGCCATAAGCACTGGCTGTAACTGGACCTTATGCAGTTAGGATCACAGCTTTGTGAGATCCAGAGTCACAGAGCTCAGTTCTCCTGCAGTCAGCACTTCCAGTAATCATAACATCATTTAAGTGGGAAAGGACCTTTAGGTTAATCGAATCTGAGTGTAAATGATTAAGCAGCTTTTATTTTACTCAAGTATCAGTAATACAGTGTTTGAATTTGCACAGAGACTTTTTCCCTTGAGGCAACAGCAAAATCAAAATCTAAACTCCTAGTGAAACCTGAAACATTTTTGTGATCTTGATTGGTGCTTAATAGAGCAGTTTGTGTTTTACAGAAAAGACTTTCTGAAAAGGAGCAAACACACAGAGGAGATAAAATACTCAAGCTGTCATTTCTGCTAATTTCAGAGTAGGATTCTCTCCAGAACTTCTGAAAATGGTTGACTTTTATAACACAACTGCCTATACCAATGTTGAAAACATACCTGAGTGTATAATACGTATATTTTAGGTCACATCCTACATTTGCAGTAGTTTGCAGTGATGTTGAACTTTCCTAACATAGTCTTTGCCAGTAGATAGATGTCATCTAGATGCAAACAGTATTTTTCCAGATGAAGTGCTAAGCTTGTTACATCTTCTTTTAGTAATATAAAAAAAAATCCCAAGGGCCGCAAGAAAGGTGAGGGATCTGGTGCTGACTGGGAGGATTCTGATGATGAAGATGACTTCAGTGATCTGGACGATGAGGAAGTCTCCTTAGGAAGTATGGATGAAGACTTTGAAGAGGATATGGATGAAGAAGGAGGTGTATTTATGGATGTGTCTGAAGATGATGATGACCTAGGTAAAGTGCCATTTGTTACTGAAAAACAAGAAGAAGCAGCTTTAAAAATAGGTTATATAATATGTAACTACATATGCAAATTCCAGTTTAGTTATCTAGGTGGGAAATTTGGCTTTTAGGCAAAGAAATGACAAGTCCTTCTCTGTACAGTGGGAATTAGACATCAAAAACTTCCAAATAAGACATGTTTCTTTCATTCTGAAAATTTATACCTGAATAACTGGCTTCAGTAGGCAGAAATATTAAAAGAGCTCAAGGAGAAAAAAAAATCTGGTAATTGATAAACTTTTATTGAAATGGCAGTCTCACAACTAACAGCTTACTCTTGTAATAGAGCTATGCACTCAATTTTTCATTACTACTGGAGTAGTAACTGATTCTTTTATCTGCATGGTTTTATTTTTTCACCTGAAAAGCACACTTTACACAGAATACAGTGCATGTGGCTGGAAAAGCAGAGATTAATGTAGTATTTCAGTGAATAACTAAAGGTCACAAGAAGGTGACTGAGGGTAGAGGAGGCAAACTGCTCATGCAATTGTTAACACAATCTTTCATGATTATTATTTCACCAAACTTGCCCCGCAGACATTCAAGGTTTACCTAATGCCTTTTGTATTCTGTGTATCATAGTATCATTCCCTTTTGGTGCTGTGAAAACAACATAGGGAACAGCACACCAAAGACCAATTTTTAATGGTCCAGCTTGATGAAATACTAGATTTGCTTGTGTGCACTGCTTTTTAAAGACTTGGACCATTATGACAAGTATGCCTAGAAAGGAACTTTAGTCTGTGCTGCACTTTAAAGACTTGTACATGGTGTGAAAATTGGAAACTGATGTATTTGGGGTTTTTTTCCTATCAGACTCAAATAATGACAAGCAACTGAAATCTGTCAGTAAAAAGGGAAAGAAAAAGAAAGATATGAATTTTGCGGGATCACTGGAAGGTAAGAAAACACTGACATTAAAGCTTAATAGAAATAAAATAGTTCAAAAACCTTTGGAATAGGGGGATTTACTACAGCAAATAGAGGGATTTACTACAGCAGATTATAACATTTTGGATCTAGGATCAGATTTGAATAAATCATAAATGAAAAGGAGGTTATCCCCAGCCAGCATAATTCACAGTAACAATCTGCTGTTGAAGAGATGAGGATTGAAGGAGGAATTTTGAAGGAGGATGAAGTTGTACTGGTGCTTTGTGCATCTGTTACACCTGATGCACAGATTTGTGTTATTTAATTCTTGGTTGGAAACTATTTTTTCTCCTTTTCTTTTAGAATGGGTGGGAAACAAAGATTTCCAACATAGCTAATGCAGATAATCTCATTAAGAAAAAGTTCTGAACATTTAAGATGTGGTAAAACTTGTTTTAGTGTCTTTGGGAGCTTGAAGTTTTGTCTCATAAGAGTAATTCTCTTTGTTTGAAGGATCCCGGCGAGGAAAGAAGAGAAAACTCCAAGATGCTGGTATACTGGCATCTGCAGAAGAGGTGAGTTTGATCAGTGCTTAACAAAAAGTGATCAAGCATTTCACCTGCTGCTTTGTAACAGAATACTAATCTTTCTTTCTTTAAAGTTTGGCTATCTGCTGGATGAAAATGCTGGCTCTAAGTTCGACAATATCGGAATGAACGCCATGGCCAACAGAGATAACGCGAGTAAGTACATGCTGCAAGTAGCAGGCAGCTGTAATGCTGAAATTCACTTCTTTCCCTTCAGGTTCTGTACGTGAAAGATGAACCACCTTTAACTGGAACACAGGGTCAGAAACCACACACAGCAGGGACAGTACCTCAGCATCAGTAAAACGTGACAGTTTTATCTGGTGACAGGAGATGCCCAGTGCTAAATATTAAGTGGGAGTAGTGGAGTGAATAAGGCTTCAGAAAAGAGGGAGAGGCTGTCCTTTGCCCTTTCACACTGTGAACAGGAACAGGCAGGATACTCTTTGTTACGCATTTGTGTGAATTCTGCTCAGGTAAAGCGTCCGTGATTCCTTGGGAAGGGAAGGCACAAGGTACTGCTGTCTTTACTTACCTACTGGACTGTCTCCTTGCAGTGTCTGTGAAGCAGAAAGCAGTTTTCCCAAAGTAATTCTAATGAATTACATGTGTATATGCTGGTTGAATAAACACTGCTCCTAACGCAAACATGTCTAGCATTAGTAAAATACAAAGCAGTGTCTAAAACTCTGAGATGGTAGGGTTTGTTTTGTGAAATAAAAAAAACACAGCTTTCTCAGAAAAAAAAGGCAGTTTGCACTTTATTAATTTTTATAAATACAGTAGTCAAGTTTTAACTTGGACATGATTGATCTGCATGCCACATCATGGTCAGAGGTATCCATGGCTCCTAAATTCTCATCTTTCCTTTTCCAGATGTCAAACAGATCCAGTGGGAAATAGAGCGGGACAAGTGGCTTCACAACAGGGATGTGAAAAGCATCATCAAAAAGAAGAAACAGTTCAGGCACAGAGGGCTGAAAAACAAGTTCAAAGGCAAGAAATCAAGACGATGAGCTTGATGTGGACATTTAAAAAAAAATTATTCTTAAATAGTTTTTATTTAATCTTTCTTACTTCAGTTCTTGCTGCTTAACCATGTCATCTGGTCATTCTCCCTTATGCCGTGAATTCCAGACCGCTCATTGGATTTGTAATAAACTGAAAAATAGGAAAATCCATGTCAGCTCTAAGTTAGACATAATTGATGAGCAGCCCCTTTGTGGCTGGTTTTATTCAGTGTATAACCCTCCAGCTCTGAGGTCTCTGTCCAACAGTCTGACACTCCAGCCATGCCTTAACAATAAAAACTTCTGCAGTGTCTCCTGGGGAAAGTTTTAAGCCATCCTAAGATACTGTTGTATATATTGAGATGCAACAGAAGCTTCAGCCATCCTGAAGCCAACAACTACAAACTCACCTTCCAGAATTGATGGAAACCTCTTCTGCATTGTGTATCTGAAATCTGACAAAAAAGATAAATCACAGTTACTATCCCAGCATATATTAAGATGAATAATTAAAGGCACTATTTTTCTAACTAGAGTTGTTTCATCAAAATTTGTTTAGATTTTGCTAGTTACAGCCACCATTAAATAATGTGATAGGAATTTATTTAAAAAAAATAATTTCAGAGACTTTATTCAGGTTACTCATACATGCAGCCTCATCATCGCAATGTTTTCTGAGCTTCCTCACAATTGTGATAACCAAGTCCTACAGCTCACAGGAAGCTGCATGCCTCTTAGACTGACATGCAGATAAACCCAGGGAAATTTTGTTTCCTTGTGCACATTTAGATGTTCACTGAGTCATTCCGTGGGCCGCTCTTGACAACCCAGTAGAAAATCACAACAGGTTTATGCTATTTAAATTATTTACAGCAGCTTGTGAAAGGATGTTAACCATTCTAGTACTAACACAAAAAAGCAGTAAAAGCCTCTGAGTTCACTGAGCTGTTACATTAGCCCACTGCACCTTATGGAACTGCAATTATAGAGAATATGCAAATGGATATAAGAATTGCAGAAAGAAGAAAAAATCCCAAAGATGAACGCCCAGCATCAAGTTACAATAGGCTGAAAACATCTGTTCTCCATATTTTTGTTACGTGTATTTTCTAATGAAAATGCAAAGATGGCTGAAATTTAAGAGCCTGGCACCATCTGGATCCTGGAAAACAAATGCAAACTAATGCCAAGGTAAAGCTCAGCTTGTACTCGGCATGAAGACCACACTGCTGCTGAAATGGGTGGGTTTTTGCCCTCCCAGCCAAAGCAGCAGCTGCCTTTTGGCTCGCCCTGACCCTGCAGGCAGGACAGCTCCTTTCCCAAAGGGACACAGGTCTATCTAACCAGTGCTGCACCCTGCAGAGCCCTGCGTGCAAAGTAAGGCTGCTGCTCTGCAGAGTCTCGTAGTAACCAAGCTGGGGCTTTGCTTATTCTTTCTGTGTTACCTGGGCACGGAATCCTGAGTCTAAGAGACTGAAGTTAAATAATCTGGGAGGTAACGCTGGCCGCCTCCTGCCAGCCGGCTCTGTCCTCAGCCTGGGAAATGTCAAATTGCAAAAGTTACGAGACCCAGACACAGCCAGGACATCCCTTCAGGGGCTCAACACCAGGTGCCTGGAATAGGACTGATCAATTCCTCCCTCATTTGCGGACAGCCTGTCTTCCTTTCAAATCCTTATCCGGCCCGGTGCTGCTACTATAACACCGGGCAGGATTCCAATTTGCTCCGGGTGTGGTGGCGTGCTGCCCCCCGAAGGACTGATTGCTCGCGGGCTTGGGTTTGTAAAGCTACACCAGCAGCTTGTTCTTCAGAGGTAAATCCTAGTGCCAGCGAGCCAGTCCTATGCGCCTGCACTCACGCCGGCCCAACTCCTGACCCCACACGGCGGCATTTCCTTACACAGCCCGAGCGGTGCGCCGTGCTCCGCGGGCACCGCCAGCGGCCCCGCACGGAGGAGCCTCCCCTGCCCGCCCCCCGGCCTCGCCGGGGCGCGGCCCCCGCCTGCCCCGCCGCACCTTGGCTGCGGTCCATGGCGCGGTAGAGCAGGAGGGCGCCGAGCAGCCCCGCCGCCTCCAGCAGCAGCAGCCCCCTCAGGACGCGCCGCGCCATGGCCGGGGCTCGGCGCCTTCCGCCGCCCGCAGCGCTGCGCAGGCGCCGCCGCTCCGCCGCCTCACGGGCCCGTCATGGCCGCTCGGGCCGCCCGGCGGCAAGCGGTGTAAATGTGAGCTGTGTAAAAATCTCAGGAAAGGGCGGGCTCTGTTGTATATTCGGCCTAATCAGAGAGAAAAGATATTAATTCATGCGGCAGGTAGCGGGTAACAGGCGAGCGCTAAGTGATGGCCAGGTGTTAGAAATACAAGTGACTTGTCGGTAGAATTGCCTTGTCAAGGTCTTTGGCGCCATATGCTTCAGTAAGCTCAGATGCAGGGAGAGTTTAATAAAGCCAGGCGAGAAGAACGGACTACTGATATTGGGCACAAAGACTTCCAGCAGAACCCCCATGATAAGGAAGAAACTGACAAAGCAAACTCAGCTTGACTGGGCAAAAGGTAATTTCTGTCAGGGGCAGATTGTGACCAACTCATGGCGACGGACCCAAGAGAACCATGGACCCACGAGAAGAGAGAGACAGCATGTTGACTGATGAGCATGAGAAGCCAGGCAATCAGTATCTAACAGAAGATAGAAGACTAATTAAGAAGGGAACTATGTCATTTGCAGCCAATGAACACTAATTCCTTAGTTTGCTAAATTATATAAATAGTAAAAACTTCTGATAGTTGGCGTGCTTGGTTTGTGGAATACCTTGGAGCACTCGGGTTTGTGCAACTCTGAAATAAATAATCAGTGTGTCTCCCAAGTGTCAGGAAAATTAATAAATTAGGCCAGAGGTTTATGTCCAAAAAGGAGACAGAGGAGTCCTGTAACTTCATTCAAATAAAGGCTATGGGCATTTCCCATGAGATCTCTCAAATTGTTGGGGGATACAGCCCCGTTTTTTATCCTAAGTTCCTGACTGCATCTCCCTCTTCCTTTTCCCCATTGGCTGAGGTACCTGAAAGGCACAGACTTCCTGAATCGCCTGCTCTATGATCCCCTCCAGTATGCACTCCCCTTTCATTATATAAAAGAAAGAGAAACCTGTTCATAATTCTATTAAGTCTTTGTTCTTTTTCTCTAAGATCAGGAATTTAACCTGGCCTTGGCTGAGCAAAGTCTGTGTTGATAGTAACATCTTCTAGAACTAAGAGTTTCTTCTGTTGCTTCTATAAGTTTTTTCTGTTGTTATCTATAAGTTGTGAGCCTCATCTACAAGCAGGTTCACATGGTCTGTTTGTAAAGACACAGTCATCTTATTCCTTGCATTTTCATTGTCTTCTATTATTCATATTGCTATTAACTCATATTATGGGACTGACTTTATTGCCAAAATAAAAGCTCTTCAGATTTTCCTTAATAGGGACTTAATTTTCTGTGTAAGATGCTTTCCCCCCCCCACCTCTGCTAGTGTTTTGTAAATTAGATATAATATTTTTGCTGCTCATTCTTACAGAGTAATTAATTTTCCAATTCTCTTTTCCCTGGTGGCTGAGTTTGCAAGAATTGCTTATACTCCATGGGGTTTCTTAGTAAAGTAATTCCTGCTCTGAGGGTTTTAAATGAACAGGATCAACCCAAGCAGCAGAAGCTTAGGGTTGTTGGAGAAAACATGGATTCAAGAAAGGAATTCATTGCATTATCATTGTAGCAGTTGTGGCTCTAACCAGAGAAGATCCTGGGTCAGGGTCTCATTTAGCATATAGAATTTGCATTGTTTGGCAAGTTCTGATGTGGAAAGAAACTGTACTGTATTTAGGGGCTTAAAAAGTATACCTGTTATGTTTGGGGTGAATTTATAGCAACTGTGAGACAGAGCACTGAACTGTAAGAGGCCAAATAAAAAAGGAGCAGGCACAAAATGTAAAATATGCAGCTTTGTTTTAAGGAGCCCAAAATCCCTTTGCCCTTTGGGTTTGGGTCCAGACTCCTGCTGGACCCTGCACAGAGGTTGTTTGTCATATCTTGGCACTGGCTTTTACTTCTCACAGAGTTTGGAAGAGTTCAGGTGTGGAGATCTCCTATGGGTTGTCTCTGACATTTAGTAACTCAGTAAACCTCTCCTGCTCAGGCCAAAGGATGAGCAGATAAAGGAAAAAAAGGGATGTCACACTGTTAAGGTTGGGCAGTTTGTGGTAACTCAGCAGGAGAATATTTTGCTAAAGACCACTGCCAGTTGTTCAGTAGGAAAGCAGGTACGCTGCTCCCCGTGGTTTGCTGGGGAATGCAGCACCTTGTTACCCGGTCGGCACTCTGGTGGAAAAGCCTGTATGCCAGGTGAAAAAAGGCAAGACTAGAGGAAAAAGAATGAAAAGGAAAGACTACTTGCCCCAGTCTGAAACTAGAAATTGCTGGGCTCCCTCTAGCCCTATGATGTGACACTCGGACCCACCAAGCCATAGTGCCACCAGGCAGAAATAGAAGTGTCAGCTCCACAGCTCCATCGCGGGGGGCGCTTCCCGACAGGGACACGGGGAGGGGGCTGTGGGTCAAGGGGAACACCCTTTGCCCTTGCCCTGTCCTGCCAGCAGTCGGCAGAGCAGCATTTGGGCAAACGGGAGTCATGGAAGCCTTGGGGGAGCTGGCTCGGAGGTGCAGCTCCAGGAACCGGCCACAGGCTCATGCTGGAACGGGATGCAGCATGGGAGGGCATGCAGCATGGGGGAGCACGCAGCATAGGAGGGCATGCAGCTTGGGGGAGACTTTACTGCAAGATGCCTTCCAGAGGGCCAGGGATGGGGAGGGATGCAGGTGTCTGGGGGAACAGCTCTTCTAGCACATGTTCTGGCATGTGCCTTACGGACACAGCTACAGGCACAGCTGGGGACGTGCACGGGCAGTGACAGTGAACAGGTGACTCTGCTTTGCCCTTCACCCAGGGCAGCGGAGAGAGGGGCAGACACTTCCCTCAGCAGAATGAGTGGAGTTTCTTGCTAATTCCTTCCTTCTCCTACCCAGAATCTTCTTATGTGTCTCTCTGTAAAAGGCAGAAAAGCTCTCATCATTTTCACCACTGGCTATGTTATGAATATATTAAAAAATTAGTAAATGCATTGTTGAATCAGTTTTGTCTCCAGAAGTGATTCAGCAAGGTCACAGTTACAAAGCTGTTGAGGATCTCATTAATGAAAAACATTACTTTGTTTATAAACATTTGAGTGCTTTGGTGTTGTCATTTGATGATTATTATACTGAATTAAGCTTTGTAATGAGAAGGCTCTGACATCTTATTTAAACCTCAGACATTTTATTTTGTTCTCTGGGTTTCTTAGTGCAGGTATGAAATGACTTATCTAAATTATTTGATATTTACAACTGTCCAGAGTATACATGTAAGCACAGAACTAATTCTATTAAATGTGAAGATCCAGGTAAATATAATCTTAGTGAAAATAAATTCTCCATTTAAAACTGGTTTTTTCTCTCTCCTGCACTCCTGCACAAAAGTTATTAAAATGAAGTCATGCAGCAAGCAATGCTATTTCTCCTAAAATAAGAAAGAAGATAATTTGGATGACTAATGCCTTCTGATCTTTCACACAGGAACTCTCACAAATCGTTGCTGCACCACTGTAAAAAACATGTTCTCTCTTCTGTTTCTGTTTAATTCTGAAGAGGATAAAATTGATGCCATTTCTAAGGATTTTGATAACACATCTGAATTATAGTCACCTCCCCAAGTCTATTTTCAAGGACAAAGTTATAGTGGGTTTTTTATTTTTCCAAGAACAAGTCTCATCTCTCTGACAGTATCAGTGTGCAAGACTAATTCTGAGGCCATAGCCTTTTTTTGCTCCCAGGCAGGTGGCACTGAGGGAAAACAACTTGGAGACAGTGGGAGTCTGATGAAACTTGGGCTCTCTTAGCACCCCCTACAATTTACAGTAGCCTCAGGGGTGCTGCCGTTGACATAAGCAGAGACATAGGTAGGGCTGTTGCAGTGCTCTGAAATTGCTGGAGTGTCAGGATTTCTTTTTTTAATGCAACTCTGTTCTGTTCACAGTCATGATGGGAATGAATATGGCAATAGTGTCTCTGGGACATTGGCTGTCCCCTTGCAAAGACTCATGAGGTTAAAACTTGAGTGTTTCTGGTACTTGGTCACTGAGCAGTGGCAGATACTTAGCACGTCCAAGATGCACCATAGAGGAAACAAATTATTAGTTAAGGGATGGAGATTTTTTCCATGTATTATTGTAATTTTTTCCTTCATGAGGCAGGAAAAAATAAAATGTATCTGGCAAAAATGTTTAATGTGTATAATGTGTTTTCAGCAATGTTTATGCTTCTCTGAGGATTACAATCTCTTAAGGATTTCAAGAAAATTATTGAAAAATGGGAGATGATTGTAACAGCTGTGGTTTTATAAAGGAGATTTTCCTGACAGGAGGTTGACAAATGGTTCCTTAATATTTCCCAAGTAGTTATGGGATAGTATTCAATGACAATATTACAGTCTCTCAGTTACATCTCTGTACAGTTGCTTCATGACATAAACAAATCTTAGAAGTGGTGATAAGATCTTTATTATGATTATGTTATAATTTTGTTCTACGTGCCTTTATTAATAAAATATTTTGTACTCCCACTATGTTATTGTTTGCAAAATGTTTGGTTATTCTCTCACTTTGGTTGCCAGGGTAGATAAATGATCTAAAATTGTGGCCTCTTTCTCTCCTTCCACATAGTAGTGTTATTTTAAAATCCTTAAGATACAGCTGCTTCAGTTCTCCGTTTCCATAACAATGGAACACAAAGTGTCCCCAGTTACAGCTCCAGGGATGAGTTCTTCTCAGGATTCATGACAGATCTGTATTTTTACAGATACTGATTGTAGCTGAAAAAGCAACAGAAAAAATATTTTAAAAACAACTGAATGGGGCCAGTGGGAAAACAGCTGTGCCATAATTAATTTCCTGATGGCCATATGTCACAGTAAGGGAGCTGCTGAATGCCAGAAGGGGAGAATGTCCAAAAGATGCTTTGCTTCTGGGTATTTGTTCTTCCAGCAAAGGGTGAGGGAATTACATGGCAGCTGGACAACGTCATTGGGTCAACATTCTGCCACTTAGTGTTGGAGGAAATGCTGCAGGTTCAAAGTGTTAATAAAATGGCAGTTTGTTTCTTCAGTGTTTCTCCACATTAGACCAAATACATCATTAGCAACCCATATTTTAGATGTCAGGCTTTGTCTGTTAAAAGATGTTTACAAGGACAGTATAGTCCCAGAAGGGAAGGACATGGTGAGATTAATGTTTATGTGTGCAAACTGTTTACCTACAGAAGTTCAGAGGAAGCTTCTGTCATTCTCCTGTACAGACAGTACCACGGAAAGGACAGGCTGTTCTTTTTGTCTGCATTGATGTAACTCACAGGCAACAGAAGGCAATTCTTCAGTTGAACAGAAAAAAGATACCCAGCGAGAAAGAAAGATCAGACCAATGTTTTTTTCTCTTCTTTACAGTCAGCTGGGGATCCTGTTTTGAACTTGAAGTCACCTGGAGCAAACACATTGAAGATAAGAATATTATGGTCATAATATATGAAGACCTGAAAAAGGGGGTGCAGCAGATGCTCTTTACTGACAGCCAAAACACATCTGAGCCCATTCCTTGAAATCTGCTGAAATTAAGAGGAAATGGTGCAGGTTTCTGAAAAAGCGAAATGCAGTTGATTTTAGTGACAAGTTCAGTCTGGCTATACAGAAGCAAAGCTCCAGAAAACAGAAATGCAACACAGAAAACAGTGAATGAAATGAGTAGATGATGGCAATGCACATCCCAAGTGGGTGACTCCCTTTTTTTAGAGGAAGCATATTGCACATCTCGCTTTCACTGTACTGTTTTCAGAACCTGAGTGCCAGTGTAAAGCAGATAGCTGCACTCTTTGGATTCTCACCAACAGCTGAGCAGATCCAGGCCATTGCAGGAAGGCACGCTTTCCAGCCAGGGAGTGTTAAAGCTCAGGAGACTCATGGTGCTTTTGGCTTGATTCTTTTCCATAAAGGTTAATCTGTTGATATTTTGCCAGAATGGTGAATGGTAGCTCTTTGTCTTGGGCAGACAGGAATTTGGATCAATAGGTGGTTAATATTTATGTATAATTTTCAAGGCTGGGTGTTGTTTAAGAAACACCAGTTATGCTTCAGGAATCTCAATTGATTTCACCCCAAGGGCCAGTACCATACCTCTGTTGTGGTATGCACTAAGCACCAACTAAAACAGAGAAGAGTTTTATCTTGGCTTCTGTGACTACTGGGGATGGCCAGTAGACTGAGTGCCTCCACAGATCTTCTTGGGTTTTCTAAATAACCCTTGGGATTGCCTATGGACTACAGTCAACTCAGAATCCAGATGCTCCACAGATTGATCTGTGGTTTTTAGCCATGAATCAGGCTAGAACCTCAGACCTAATTGTGAGTTCTCCAAAGTATAGATGAAAGGTAGACTGCAACTTAGAGCAGTGTCTGATCGCAGTAAACAAAGCTATTGCAGTTAAAAGCCACACAGTTCAAAGGGCTTTGGTCAAGGATGATGTTGAAGCAAGAGCACTACTTCCTGTTAAAATAGGTTGTCTGGATTACTTATAGATCAGTAACAGCCAGTCTTTGCACTTTAAATTCAGTGAAGTATTCCAAAACAGATCAAGAGGAAATCCTGTGTCAGGATGCTAAATAGGCTGCTCTTAAGCATGTTCTGAAAAACAGACCAGCAATGTTATTTAGAATGAGGCTGTTTAGCTATCTGAGGGAATATTTTATAGGTGATGTTCTAAAATTCCTTCTGTCTCATCTGCACATTCTTCCCAGGGCATAGTCACATACTCAGTATTTGCCAGCTAGTGATGGGCATTAAAGAATGAATATAAGAATCATGACTGTGAGGGTCAGTTTTCTGCAGCTTTCTGTGTGTTACAGGTTTGATTCTGTTAAAAATTATGTGTTGGGGTACCAAGGAAGAAAGCTGGACATAATGTCACTGGAGAAAGGGAGAATTTGTACCTTCCTCAAGCACTTTAGCACATTGAGGATGAAAAAGAACTGTGAGGTGCTTTGAGATGGTGGCATTATCCACCAGTAGCTCACAAAGATTGCAGCTGTTGGCAGCAGCTAAACCAAACAAGCAATAAAATAAAGTTCCTTATTGTGGAAACTCACTGTATGTTCTTTCCATCATAAATGCAGGAAGCAATTTGTATATGTATTTTCCATTTCTGTATGTTATGCTCTCTATATATCTTAGCTTTTATGGTTTTTTTATTATGATACTCAGCAATAAAGCTTTGAATGGTATTTTTGACACACAACATTTAAGGAATATGTTGGATCATTCAGCTTCTGAATAAGAGGATATTTTCCATTCTTTGACCACAATTTTGGTATCACCTTCTTGCTGTATTTGTAATCTACTTCACACTTACCATTTTCCATCAGTTGTAGATATTTATGGTGTCTACATTTATGGTAACTGGTAAATGCTGTTCTGTTAGTATTTCTGTCACCTCAGTTTTCCTTATGAGCTATTCAGTAATGATCATAATGCAGGAAAGTATATCTAAATGGTATTGAAAAAGAAATTGGAGGCCTTCTCTTGGAAAAGAAAATAATAAATGTATCTTTTCTATGCAGAAGATAGTTCCCTTGTGTGTGTTCAGAGTGTCAATAACTCATCCAAGAAGGAGAAGTATTCTGATATTGAATTATAATAAAAGTAAAATGGGATTAAAGCAGACAGAGCTGAGCTCAATTTTCTCATTTGTAAAATGTTAGCATTTCATATTGCAGCTTTATGCAGTACATAAATTGGAAAGATAATTAATGTTGAATTACAATAGAAGTGCTGTAAAAGCACAGGGCACATATGACATCTACAGCAACATCAAATAATTATTTCTGAGGCTAGGCTATTATAAAGTGTGCCAAATGGATTTATAATGAAAAGGGACGAAATACAACAATCACAATCATTTTATGACATCAGATGCCTGGACTTATATTCTAATGTGTTGGTTTTTAGTTGTTGGTTGTTGTTGTTGAAGTCCAAACATTGATTTGAATTTTGGCTAAAGGACTTTTGGTGGGGATTAGGACCTTCTGTTTTAATTGTAACACTCTGCAGAGCTTGGAACTTTGACACTGTGTCACAATGAGAGTGGTTAGTGATTGCTACAGATGTTAATATTGTCAGGATTGATGCAGAGGAGAGAAACAAAGAACAGCAATGTTCTCTATGAGAGCACACTGTATCAGTGCTGTGTCTGAACTCATAGCTAGAGCACTCTGTAAAATGTCATTTATGTCCAGGTATTTATGGTCTGTACAATTGTCTTCTATTGCTGTAGCACTTTGCAATGCACATCAAATGGATATATGAAGTATTAGCCAATAAAATGTTTAGTTTGTACCTGAACTGAATGTTTTTAATATAATTTTTTTGCTTCTGCAAAAAATTGATGGGCTTGAGGAAGACTGAAAATTAGTCTTTGACTTTGCTCAAAATGTGAGGCAGCCAGGAACAGTCAGGAAACGAGAGGGGGCTGGGAAGCTGGTATCTTGGGAGGCTTGTGTACTTGTGAATAATTTAAGTTTATTGACATATGCTTGTGGGGTCTCTAGTGAGTTCCCTGCTGTTTTATATTTTACAAGCCAGCGAAAGCATTTTCATTGCTAGAATATTCATTAGCATTGCCCCAGCAGGAAAATAACTCATAGTTGCATTATTGTGTATTTCTGATATATCCATGGGCAATGTATTTATATTCAGAGGAAAAAAGGAAATACTAATCTTAGGCATTAGACATACATCCCCATAAATGTTAAAAAAAACCCCCAAAACAGCAAGCAACCAAAAATAGAACACTTGATAATCTTCTTTGTCATTTATTTCTCACAGACAGCTCTTGGAACAATTTCTGCAGATGTGGTGAGACCTCGTGGAGGCTGGGTTTCCGTGCACCTCCATCCCTGCAGCACCAGGTGGGCAGTGTCATGCCAGGTGTGAACCTCGCCACGCTGAGAGGGGGCTGCAGTGGGAAACCCCCTCTCCCCTGGCCTTGGGAGCAGTGGGAACACTCCATGGCTGCCACAGCCCACTGCCTGGGGGCTCTCCTGCTGCAGGAGCTTTCTCTCTTGGGCTGTCTGCTGCTACATGCCAGGCTTTTAAAGGTGAGAGAAGTTCTCCATGCTGGAAAGATGCAGCTTAGCTCTTGGAGCTGGGGCAAGCACAGCTGGGAGTCTGTTGCCCTCCTGATGACTGAGGGTGCCAGCCTGCCTGGGGTGAGCAATGCTCTCTTGGTGGTGAAAAGCTCAGTAGGTTCCCCATTCTGTCTGAATCCCAGACTCCTAAGGGTTTTTCTAGCAGTAAAGCCTGACTGTGTTCTTGTCAGAGAGAGGAAAAACATAGTGTGGGGGCATATGTGGGAACAGGACCACATAAAAACAAGGGGGCTCAGAGGGAGATGGGCTTTGAAGGCTGTATGTGTTTGATGAGTGTGTTCCCCATATGGCTGGAAATTGTAATTTGGAGCAGAAAGCCTCGGGAAAGTCACCTGCACAATGGTGCCAGTGGGAGGTGTCTGTGCCCTCCAGAGTCTCAGCAGAGCTGCAAATGTGTCAGAGTGATGGGGCTTGCTCAGGTCCTTGTTGTACACAAAGCACAGTATTCATGGTCAGCAGTAAACAGGGCTGTAAACAATCTTCTGTTCTTATCAAGTCCAAATGTCTCTGTGGCACTTAATTGCTTTTGCAGGCCATTTTATGCCTCTCCAGCCCCCGTGCCTTGACTTGCCATTTTAACTTAGCAATCTGAAGCACAAGAGACAGACAGTGTGTTTTATACATGGGTGATTTCATAGTTTCTGGCCCTCCAGGTCTCTTGCCTCTGTTGCCTTTTACATTGTCCATGTTTTGAATGGTTTATGATTTGAGGACCATAGAAGTGCTTTGTCCACAAATAAACTGTTTGCTGGAAGCCCAAGGACACAGAAAGAGAAGGAAAAAGCATGAATATAGAAAGAAGACTATGTAATGAGTAGAATAAGTATCATTATTAAATGTTGTAGATATAAAACTGTTTGCTGACATGGCAGACCCTCCAGAAAAATGATAACAGAATTAGCCTGAGTTTGCTTCTGAAGGAAAACTGTTCCAAGTCCAGCATTAAATCATTGAGGATTGAAGGAAAAGACAATCTATAGCTGAGGTACAGCTGTCAGAAGGTGTGGAGGTTTCCAGGGCTGAATCCTGCTTGCTCCCTGTGTACCCCACTTGTGGCAGCATATCCCTCCTCTGGCAGGTCCCTCTGCACTCCACAGCTGCCCTGCTGTCCCTGAGGCAGTGCCAGGCACAGTGTCTCGGGCACAGGAGCTGCTGGGATGCAGAGCAGTTTTATGGTGAGCTCAAAGAGACAAAAGGAGCTTGAAAAGAAACACACTGAATGTTTGCTGGGTGGTTTGCACATGGGCATGAGCAGGCAGGAGTCAGCTCCATTCTGGGAGTCATGATTACTGCAGTTCTGAGGGCCCACATCAGCAAGGCCCAGCCCCTCTGAGTGACACTGATGCTCAGCAGTGTGACCCAGAGGAAAGCAGAGTCCCACATCATGGATGCAATCGGTGTGAGTAATCCATCAATTTGCCAACTCTAGGCCAATTTGTGAAATGTCAGCTGAGGTGAGCAGGGTGAGTAAATGCATGGCACATGGAGCTGCTCATGGGTGTACATGGGAGAGTGGCTGCAATATTGATGCACTGGAAGAGTGAAGCAGTGAATGAGTTTGTTCAGGGATGGTCTGGAAAATGGCACTTGTTATTTGCATGTTTAATATTGATACCTGCACTCACTAATCTTTTTAATGCCAAACTAGTGCAATTTTATTATGTTCTGGGGTGATTAAATATAAATTACCTTCTTTTAAAATAGTTGTTTAGAATTAAATGCAATGTTATATTGCTGGGGTTCATGGACTTCTGCTAACTTACATGAACACAACAGTTAGTTGGCATTTAATTATATGCGTAGCTAATCCAAAGTAATGCAACATTTTATAAGGATAATTGTTAAGTTGTCATGTAGGTGGTTTCTCTAAATGGGTTCATAGCATTTAAAAGGATAAAAGAAATTGCACATAAATAATAGGTTATTAGAAATAAATGGGTAGGCAATTACTCATAGTATCAGAAGTGTACAATTCAGCTTACAATGGAATTCTCAGAATGCTGCAGCTACAGTATTTGCATAAAATAACCTCTGAAATTTGTAGTTTGCTTTGTTTCCCATTTAGAATGCCTTGTGTAATTATTATACTAAGTTGCCTTTTGAAGAAATCCATTATAATATTAATTATGTTAATTCTGATGCTGTGAATAATTGTCCATGTAGTCAGTAAAATTGGTTTTTGGTTTTGGCCCCTTAAATATGAATGAACCTTCTTACAGGGATGTGTGCTGGGTATCTTTGGGGCTATCTTTTCCTTATTTTTGCATTAGAGTGGCATACAATTAATGCTCTATTTAGGAACTGATTTGAAGTGGGGGAGGAAGTTTGGACCTATGTTTATCTTTGGAAAACATAGCTGGATGTTGGGGATTGTTACAGCAAAAAAACCCTTATTTTTTCTTTCTGTGGACCATAAATGTTGCCTGAAATTAAATAGAGGAAGAGAACAGTGCCACATTCTGTTCTCAGGTAAATATTCCCCTTAGAATCAGCTGCTGCTGCGGCACTGGCATCAGTCTATTGGGGATGAGTTTGACCTCTTAAGTGCTCTGCCCTGTATGCTGGAAAATGCTCCAAGTCTCTTTCTATTGAGGGGAACAGGAGGGAGGTAATGTTTTGTGCCATGCAAACACAGTTGGGTTGCTGAGGCCCAGCACTGGTTTAGTCAGTAAGTGCTCATTTTGTTCCCTCTGTTTGATTACCAGGTTCGGTCAAGAGTAGTACATGAAAAGGCCCATGAAAATGCCATTCAGCAAAACATGGCATGATCCTGCCCTGCAAATGTCAGATTACTATTTGTATTGTGACAGCCCATTTCTCTGTGCAGATAAAAAAGCCCATTGTATTTTTGCAGCATTACAGGAGAGAGATGTTGAATTATGGAGAAAATCTTGAGGGACAGAAAAGTCTCTTAAGTTGTACATAATTTCATCACTTCTACTCTCAAAGGAATAGCCCTGAGAATGAAACCATAACATCTAGGTACTGGCATTTGTTACAGGATATGAGGAACATAGTGGACTTTTTGTTTTTTCTTTACATTGCTTTCCTTAAAATACAAACTCAGGTTCCTTCAGGTAGATCCCCAGGGGATTTCAGCGTCTCAATGCCCTGAGGTCAGACATTGATGCATCCCCTTTTTTGCTCTTCCCCACCCCACAAAACAAAAAATCAGCAGGCACTGGTCCTCTCTCTTTGTTTAACCAAAGTGATGAGTCCAGCACGGAAACCCAGCCTCCACTTTAATTCCTTCTGCAGAGGGACGAATCAAACCTGTGTCTCCCAAGACAGAATAAGACAGTTCACTGTGCTGTATTCCTCGAGTGGAAGGGGCTGCTGCTGCTGTGCCTGGTGTGGGCAGCAATCCTATGAGTGCATGTCAGGAAGGCATGTGAGGTCAGAGGTCCCCAGGGAGACTGGGAAATGTCCTTCTGCTTATTCTGGCATGAGAAATGAAAATATATGGACATATGAGCATGAAAACAATATGATTCTCAGGTCAAGTGGAAATTTCTACTCACAGAGTAAAATTCATCTGGGCAGACTCCTTTGCCTGTTTTTCTTACACTTGCTGAGTATAAGAGCAGTGCCCTGTCTCCATCATTTCCAGTATCTCAGTAAAAGGAACAGGACTGCTGGGAAATAAATGTAAAGAAGGAGGCTGGAGAAATTTGAAAAAAAAGCAATTTCTGACAGATGAATTGTGGTAAAAGGTTTCTGAGGATTGCTAAAAAAATCTGTACAATCCAGTTGTACAGTTCTGGTAGGACCTCTTTGTCCAACTATCCTGTAGCTTTTAACCTCTGTTGTATCCTAATCCATGTCTGAATATATCCATTCTGGTATGTACAAGAAAGCACAGCATGGCTTTTATGACTGCCTTGTGCCACCTGCTCTCTGCACCTGTGGCCGTGTGAACACACCCAAAGCAGCACAAAGAATATAGGAAAATCATGGAATCATAGGATTGTGGAATGTTTGGGTTGGAAGGGACCTTGAAGGTCATCTAGTTCCAAACCCCCTGCCATGGGCAGAGGACACTTCCATCAAGACCAGGCTGTTCATAGCCCCATCCAATCGGACCTTGAATGGTCCCAGGGATGGTGCATCCACAACTTCACTGGGCAGCCTGTTCCAGTGCCTCATTACCCTCACAGTAAATAATTTTTCCCCTAATATCTAATCTAAACCTACTCTCTTTCAATTTGGACCCATTCCCCCTTGTCCTGTCAGTTCATGCTCTTGCAAATAGTCGTTCCCCATCTTTCCTGGAAGTTCCCTTCAGGGATTGGAAAGCTGCAGTTATGTTACTCAGAGGCCTTCTCTACTCCAGGATAAACAATCCCAATTCTCTCAGCCTTTCCTCGCAGGGAAAGTGCTCTATCCTCTGATCTGAACTTGGTGGCTCTCCTCTGGACTCATCTAACAGGTCAGTGTCCTTCCTGTGTTGTGGACAAGAAGTGGTTTGTTTGCTTTTGATGGCACTTTGCCACTGGTGCCCAGAGGGAGAATGGGTGGGTTATTCTCTAGTTTGCAGTGTCATCTCTAGCCTGTGCTGCCTCTGCAACTCTTCAGGACAGAAGAGATAAAAGTACTCCAAGATTTGCCAGCATTACATAGGAATCTGGGAACATCTGTCATTTCCAAGTTTCTGAAGTGTCTTTTTTTTTTTTTTTTTTTTTTTTTTTTTTTTTTTTTTTTTTTTTTTTTTTTTTTTCCAGAGAATCTATTCAACAGCACAAACGCTGCTCCCCTGTGATCCTCTAGGGAAGGCTTACTGAACAGGTGAGCCCAACTGGCCTGAGGTGATTAACAAATCTTCAACACCTGCAGGTAACAGGTGTTGAAGATTTGTTAATCATCTCAGGCCAGTTACTTCAGGACAGATAACTGAAGGGATTAGCAGGCTGGAGATGAGGGAAAGGAGACAGCAGGCAAGATAAGAGAAATGAGACCTATCAGTGAGTTAAAAATGTAGTGAAAAAAAGTTGGGGTTATCTACATTTTTTTCACCAGTCTGTTCACACAACAGAAGACTTCCTCTCACCGTTAAGTTGCATGTTGTTCCAAGGCTGTATGTGTATTCAAGTCTAATAATGTACTAATGTAGTTACTATTGTTTTTACACAAACACGTGTTAAAAACCAATTTTTATAGTCTTGTAGACTTCTCATTATCAGTTGTATTAATCTCCAAACAAGTTGAAACTGCTGTAGTTACTGTCTATTGATCAGCTAAATACCATTTATCTCCAGCACAGAGTTTACTGATTTTTTTTGTTGTTGTTGTGTGTAGCTGCTAATAAAGTTTGATAGCATTTTACTTGTAGGGAGATTTTAGGTTGATGTTGAAAAACATGCTAAGAGTTAGCCAATTATGTTACATGACTTTCCACTAAAAATTCTAGTTCTGCTTGAACAGAAGGACGTACTCTGAACCTGGTTTTCCCCACGGTGTTCATTTTGAATCAAAAGTAACTGATTTTTGTCTTTTCCCGATAAATGCTTTTATTGATTTTTCTATTGCTTAACCTCCTGCTTTAAGGAAAACACTTGTTTAAATCAATCCCTATTCTGAAAAACATGTGAGAACAGGCTTAGTTGCAGCTCCTCTGTAGGCCTGATGGGTGTTCTCCCTGCAGCATAAGAATGTTTCCATTATGACGTTGTTTGGGTTAGGTCCATTTGTTGTGGCCCCTCATCCTTCATCCACCAATCTCCTCAATCTCAAATGGTGGTAAAATATTCCCTCCAGACAAATGACTGTTCTGAGGTGGGTGAGCCCCAAAGTCCTTCAGGAGATTGTTGCACAGACTGCCCCTTGGAAGCTTGAGACTGCCTTTTCTCCTTCTCACCTTTGCTCTGGGCTCTTTTGTCCTTTTGGGCTGTGGCTGTTCAGATAGGTTCAGGATGAAAGAGATCACTACATGTTACCTGAAATATAATCCCTCAGATCCCTAATTAGGAAAAGTCCAGATGCTCAGTGCTTTATATACCCTTATATCTGGGGTTGGTTTGTCCTGTTTTCAATGATATGACCAGCTGAGAAATGCAGATGCTCACTTAAAAAAAAAGCGCATTTGTAGTTAGGATACAGATTCAGGCGCCAGTTGATTGAGAACTGCTGTACCAGTGCTGAGGACTTCTCTTACCTGATAAACATGGAGACATTTAATAAAATAATGCATATTTTAGTGCAGGCATCCTTCATGTGAAGCATTGCAGGATGTTAATGAGAGTGAATGGAGGGTAAAGAACCCAGTTCCACAGGGTGAGGCAAATCCACAATGGCAGAGTGCTTGGCACAGCAGCTATGGGCTTCTTCTCAGACTTTTAAGTGAAACTAAAAAGGAGGAAAGAGTTCATTCTCTCCTCCCTCCTCAAATGGATTATTCTAAAACATTTTCCTCCAGTATGCTGTACAAAATGCTTCACCTTCTGTGAGGTTTTTCATACATGCATATCCACAGTAGAAATAAAAATGTATGCCCTATGTTCAGTCATCCCTGCATTAGCTACTCATCAAATAAGTTTGACTTCTACTGACCATTTTACTGAAGACCTTGCATAGTTTTTTGAAAGTACTTAAAATTTTCTTTCTGTTCCTTGTACTCTAATAATGTGTGGGACTTAATGTTTATGGTGGCAGAAACTTCTACATTCATGTTTTTTCTTCAGAAGATATTATTTGTTGACTTTCTGAACTATAGGAATTACCCCTACATGGTTACACCTGGCATCAGGTTACTCCAGGTTTTGGGGAATTTACAAGACTCATGGGAGAACAGTCATCCTGATAAAAGTTTCAGCCTTACCCCTAACAGTTTATTGAGCTAAAGATCAGATATATGGTACTGAAAAAATTCTTATATAGTTATATTTCTTTCTATAGTTGATATAATTCTACTTATTCTTCCTTGAGTCAAGTATGGGTGGTTCTTCCCTTCAGATTGCTTATGCAATTGCTTTTTAAGTTTATAATATTATTTGCTGTTCCTGTGGTTAAAAGGCTCGGCTGCTTCTTGGAGTTCAAATGTAGTTTTGACATAGCTTTCATGTGTACTGCCAAATGTCAAGGATTACTAAAAACTTGTTTTGTCACAGGCATGGAGCGAGGTACATTTTTTTTGGACAAGATAAAGATCCTAAGAACAGTTGATTTTCTGAAAAAATATAAAAGGCTTACTGACCTTTTGAAATTATGTGTAACTGAACTCCAGGGTTTATTGATCTGCACAAAAAACCCTTCCAAAATGCCACAAATTGCTTTGTGAAGTACTCCTGCCTTCTGGCATGAGGTGAAGTATTGAGTACTAGAAGGTGTTTTGATTATGCATTTAAAAATGGGAAACCTATGAATATACGTTTAAATGGATTCTGTGGGTTATGATGAACTCTCAGAGTGCTAATGCCAGGCTGAAAACTTGATTTTGATTGCAGGGTCAGTCCTTGACTTTCTCCTCTTTGTTTATCTCTAGTGTGGACTGTAATTTGAAGACAATGAAGGGCTTCCAGAGCTTTGAGTTGTTTCCCTCTGTGTACAATGCTGAGCAAGATGCAGTAGGTAGTCTATCTTCTATATCACTGCATTATGTGACTGAGCTCTCAGAGAAGTCTGACTCAAAGAAAATGAGTAACACCTCTATTTATGCTACATTGAAAAGGTGTAGGGGGTTAAATTAGGACTATTTTTCTTCTTAAATGATAGTCAAGGTTTAGGGATTCGTATTAATGTGCAATATTTCTAGGTAGTTCAGAATGACTTTTTTTAAGGTTTTTTTAAACTTGCCTTGAGATGAAGAGCCACGGAACCCACAGTGGGCCCTTGTAAAGTTGAAGGCCCTGTGACTTTGTTAAGCTGTGTTCCTGATGCAAGTAATTGGCGGTACTTTTTTCTGTCTGTTTTCTTGAACATGTCTCGAGGATGTGTTTACTTTCTGGCAGCCTTCTGTGGACAAGCCACTGCCAGAGGCCTAAAACCAGGGACTGCCCTTCTCAGTTGTGCTTACATCTGTGCCATGTGACTTCTCCAAGCAAGAGTGGATCACAGCTTATGGGTCCACAGCAGAGGAAATAGGCAGCGTGTTTCATGCTGAAACAAAACATTCTTGGGTAGCCCTGAAGAGTTGCACAGCCAGACAGCCTCTGGGCTTTTCCCTTCTGTGCTCTCTTTGCAGCACTCCTCAGAGGCTTTGTGTGGTGTGCAAGAGGAGCACATGTACTGCATGAGTAGCTGTAAGTCATGCCCAGTCAGTTCTTGAAGGAGTTTTCTTTGTGCCAGCACGGTTTTTATTGTGGCTTTGAAGCTGCCAGTTATGGAATGCGATCGCTATCTTAAATGTTTATGGAAACCTTCAAATGGGTCTGGGCTTCAGTAATGACACTGTAAGATGCCTTCAACAGAAAAAGCAGTACAGACCTTCTCTCCTTTCCCCTTATCTATTTCTTGTCGCCGACATTTTTTCATAAAATCCTTTATTTTAGGATT
>JAHXMQ010012337.1:55317019-55521708 GCA_020466415.1 Ammodramus savannarum pratensis
AGCTACAGGATTTTGTTTAGAAACCTTTAGTAACACTAGTATTGGAAACACTTTCAGCTGAGATCACACGAGGTTTTTGGTGATAATTTCCAGCACTGGAACTTCAGGAGGCCGCTGGGATGTAGCTCAGCAGGTAGAGGGCCAGTTCCATAATCCTATACCACATAACCTCAGGCAACATCAGGCTTGAACAGAGATCCTAATCAATAGATTTTGTAAATAAAAATAATATGTCTGTGTTACAGCCATCTTAGAATAGACTAGGTACTGGAAGGTAGCTACAGTGATTATCTAGTCCAGGTGCCTGAGCAATTCAGGGTTGGCCAAGCTAAAGCATGTTATAAAGGGCATTTTCCAAATGCCTTGTAAACACTGACAGGCTTGGGGCATTGACCATCTCTCTGGGAAGCCTTTTCTGGAGTTTGACTACCCTCTTGGTAAAGAAATGCTTTCTAATATCTAAGTCTGAACCTCCCCTGGCATGGCTTTGAAACAGTCACACACATCCCATCAGTGGATACCAGGGAGAAGAGTTCAGCACCTCCCTCTCCCCTTCCCGTCCTCAGGAAGCTGTGGAGAGCAGTGAGGTCACTCCTCAGCCTCCTTTGCTCCAAACAGGACAAGCCCAAAGCCCTCAGTTGCTCCTCATGGGACACTCCTTCTGGTCCTTTCACTGGTTTTATTGCTGTCCTCTGGATGCACTCAAGGACCTTCACATCCTTCTTAAATTGTGGGGCCCAGAACTGCCCAGGTGTTTAAGGTGAGGCTGCACCAATGCTGAACTCAGTGGACAATCAGCTTTCTGGCCCAGCTGATGGTGCTGTTTGAGGCACCCCAGGGTGCAGTTTGCCCTCCTGGCTGCCAGGGCACACCCTACTGGCTCAGACTGAGCTGCTGCCAGCAGCAGCCCCAGGTGAGCCGTGGCCAGCCAGGTGTAGCCCAAATCAGCCCTCTTAGCTCTGCCCCTCTGCCAGTTCTCCACCCAGCACACCCTGAACCTGCTCATCCCACATCTGCACAGCTTTTCCAGAAAGATGCTGTGAGGGGAGTATCAAAAGCCTCCCTAGAATCCAGAAAAATTGCATCCACCATTTCCCCTTCATCCACTGGACAGGTGACCTTATCATAGGAGGGTGTCAAAAGGGTTAAACAAGACTTTCCCTTGTTAGCTGTGCCTGATGAGTGCATTATTCTTCAAATGCCTTTCAATAGTACCCAGCAGACTCTGGTACTCCAGAATGGCTGCAGGTGCTGAGGTTTGACAAACAAGTCTGTAGTTCACTGGGTCTTCCCTCACGTTGTTCTTTGTAGGAGGATGTCGAATAACACTGGCCTGCTTCACTCAGCAGCGACCTCCCCAGACTCCCAAGACCTCTGGTACCTGATCAAGAGAGGTCTTGCCATAGCTGCACGAGCTCCTCAGTACTCTGGGTGAATTCCATCAGGGCCCAAGGACCTGAGAACTTTCAGCTGATACAGCTGGTCCCTTACAGTTTCACTGTCCACAAATGGAAAGTCACAATTCCCACACTTGTGGTCCTCTGGCTCAGGGAGCCAAGCAGCCCAAGGCTTATCTCAACTTTCCAAATATGTGTATCTGTAATTGCAGTGGAATATTCTAACCATATTCTTACTAGAAAGCAAAATCATCGTACATATATGCATGTATCGATATATTTTTTTAAAAGTATCTTTAAACCCCCTCTCTATGGAATCTTTTACACATGAAAATCAGGATCATACCAAGACTGGTCTGGTGTTATAGAATACACCTCCACCATCTGCTTGATAGAATTGAATTGCAGAATCTTATCTTGTAATTTGGAGAGTGACAAAGCATTAGATACAGCTAGACCGGTCTTTTATCTTATGAAGAGTTTAAAAATTCATTATTTTCCACATAGATAGGATCACTCCTGTGAGTAATAAGCCAGAAAGATGGGCTAGAGGCTATACTTCATCTGCACTAATCTCAGTGGCTAATATAGAAGATGATGGATAGTAATGAAAATATCTGCTTTGAATTGTTTTTAAAATTGAACTGGATAAACAACCCTTCATCTCTTTCCAGTCATTACACTTTTCTAAGAAAGAAATGTTAGTATTGCGTCATGGCTGCAGCCTTGGACACTGTGATGAGCACCATTTCATAAAAACGGGGTAAATTGAGCAAATGTGGTATCATTAGTGCAAGAAGAGCTAAGGGCTGCTGCAGACTTGAAATATGGAATCTGTTTTCAATTAGAGAGTTGTTTTCCTGTTTGTTTGAATTAGTAGTAAAATATGGACGACTTTGAAAATTGTTTTTAACATATTTCCTTCCTTGTACGTGTCAAAGTCTGTCCAAAATACCAGGATCCAAGTGTAATTTTAATCAACTGTATTTCCTTGGTTGTTGTAAGTCATACTTGTTTTGACCTTAGTTTAGTTGTCATGTGATTCTTGAAGTCACCTATTTTTTATATAATTTTTTTTTATTTTCTTTTCTTTTTTTCTTGCTTTGGTATTTTGCAATGGCTGGTAGCTGTCATGTTTAATTTTCCATGGGGAAGATTTATGAATAAGTCGAGGAGAGAGAGGTCTTAAGGAAAATAGTATATGCTCAGAACCAATGCTAGAAAAGTTAGCTTCCTTTTGGAAGAAAAATTTAGATGGTTTTGTGGGTTTTTTTGGTATTTTTGTTTGTTTGTTTGTTTGTTTTAATTACAGATGGGCCAGCACTTGTTCCATAATTGAGAAAATCAGTGGATGCTTAACTGACTAATCTGAGTTCATCCTTTTAGATTAGCATGGATACCATTTATTTGGTTTCCACGCTTATTTTTTTCTTGGACAGTCAAGCAGTCCAATAAATAGCAAAGAAATGCCCATTGAGATATGAGTGGCCCTGCCCTTTGAGCACTTTTTGGCACACATGTGGGTAACCTTTCTCCACAGATCCATTTCCTCAGGAGAGCTATCAGGATAACCTTTTCTTCCACAGATCTGTCTGCTCAGAACTATCAGCGTAACCTTTTCTTCCTTGCAGAGGGTGAGTTTGATGTCTGTTTAACTCAGGAAGACCTGCTTTTCCCAGCACCAATGTGTTTTCCAGGGGGGCTGGATATCCAGTTCAGCCTTCCAATGCAGCAAGCAGAGCTCAGAGTGAGGGAATGAGCCACAAGAATGGGATTCAGATGACGTGTATGGGAATTCTGATTCTCCTATGTGGCCTTAAGCAAATTGTTTCTTCTTTTGCACTTTAATTTTCTCTGAGCCACAGGCAGGTTGTTTCTTGTTCAGAGGCACTTAGCACCACAGGTCCAGCTTTACTCATGCTTTCATCCTTTATGGAAAGCCTCTACGTGAGCCTTGGGAAGCTCATGTAACTCATTTGGTGAGCTAACCTGCAGCTCCTGAGCTGTTTCTGTCAAGCCAGGGCAGCTCCAGCTGGTTAAGCACTGTAAACCTGCAGAGTTCAGGTTTGATCCAAACCCCTATGGGTCTCTTTTCACTAATTCCATTGAGCTTTGGAGCAGGAATTTAATGCTTCATGGGGTGTTTTTAGCATGGGAAGCATACACTATTCCTGGTGTTTCAGTACAGTTTTAAGCTCCTGACTCATTCCTGTTTACATGTTTTGCATTCTAATGATTTATGAATTTGTAAAATGAAAGCAGAATTGTTTTGGTTTCCTGGGGAATGCAGTTCTAGGCACACCTGGTCTAATTAGAGGTTTAATTTCTCTCCTGAGTGAAAGTCTAAATCCTTTTAACTTTCCAGAGAGACAGAATAAAAATGGTTGTGAAGTATTGAGCAGAGCCAATTACAGAAAGAAAAGAGTTGGATGGCTATAAAACCTGCCAAGCACAGCAACAGACACAGAATAAGATGGCTTTCCAGTTTTCTGTCAGTTTATCTCCATAGCAGGCTTGTTAGTGCAAGAGAAGCAATTTTGAGGCATGCATCTTTGCAGATGTGGCTGTAGATTAATACCTGATGCAGGAGAATGGTTTTATTTTAGTTCTGCAGGGCTGTCCCAGTTTTATCTCTCTCCGAGTTCCTTCTGAAACTTCTGACCATGGTTACTGTGTTAGTGGTCCCACAGAGTTTAGGAGCCTCCCTTGCAGCTCAAGGCTCATTGCATGGAAAGATGGTAGGAACAAGACCAAGTGCAAGTTGGAATTTATATGCTTGACATTGGATTTAGGATAAATTCAGGTCCTTGGTTTGTAAATTATGACTGACTCAAAGAGTTTTGTTTAGATAGTATTTAGATCCTAGAGGTTTCTAATTTATGCAGGGGCATCTTTGCTTGACTCAAGTTTCCTGAGTGTCCTCGCTCTGCACATGTTAGGAATTATTTTCTTGTAAAGTGAAGCACCTCAGGTATTAAATGATGTCTGAACTCTGCAGGCACAGGAATGAAAGTGCTTTTCTGCTTCTGGCTTGTGGGCTGCTTGATTCTGTAAGTGCTCATGGAATTGGTCTATGGTAGGAGATACCCTACAAAACAGATTTTTGTGTGACTGATTTCTTTTTAATTACACTTAGAGAAGGGGTAATTTTGCTGCTTAATGTGGTATGTAAGCTTTAAAGTTCTGCCTGGAGTCTCTGTGCTTGTGGTTTGGTGGTTAAGATGCGTAGCTGGGAGGAGGCAGGCTTCAGTTCCGGTCTTTATTTTCTGGTTGTGTTTTGGTGAGTGTTGAATCCAAAATATAGACTTGGTTTGTCTGAAAAATCAGCTTGAAAGAAAGAACTCACTCAGCTGTAAGAATAAAGATGGGAGTGAATAATGATTAAAATGCAGATGAAAAACAGCAATTGAAAAGCAGTTCTATGAAGTTCTGTGTTCAGGAGCAGAAAGCTGACTACAATATTTCTTACAATCTCTGGTATATGTTTGAATTAGGCCCTCAGCCAATGGCACTTAGTAGTTTCCTGAATCTTTCTTTTACTGCATCAAAGTTGAACTAAAAATGCTATCAAAAGAACAGTATTCAATCAGAGAAGCATAAAAATGTGTGAAGGGAGGCTAATTCATTAGGTCTGTACTAAATAAAAGTATTTCCCCAGCTCAAGAAAGTGGACAATCATCAGCTCGTGATCCATGTTTGGATAAATTTTTTCATGGCAAATATGTACTTAAAATGGAGAGAAAAAACACATAAATATCTGCAGCTGTTGCTGTGCTGTCTTCGTCAGAGTTCTTGGCTTCTGTGGGCAGTGTGCATTTTCTCAGGTGATAATTACAGATCTCTTCAGTACATCTTTGTTAAAAAGGCAGATAGGCAATGATTTTTTTTTTTTGGACAGTTTATTTTGCTCTTGATTTGTACTGATTTATTTCTTAAGGATACTTGTGCTCTCACTGTAAGTGCTCAAATTATTAGAAGGGGGAGGGTGGTGAATTAGGAGCCTCACAGAAGGACCTGTATGCACACACAACTGACCCTATAAATGGATTTTCTGCTGAGTGTTTACAAAAAGCTCATTAGTTATACATGACATTTTGGTGTGAGACTTCCTCAAAAGGATCAAGAATTAGACCTTGTCTCCTGAAATACACAGAAAGGTGCTAAATGTGACAGTAATTGCCTTGTCAAATAGTCAAGAAGAACGAGACATCAGGTGAACAGCTTTTCATTGTTTTCTCTATATCATTGTACTGTTATGTACACTTAATGACTTTCTGTCTTGAGTAATTTTTATTTTGATGATTTGGACTTGCAACTAATTTGGTTGGGTTTTTTTTTTGAGAATCTGACCTTTCTAATTCTGACTCCTTCCAGCATATTTTGAACCATGTCTTAAGAAAAGAAGTAAAACCTTGCTGCTTTATTTCACTTCACTTTTATTTCTTCCCCTGATTTTTATTATTACTATTTTTATTGAAAGAGAACACAATGGTGCCAGTAACTCAGGGTTTGGCATTGGGCAGTGCCTGAGGGTGGCAAGTTGGTGATTCCTTTTGTTTTCTCCCTGTGAAGCTATTCAGATCTGCTGTTTGCACAGGCACAGAAGAGTTTGAGATTGACAGTAAATTTTTTGAGTGCCTGTCTTGAGCCTCTTTAACTCCATTGATCTTTCCCATTGACCACCACCTGAGCCAGACATAGGAAGACCTGAGGGTAAAAATCATTATGAGAATCTACCTTTTAAAATATCCTGTGATGCTGGTACACAGCCAGTACACACAGTATTGCCTCTCAGACTGCCTGCTGCAGAGGTATTTCAAAGCTCTCCATGTTGAATGGATTTGGGTGTGCTTTCATCCTTAAAGGTTTTTTCTGGGTTGTATTTCTTCACTTGATGTTTTTTTTTATTGTTGGCTACTGCTCTCCCTATCCTCCTTTTTAATGTCTTGGGTATCTGTATTATTCCTGTTGTGGGAAAACTGCTCCCTAGTCAAGGTCAATCATAGTGAATTTTCAAATCTGAATATGGAATAAGCATTGGTGCAAGTTTGTTCTTTTCCAGTAGTTAGCCTCACTGTTGACTTCCAGGCAATTTCTTCTGTCACCCCTCTCTTTATAGATCACCATTAAATTAGAGCCTTAAATAGGGTAAACAAAATATGTTTTGGTCAGTGGACTAGGAGGCAACATTTGGTTTGTATCTATTTACCCTGAAGACATATGTGTGTGTGTATGTGTATGTATACATATATATATATATATATATATATATATATATGGGGACAAAGTTTATGCAGGGCCTGTTGCAATAGGAGAAGGGATAATGGTTTTGGACTAAAAGAAGGCTGATTTAGATTAAAGAAATTTTTTTTATGATGGGTAGGGTGGTGAAACATTGGGACAGATTTTCCCAGAGAGGTGCTAAATGCCTCATCCATGCCTGGAAACATTCAAGGTCAAGTTATGTGGGGCTCTGAGCAATCTCATCTAGTTGAAGATACTCTTGCTCATTGCAGGGGTGTTGGACCTAATGGCTTTAATAGTCTTTCCAATCCAAACGATTCTATTATTTTATAATAAATATAGGAAAGGTGGCTCTAGAACATTATTACAAATCAGTTTAACTGCCTTTTTCTGGCCAGGATGGAGTGTCTGGTATGAGATTCCCTGGTGATTCAGGATAAGGCCAGGCGATTTAGGCACAGCCGGGTGGGATGGCTCGTGTGTAACATCTGGAGACGATCACTAGATGGCAACGTGACACAGCCCAAGGGCCCTCTCGTCCGCCCGTAGCAAGCTTTTAATTTATTTCTTGCCATCACTGGATGAAACCGTCTTTTTCATTCAGATTATATAGCCAAGGTAGAGGGTCTCGTGAGCCTGTAGGATGAAGAAATAAGTTATAATTACACAACCATCTCAGAAAATAAATAACTATTTTTAGAGCTCTTGTTAATCCATCTCTATACTTACTGTTCCTTAGTGTAGTGGCTCGAATTTTGGATAAAGATCTTTAAAGAATAAAAGCTGAAATGGAAGGATTTGACCTTTTGCACTGCTGCAGTTTTGTCTGTTCTGTGGTTGATGGGTGGTTTTTCATGTGACTGTTTTAGAGCCAAGTGTGATCTAGGTTCTGTACAGGTAAAAAAAAATAAAAAATAAAGCATGAGCAGCATGCTCCTCAGGCTGATACTGAAACTCTGACCTGATAATGTGATACAGTGTGTGTGCCAGAATGAGTAAACCTCTCACAGCACAGGGCTTGTGCTGAGAGCAGGCAAGGCAAAGGCTTTCCTGAAAGTTGTGAGATGGAGAGGTGAGAGGCCAGGGATGGACTGGCATCTCTTTGTGGTGAAGATCTGGGTGCTTTTGGTCAGAGGTACTGGTGCACATCACAGGCTGTACAAAAAGGGCCAAAAGTCTGTCTCTAAAATTTCTTCAGCTTCTCAGTTTCCAGAGATGCAGATATAGAATATCTCTGGAGTGCACAGTTATACTGTTAGAGAGCTGGAGTTCAGAAATCCTTAGTGAAGTCAGGAAATACTATTTCTTAATTAAAACAGATCAAAATGAGATTGATCACTTGTGGATTAAGGAAATATATTTCTTTAAATACAATATGAACATTGAAGGTTAATCAGAATAACAAACTTCACTTCATAGCAGAAGAGAAACTACTTTCTGCTGGTACAGTAGCAGATGAATATTCTAAAATAGCTTTGTTGAGGACAGAGACTCTAGATTCACCATTTCATGTAAGAATTTCTTTTGCCTATTGGAGATTGCAGTCTGGGGAAAGACTACATGTATATGTCAGCATGTGTGTAGCCATAGCATCAAAAATAAGCATAGGATGTTTCTGTTAAGGTATTCTCACTGAAGCCAGGGAAGAATTGGTGCTCTGGAGAAGTTAATCTCTGATCCTGAGATATCTCTATATCTTCTCCCTCCCTCTCTCTCTCTCTACATATTGATGTTTTATACATATATATATATATGATATGGTAGTTCTGGTCACATTATGTCCAAGGAAAATAAACTTGGAGTAGAATAGGTGAATAGACCTACAGTGAATAGACCCCCCCCAGCCCCAGGTCTATTCAGCCAAAAAGTACAAGAAGTGACTTCAACAGCTTTTCTTATTTGAAGCAAAGTGAAGGTTGAGAAGCTGTTTAGGGAGGACAGTACAAGGGAAGAAGGGGAGGAAAAAGCTAAAGAACCATGGTAGCAGAAGAGCAAGTGGATGTACATTAGCTATCTGTTCTAGATGGAAAGTATGCCTTGCCATCAGAACAGGGATGTCTAATGTGGGTAACATAACCCAAATGATGCTTTTCTTGAATGAGTTAGTTGGCTTATTTTACTGTGGGAGGACTCATCTTCTCAGCTCTTTTCATTCCTTGAACACACCCAGCTGAAGTGTTTGACGCCCCAGTGAATAATCATGCAGCAGTGGACTATACTGTGCCTCTAAGCCCTGCCTGTTTCAAGGGCTACTGTGGGAGTATTTACTTGTACCAGCAGTCTTAGTCTTGATATAGGGATTTCAAAAGCTGATCTGCTCCTCTGCTGGTATTGGAATGAACTTAATTTGTCCTTTTACCTCTGCCGAGCTGAAGATCTTTTGTTAGCAGTAGAAGCCTCCCTTTTTTTTTTTTTTTTTTTTTTTTTTTTTTTTTCTGGGCATTAAGATGAAAAAGGGAAGATTTTAAAATCTTCATTCACTTTTGTTCTGTTTCCTTGCTGCTCCCATGGTCTAGGGCAGATAGAAACTGATCTGAAATGTATGCGAGGGAATGTGGAACACCAAGATGTTATATCTCCCTCAGGTCTTCAGGTGTGCGTTGCTGTGTGTTTTCTCACCTGTACACCTGCAATGATCATGTCTCCTCTTGTCCGCTTCACAATCTGTGTAGCACAAGGTGATAATCACAGAATCACAGAATTGGTAGGGCCGGAAGGGGTATGTCAAATCGCTGCTGTGATGTTACCTTTCAGATCAATGTTGTTGTTGTTCAGATCAATGTTGTTGTTCAGATCAATGCTCTGACCCTGAACACAACATCTAGGAGAGATTCCAAGGTGAACAGCCAGCTGATCTGTCCCTCCTTGTCCCATTGGGATGGAGGGTGGAAGGAGAAGGGGACACATACTTATATATATTCACATATTTTTAATATAACTTATAAAGGCACTGGAAATTCCAGACATGTTGCAGCATGAACGGAGCTGCTTCCTTCCTTCCTTCCTTTCACAGGAATGTGTGCACAGCACGCAGTTTTCAAAGGCATCCACAAGGAGGAGCCCGGAGCTTGCCAAGGACAGACATGTTCCTGTCCCGTTTTTTATTGCCGCATCCGCTGAGGGTAGCCTTGTCTTGAAGCATAATTAGTTCTAAGGCAGAATTTTATCAGTGTAGTCTTTGGGGAGTGGTAGCATGTAAACACTTATTAAAATGTTATTTTGGGGTCATAATTCTGTCATGAGCCGAACTTGACAGATGCAGATAGAAGAAGGGGTTATCTCTCCACAGGGACCATTTGTTTCCTTCTGATGATTTACATCAAATGGTGCATTTCCCTTCAGTCTGTGGGATCATACAAGGATAGAGAAAATTTTCATATTTAGAGCAAGAAAGCACATAGCCTTTTACACTGGGAAGGATGGGGACAGTATAGATTCTTACGAGCAAGATCTTCCTTCTGGTAGCTTCAGAAACAAGAGTAATGGGCATTAATAGACAGGGACATCAGGTCTGTTTTTTTTCTCTTTATCCCTTCCTTCCTGAAAACTGCCACTCAGCTTCTTTTAAGTTAAGGTATTAGGAGGAGAAAAATAAATGTGTTTTCAGCTTTGCAATCTTCCATAGCCTTGCTGTGTGAGTGGATGGATTTTTTAATCTCTGTATCTTTGTTTTCTTTTGGGAGAATCACAGAATGGTTTGGGTTGGAAAGGACCTTAAAGATTGTCTAGCTCCAACCTTGCTGCCATGGGCAGGAACACCTTCCACTAGACCAGGTTGCTTAAAGTCCCATCCAACGTGGCCATGAACACTTCCAGGGATTGGGTGTCCACTCTGGGCATCCTTTTCCAGTCCCTCACCACACTCATAGTAAAGATTTTTTCCCTAATACCTAATCTAAACCTGCTCCCTTTCACTTTAAAGCAATTACCCCTTGTTCTATCACTACATGCCCTTTTAAAATTTACTTCACCGGTTTTCTTGTAAGGTCCCTTTAGGAACTGGAAGATGCTTTAAGGTCTTCCCAGAGCCTTCTCCAAGGTGAACAGCCCCAGCTCTCTCAGCTTGTCTTCAGGAGAGGCGTTCTGGCCCTTTGATCATCTTCATGGCCTTTGCACTCACTCCGGCAGGTCCAGCCCTCCTTCTGTTGGGGGCCCCAGAACTGGGTGCAACACTCCATGCGGGGTGTCACCAGAGTGGAGCAGAAGGGCACAATCACTCCCCTGGACCTGCTGGCCACGCTGCTTTGGCTGCAGCCCAGGATTCCATTGGCTTTCTGGGCTGCAGTGGTTCATGCCAGCTTCTTGTCCTTCTCCTCAGAACTGCACTCAACCCCTTTACCACCCAGCCTGGATTTGTGCTTGGATTCCCTTGACCCAGGTGCAGGACCGTGCATTTGCTCCTGTTGAACTTCATGAGGTTTTCACAGATCCACTTCTCAAGCCTGTCAAGGTCTCTCTAGAAGAAGCACAGCTCTCCTTGCTTTCTGTTGATGATTCCTTTTTCTGGTAAGGTCTCAGATACTGTCTCGCATGAGAGGGTGTGGTTACTTAGGGGCTGTCTAAGAGAATTTTCTGGGATGCCTTAACCTTTTTTCAATTTTCTAGTTGGGGAGTGATTATGCTTAGATTATAGCCACAAAGTGAGGTGATAGCTTTGGGGGTCTCTGCCGCTGACTGATGGATGCAGCCCGCTTCCTAGTGAGGGGAATATTGTGGCACTCTGTCCTGTGCCATGTGTGCTTCCTTGAGCAGTAATGCATGGGAAAGTGACAGGATTACAGACATGTAACTTTGTACCTTCTCCTCTCCAGTTGATCTGTTCTTGTGGCACAGTTAGCAAAATCTCCCCAGACTTCAACAGGACTAGGAACAAGCATTTAGAGCACGTTAAATTTTTTTTTATAATGAATTGCCTTTGAAACGTGAGTAGGAATTTGAGTGCAACCTTCTAAAATCACCTACCAATACTTTTGCTAGCTGAATGCACAAATACACTTCAAAAGCAGGATACCAACGTGTTCTTAAATTCTTATTTTATCTTGCTGTTGCACATTGCTGAATCAAATGCCCCAAGGTAGTTGACTTCACTTACAAAACTAATTTTCATCTCACCTCACAGAATTCTTATTCTTGGGCAGCTCTAGTACCACATTTGGATCTTGTCTATGTAGTTTTTCCACCAGTGTGCCTTCCCTGCTAACAGTGGTACTTCTCCTAGTTTGGAGGGACAGCTGAACTAGCTCCAGGAAGTCATAACATTCAGAAGGCCTGCCAATACCTGTTGTCATTTCTGGGCACAGGTATCTGCTTCTGAGGGAAGTTCTCTGTGACTGTTCTCTGTAAAGTGAGTGCAAACAGCACCCTAACCCTTTGTTTTACTCACTGAAAACTGTTCTGCTCCTCCATGCTCATTAGCAGTGAAATTGATAACATCCTCTGATGGTCCCAGCATGATCTGGGGCTTCAGTGATTGATTAAATGCAGCGGCAAATTTGAGGCATTAAATTAGTTGCAGAAGTGTTTTCTTGCAAGTGGACTGTGGAAAGTGGCACTGATTGATATTGCAATATGAGCCACATGGGTCTTTGTCCTTTACCTCTATGGAAGCTTAAATATATTGTGACATTTTGTTTCCTCCGTGGCTCTGTGATGAAGAGGGATTATGTTGTGGTCATGGAAAGGAGCAGTGTGAGGCTATGTGCCAAGAGATTTGTGTTGTGGCTTGGCTGTTCCAGCTGGACTCCCTGCTTGTGTTAGGCTAAGCATCTTTCCCTCTGCTCTGTATCCACAGAATTAAGCTAATGTGCCTCTGCAGCTGCCTGGGGACATCAGGAGGCTCGATGTTAAAAGCTGATAATGACCACCAGCAAGTGAGCCTCTGGAGGGGGATTATTCTAAACATATTTTTTAGTTTAGTAGAAAAAAACCACATCCTTTTCTGCTCTTCAAGAGAGATTGGACTTGGGAGCTGGTGGCTCAGGGTTATGGAGACTTTTGAATGTCTAAGAAATGCAGAGCTGGGTTGGAAGGCTCTCCACCTTTGCACACCCAGAAAAGAACAGTGCTTGGAAGCCCAAAAACAGAGTGCAGGAACATCTGTACGGCTTTGAGAGGAAGGAAGGAGACTGATTTCTGCATCAAAAGTTTACAGAAATGGCTGGCCTCTGCGTGAGGAAGTAGCCTACTTTGTGTTTCTCAAATTTAGGAAAAAGGATATTCCTGTTTCCTCTTAGCACAGCCTTGCTAAATGTTACAAAATTTAATTCTCTCAAGTTGATCAAAACCTGCTGAAATAGATCTCCACTTGCAACCTTTCCTGTCACAAAAGCCATGCTGGTATTTAAGTGCATCTTGGATCCTCGTTCTGACAGTGCTGTATAAAACCAGATACTGTTCCTGTGCAGAAACTGAGGGAATGGTTGACATCAATAATTGAAGCATTTAAAATGAACTACTAAGATTAAACACTGAATTAGCGATTCAGAGATCCTTGTTTAGTAAATAAATGAAACAGAAAAGAAACTACTCAGGGACTACTTTAGCTCTTTTAAGGATGAATAAGGAGTTTCTGTTGTGGAGGTTTTTGCTGGGGCACTGTAACCTTGTGAGAACAAGGATCCCCCCATTCTCTTCTGTGGTGTGGAACCAGCTGAGCAGTGATGATGGCATAGTATTTGTGCTGTGCTTTAATACCTGAATGCCTAATGTGGCAATGAGTTTAATTTCCTTCTTCACTGCCCCTTCCCCTGATCTCTCACCAGTGCTGAGATTACTTTCAAGGCTTGATTCTGCTTTGCCATAGCACGTGTAGCACCTGCCAGCCATGAGCACAGAGAGCAGGGGACCAGCTCCTCTGGATCTGAGACTTTTTGAGCAATTTCAAGTGCTTGTGCTCTTTGCAAGTACAATTCATTTTGTTTCCCTCTGGAAAAATCAACAGGCTAAGATAGCACCTTGCAGCGTTCTTGTCATGTTTCCTTAGTGATGTCCCTGCCATCTTGTCCACAAGAATAACAAAGCCAGATCTGTAGTTTTGTCTTGAGAGTTAATAAAAATGAGCTCCAGCTGCCTTTGTTCTGGTGTATATAAATTGTTAGCCCTACTGTATGCTCCAAACCCAGAATTTGTTTTCTGTTTTCTGGCTATTGGTGGTGCTGATGTACGGGGGAAATGCTGTTGTATGCATTTTGCAAGCAATGTTGACAGTGTGGAGCAGAAACTAATACAAATATGGCTATTAAAGTGTACAATAAATTAGGCAATGCTGACATGGATGTGATAAGATACAAATAGGTAACATTGAGTTGTTGTGCTTACTGGGGCAGTTTCTCTAGAGGCATAATCAAGCAGTGATTCTTATGTTTTTTCACTTGTCTTCCCTCCCTCCTGCATATTTCTGTCTTTTCTCCAACTTAATTTTTTTTGCATGCATCTTCCTGCCCTGTCAGCCTTGAAGTCTAAAGAGCAGCTTTTTGAGGGGGGATTATTTCTTTAGAGAGAAGGACTGACGGTAGAAATTGGACATAACTTATTGTTTACTGAGTCAAATGGTGCAGACCCAAAGGAACCTTACTGAATTACACGTGCCAAGGACACACTGCTCAAAGTCCCAGCTCCAGTTTTTGAGGGTACAGGCTATTTCTGCCTTGGGGGGCATTTGACATGAAGCATGTTAGTGGGATGTGAAATTTTGGCAACTGAAGTACACTTGGGAGAGGTTTGTTTGAAACCTCTGTGTTTATTTCAAAGGAATTTTGGAAGATGTGTTTTTTTTCCATTTGGGAAGGGAGATGGGACAGGGGGCTAGGGTCGGGCTGTCCTACAGCCAGCTCACCCCTGCCAACCTGCAGCTGCCGTGTGCTTGGAAGGAAGTGCTGTAACCCTTGGTGCTATGAGATAAAAGTGGTGTTGTATTTCTGTTCGATTTCCCAGTCCTGAGTTCATAAGGCCCCTCTCATTTATTGCTTGGTGTGAGAGTTAGGGTTTTGGTGTAGTGAAGGTCACCCATCTGTGACTTTGGCTTTGCTACCTCATTGTAAGAGACACCCCACTTCCCCAGCTTGCTTTTAAATTAAAAAAAAGAAAGGTTACAATTTGGAGCCTGAGAAATTTTTTTTTAATGAAGAGAAGTCAGGTCTTTCCTCTAAGGAAACACCTGGAAAATTAACATTTTATGGTGTGCCAAATTAGTTCCTTTGAAACTGCAAGGTGAAAAATGTTGTTAAGTCAGACACTTACAGAGGATTTCTTCAGCTCAGTGAAATACCTGCATGGCCAGCAACAACCTATTCCCCCTACAAATGGCTCTGAAGACAAGATCAACATTTTGCTTCTATTGATCACTTTTCTCCACTCACAAGACTTATTCAGGACTGATTTTAGAACCCTGAATACCAGCAGTAAGAGAAAATTTTGGAATATTTGAATGAGCTACTAGTGAAAGAAAGATTCAGCACTGCATGTGAAGGCTCTGAGGCTAAATTTAGCCTTGATGTTACTATTCTGGAATTTTGTTCCCAGTTAGCATGATCCTGTGTGTATCTGTATTATCTGTGTATGGTTTTTTTTTTGCATGTAGTCTTATCTAAATAGGCAATACACATTCACTAAATGTAAGGATGGTTTGGCACCAGAAAATAATTTAAAACCCTGGATATTTCATGTTGGTAAAATCCATCCAGGAGGTCAGCAGTTCATATGATTGTTACGCATGGCTCTTACCCAGGAATCACAGGCAGAAAATAAATAGAAAGAGGTAACTTTTTTGGCTGTCTTATGTCAAGCTCCCTGAACATCCTTTTGACTAATTACAGTTGATATAAAAGAAAAACACATGTTACTTTGAGGAGTTTTTTTATTCTAAGGAGGCAGATGGGAGAGAAATTGGAGCAAGATGCCAAAATGTTTTCTACTGAGACACCCTCACCTCAGTCACTCTTTGTCTGATTAGTGATTTAAATATGTAAACAAAATAGAACATTCTTGAAAAGAACTACAGTTTGTATTAAACAGATCAGTAGGCAAGGCTGCCTAGGACCAAAGTACAATTGATGACTTTGCATGAGGATTTGCCACACTCTGGTCTTCAAGTGCTATTATAATTTCACATATTTTAGAAGACAAGATGCTGTGCTGATTAAGTTCTTTCTGCTTCATTTTTTACCTGTTAAGGAAAGCCTTGCATGCTGAGTAAGAAAATAGATTGTTCAATAAACATGCATCTTTCAGTGCCCTTTTTCTCCAGCAAGGATTGGAGCTACTAATGCTTGCCAGTGATGGGACCCATCAGCTTCTGTGTTGCCTGATTTGGGAGATTTATATTCAGTCATTTGAAATCCCACAGTGATGAAGCTTAATATCCAGGTTGTCAGGCTAAATGCATGAGCTTTTTTAATATAAAATGTTTCTTCTCTGTTAAGCTGGTTCTGGAGTTACAAAGTTACAGAGGACTGTTTAATTTTTTTAAACCTTAATTTATTGAAATGCTGAAGGAAGTGACCTGCCTTTCCACAGGCAGCCTGGTACTATTGAAGCATTTGTATGTGCAGTACACAAGAGTTGCGCTTGGTTTTTGGAATTAATCCTGGCTCTCCCAGAAGTGCTGGAGAAACACCATGGGGGTTGTCACTGTTTAGGTTATTAACTTGGTTTTCTGAGAGTCCTGGGGCTGTGGTATCACTGTAACAAGGGATGATTCTTAGAGAGCAAACAGCATCTAAATTCAAAGGGACTTCCCTGAATGGTTTTGGTCCCTTAAGTTTTAGCTTTCTTATTTTCCAGATTCTGGACTGCATTAGTATATAACTCTGAACTTCATATAAAGCGTTAGCAAGTTCTCTTCACAGTTTAGTCAGACAAAGCAATCCTTTTTCAGCCTGAGAACCAAGGACACCGTTGCAGCTTCAGGCCCAAAAAGTGTAAACAACAGTGAATTGAGGAGAGCAATCTGGGAGGATGGGACTTAATAAACTGCAGCTGTAATTAGACAAATAACCTCAATACAGAAATAGACCAAAACTTACAAAAGGGTGAAAACTCTTGAACAGGAGTCCATCTTTTGTATAGCCACAGCCCAAGGTGTATCCTTTGTACTGCCCAAGGTGTATCCTTTGAAGACCTTTTTAATAAATACCTACTTTAATTCCTTTAACACTGTTTAGTCTCTGTTCTAGGTAGCCTCTTTAAGCATCAGTTTGTTGTTAACTTTTGTTCCCAGACACTCAACAGCCCTGAATTTTGAACCTGGCCTTCCCATGTTATACAGTGTGCCTGTAAGTGTTAAACTGCAGAGGAACATGTGCATAAATCATTCCTTTCTTTCATTAAAGGCAATCTAGTGATTTAAAATTGCTATGGGGAGAAAAAGTTCTAAAGTCAGATTATAGAATTTCAAGGGATTCTTCTTAATTTCATCATGGACGGTAGGGAAAGCCCTGTAACATAAATGTCAGCTTTCCTCTACAGAGGAGTCCTGCAGGTTGATTGTTTTTCACTTTTGAAATCATGACAGAAATAAGCCTGAGGAAAAAAAAAATAGTGTGTTTTGTCCCTATCTTATACTGTCTCAGAGACATCCACAGAAAAATTAGTGGAAAATATCTCTTGATCATGAAAGATGGATGGGCCCATGGCAAGAGCTTAGCTATGAGATTCCAAGTTAAGTATGAATTTTTGCCTCTGGGTTTGAGCTGTTTACAACAGGTTTTAGCTTGAAGTTCAAAATTGTGGTTGTAGGGAAATATGACATTTTTGCTCCTGAAAGTGTATGAGAAGGTGTGTGAAGTAGATGTGGTCTTTTCATTGCTTAAGCAAGTCAATAAAAAAATCCAGTTGCTGGGTATCCAAACATCAGGACTTTTAGTACAGTCTGAAGGTCAACAGATTTTCAGGGAAATCTGTGTTCTGTGGTGTTTTGTCTTCAGCAGATTAGAAGCAAGCTCCAAGCCTTTCTACCCTATCCTGTGTATTTTAGTGCAAACTGGAGAAGCTAATCTGTTTGAATCTCAATACCTCCCTCTCAGCTCTGCTAATTGAGTAGTTTGTATGCATCCTCTAAAGGTGAAAATATACACTTGGTGGAGGGAATTTTTTTTTGTGTTTCTAGATATTTTCATTTTTAAAAAATGGGCTTATCTTGCTTTATTGCCATAGAAAACACCTACAGCACCTGCAATCTGTGCAAAGTGCTTTTCTATCTCACAAATAACCTTAAAATTTTCATTTTTAAGGCTAAGTCTTTTTCCTAACTCCAAACTGATCATTCCCTGTTGTTTGACAGCATTCTACCCTCTGGGTTCTGAGTCTTAGTTTAGAAATGGCAGAAATGTGGTCAGTGATCTTGCTAGTTCAAAATAAAGTTGCACAAGAAAAAGTCACAGCAGAAATAAGTCTTCTCTGCAATCTTCAAGGAGATTGGTTCTCTGATCAGGCTGAAAATTGTATGATATGTGGCATTATAACTTTCATGCTATATTAGTGTGAAATCTGGACTCTCCATTCTACTCTTGGGGTGCTTCATCTCCATTTATAAGGAGTAAAGGAATTAAGAGGAATCTAGTGGTTCATCCCATGAAATCCAGTTTCTGCTACTGATCAGTGTTTTATGATCCAGAGAAAGTTTTGGGCTACTTAGAGTGATGGCTGCTGTTATGGGGAGGACACTGGTTTTTGTGTCCCATGTGGTTAGTGGTTAATTAATCCTCTGGGTTTTGATTGACTTTGGTAAGTGGAGATGTTCGTATTTCAAATCTTCCTGTGAATTGGTTAATGCAGACTTTGTTAATGAAATGTTTCTATAAATTAATATTCTATAGGAACATTAGTAAACATAGTAAAGAGAGGACAGGAAAATGACTGTCTCTATGGAGGCACATTTCATCCATGCCACAAATCTGTGGTATCTGTGATGTCTAAACTTTATAAGAAGAAGCTAAGTCAGCTCCTTTGTAGTGTACTTACTTCGCTATGTTTTCTCTCTCTCAGTTTTAACAAATCATGTCACAGTTGTGTGCTTTAGTCCCTAGTGTAAGCACTCTGTAAGTTTTCCTGCGTCTTGTCTGAATGACCAAGCAGCACATTCTGTCTCTGTGGGGTACATTTTTAGTGTGGTGTTCAGGGAAAGAAAGTGCAATTAGAACTAACCCATTAACTGTAATAGCTCTTTATGTACTGCACTGACTGCAGACCCCTGTGAGGGTCAAGGCATTGCCAATTAGCCTACATCTGTCCAGAAACAAGGTTCTCTTTGATCTCTCTAAGTCTAATCTAATTTTTTTTTTGTAAGTAAAATTGGACAGTGCAGTCTAAAAGAGATAAATAGAAACTGCAAAATGGCCCTGAAATTGGTATTATAATTATTGGGGGATATGTTTTTGTTTATGCTGCATTTTCTGCTGTAAAGTGACTTAAACCTGGTCAGCCAAGCTGGTCTAACTCAAGACCTGTTGGGTACTAACAATTCTTTTGGGTAATAAGAGAAACATGCTCTGAAGCAGTGTATGTGCTTTGACTTGGGGACAGGCATTTTATAGGGTAATATCAGTCTTTTATTCATTTCTGTTCTAGTGAGAATGTTGTTGGAATACAATGAAGACTGTTTTAGACTGAGCTGGAAAAACTGCCATGTATTCTTGTGAAGATGGTGGGGAAAGGCAGCATGCCTTAGTCCTGGTCACTTGGCAGTCAGGTGTTTTTTCCTCTTCTAGAGGAAGTTTTGCATTATCAAGTGATAGGGCATCTAAGGAATATTATTTAAAGATTACCTGCAGAGATAGTTTTCCTTTCCTTCTGTTTTTCTCTGACCATATGGCTGTCTGAGGTTATTGTAGTGTGTCTGTTTGGGTTGTTGTGCTTCTTGGATACATGGAGGGTGAACTGTTCAACAGGGCTCAAAAAGCAGTAGAACAAAGCAAATACATCAAAACTTGTCTTCAATAGGGACTTAAATAAAAGCAAATTCACTTTTTCTGCAACTCTCTTGCAATAGACTGTAGATGAAGAACTGTCAAGAAACACATGAATAAATAAGTCAAAAAAGAATTTTTAGAAATCTTTGCAGAGTAAATGAATGCACGTACAGCTCTGTATTAACTCATAACCTTTCTAAACTGATTTATGTTGATGAAAACTACTTCTCTAGTGGGAAAAAAATTTGAAGCATATCATAGAGAACTGGGTGACATAGTTTGCTTTTATGATTTTAAAAGTGCAAGGCATTCCTTGTCTCATATTTGCCTCCTGTGAAGCTTATATCCTTCCCTGGAAGAATTTGTACAGCGTGGTTGAATGAGAGGAGTCATCATATGTGTTTATTCCTACAAATCATCCTAAATGTAGATAAACTACTTGAAAGCAGTTCTTGCTTTCAAGGTACAAAAAGCAGTACTTTTATACAACACTTTCCAGTGCATCAGGAAAAAGAATTAGAACTTTGTCGCATTGTATTATTCAATACAACAACTTAATATTTTTGAGTGGTGTTGCTAAAAATTATGAATATTGGAGACAATCCTATTCCCGGTGACTTGAAGCCGAATTTTGTTCCATTTGAGAAGTCATGTTGCACTACTACAGCTGTGGAAGAGCAAGCAGCAGGCTCAAACAGCCTGGAACCACACAAACCAGAAATGATGTGCAGATTAGGCAGCACATGAAACAACCTTACAGTATCTTCTTTGTATATTCCAGGCAGGTCTATTTTTCTTGGTATGGTAATGTCCTAATAGAGCCTTCTCTATAGCTCTGGTCCTTCAAAAGAAAAAGCTATGAAGGTCTTAAGAGAGAGGGAGAGCAACCCTGCTGGGCTGAAACTTGCTGCTGTCCCATTGCATCAGATCTTCCTGGTGTGTGGTCTTTTTCTATCAATAAGCCTCTGTGGGGGTTTTTGTTGTTCTGTACAGCAAAATAGACTGTAGGGAGTGGTTTCTCTCTGACCTTTGTTCAGAACTATGCATATGAATTCCTGGGTTTTTCTGCCTAATGCTATTATCATCCTTCCACTGACTGGAATTGTGAGCACAGGCAGACTATATGAAGCAATAGAATAATAGGACAAATCTGGTCCTAGATTAGTTTCACCCACTTTATTCTTTTTCCATGTCCTCTTTACTAATTTTATCCACTTTGGCTGGTATTATAGTCATGTCTCCCACTCCAAAGCCTTCATTGTGGTTAACAGGCTTTTCACTGTTACCATAGTGTGCCATTACCTTTGTTTCTGTTTACAGTGTGAATAGATGTCCATCACTACATTGTCCACCATGACATGCAGTAGCACAATAAATTGTCTAGGGAACCAGTCAGCTTCTAAGAAGAAATGTACTGTGGCTGCAAATGCTCCAAGGAAAAAGTTTTATCTGGGGTGGAAACTTTACTGAAGGACATAGCAGCCAGCACAGTGCATTTGGAAAATATAAAGCCTGTGAGGGACAAGGAAAACAAGAGTAATGGGAATCTCTGATTTCCTTCTTGTTGAAGGGGATAAGATGTGATGAAGAAGCCAAGTGTTGATGAACTTGCTGGTGTCTGGTTCATGGAGCAGTTGATCAGCAGGCCTGCAAGGGGGTGGGTGGCTTTGTGCCAAGTGATGTGTAGGACCTGAATCCTACAAACTGTGTTATAAGGACTATTAATATACTTTGGTTCAGTGTTCTTGTTAGAACATGGGAAACCAAAAAATTCATCTCAGCTGTCCCCAGTGGGGAGAAGGGTAATTGTGTAAAATTGAGGAGGTGTTATTAATAAGCTGACATAAGACTATTTAAGGACCCTGTACCTATTAGAAGAATTTGCAGGAAGTCATGATGATTTCTTTTGCCCAAAACAGAGATTATCAGAAGTAAGAAGAATCTGCTAAGAAGCTGAAATTATGTTTGAAGAAAGAAAGAAAAAAAAACCCCTATTTTTGTATGTTATATATAAAGCCCAGAAATGTACTCAAATTTTTCAGTTATACCTATCAATTGTCAAAAGGGATCCAAACTTTTATAGTAACTATCATATGTTTCTTTAAATGCATCAGGAGCATGAAACCTGCTTGGATATGTGTAGGAGTAATAGGAGATCAAGGTGTAACAGGAATACTCCAACTTGATTAAGGTAAATGAAAGTAAATTTCATTAACTCTATTAATTGTTCTCTATGGAATAACCTGGGAAAATTTCCCATGCCACAAACCTTTCTGTGGGGTCCCATTGAGAAGGTCTTTCTGAAACTGCAGTGACTGTAAAAGGTTATAGAAGAAATAGTCAAAATGAACAGTGACAAATCACCACAACAAGACTGTGCTCATTCAAAATCTTCAGAGGAGCTGCAGCTTTACAGCACTGTGTAACTGCTGGCTTGGAGATGCCTTTGCAGCAGGAGGTGATACATATGATCAGGAATTCTGACAAAAATACTTGATACATCATAGAAACTGTAAGAAAATGAAGAATTAGAGGATGTCTGGATAGCTATTGCATGCTTGGTAAGAGTCAAGTTGTGCATCTGCCTTGCACATGTGTTGCTGTTCTCTGAAGGAGTCAACAAGCTTGTTGATAACCATGATGTGTAGTATGGTCACCTTTGTCAGAGACCTTAGTGAAAACCAGCTTCCTTGGTAGAGGATTTTAGGAAACCTAAGCAGTTATGACATCCAAAGAACAGCTCTGGTGTGGATAGATCATTTGGCCAAAATTTGGAAGACAAGGTCAGTGGTCAGTCCTTGGACTGAGGAGATCACACAGAAGCGTGTACGCTCTTGGCTCTGCTCACACAGGGCTTAAAGAGAAACTTCTGGAGATACCATGCCATCATAGCAGGGGTGGCAAATGTTAAGTCCGTCTGGAGGACCTCATAGGACTGACTGGCTAAGAACATGTTTGATAAAATTCAGTTTAGGTAGTGATAAATTGATCCATGTGGGGAACAAACAATCCGGTTTGCATAAAGATGAGTAGTGAGCTGAGCTCACACTGAGAATTGAGGTATCTGGAGTGAGAACCTGGGTCTTTAATGGATAAGTCTGTGAAAATGTCCATTTACTCACTTGTGGTTAAAAATGCAAATCAAATGTTCATGTTTATAGGGAAAGGAATACAGAACAAAACATGACATTGTGTGTAAATATGCGGTTTTCATGCCTCTGAATAATGTGTGAAAGTTTGATCTCTGTATTTAAAAATGATGTAATATAACTGGAAAGGATTGGAGAAGGACAGAAAGGGTGATCAAAGGCACAAGAAGTCTTTTGTAGGAGGCTGTGACTGAATTGGGACTCAGTTTGGAAAGAGACAGCTGAGTAGTCTCTGATAAAGAGACACATGGAGGGTTGAATATTCTGTGTGTTCCAATTCAAGAACTGCTGAGCATCAAATGAAGTTAATAGGAAAAAAGCTTTAAAAAAATTGCATCTTCACGCAGAGGGTATTTGGCATGGAACTTTTTGTTAAGGGTGTTGTGAACACTTTGTTAGTTTTATGGAAATTAGATAAGAGAAAGTTGGTGTTGGAGGCTGCTAACTACACAGAAAATACAGCAGCTCATATCCCTGAGCTAAACCAACAGGAGATTGGAGCAAAATTAAGAATGCCATGCTTATTTGGCCCCTGATTTTCTGTAACTATGGCTCCTGCTGAATACGAGTTATGCCAGGCAGTGCTGCTGTTGTAGTCAGGTGCAGTGCAGCCCCTCCTCTGGGCCACAGCAGATCAGGGTCTCTGCTCCAAGCAGCACCATGACCTGCTCACAGGACCAGGGAGCTGCAGCAGCTCTGGTGATCACTGTACAAACTGCAAAAGATGAGCAGGTTTTGTAGAGCCCAGATGCTCTGCTGGCCTTTCACTCCAGTGCAGGATGGGTACCAATTGTTAGCAGCGAGTTTTCCAGTGTTTTGCAAGTGCTTCTCTCAGATGTTCAGGGTGATGCGTTGGCTAAATACTGAAAAAAGAGCTCATGTGGATTTGACTGGGGGTTTTTGAGACTGATGCTCTCTGCTGAGTATAATGCAATCTGGATGTTGCCTGCAACTTGCTCTCCAGTCTCCCAACAGAGTAAGAGTGTTCAGTGTGCTGCATAATGCTTTTGCAAGGTTTCTTTTTCTTTCTCTGTTGCTGAGGCTTAGCTCTTTTTTTGCGTTACCATTTATTTTAGCGCACAGCCTTCCAGAGCCTCTTTGAATCTCACCAAAGTCAGAGAGAATCTTTTCCTTGACCTCCCCTAGCTTTGGAGTCAGTCCAGCAGTGTGCTGTGCTGTACTCTGCTTTCTGTTAACTCCAGGGATGCAGTCTGGGAGCACCAATTTAGCACAGCCTGCACCTGAAAGGTTTGACAGCTGAATGTGTTGGAGACACAGGGAGCTGTGGAATCGGAAAATGTGAATTTATATTTTCCCTGTAAATCATTCAAACTGGTGTGTATTGCCAGTTCTGATTTCTGGGCATGGATCCAGGAAAAGAACAGAGCAAAGTGTATGTTCATCTATTCTTTTCCCCTTGTACAAAAAGAAAAACAAATACAGAGAGCTTGTGAATATTGGAAATTAAATAGCAGCATGTTTTTTTTTAAACTAATTTCTGTTAAAGTGAGATGCAGATGTTTATGTGGAATGCTCAACCTGGATTTGAATGTGTGCTGAGTTGTCACAGAGTGAGTGTCAGAATCTTGAGTTTAGCTTCTAAAATCTTGGGCAAAAGTGGCATTCTGAAAGAGGACATCAAGGTGAGGTCCCATGTTTTAACATCAATCAGATGCACTTGGGTAACATCTGATAACTGCACGTCATGGCTTGCACAGCTGCTGTGCACATGTGAACCGTTGTGTTCATGTGGCTGAAGCCTGTGGCCAGTCTGTTTTACTGTGTTTGCTCTGTTTTGTGCTGACCCATACTGGCCCAGCAGGTGCTACAGCATGACTGGGGGTCTGTTTAGGTGCTCAGCAGGGATGCCTGCCTGCCTAGTCTTTGTGCATGGCATGGATCTGCCAGAATCACAGCTTTTTCTAAGCTTGCAGCACTGGGCTAGCACTGCAGTGTGGGTGATATGGAGTGATTTTTGTGAGCTGCCAGGTGTCAGGAACACACACATGCTTTTCTTTTAGTTGGATTTTTTTTTTCTCTGAAATATGCTTGACTGACCTGCTCTCACTGTCCTTTGAATATTGGTGCTCTGACACTCAGCACAACTGCTGCAGTTAGTCTGCTTGGTCATGGCTGTTGTCTGCACTTTCTGTAGGAGGCTGCTGGAGCCCAGCTGCTGTGAGAGGCTCCTCAGAGCTGTGTTTGTGCTTGAATCTTCTCTTACCAGCCTGACAGTCAGTCCCTCATCCTGGAAAACTATGGCTGGATCTGTGAGGTGCAGCTGCTGGGAGCTTGCCTGTGTATCGTTCATTCAGAAGCAGATGCTGGCAGCCCTCACAATAAAGCCATGTCTGTATTCCTGTTCCTGAGCAGAGCTGCAGGTGTGACTGACTGCAGGGAAGCAGAGAGGAAGGTACCTAGTGGAAAAAAGGATGCTTGCCAATGAGAACAAAAAAAGCACTTGGAAAGCATTCCATGTTACCAATGTGGAAATAGAGGGCACAAGTGAGAGGACCCCCAAAGTGGGTAAATTGGCAAATAAAACAATTATAGCAGGAAGAGGGAAAGTAATAAGGTTTGGCTGGAAATCAGATGTGTGCATGAAGTTGCTTGCAAGATGGATAATAAAGGCAAGGAGCAGGCATCCATTTTTGAAAGTCTTCTCTTTGGACTTCATCTCTTCCTCAGGCTTCTCTTATGGCTGTATATTTCCCATGGTTTTAGCTGAAGAGTGGATGTTTTTCATCTGCCACCCAGCATACCTTTGTATCTGGACTGGTCTGTCTGGGATCTGCAGGGTTTTCCTGCCCTCGTGGGAGGCTCTGGGTAAAGAGGGGACTGGGACTATGTACAGCCCCTCTGTTCATTCTTTCAGGGAGGACTGAAATGTTAATTAAATAGCACTTTGCAATAGAAAGCAAGCAAAATGCATCTGCCTCTCAAGCTCTTCATATTAGCCAGTTTGCTTTTTACTGGTACATGCTGCTGCCAGGTATGGCCCTGCCTTGTGCTTGCCAGTTCGTGTTCTTAAGAGTGAGGATTCCTTTCAGACACTGAGCTGAAATAGTGTGCTTTGACACAACAGAGCCCATTTTGTTGAAATGTTTAATAGGAACTAAATATTACTCTGTTAATGAACAGGTTCCTCTGTTAATGTCCAGTTTCTAAGTCTTTGTACTAGCAAAAAGGAGAATTAAATTAATCAGGACCTTTCCTGGTGAGTTAAAGGGGCTTTGCACTAGGCCCAATGGCCATTCCTACACCATATTTTTGTGTGACCTTTGGGAGGTACATGAGACCAGATTAATGAACTAGGCTGTTGATCTGTTGTAGAATGTAGAGACTGTTTTTATGATAACTAGGACAGTATTTTACAGACAAAAAGCCAATGTCTGTCTATGCACTGAAGGACACTCAAATGCATGCTTGCTATTTGTATTAATGCTTTACTGCTCTTTCTGATTCACAGATCGGTACAAGAGCAGAGAGGATATTTTACTGCTAATGTTTATTGTTCTACAGTGGTTCTGAGATGGTGTATCAGGGGGTAGGTGGGGCTTTTGGGCAGGTTGTTGTGCCTGGCTTCAGTACAGGCACTGCCCATGCCTGGTTCATTGAAGTCCCAGGTACTCTCCAGGACAGCTGGACATAAAGGAAGGCTTCATTCCAAGGCAGGGGCTTCCTGCTATGTGCATCCTTCCACACTTTCCCAGGACACTGGAGGAGTTAAATGAGCATGTGCTCACTCTTTCTTTCCCTGCGGGGATGGGAGAAGTCAGCTACAGCATAATTCTTTAACTTTGTGTTTTCTGCTGGAGTAGGAGCCAGAACAATTGATGCTTGCTGGAGTTGAGCAGCAGAGTTGTTATTTACTGCTAGCTTACCTCTATGCTTACAGTAAATAACCAGCAGCCTGCCGTGCAGTTCCCTCCTGCGGTGCCTCTGGAGCAGCTCAGAGCTGCACTCCCTTTTGTTAAGGATGCAACACAGCCCTAAATATAAACTGTTGTTTTGGTCAGCTTTTCTGTGGCTTTGTGCAGTAAATGGAAATGTGTGTGTGCACTAGGCAGGTGTCTGTGGAGTCAGTTAGCGAGATTTTGGAAAAAACAGACTTATAAAAGCTCAGAAACAGTACTAGCTGATAACTAAGCAGAACTAAATATTTCTTACATGATATAAGAAATATGTCTGAAAAATATTTTGGAAAGTGTTTTAAAGTATTCATTATGTTTCCCAAGATAGAGAAGAAATAGAATTATTTGTGATGAGACAAATGGATCTCTTGTTGCTAGACATTTTCTTTCTCTTGAAACTGATGTATATAACATCATGCTTGCTTTTGTAAATGTCATATGAAATAGATGAGGAGAGTGACTTGGAGAAAAGCTGTAATCAATCACAAGGTGACACAGTTCTCTCTTGTCTGTTGATCATCTTCCCAGAAAGCAATTTGAGGAGGTAAAGATTACAAGTATAAAGAGAACAACTCCAAATGTCCCTCCCCTTTGTTAAAGGTGGATTAAATGGGTCAGCAACCATCTTTTTTTCTGGAAAAGAGAAACCAGAGGCTAAAGTGTGGTCTAGACTTTACTAAAATCTTCGCAGTTATTTGAATAAATTGGAAGGACAATGGTGTGTAAATGGCCCATTCTGTAACCTGTGAGTTCAACTCAAGTTGAAACAAAGTCATTAAAGGGAAAGAAGCAAAATGGGAGGGTGCTGTTAAACCAAAATTTAAGATGACACCTTGAAGTCAGGTCAGATGATGATCACAATAATAATTCAATGAAATTCTTTTATAGCACCCAGCTGTGTTCATATTTCCAGGAATGGCTCTGTTGATAGATATAACTAAGGTATCCTGAGTAACTCCATGCTTTTTATCCTCTGGTTTTATACTGCTCTGCAGCATCCTCACTGCAGTTTGGTGTCATTCAGGTATGGGGTCCCCTCTGCTCACAGGTCACAGCTGCCTGCTGAGGGTCAGAGCTTTCAAGGTGCTTGCACAAATTAAGGAGCCTTGGATGTGACACCTGTCTGCCCTTCTGCAGGCTGTGTGCGCTGTGCTCTGCTCAGAGGACTCACTGGGGGAGAAACAGTGCTGTGAGCTATGGGTGGCCTTATTTTACGTGTAGCCTATGGTGAGCTTGTCACCTTGACGTTTCAAGGGTGAAACAGCAAATTTCTGCTTAAAGCTTTGGGAAGGTACAAAAGTGGACTTGCACTCTGTAGCAGGTGATGTGACTACAGCAACGTGCCTTCACTTGCTTGGGCGTGAAGTGGGTCAGTATAGTGACAGCCAAGCAGCTCCTCTGCTAATTGGGGTCCTGAGGTCACTGCCTGCCAGTGAGGCAGCTCACCCCCTCACACAAGAAAAGCATTTTAGGCAGGTACCCTACAAAACTGCTTAGCGTGGAAACTTCAGTGGCACGTGAATTCTGCAGTCAGAAATCATGTGCTAAATGTCACAAAAATGAAGATATTATATTTAAAGCACCACCTTTAAGAGAAAAAAATTAAAATTTCTTATCCCTTTGATAGCTGAAATTTCAGACTTTTTGGTGGTAATTTTCAGAAACTTTGAATAAAAGAAGAGCAAATCATTCACATGTAAGCCTGTGGATGTCAGAACCTGAGTTTAAAAAGGAGAGATAAATAGCATGAGGTACATTGTGCTGGCTGTGGTGGATCTTTAGCAGGTGAATTTGCTGCTGCTCAGCCGACCTGTGAAGCATGGGAGCAGCAAACCTGTGGGAGCAGTGCCTCTGAGCTGGCTCCAGCATGGCAGCTTTCTCCTTACAGTGTGGTTCTGCTTGCAGCCTTGAGCTTGAACCAGTCCTATTGCTGTGGGAGGACTGCAACATACACTTTGTTTCCCATCTTTTCTTTGTCTACAGACACCTTCAGAAGGCTTCTCCTGGATGAAGCATTGGAGGGCTGCTGCTGTTAAGATGGGTGGCATATACATTTGTAGGCAGCCTAATTTGCTGACCTGGCCATCAGTGAGGTTCCTTGGACGATCTTTTCCCTGTGCTTCTGCACCGGGCACTTGGGCTCATGTAACACATCTCTGACTGCTTTAAACATACAACAGTGTTGGGTCAATGAAAAAGTCAGAAAACATCTCTAACTAAGGGAAATTTCAGTGAATGTTATTTTCTTAACTCTGGCTGCTGACAGTGCTGTTGGGGGCTCACTCTATGTTCTGCTGTCACTTGCAATATGCTCAGATGTGTAAGGATCTTCATGTTCTGTAATGATCCAAGACCTTCTGTATCACTCTCCACTGATCTGAAAAATAAGCAATTTCAGAGGAGTTGTCATCATAGCTAAAGACAGCTTCTGAACAGTAGTGTTTCTTTGTTTTTTTAAGCCTGCCTAACCCCTGTGTCTGAAGCACTGGAAATGTGTGTGTTCAGCAGGCAACTTCAAACAACATCACACAACATTGTGAGCTCTTCTGCAATGGCCCTTCTTTTGAAAAAAGTTTCTTTTATTTTCTGGTTCATATCACAATGTGGGCATATGGAAGTGTAAAGGATAATGGCCAGCAAGGTTTCTAAATTTTAGATACATAGAGAGATTTGGAGTGAAGGAATTTTGCTGAAGCTGGAAAATGGGAAATGAAATGGAGTTGTGGCTAAACCATTTTCACTAGAAACCATTAAACAATCTCAGTTTGCATGACAGGTCTTCAAATCACCTCTTAAATCTGCTGGAAAAAATGACCAGACAGCACATACCCAGGATCCACATTTGATTTTTGACCTTACAAGTTCTTCAGTAAATACAAGAAATGAACAATACCAGGCAGAATCTTAAACAACTTTTATGCTTGATATCAAAATAGTAGGCTTTTTATATGGATTAGCATGCAAATGAGTGTCTCAGTTTAGTCCAGAGCTCTTTTTCTCTTCAGTAATTTGCTTGGACTGGTTTGTCCCTCCAGTATTATTCCCCTGTGTCCCGTAAGGAATCCCATACCCCTTTAGGCAGTAACTCCCACCCCATCAGTTTTTAAGCTGAGGAGCTGCACCTGTTGACTCAAAGTGATGGTTTAACACCTGGGCAGCAGCACTGATCACTCCTCTTGAGAGGAGGCAGGGCAGGGATCTCCGTTTTCTCTTATCAAGTTATTGGTGTTCCGATGCTTGGCATTGTACTGCTGTTCTTGTTTGTGTTTGTGGAGATGAGCCTTCAAAACAGCCTGAGGTTCTCTACAAAGTTTAAATTGAGGCTTCTTTTATGTGAAGGGAGGAGAAAAGTTTTAGGAAGAAATTCTTCCCTGTGAGGGTGTTAAGGCACTAGAGCAGGCTGCCCAGAGAAGCTGTGGATGCCCCATCCATGAAAGTGTTCAAGGTCAGTCTGGATGGGGTTCTGTGTGACCTGATCTAGTGAAAGGTGTCCCTGCCCTTGGCAGGTCAGCTGGAACGAGGTGATCTTTAAGCTTCCTTCCAACCCAAACTGTTCTGTGATTCCACAAAAATGGCAACTGGGTCTCCTTTGGGCACTTGGAGGAAGAGAGATGGCACTACAGTAAAAAATGGAAAAGCACAGTGTGAAGTGAAGGAATTGGTTTAGGGGAAGAGGCAAGTACGAAGGAGAAGTCGTGCCTGGGTTTTTGCCCCATTTTGAGGAGGAGGATATGGGTGAGGAGACAGGAGATGGCATCAACACCATCCTGAATCAGCAGTGAATATGGCACATCGTGCAGAGTGAGAAACCAGGCTGGGCACATTGGGCTCCTTTCCTTTGAATGTATGTGCCTGTGTGGTTACTCTCACAAAGTGCCAGTGTGAACAATGTTTCATTCCCTGGATCAGCCCTTTGTTGGCAGGATACACCTGCCTAGCACTCCTGAAATGCTCTGCCTGTTTTCTCCCTGAAAGGCAGGACAGTTTGAAGCTTGCACCTGAAAGTAAGAAGGAATATCTCTCCAAACATATAAATTATGCGTCTGAGCTTGACCTCTCAGCTGAAGGCATGTTGGCATGGAAAAGCTGTTGTCATGTTTTTGGGACACTTTATCTTCACTAACTTTCTGGTGATAGTATGGAAAATTACAGCAATCCAACTGTGGCAACTCATTAAAACCCAGAAAAAATGGTTCATGGGAATAACACAGAAGCCTAGCAAATGGTCAGTGATATGAACATGACTATAAAGTATTGCAGAGAAAAAACTCTCCAAATTTCTATAAACAGGAGTTAGAAACATGGAGCAGGAGGAAATGTATTTTCAGCCAAACTCCAGATAATGTACAGAAAAAGAATTGGTTGCTTCACTTGTCACTGGGAAGTGCAAACCATTGGTAAGGATTAGATATGGGGCTACTTAGTGCCCAGGCAAAAATTATTATGGGTAAATAAAATAACATATCATTTTTATGAGGTTGAAAGGCAATAGATACCTTCTAAAACTCAGATTGATCTGGTAGAGCAGATGCTGATTAAAGCAGAATCACGACTGGCTTCTCTCAGACACAGAAACATTTAACTAGCTATACTGTAAACAGTCCTCTTGCTGGTATAGTTTCCTCCCAGCATGTATTCCTGCTTGGTGTAACTTGTGTAATTACAGATGAGAATTTCTGTCAACACATTAGAGTAATTTATCTGTCTGAATATTCTTCCTGACTGATGTTTAGCAAAGCATTCATGTGCTTTCACTTAACTACTGGGTTTAGCTGCTGCATGTTTCCTGTCCCAGCTCTGCCTCAATGTCTGGTTTTCTTTTCTGTATGTTCTAGTATTCATTTACTTCTTTGTAGAATGTGAGACACGAACATATTTTTTCTTAGGATGCTTATTTCCCAGGTCCCTTTTATTCATGTAAATAGGAATAGAGAAGAATGCCTCTCCTCTTCTTTTGATAAAAATCTAAATTTTTCAGCATCCTCAAATCTCTGTTACCTATATTCCCCTTGGATAAGTATTGGTTTATTGCATGAAAAAAGCCCTTCAGCTGTGATTTTTCCTACCACTGTCATAATTCTCTAATTAATTTCTCTACAGACTCATTTCTTTTACCTGCAGAGTCTTCCTTGTTGTCTGTACCATCATGATCTGCCTGCCTGCTGGACCACCCTCTGACTGTTTTAGGAAGGCAACATTACCTACCCAGAAATGTTACATACATATACATAAAGTGTAGTGTTGTATGTACAGAACTGCTGCCTATGTGCCATTCATCTCTGAGCCTCTGCTATACATCTCTTTCTTCTGAAGTCTTTCAGGTTGCTTTCCAGTTTCTCTGATTTTGATTTTCCCCCTAGTTTGCTTTAAAAAAAAAAAAAAAAAAAAAAAAAGCTTCCAATAGTCGTGCTTTTCACTTGTAAATTTTTTTTTTCTAAATTCCTGAGTGTCTTGACTCTCTTGTTATCTCTTATTCCTGTTCTGGAGAGCCTGCAATTTTTCTGATTCCTATCTGGTGTTCTACATACTTGTGTTTTTATTGATGGTACTTTCTGTGCTCATGATTTCACCTTCGAAGATGTTGGTTGGTTATGTTTGCCTGCTTTCCTTTTGTTCCACACGTTGTCAGTACCAATGACTCTGGATGCCTCTGCACTTCAACACACTGTGTCATTAGCACATGATCTCAGTGGTGCAGCAACAAGAATTTGTCTCTTATTTGGAACTTCATTTACTGAGTGCTGCCTTTCCATAAGTCTAGCTCATCTGTTTCCACCTCATCTCAATCTTTTCTCTCTCACCTCCTTTCTTCCCCTTTAGCCTATGATTGTATCTTAGCTTATGATCTTATCTCTCTAACTAGCTTTTAATCTTGTAAATCCATTTGAGATAAAAATTATTACATTGTATTTATAATTCTCTTCAAACACATTGCTGTGTAACATTTGTAATCTCTTTTTTCGTGCAAAACAGCAAAGCACAGCATGCAGACATGCACCGTGGCATACCCAAAGTGCAGCCACTTCCAAAATGAAACACTGTGGCTATTAAACAGCTCACAATTACCCTGCACAGAGTAGCAGTACACATGAATGCAATGTCTAATGCCCACTTCACACCAGAGAAGGAATTTAAGTGCAAAGTATATATCTGCACACAGCACAACTGTTAAATTCCCCAAAAGTGCCAAGAGGTACAATAGTGACCCTGCTTACACCTATTATTTGCTTTGTAGGGATAATATTTCCTGTTATTAGTTCTGGAGGGATAAAACTGTTGAACTCTAAAATGAGAACAATTGATCTGATGAAAAGTTACACATAGGTTTAGAAGAGGCAGAATTTAGATTAGATGCAGAACATAAAGCTAGACTTTAATGATGTTTCTTCATGTGCTAATCAGCCCTGTACTGGTCATCTGAGGATACTGATGAGATATGAAAAACAGAGGAATTAAAGAATGATTTGGAGGAATAAAAGCATTAAGGAAGGAAACCATGTATTGTTCAAGGTTTAGGCCCTGGTTCTGTGAGGTTTTACTGAAGACAGACTTATTTCAGTAACCCTGAAGCTACTAACAGTGCTTGAAAATAAGCATATACAAAAATTTTGCAGGTCCAGGGCTGATTGAAATACAGTGTAAATGTATAATTTTAGGATAGAAAAAAGAGAGTTTAAAGGGTGGTCAGACATACTGAAATATATTTTGTACACATGTATTCTACACTTCTGTCCTCGTTGGAGTTTTGATCTCATTACCAAACAGTGAAACTTTCTTTTTATGAACACAAGAAGCAGCTGGGTTCTGCTCTAATGATTTTTACTTTTCAAGCAAACACAGTGGATAGAAGATGGATGAATGGTAAGCATGATAAATTAGCTTAAAACCTCAGGACCCTGCTGGATATTTGAAATGAAATGAAAATGTGCTTTACCTCCTTTTGTGGAAGGCATTTGGATACCATGACAAGATAAACTTAAAAGAGTAGGTAAGAAACAGGGACAAGGGTACTTAGAAAGCCAGGACACTGGTCCCACTGCTGCTATTCTTAAAATATTTTCAGTCTCTCTCTATGTATAGGAAAAATCATGCAGGAATGCAGTAATGTTTGACCTTTGAAAACTGTGGGACTGTCTCACACTTAAATAAATTCTTCTGTGCTTTTCCCTCAGGGGAGCTGCCCTGCAGTTTTCTTCTGGCTATTTCTGTTTTGCAGAAAGAAGGACTTCCCATTTAGAAAGGTCCAGTGTGTGATTTCCATTTCTTCCAAGCAGCTGCCAGTGTGTCCTTGCTTAATTGATATAAAAGTAAACATTTCATCTTAGAAACAAACTATTGAGACTTTTTTATGATCAAAATTTTTATATTTGAAGAACAAAATACTTGAAAATCTGTGGAAGCAGAGAGCACAGTTTAGATAGTCAATAGCACAGGGTTACAACAAATTCACCAGGTGCAAGCATCTGATGTGTAAGCACTTGATAAACAATGAATGAAGTGAGGCACAGTAAACAGAAACAGCACCTGGAGATGTGCATGCCTTAAGAATCACAAAAAAAACAGTGAAGGTGATGAATTTTAACATAGCATTCTCAGATTATTGGCTTTTAAAAAACTACTACCTTTCTGTTGATGTTTTCATATTAACAATTATATCCAATCTGAGAATACTCAGATTTTGAAAGATCACACTCTGCTAGGTATGCATGAAGGATTCTGCTGATAAGGATAATTTTTACATTAATGATGAAATGAAACCCTGTGTCATTGAACAGGCTTACTTCTTATTGAATCTAGTAGAAACTGCAAGTTTCCAGAACCTGTTTGTGCAGCCAATCCTATGATCATATTTGGTTTTCTTTGGTCTGAACATGCAGTAATCCCCAGAGAAATTGACTGTGTAAGAATGGATGGCTGAAACAGACTGTTAAGAAAAAGTTGCAGAAGGCTCCACAATAAGCAGGCAGAAATGTCAGGACTTGGATGGAAAAGAGAAATGAGGACTGGTAGAGAAGGAATGGAAAATATTCCAAACACACAAAAAGATGATTAAAAAGAGATTATGAGAACAGAGAAGTGTGTGGGGACTGAGGCTGTAGTTCAGCCAGGATACCTGTTGTTAGAATTTACAGTTCGAATAAGCAACCCACACTGCACAAGAAAAGCAAGAAAAGAAATTTTAATGCAACCCCTCCACTCTCCCTTCCTGTCCCCATTTGTATGTGAATAAACTGAGGTTCTTGAATGTGGAGGCATCATATTTGGTGCTTTTTTTAAAAATTTTATTTTCCAGCTGTGTCTACTGGCTGCTTTTTACATGATATCTAATTGTCTGAGGAGCAAATCTTCACCCTCTTAGCTGTCTGCTCTGCTTTCCTAGTTGCTGGAATGTCACTGCTTGACTTATTTTTGAGGCATGTTTTGGCATGCATGTGTTTAGGAACATTTTAGGAATTATTCCTTCTCTAGCCACCAAGAGTCAGTATAGTAGAAAACTACAGGAAGCTATGCCAGAAAGGTCTGCCCTCTACAATTTATTAATTTTTATAGTTTAGACAAGAGAGCAAGCCGACAAGTGTCATTGGTAGGCTTGGATTTAAGAGCCCTGAAATTTCTGAAAAGTGGAGGGAGGTCTGTAGAAAACTCAGGTGAACAGGGCTTGTATTTCTTCTCTAGATAAACAATCTAATGAAGATACTTTCATGCTGTGCATCTAAAAGCTGCTTTAAAACTATCAAGGCAGGAAATAATCTTGTCCACAGTATGACACTTATCTGCTATAGGACTAGCTTGACTGATAAAGAAAGAAAATACCTTCTTAAAAGAAGATTGGGTTTATATCGAATGGTCTAATTTACATTTAAAGGACAGTTCTGTCTGAAGTGCTTTTCATCAGAAATAACAAAATCCTCACTGTTTTAATTTTGAGACTTACTTCTCATTCATCCTCTCGGGTGGTCTGAGGCAAAGTGATTAGGGTCAGCAAATTTTTGCTGGAAAAAAAATATTTCTGATAGTAAGTTGAGCTTCTGCATGGAGGATTTTACTGGAAATAATGTTTCTGCCCTTTTTGTTGTTGAAGTTTCAATGATGAGAGGCATTTTCTGGGCCAAGTTTCTGCCTGTTGAAATCGAGCACATACTTCAGCCTCCATTTCCTTCAGAGGAGTGAGAGCTTTGGCTGATATGTTCCTGTTCTCTGAAGTCTTGGAAGTCTTGGGGCCAGCTCTCATCAGGTGCAAATTCTTGTAGATTCAGCCTAGTGCTTGTCTAACCAAAACAAATATATTGATGGAAAACCATGCTACTTTAAAAAAATCCTGTCCCTTTATAGAATATAGAATCATCTAGGTTGGAAAAGACCAGACAATTCTAGACCTTTTTGTTTTGTTTTTTTTTTTTTATCTCAAAGTTTTATCTTTTTCTTGTGTCTGAACTTTTCCCATGGCTCTTCATTATGTTTGCTCATAGCAGTTCCTACTTGTTGAAGTTTGTGTTTTATCCCAATTGCAGAGTTATGGAAAGAACTCACCTTCTGGCTAGAAGACTGCAGATCTTGTGTATTTAATCAAACAGAGAGCAGCCTAAGGCAACGATAATAACTCACCACCTACACTTAGCAACTGAGGATTCTCTCCTTTGTGAATGTGCAATTATCATCATAACTAACCTAGAGTGAGATGAACTCAAAAGACAGACAACAGTCATGCAAAGTAGTTTGTCTGAATGTTTGAGCAAGGTGGCAAAGTAAGCCTGTAAGGAGGATAATGAATGACCCATTAGGAGTCTCTGAGTTGACTCTTGAGGAGGCTATTTTCTCCCTACATTCCAGAAAGGTTTTTGCAAGAGACAATATTTTCTTTTAGGTTGTCACATTGCCATCATTTTATCAGGATATCTATTTTCCAAAGGCATAATCTCTCAAGGTTTTGAAGTGGTTTTGAGAGTTGGAAATTGTGAGGTCATCTCAGTGTTATCAATATTTTACAGGATTGGATACTGGATGCATAAAATGGACATTGAATCACCTGCATTCCCCTTTAAGAATTCTAGATTTCAGGAATTTTGAAGAATCGCATTCAGAAAATTAGGAGCACTGCGCAAAATTTGGAAATCCTGAAGTTATTTACAGGCATCACTGCTAAGAGTTGTGATTGCTGCATATTTATTCATCAGAACTACCCTTAATATGCTTGAGAGCATCAGTGTTTGAAGTTATTTGGAGAATGTGGGAAGGCATCTGGGAGCCAACTGCTAGATTTAGAGCTATTTGTGGTGCCAGGGGATCACATGTGTTTTAAGGGAATATCTATTAAATCTTTGATAAGTATAATGTGTCTATTTGTGACACAGGATGCTTACCCTTTCCCCTTAGCACACCATCAAGTATTCAGTTCTCTTATACTCAATACTTAATGAGGGTAAGAAATATAAAAAGCTGAGTTGACTGCAAGGAAAACACTTCATTTAGTGGGAGCATTGCTCATGATAATTTTATTTGCTTCTCAGTCAATACTATTCTATTCTGAAATAATAATCCCATAGAGCCATAGGTAAAATGCCTCTATGGGACTGTTCCCCTCACCATTCTGGGGAAAAAGCCCTCATACATTTGAGTGATATATTTTATACAGACAAATGGGTAAGATAAAGAAAACAAAGAAAGGATAAAAGTAACCAAATGTGGAGCTGAAAATTTCTGTCCTATTCCCTTCCCATTAACTGCTTCGTAAACTTTCAGGGCAAAGCTGCATTTGTTTAATATTTCATGGTAATCAATTTTCAGCAACAGAAACACAACAGTGGAAAAGACTCAAAAAGTGACTGGGAATCACTGTTTACATAGAAATCCTGGCCAAGGCAGTAGAAGTGATCTCTACAGTCTGTAAGCTATGCACTTACCTTCCGGAGCTGCTTGTATCTAAGAATGTCATTTTTGATAAATAGTGCCCATTGTATATTAGGAAAAATCTTGAGAGTGAGGGAAATGAAAGGCAGTGAGCATCAGAGAGGAAAAAAAAGAATATTGAAAAGAAACTTTAATTATGTTGGATTCAGTTTTTGAGACGGAAAAGAGCGGCATTATCTATCAGATAGTTGACCATCCATCATTCCTGCTCATCTGCCCTCACCACTGGAACATTTGAAATGCATGCTCCAAGTGCCCAAGAGACACAGCTACAAACATGGGGAAAGTTATATATCTTTAGCTCACTGCTAAAACAAAAAGTTTCTTATTAGATCCAGTTAGTATTGTATTGCTACTTTTAACTAGCCCAAACTTTGTCTCAAAACAGAGCTGGGCTTCCACTTCAGATAGAGAAATGTACATAAAAAAGGTTTAGAGCTTTGCAGGTTTTAGATATTAGTCATTGACCTTAGATTTGAAAACACGCCCAACTGTGCTCACTGATTTAGTGTTATTTACAAATTTTTAAATTGCCATGCTTTAGCTTGAGATTAGTGGGAGTGCGGCCAAAGTTTCCAAATGGACAACACAGTCCTAGTATTTAATGTTTAATTTGTTTTTTTTGTCCAAACCCAAGATGATCTGGAGTCATGAATATATGGCAATGAGCTACTTTGTAGAGAATCACATTAACCAGAGGTGCAACCCCTCCAGAAAGAGTTTAGCAGTCATTAAGAGATAGATTTCATGTACTCATGTGCTCTGGTGAATGCAAGGAGCAACTGCAGATACTACTGAGTATTATAAACAGAGAATACAGATTAGGATTGTTTAGATTTTAATAACTAATCAGCATGTAGAGGAGATAGAAAATGCCTTTTATTTCAAGATGCAAAATATGTAGGAACTGTGACTAAAAGATCTAATTAAACGTTTGAAATGAAAAGTTGGGAAGAATACCTGAGTGGTATGCCCAGTTTAAGCATTGCTCTGGTGAGTAAGTAAAAATGTTGCTCTGAACTGTAGCATTTTTAATAGTCACAATGCTGCTACTGTGGATCTGCTGATAATTGCTGTTCTGTAAAACTGTCAGACAGGAGCAGAAGTGAAAAACAAGAGAGGGAGACTGAATGGCACAGAGAAACCACTTAGAAGTCATCTGATTAATAATCTTAAAAAAGTTTTCAGAAACAAAATTGTGATTCCTTTATATTTTATTCGTAACGAATGACTACAGGCGTTAATTTTTCTCTGGATATAGAGAATGAGGAATTTGTTGACTATGGAAATAAATTAAATAATTCATTGATCAGAACTAATGCTATCCACAGTAAAAAAAAAACAGGAGTGCAAATGTATTAGTGTGCCTTTGATCACTGGAGTGGTACCAAGAGTAACAAATATTTGGATGTCGGTCCTGGGATTATTGTAAGGCATTGGCATCCCAACTTTTAAGTCCAGAGTTGTGTTCTTCTGGTACAAGGTAATGATGAAATATGGAGCTTTGGAGTTCTGATTGGGATAGACTGTTACATTTCAGATTCCAAACTGAAAAGCAGCTGGTGTTAATTACATATTAGATAATTAAGAATTGGATTGCATTTTATTGGCAGTCTCATAGTTACTGCTAATTTTTAACACCTGTGAGGGTTAGAGCTTTGTTTTGTTAAATAAATATGTTAGGAGAGATGAATCAGCTCATGCAAATAATACTGGGATCAGTACTTGGGTTTTATAGGTCAATCTGTCCTGATTTTGCAGTCTCAGATAAACAAAACTGTATTAACAGTATGGGAAATTAGTTCTACTATCTGCTGATATTGCAAGTCACAGTATTTTTCTTCCCTCTGGAAAAAATCAGGTCTTTTAGAACAAACCAAGTCACAGAGCCACCATTAAAACATCCTCTTGAGAAAGAGGCTGTTTGTTTTGTATTGTTATTTTCTGCTAAGTGACTTGGTTCCTTGCCTCCTTATAAGAGTCACTGCATTTTTAGATATATTGTTGCTGCTTTTTCAATTAAATGATCCCAGCATTCCATCACTGCATTTCTCAGAGGTCAGACTTGACAACAAGGTGTTTTGTTGTAAGTGCTTTTCAGAAGTAGTGGAAAGGGAAAAAAAAACCCAAATGGGTTTGTTGATGGTGTTAGTGCCTCTGTTTCAAATACAAATTGTTTATAATCCATCTGTGTCAGTAGTGTCAAGGAATTATTTGTTACATAAGGACTAGTTTAAGGACATGATATTGGGAGGTACCTGAGTGGAAATTCAGAAGAGAAAGATTTAATGGAAATGTAAACATGACTGCTTGGGTGAACCCCTTTTTTTTTTTTTTTTTTTGGGTTTATGGTACAGTTTTTCTGAAATTTGAACAATTCTTTTTCCGCTGATGGAAAGTGGAAAAAAATATGATATATCCTTCAACAGAAGGGCAAAATTTTTTCTGCTTGCTCCTGCATAAATATGAAACAAGAGCCTTTCCTGATGTGCTAGGTACTGGTACTTGTGTAGACTCACAGGAATGACTGTGATCACCCTGTCAAGCCATCGGTTCCCACTGGTAAAATACTGAAGTTTACTAGTGGTGCATGGCAAAATGTGTGAATTAATGCCTGTAAAAGCCTCTTAATGCCTCTTAGGAACTGTTCTTTACTTGTTAGCTTAAAATATCTATTTTTCTATGCTTAGGTGATAAATTTGTAATTTCAATTTTACAGGGTTGAGCCTCCTATTTTCTAGCTAACAGTGGTCTTGTGATGCTTTTTTACTGTCTATGGATGTAATAAAAAATATCTTTCTCAGGAACCAGTGAGATTTCCTTTCCTAGGACTGAAACCCTAATTATTTCCAGTCATGTCAAAGGGAATTTTGCTCAGTTGTCTTTCAGCACATATTAAGATTCCTAGTTCTAAAGTCTTTCTGTTGGATCACATTAGGCTGATTAGATGGCAGCTAAGCTCACTGCTCTTTTTGAGCTCTGGTACCATGTTTTTTTCTCCCTTATGTTCCTGTCTTAGTGTGACATTAATTTCCACAATTTTCTAATTTCTGGTGGTTCATCTCAGAGTACCCTGAAGAAAATATTGACCAAACTGTACGTGCTATAGATGATTTAAGGAACTTGATGATTAAACCTGCATGGCTTCTTACATGAAATGATAGAAAAAAGGCTTGCTAGAGTAGTTTTGGAAAATACAATCAGTGGTCCTGGATCTCTTGAGAACAGGGAGGAAAAGTGACCAAAGAGAGAGTCTGGGAACCCTGTGAGGATTTGTGTAGAGGACTCAGAACTGGCTGAGGAGAGAAAACTTGAACAGAGAAGAGCTGAGAGTCAGGATAGCTGGGAGGGATAAAGAGCTTCAGGCTGAACAGGCAACAAAAATGCCCAGTGAGGGTGTGTTTAGATCCAGCTTATCACCATTTCCTTCTCCTTCTGAGAGGCAGAGAAAGAGAAGAGCTGCAGTGCTGCTTTTTGCATCATAATCACAAACACTTCTGGTTACAGCCTCTGCTTCTTACAGCTCTGAGAAATGCTTCAGCCTCACTAGATGTATGGGATGTTGACTGAGCATATTGCTTGGGGGCATTTCTCCTCATTTGTCTCATGATGATGCATAAAATGATGGAGACTTTTTTTTCCTTGCTTGAGATCTTTCTTTTTGATGGGGCATTTGGCAAGAATGAAGAAAAATTGTGATGTAGTGCAACTATTTTGGGAGGGCAGAAATTTTCTAGCTTGTTTTTGAAAGTGAGTTGAGGTGTAGCCTAGCAGACCACAATGTTGGTGGGCCCTGTTGAATGGGAGAGACCTAGCAGGAAAGCAATCTCCTGGAGTCTGTCCCTGATCCATGACTGAGGGCTGTGTCCAGACTGTACTCCAGATAAATGATTCTCCATGTGTTTTACTGCTTAGTGCATTTAAGGACTGTGTGTCCCTGATCCACTTGTGTTGAACAGACCACTGAACATCTCTTCACTGATAATACCTGACAGATGTCTGAACTTTGCTACTGCAATAAAACCAGAAACATGCATAAGGGACTTCTGGGCCTCCCCTCTCAATGGCACCTATGAGAGACTCTATAAAAGGACCAGCTGCCAGTCTGCCAGAGAAGAAAAGCTGTGGCTTGGAGATACCACAATTAATTCCCTTTCTAACTTATAACTAAATTGCAGATGTATTACAAGAAAGCCCAGACTGGAATCACTCTCAGAAGATTCGGTTGTTGCGAGGGAAGCCAGAGTGTGCATGGCCAGGGACAGGGAAATTTGTATTCTGTGCTTTACAGCCCTGTATATCACAACATTAAAAAAAAAAAAAAAAAAAAGGAACGCAGACTCATTTGACTGGCTGGTAAAACACTAATCTCCCCTTGAGGAAGCAGACCTGTTATTTTAATGACATAAAACTATACCTCAACCAATCAACCAATGTTTAAGAAACTGCAATTGTATTTTAAAAGAAAGCTTTCAAAAGTGCCCAGTACAAAAGCAAAGGAAAGAAAGCCAAGGGTAATTTTTTTTCCCTTTTCCATATAATTAAGATAAAGGCAGTTTCTGCCGACACTGAAATGAAGGGAACATTGACAGTATTCAATAAATGGGCAGGCTTAAATCAAAACTCAAGTCGTAAAACCTGAAAGCATGGAAGAATTGTACTTTAAAATCCAGCTTTTTAGTTTTAATTAACAGTTAATTAAGCTGATAGTTAAAGTCCCTGTCATGCTGTGCAGGAGAAAGAGGTGATATTAAAGCTGCTGTAATATATTTTAAGAAAAGATGTCTGAATCTCACAGCATGTAACCTTAACCTTCAGAATGCTAGCACAGCTTTTGTTGCACAGGCTGAAAGGTTAAAAACTGTGGGGAAAGCTTCTCCTTGACACTAAGAAACACCTGTTCTCACAAGATAGAATTTAGTGCATTGCTGGATGAGATTTGACATTTCTGGCAAACAGTAACTGTGCTCAAATAAAGGATAGGACACAATAATCTAAGTGGATGGAAATTTTTTGTGGCTCTCCTCAGTGGTGTGCCTCTGTAGGAGGAGGAGGAGGTAAAAACCCCATCTCCTTAGAGCCTCATCACCATCAGAAGATATCCTCAGCTGAGACAGTTCCTCCCAGGGTGCCTTTTTACTAATTGCATCACTTCTGCAGGAATTTCAGATTTAGAGAAACTAGGGAGTATTTTGCTTGATTCAGTAAAGAGTCATTTTGGTCAAGTGAATAAACCAGCAAAGACTCAAAATGAAAACTTGTGAAAGAAATTTGTCCTTGTAAATGTGACTGAAGTGTATTTTATACTGATAAGTGTTCACTTTGGTATTTGTTCACAGTGCTGTGGTATGTCTTGTCAATGCGAAGAACGAAATTAATGTTTTAGGACTGCAATCCTCAGAAATGGATGAGCAATCAAGTCCTAAGAGGATGAAAAGTCAGACAGGCTATGATTTTGGTCAAAAAGTGATGACCAAAGCCTAATTTCCAACACAACTCCTCTCTTCCTCCTTCTCCCACCCACCCCCTCTGTATTTATAAACATGGTTTCCAACCAAAAGAGGTGGGAGCTGAGATCTATATGAACTGAACAGGCTATAATATCTGCTGAATTTCAGATGAGCTACTGAAAGTATGGTGAAGTAATCTATGTTTTGAAAGTTCTTATCCCAGAAGAACACAGTCGTTGACACAGTAGTTTTTTTTCTTAAAACTTGTATTTTGTGCTCAGGCATTTGATCATTCAAGTCATTTGAGTGTCTGCATGCCTCTCTGATCTGGATGAGGCAGATGTTTGGTGATTGCTGTAATGGTATATCTGTTCTTCAGTGAAAATATTTCCTTTGATTTGTGGTGCAGTAAATAGCTTATCAATGCCTGGCACAAAATTGTTATCTTTATCTCTTTGTAGATGTGTGTCCCCTCTAAGCCTAATGGATATTTCAAATCAGTGATTGCTAACATGGTTTGACAAAATAAACTGAGCATCATAACAAAAAATGATTGCTGCTAGCCAGGATATTATAGCATTACTCACCTCTGCTTTCTGATGTTTTAATGCCACTTTGAATGATAGATAATGAGGAATGGCAGAAGGCAATGCATTGCAGCCAACAAGAGTGGCTGTGGTTTTCTGATACCAATATTAACAGCTGTGCTCAGACCATTAATATCAGTATTTGTTCACAGCTCCATGAGGGTAAGGCTATCAAGGCATTGCCTGTTCTTTTTTTAAAAGTGACAAATGCAGGTTTTCAAATCCTCCTGGAACACTGACTTTTCAGAGATGACTGCAATACTTGAGAACTGTGCAATGTACTCTTTGCAATACTTTTCTTTTCAGTAATAATGTGTTAAAAGAAGCTGAAACTGGAATTTCTCTGGATTTGAACCTTTCAACTGATTATAAGCTCTGTTTGAATGGTCGTATATGGGATTTCTCATATTGATTTGTTGGAGCATAATTTAAAAATGCTGTCTAATTACCCATTTCTTTTCCACCTGAACATCTATTCAGTCCCTTCTATACCCACTTACCAGTTTTCATAGACTTGCAAGAGTTTATAAATCTTTGATATGTTTTTGTTGATCTCAAACATACTTGAAAAATATAATGGGGAAGACACTAGGTAAAAATCTAACAAATGTCTGAAATTCTTGGATACCAGACATACAAGACTGCATTCTTGTAATGTCTCACCCCATGTCTCTCTGGTTTCTGCATCTTCTCTTTCACAGAGAATAATGTAAATGTTTATCTGAGTTTTTATGTCTTTGTTTGTGGGTTTGTCTATTTTTTCCTCAGTAAAAGGATGTGTATTTTAATGGGTCACAGCAGTGGCAGCAGCAATCCAGAAAGTTTTCTGTTTTGGGCATCTGCAGAGAGAGGGCAGCCTGCCAAACTGGTAAGCAGCACCTCCCAAGCCTCTACTGCAAGACTATGTGTGCCTGTTGTGAAAGGTGTTGCATACACATAATAGTGAAATAGTGCCTTTATTATCTACTGTCTCAGCAGCCACATAGCCATTTACTAGGGAGTCATGTGATCAGGGAGCAAATAGGCAAACTGATTTGTGACAAAGTTATTAAAATTAAAAGCTAAGCTTTTATGCTTATTTAGCTAATGGTCTACAGTGCCTGGAGGTGGTTAATCAGGATTTAGCAGAGTGTTAAATAATCTTCCTTTCCTTCTGTGTTTTTTGCTCAGAAAACTTTATGTATGCCCTGTTGTCTGCAGATAAGCTGTGTTTCCTGTGTTAGTCAAGGGGGCCTTTTTGACCTGTCTTGTTGGGTAGTTCGGAGGTGCAAGTTTTTTTTCTTTTTTCTTTTTCCTTTTCTGATAGTCTTGAGAGGCAACATGGACTTTGATTCCCCTACTTAACAGTCAAAGATTTTATATTCTCACAAGCAAGATGCTTGCAGATTCTTAGCACCATGAGGATCATTTCAGTCTGTTTTGTGCTTTTACTTCATCTATTGGGCTGTTTTATTTTATATCCAGTTATGCTTCTGTTTCAGAGTAGCTTGTCTATAATACAGAAGCAATTAGCTTTTCATTTCTCTTTCATATGTAGTCATTTGGGAAGCATCTTCTGTGTTACACTTTTGAAACTACATGCTGTGTAAGTTTGTAGGAAGTCTTCTGCCCAGCAATCAGTACACCTTTCTTCCAAAGTTTAATTGAAGTATTTGATCTTCTGTGTATGAAGCTTTGCCTCCCCAGAAAAGTTTCAGCCTCTATGAGTGTGAATTGTGATCCATTATTGGATACTAATTCTTCTGGGCTCCACTCTGCGGGAAAGGGTGGACAGGAAAGTAATTACAGCAGCAAGTGTTCCTCGTGACGTAAATGCTGTTTCTGGCCATTTATTGAAGCAATCTCTCAGCATGATGGCAAGGCAGAGGTCAATGGTGCATGAACAAATAGGTCTTTGATATCAGTAGCAAACCTTCCCCACAATGAATCACATGAAGGGACAGGCTGCACTGGTGATGCCAGGGCTCTGCTGCTTTGCCAGGAGACTGATGATAGCGGTCCTTGGGTTGCTCTTTTGTTCTGACAATCCCTGGACATGAATTGTAATCCAGATGGAGAAATTATCACTGTATATTTGTAAATTCTCTGGAGTAACAGATCACTGAACAACTTGAACCGTAGCTTTCTGTGGGGAAGGGTTACAGTAGCTAGGTAGAGGTGGATAAAGGGGTTTGGAACGAGCAGACCTTGTGGGCAAGATGCTGTGTCATTTTTGTAGGACTGGCCTTATTAAGCTAGGAATACTCAATGGCTCTATAAATTGCAGCATTAAGCCATAAATCTGTAACCCTGAAGTATGTACTTTTCTATGTCTAAAATGGAATGCTCTTAGTTTCTTCAAGTGGTCTGGCTTCAAATGCAATGGTATTTTCAGTGTCCTGTAGATTTTTGCAAGTTTTGCAGGAGCCCACATTCATAGATGGAGGCAGTGGCAGTCACAATAGTGTTGTCCAGTAATATAACCATAAATACCTGGCTGTTTGCAAATCAGCATTTCACTACCTCGAGTCTTTGCAGTTCCACAAAGTTTTGCTCTAAACAATTGTGCAGCAGATGTGCAGTTAAGGAAAAATACACCACATTGTACAATTTAAGCCAGAATATATTTGTAATCATGGTGGGGATGAAATTTACATAATTGTATTTTTTTCATTCTGCATTTTACTCTTATTGGAGACAGTAAGCACAAAACCAGAGAATTCTGCCAACATAAGGTGGCAACTGACAAAGTTTGCACTTCACCTAGTGAAGGTGCTGTAAGGCAGCACAAAGGCAAAGGTAAGGTTATACTACAGGGCTTAAGAAACCTTTCCAAGTTAAACACCATTATTTTGATGTCAGACTTTAGACTGATTATTGGGAAACATAGCTGTCATTCTTAAAAAAGCTTTGGGCATAGGATTAAATCAGTAGCATACCATTTGAAGTGGAGAAATCTAGCAAGTGAGCTAACTCCTGTGTAGCATGTTCTGTTCTTGCACAGCACTATGTAGCAATACACAGTCCACCAGGCTAAATGATGCCTTTGTGCAGTTTGCAAATATGGCTTCTGATTTTTTTTTAACGTAAATATTTATATTGTATAATCAGACAGAAGACTGCATTTTATTTCTGTGAACAAACCCTTTACATGGCAATGTTTTCTCCAGTACAGTCACTGATATTAGTCTGGTACAGTAGCATAAAGTGCTGCTAGAACAGCAAGTAGGTATTTCCATGTTTCCCATAATTATGTACAATATGAAATACAGCAAGTGCACTATCTGGGAAAAAAATCATATGCTTGTGCCAACCAAGCATAGCAATTTGTTCCCCAGGACACTCACTGCATATAAGGGTCAGCAAGTGACAAACCTCGAAAGCCTTGCAAGTAAGTGAATTCAGATGATGCAGAGACCATAGAACTGCTGTTTGACATTAATTAATCACCTGAATCGGTCCTTCTGATGTAGCATAACTACAAGTTCCCAACACAATGTACATTGGAGTATTTATGTGTAAACTTAAGAGGTGAGCTTGGAGCAGTAACTTGATTTAGCTGTTTTTACAGGAAACAGCATACCATACTCGGCAAAATGCTCAATTTTTCTTCTGCGTTTATATCCAAATTTCTTTGCTTTATCTCCAGGGTCATATCCAATGTGTTGTGCAGACTAGAGCAGCAAACTGATTTTCCTTGTAATGCTGCAGTTTGCAGAACCTGTAGTTTGATTTTTGCATTGTTGTAATTTTCCATAGAGTTCTTTACCTCATCTTCTGTCTGGCTGCCTAGTTTGAGCAATGCCTCACATCCCATAACTTATCACTCTTTTGCGATTGCTGACTCAATCTGAACACCAATGATTTTGGACTGCCGTGACTAAGCAGTTTTCAATACAATTTGTAATTTGAAGCTAGATTTTGAAGCATTTAATCTTCCATGCTTTCAAGCTTGTATGTGACAGTAATGTTAGCAATGCAACAACCTAGTTTTGCTAATTTACTCACTTTATTCCTTTTCTGATGTAACTCATTGTACCCAGCTGTAATATTTGCCCTGCAAATGAAATGTCCCTAAATGTACATATAGGTATCATGTGCATGCATGTTCTGTGTAGGTATTATCAGCAAGAGGAAATATGTAGAGTATGTACTGAGCTTTGGCTTCAAAAGTTCAAGAGTTTAAAGCATGTTAGAGATTGTTTTACTTTTTCAGAAAGATGACAGCCATTAATTTTGATTACATTGCTTTTCAAGATTCCAGCTCTGAGAGTAGAGTGAAATTGCATGTTCTCTGAATTTGCAGAAATGATCAGAGAAGTGGATGGACAGAGAAAAGCCAGGTAGTCCAGAGCCCCACACAAAGATATTATGTACAAAACTCAATTTCTGAATCCCTTCTCACATCTGAGCACTATCACTTAATGCTTCAGCAGGTCTGAAGTATCCCATAATAATTGGAATTACCTGTAGTACTGTTCTGAGATTCCTTGTCCCTGCTTCAAGACAAAATTAGACTGAAAGCTCACTGTTGGAAATAAACCACACTGACATTTTACACTGATCTCTAGAATCAGAGTGAGGGGGACAGAAGAAACCAATGCAAAGAGATATGTTCATATTAACATTAATATGATTTCTACATGGTTAATAGGCTTTTAGTTTTGGAAAAAAACTTCCAAAGTTAGTTTATCAAAGATACTTGTCAACTTGCATCTAAAATGTTTGACAAACATTAATAGGTCCAGCATAATTTTGTGAGCAGCCTTTCATTTCATGAAGATGAAGGCTACCTTCATCTTACAGAGTATATGCCAAGGGAGATTCTTATGAATGTTTCACCTGAACATGTCTTCTTATAATCATTCTTAATTTACTAAGATTTGAAGACAAAAGAATGCTATAAATCCATTCTGAAGGAAAATAAATTTGGTGGGTTGAGGAACTGTATTGATCAAAATTCTTTATGCTTTTAATCTCTAGAAGAAAAGGGTGTGGGGAATGAGTTTTTAAGATTTGTTTTACGGCTCATTAGTCTGCTCTGATTTTGGTTGGTAACAAATTCAACTAATTTCTCTTAAGTCAAGCATGTTTTGCCTGTGAGGGAAATTGGTGAATGATCTCTCCCTGCCCTTAACTCATGAGGTTTCTGTTGTATTTTCTCTCCCTGGACCTGCTGAAGAGAGCAGTGATGGAGCAGCTTCAGTGGACACCTGGTGTCCAGCACAGGTCAAGCCACCACACCTTTGTACTTTTGATCTGGCTGAAATCTTTTTCCCACAGTGTTTAAACCTGACAGTTCCAAACTGGCTGTAAGACCAGGTATCCCAGAAAGGTAGTGATGGGTCAGCCTTGTTCCAGTGCCTGTGTGTTTGGGGATCCTGACCAGAAGCCAAACAAAACACTGCTGTACGCTTGTTTCCAACATCAAAATATACACCTTAAACAAGCAAAGTCTACCAGCAATTTGGTGTATTTCACAAACTCAGCCTCCTTTTTATACCTGAATAGGACAATGCATGTAGAAAAAACTTAGAAAGCAGCTCCACTGACCATGCCATTTTTTAAAGTAAGCCATTCAGTTTACATATTCCTATAAACCATACCTAGTGGCTTGTTTCATATTGCATTGGGTAGGCTATTCTGTGGATTAAACTTTGACTCATGTTTCTATCACTTCTGCAGTAACTGCTTTATCATAGTTACATTGTTACCATTACAATTTTACCTCAGGTAAAGAAGAAATAAACTTCTCATAACTCTGAACAGTTTTTCTGCCTATAAATCTGGTGATCATGGCTTTATATTTTCTACCTCAGCTAATACAAATTCAGTTCCTCTTTTCCAATAATACAGACTGAGGTCATGCATTCTCAGTCAAAAGTATCTATCTCATGGATCCTGCTGCCCATAATCCATTTTTCAGTGCAAGCAGAAAAAGTCCTAAAAATAATTAAGGGAGGAAAATGCTATTTGGACTTTTCTGCCTGTAGTATACAGAGCCCGAATGAAATCAATGCTTCCTACCATGAAGATTTGTTCAGAAGCAGGTAAAAGACTGGAGACAGAGCAGTAAGGTGTAGTGTCCTGGATGTCAGTGTGGACAGGCTGATTTCCAGTTGAAAATGCCAGAGCAATGGTTACTGAGTCCTTTGTCAGGCTCTGGATGCTCTCTGTGCGTACATCAGGTGAATATCTGACCTTGGTGAAATTGGTTTCCTTTTCATAAATAAACCTTATCAAAAAAGAAAGCTCTTGTGCTACAGCAGTGCAATGCTTTGGAATACCAGGACTGGAAAAAAAATTCAGTCAGAACTGCTCAGTGAGACCTGTGCAGAATTTGTAGTGAAGAGCTCAAGCGTCCCTTGGTTAACTAGCTAAATACCTACCCAACAATTTCAGGCCAGAAGATCTCATCTTTGGAGAAACTGTTCCTACTCCAGTTGAAGCCTATGAAGCTTTTTGTTGTGACTTCATTGAAAACAGATTTTCTCTCTCTCTTTCACTAATTTGTCAAGTAAACACTGAAAAAGCTTAGTATTTATGTTAATTGACAGCAGAGTTTTGCCAAAAAGCCGTGAAAAGTAGATGAGTGGGTTGTAAAAAAACAGCAGCATAGATGCTAAATGTGGTTAATCTGGAAAAGTGTTTGAGAAAAGTGGAAACAATTACCATTAATAGTTTATTTTAGAATCTCATTAACTAACAATTAATTTGGAATGCCTCAATAAAGCAAGGTAGGGAAGTTATGTAATCAGTAAGGTTTTGTTCTGATCTTATTTGCATCTTTGAAAATAACAGTGCTCACTCTACTGAAACCAATTAAATGATAATAGCCAAATCAGGAGCACCCCTTGCTCAATTAACAACAATTTAATTTGTATAAAGTGCCTCAGGAATGTGATGGGGTTAGCCCTGGCTTGTGTCACCTGAGTGACACACCTAATCCAAAACACTTATGGTTAGACTGATGTTGGCTGTCACAGAATTGATGGAACTTTGACTGTTTAGAGTTACCTGACAAGTGATTCTCCTTTGAACCATTTCTGATGTTTTCATGTATGTTGCTATGCAAAGACTCAAGAGAAAATACTGTGATCAGAGACAGTAAACTATCAAAGTTGAGAAGTAGATGAAATGGTAAGAATTGATTAGATTTATTTTTTACTACTTCTTCATTACCACATTACCATTCCTCAGCACTTCAGAGGGAAATTATCTCCAGGGAATTTTTGCATTGCTTTGAAGAACAATATTGTAATATTAAAAAAATGGAAAGCATAATAAAATGAACTGCAGTGATGTTTAAATCTGAAGACTAATGATGACCAAAAAACCTCTAGATATTGGTTTATTAAGATCATTGAGGATAACCCACCAACCAAAGATGGTTAATTTTTTTTAATAAGTCAGTGGGTTTAAGAAATGTGCTCAGCAGTAGTTAAGGTCTCAGAGATAAGGAACATTTTCTAAGGAGCAGTTTCCTCTGAGTTGAATTTGGGGTATTTCTTACTTTCTTACTCAGATCTGCTGCCTCTAAGGTTTTAGTCCTCTGTGACTGCAGACCCCAGAGCACACTTCACTATGGGCTTTCTTACCATATTTTTGTAGTAATGGATGCATTAAACATAAGGATGGAAGAATCTCCAGAGTATTTTTTGACAGAAGTAATCTGGAAAGATTATGTTACTCCCTCTGATTGGTGCTTTGTCCTTTTAGAGAGAGTGGTTTTGATGAGGGTGTACAGTGTTCAGAGGGACCATCTGAATCTGTTACTCAACATCAGCTGCAGAATAGTTAAGTCTGAGAATTTGCACTGTTTTCCCAGTTTTTATGTTTTCATGGGAGATACTGTATTGTCACAATCTTTTTCTAGTAATTATCCAACTCCTATTAGAAGATAGATCTATCAATTCCCTCAGCTACTTCATTTTACTCTGTCCTTGAGCAGAACTAAACCATTAAACAGTGCTGAAGCTTATTAATTCATTACCACATAATTCTCATACTTGTATCTGTGCTATCCTACCGTTTCTTTGCTATGATTTTACAATGCAGTACTGAAAAAAGTCGTCTACTATTGAGGCCATGTTGTGCTTCAAACTCAATTTTAGAAATCTCAGTTCTATAAAATCAAAAGTGCTTAGAGCTGAACTACAGTAAAAAATTCTTCTTCAACAGACGCAAATAAAAAATAGTGGAACGCTTTGTTTTTAATTTATCAAGTCAGTTAGCTTGCTTTTTAACTTGAGAGGTCTAGTCAATTTTTTGTTTCAAATGCACTTACTCAAACACAGCCGTGTCCGTTGCTCTATCGTATTCCGTTAAAACCAGGTAAGCCATTCTGAGGTGAAAAATGCAGCTAGCAATGTGTAATATTATTGCCCACATGGTAGTACTACTAGAAAATGAAAAATAATAATCATAGCTTTCATTAATGATTTATAGGAATCTATAGTGTTATAACCATAAAGTTGTGATAGGAACAAGAAGCATGCTGCTGGTCTGTTAATATTACAGTTTAAAATTATTCCCTATTCATGTATAATTTCTTCAAATCTTATGTAACATATCATGCATCACAATCCAGCAATTGCAACAAACCTGATTCCAAAAAAATCTGATTCTGAGTCTCGGACAGGAAAAATCTGTTTCTGCAGTTTAATAATGTGTGTCATAGTGTATGTGGAATTATCTGTGAGCTGAGCCTGTCTTGTTATTGGAACAATTCAGTAGGATCACAAGATCCTGGTGCAGTGAAAGTTTTATTCACTGGTCTTTTACTTCTCACTCAAGGGTGGTTATGCAAGGAAATATTGCTCTGTGAAGTGCAGTGCTGCATCTTCCATAGCAATGCAGTATTTTGTTGTTTGGTGTAATTTACACTTTCCAAGAAACAATTCTCTAACAACTGGCACTGCTTGACATTGTTCAGTGAGATGTGTTCCCAGACACTTGGAAGAATCACTTGATTTCAGGATTGGCATAGAAAAGTTGCAATATAATGTAGTTCTAACTATGTCTGCAAAGATTTTGTGTGCTTGTGATGACAGTATTGTGATAGAACAACAGCAACAAAAAAAAAGACAGTGAGTTAAAATAGCTTTTTTGTGAAGAGAAATTGTGGATTTAATTTTTAATTGACATATGTTTAAAAGGCACAGCTGACACACATATGTTTAAAGGACACACTGAATTGAAATAGTCAGTTATAACTATGTTGCTTCACTAAAATGGTGTTTCCAAAGTCACAGCTTGTTTTTCATTAAATACCTACAAAAAAAGATGTGCAACAATGTCCTATCTTTCCTTTTTTTTCTTTTCTGTAAAGAAAGGAAGTTTTAATTTCCCAAATTATATATTTGGAAGTGTATGTACAGTGCAGGCAAATAATACATTCTGATTCTTTTTAGTCATCTCAATCTAAGACTGACTGATGGACAAGTGTTTGGAAGAAAAATTCCTTGTTTAGTGTGGAGTAATTTATTAAACTAAAAGGAGAGTATTTTTCTTCCAGTGTATTTATAGAACAGGAAAAACCCCTAACCCTCTTTCATTTCAGGTTTTTTAAAATATTAATGTAATAGATATCTATGACATAGCTCTTACAGTCTTTAAAAGAGGAGTTATTAAAATGAAATTAGAAATCCAGATGAATAGTATTAGGATAAAATGAGGAACTCTTCTGATGAATTTTGGTATTGGATTTCTAATGGTAAAATTTTAATGAATTTAAGAGTTTGTAAAGAGCTAGTTCTTTATAAAAGTCAAAAGTTGAAATAAGACAGAATTACCTTCATGTGCTTGATTTTAAATGTAGAACAATGAAATGCATACATATTGTATTTCATTTGTTAAAAGGAGTTTCATTATCAACAGAGACAGATGTGATATCATAAGTTATTGAAAGGCTAAAAGAGAAATTGCCTGAACTTTGATTTTAAATATGGAGATGAAATTATACTGTGATGCTGCAGAAACTCAAACTCATTCCAGAAAGGCACAACAGTGTATTAATACATGCTATGGGAAAAATAAAAAATTATATTTAAGTATAGATAAATTGTTATAAAATCTAATGCACTTTTATGTACAAAAAATTTAATTTTTATAGTCTACAGCAATTTTTGTTTTTTTTTTCATTAAAAAACTTTATCAATGTCTTGATATATTTGCAAATACAATACTTCAGATATATTAGAAGAAAATGAATTGATACATGCCCTACAGGACTCATTTCAGCACTGGGATTTATCCACAGCTATACTAGAATGGCATTCTGATCTACCATTAAAGCCTACTAGAAGTGTTTAGCTCTTAATGAAGGAGGGGACTTAAATCTTCAGACTGAAAATCACCTAGCAGTGTCTCCTTATTGCCACAAGCAAAGTTCCTGAATAAGAAGTATCTTAAAACTGAGGGCACTAGAATGCTGGAGAAGTGTTATGATACTTCCTGAACAATGTTTTATATGCAGCTTGGGCAGAATATGAGTGAGAGATATGTTAATATCTGTCAGTTAAGGCTGGTGAACAAATTGACAAGTTGTCCCATCAGGAGGGTCAGTTTTGGAAAGCATCCATAAACTTGGGAAGAGTACTGATGGTCTATTTATCCTTAAGAAAAGAATATTTTGGACATTTACATCTCTAAGGTTGCATAAAATGAAAGTTCTGTAGTGAATAGTCAATATACTCTTGGTGTCTGTGTGCTTATGTTGGTCATCTCAGGAAACAGGAAAGGTTCATACAGCTTGAACTGTGTAGCCCTTGGCATGACACCAACCATCCTGCCTTCCTTGGGAAGCAAAGGTGACCAGGAAATCTGCAAGTCAATCTGTTTGTAAGAAGTGCCTGAACAAGGACGGAACTTACTGCAAGCACTTGTGCTGTCCCTACAGATGAACCAGTGTACATGTAACTGGCCATTAGGTTTGTGTTTTTCCCCTAGGAGCCCTAATGTCTTAATGCACATTTTATATGCACTAAAATTATGACATCTTGAACATTTCTGTAGGCTAAATAAATCCAAATATGATTTTCCAGCAGCTGCCACTTAATGATATAGTCTAATAAGTACCTCAACATTGTTTTGAGATTCACACATTTATAAATGCAGAGCTGGAAGGCAATACTGACTTAGATTCATTCTGTGATGAAAATTAATCTTATTACTGTGGTTTAAGACATCATCATTGTAGGAAACAGTCTGTTGTAATAAAACTTAGCATGATCTCTATGTGAGCTGAAGCTTGAGTGATGTGCAATTAAAGTTGTGCATTGTGTCTGGTACCAGGTGTGCACGTACAGGAACCTCTTGCAGAACAAAAGACTTAGAAAGGTCTTTATGGATGTGTTAGGCTGGATATCCTGTATGTGACTGGAGAAGGGGATGTTACATTTCTGTCTGCTCAAATACTTTGTACTTATTCAGAACTGGAGGCTACTAGCTAGAGAGTTTTGTCTCAGAGATTTGGATGAGTACTATGCACTCTATTCTTCAGAAAAGGTGACTCTCTGTCACCTTCCACATGCAAATCGTTATGTTTTGATTTGTCTCATCTTTTTAGGCAAAACAAACCTCTTCTAACTGTTAGCCTCCAGCACAAAATACTTCAGTGAATTTTGAATAAGAAACAGGATCTCCCTGTGATGACTCCAGTAGTTTTTTTTCTCTCCTTCATAATGTTTGCTCTCTCTAAAGAAGTTCAGAATATAAAACATCCTTGGAGAGGTGTGTTGCTTAATCTAATCTCTTCCCTCCAAGGGTATTACCACCCTGCCAGTGTGTGCACTAAGGATTCTCCCCAGTAGTTACCAGGTGTGCAATGGGAAAAGAGACTGTGATAGGAATAGGAATGTCTTAGGAGCTCTGTTTCACCACCAGCTCTTAATTAGTTTCCTGCATGGTCCCTGTGACTTCCATGTCCCTCTGGGCCCCCTGATGTGTGACATGGGTTTATGCTTCATTTCTCCAATGCTTTTTCTGGTTTTTTTCCCCCTCTTCTTCAATTCTAAACTCTTGCTTTCTTACAATATGATTGTCCAGTGTGTAGATACTGAGCTGCTGGAGGAGCATCTTGGTAGTATTTTGACTGAGATAATTGAAATTCTGCTGTATAAGTGCATATTTATTTGATGTGCTGGATTGGGACTTTATAATATTTTTCATTATAAAGAAGGCTTTTCTTGTTTCCACTGAATCATTAATTTTACCATTAGTTTTGAAGGTTGGAAGGAACCTTTGGGAAATGTATTTCCTGTACAGAGCAGAGCATGTTGTTTCATCCGTACTGTCAACAGCATATTTTGGAAAGGCATTGAATCTTGATATACAGGATTGAAATAACCTATAAAATAGGTCATATTACTTAGCTAACAATCTGTTAAAATAATTCGTTACCTATGTCTACATTCTGCAATGCCTTTTTTCTAAAATATTCAAGCAAGCCCTCTTCTTAACAGCTCTAAACTTCACTCTGTGCAAACACTGTATCTTCACCCAAGACCCTGATCTCATCATGCTTCTAAATTTCTCAGAGAAAAATGAAACATTCAAAGTTTCTGCCAATTGTTCACTTTCCAAATAAGATTTTTCAGTCTTTGAATAATTCTTTTGTGTCTTGCCAGAGTCTAAAATTTATTTCAACCTCTCCCTTAAAAATTGGAAATCCAGACTGAACAAAATGTCTTAGTGTTACGGACTTGGTTGAACCAGCAAGAGTAATGCCGTGATTTACTTAATAAATGTTTAGGCTTAAGAATGAGACATCTTAAGAGACTGAACTGCATGTGATTTTCTCTGTGGTCTGCATGCCTTTGTTATCGGTCAATGTTGATAATATATTTTGTTGCTGGAATTCTCCATGCAGAAACATGAAATCTCTCTGGTGTTTAGAAAAAAAAAAATCAAAATTTTATGTTCACCTGAGTTACTTAGCTTCTCCCACACCTCTACCTACCTACCTGTGCTTCTGCCTTTCCTTATCAAAGGTAATTCCTTTTGGAAGGTATTCAGGAGCAATGAATAACTGTAGGAGATAATTGCAAATTGCTGTTTAACTTAGCAGGAAACAAGAGGAAGAGAAAAGACTAGAAACAGTGTCAAGAGTGTTTAAGAAAGGCTGAACCTCAGACATCAGCCTGCACAGAAGCAGATCAATCCTTCACAGGAATTGCGCACTAACAGGCATTTAAGTAGCTGGGTGCGCTGGGGAAGGGGTTTTCACAAGTGTTTAATGTTAGGTGCTGTTGTAGATAAGCAGAAATCTGTAGATTTGTTCCAGGGTAACAGTTCTTCTTCCCATCTGAAATTGTGCTACAAAAAGACATACTACATTTATTTCTTCTGTTGGCTACTGTCTTTAAAATCATGCAATAATCTTAAGCGATGTCTGGTTGCTGAATAGGCCATGAACCCAGGCAAGAAACACCCTAAGTTTTACCTGAACCTATGCTGCTAGGTTTGATGCTAAATTAGTGACCATAACTGCAACATGAACTGATGAGCTATTGAACAAATTCTTACTGCTTTCTTTAATGATTTGCCAGTGTTTCAAACCAGAACTGGCTGTCTGTTAAAAGTGGGCATTATAGTGAAATAGGTTGGTACATGTTAAATGCAGAACATAGGTTTTAAAGGCTATGATAGCTGTATTCATTTTACTGTAAGAGTTTTTTGGTGGGTTTTTATTTTTTTTTTTTTGGTTTTTTTTTTGTTTGTTTGTTTGTTTGTTTGTTTTTTACTGGGAAGGCCAGTGAAATGCTCAGGTTTATTCAAGAAGAAAGGCACTATTTAAGATTGTGACCTCAGACCAAGTCTTCTGAAAAATTAGGTTTTCTTCCAAGGCTTGTTACACTAGCATAACACTATTATTTTCACTGAGCTACTAGTATAAGTGAGGTGAAAACCAGCTCTGCTTCTTCTCTGCTTCTTCCTGATTGCACTTTAAAATTTATTGCCTTTAACACCTTCCCAAATGAAAACACTGCAAGTTTTAATTAGATTGTATTGTACTATCTTGTAAGGCATGAATATGCCTGAAATTGGAAGTCAGCAAGGGCAGTATTTCATAGTGAACAGCAAGCTCTGTGTCCTGATAACCTTTGTCAATATAAATCAGAAACATAAACAGTGAAAGAAAACTACCCAACCCTTCTGTATAAATAAAACCCAAAACCAAACCCACAACAAAAGCCAACAAAACTACTCTGCATGAATTTTTCTGAACTTTTATGTATTGGGTACTGCTATGGAAGCATTGCTTTTCTAACTGCCATGCTGTAAAAGCATTTGGAAGACAGAGAACTTCTTCTCAAAGAGGCATTATAGCTCCAGAGCATTAGTGGATAGATTTCAAATGCTCACAAGAAACAATTTTTTTTTCTTCCTTAAATGAATGCACTAAATTTTCACAAAAGACTTGGTTATATTGATTGTGAACTGATTTTAAGGAAGCACTTAGTTGTACTCCAGCTATTGAGTTTCTGAGAGCAGCACAGAAGTGAGAGAATCCACAGGATATCCCATGATCACATGAAACTAGCCGACTTTGTGGTAGCAATTGAAGCAACATACTGCAAGCAGGGATAATATAAATAATTACAAGTAAGTAGAGATGAACATCAGGAAGTAACATAACATAAATCCCTCAAAAGCTGTCATCTCTAGGAAGTGCTTTCCATCCAACTGCCATTATAAAAGCAGTCCACTTGTGCTCAGATTTATTCTTTTGTGTACAGACTTCTACTTCTGACAGTTCCCTGATTTCTTTTTTCTCCCACCAGCCCTTCCTACTTGTCTAAAAGTAATTTTTTTCCTTGCTATTTTTTTGTGTGTGTCTGCATCAGAATCAGTTCTTAGAAGGGGGAACTACATCAGTTGGCATCAGTAGAGGAATCAATTGAGACAAAGTAAGAAATGGCATCAGTCAACTCATTCATCAAAGGATAGCAATTGACAGGGCTTTCCTGGGTGCATCTCATCTTCTAGTTGAAGTGGTGCACAAGTGGATTGTGAGAACATTTTATACTGGTATAAGACTTGAGAATGTCTTCTAGCTTGGCCAAGCCTGGTACTGCTCCCACATATTGAGCTTACAGAAGTGACCAGAGTGTGTGTGCTGTTCAGAGCAGCCACTCAGAGCTCACAGGATTGTGCACGGATAGGTTGGTGTGCTGAGGATGTGCAGGAAGCGCTGCACTTGCCATGTACCTGCTGCCCAAGTGCTCGTACCTGCACAGGAAATCCCGCTTTGTTCACCTCCCCTTTCCCTTCTCCTTACACACTGGATTTACTGCACAAATACAGGACATGTGCTGTACTAGAAACACCCTGGCAACGTTGGGTTTGCTGTGCTCAGAGCCTGCAGTATGTGTGTACCCACTTCTGGCTGGGGAGTAGAGACTGAAGTGTTCAGGTCCAGCCACGGTCTGTTCTGACTGCTGTGGTGACTTCTTAATCTGGGACTTGCTTGCTCATCATTGTCTCCGAAGCTGACCCTTTCATCTTTCAAGTTTTCCAGTAAGTTTGGGTTTACTTTTCCCAATTCAGGTTCCTAAGTGATGGCAATGTGGTTATCTTTTGCCCAGTGACTTACAGGAAGGCTCCAGATACCTGGCACCCCAGTAAAGAAGCTCAAAGAAGTTGACACTCCCTGGTTAGAATGTTTAGGACTAGAAATAGTGCCATATGATTCAAGTTTCTTTTGGTGAGCTGTTGTGACAGCAGTTTGATAAAGGCTGGAAAAACATTGGATATTCATGAGCAGCACTTCTTTCTCAGAAATGAGCTTTGATTTCTGAATACAGGGCAAAGAAAAAGTGATAAATGGAAGAGATAATTTTGTTTGCTGCTAATAACTTATCAGCTCTAATCAGGGTGAAACCTATCCATTAAAATGTATGCACAAATGTGATGATAGTATTAGGAGTGCCTCATTATTGCTAATTCATTTAGTACTCAGTGTAATAGCACTTATCATAATTAGCTTCTCTGTTATTAATAGGGTTGTCACACAATACGTACTGTATTTGTATGAGAATTCCACTCTAGATTCTCATTAATTAGAACACCATAAAAATGCCAGCCCTTTAATTTTCCTTATATTTAATACCGTGAAGAAGCTTCCATGTTTTTCCTCTTAGAATTTATCAAAATACTACTGCTACATTAATTTCAGTGAGAAATAATAGTTTGTAACCACCTATTTATCAGTTAATTAATTTACTGTTTAAAAGCCTTTCATTCTTCAGGGGATTACTGTTGCTAATAACAGAGTAAGAGGCATAATACCTGGTGTTTTCTGAAAAGCTTTCTCTGCCAGTCTTTGCAAAATGCTCAGTGTCACGATCCTGCAGGGTTGGTGTCTCCCTGGGTTGGGTGCTGGGGCACCAGATGCTCTGAGGGCTGTGTCAGGGCCAGGCTGGCTGGCCAAGTCATCACTGTGCCATGGTCCCAGCCAGGAGCAGGGCAGTCAGGCACTCAGGGCACCTGCCTGGCAGTGCTGCTGGGCTCAGGCCCAGCATAGATGTGAAGATTGTGGCCTCAGACCATGTCTTCTGAAAAATTATGTTTTCTTCCAAGGGTTGTTATTATGCCAGCGTAACACTCTTATTTTCACTGAGCTACAGCTGAGGATCCCTGTCTGGCCCCGTGGTGCCCATGGCAGGCACAATTAAACCAGCTCCTGAAGGAATCAGATCTTCCTGGAGCCCCTCCAGAAGCAACAGGAGGAAAGGGAAGTCTCCAGGCTGGCCCTGAGCACAGGCAGCCAAGCCTCCAGAAGGGGAATGATCTCAGGGCCCTTCCCAAGAGGTTTCTGTTTGGAAATAAAGAATAGAGGCAGTGCATTCATGATGGCTGTACCTGTAGTTCTAAGGCTCTGCAGGGTACCCCTCTGCAGGGATTTACTTTCTGGCAGCCTTTCTTGTGCCTTCTGCTTGCACCTTAAGCCCCTGTCCTGCTGTCCTGCTTTTACAAATCCATTTGGTTGACTCACGGAAATCTTTCATCAGAGCACCGACACTGAGAAATTCTTTATTTCCGTGACCTCTTGTCGTAGGCTTCAGCATTTTGCATGTGAAAACTGATGGCTGCAAGACGGAAAGCCTGTCTCTGCCACTCTAAGTTATGAGAGCTGGTGGCCTCACTTTAGCAGATGAATTGTGGATCTGAAAGTAAAGCACTAAGTAGCCTATGGCCACAAACCAAGATACTTCATGACTGGATATTAGGTTCAGAGTGGGATATTTGAACCCGATGTGTAGAGAGGCAGCTGGAGTTGTACCTTGATTGGTGACTTGAGGGATGCAATATGTTACTCTCCACAATACCAGTACAGTTTCATCTCTGTGCTTTCCCAATCTACAAACAGCATATGGTGTGTTTTAATAGGTCTTACATTTTATGTTATAGAAGCACATAAATTGAGTAAAAACCTCAGAAGATCTTTGTTTTCAGACTGAGCTTCAAAATCTGTGAGCCATCACAGGGTTAATTAAAAATTCATATTTCACTTATATTTTGCTTGCTGCCTCATTTGTATTCAGGATATGTCTTGAGCAGGTTTATTTTGATAGATTGTTATCCACAATAAATTGAAATACCTTATACAGTGCTCTCTGTAAAATAAGAAAAAAATTACTTGAGTTAAATTCCTAAATCCTAGGTGACTATGCCAGTAGATTGATTCATGCTGTAGGTTTCCACCTTCATTTAAACATTGCTGAAATGAGCCTGAAGCTTAATAATTTTTATCAGCTCTCTGAGAAAATATTGGAAATTGTTAATTGATAGTTCATATTGCAATATTTATACAGCCGTAAAATCATAATTCACTGATACACACTCCAGTCCAAAATCCATCCATCAACTCAGCCATGTTTTATTCTGCTTTGTTTTTTTCTCTCCCAGGGCAGTTTGTGATGTGCTTGTATTATGTCTGTGTGCAGTATAATGGGATGAATATGCTTTTGATGCCAGCACTATTAAGGTAGCTGTTTAATCAGGTTAAAATAGTACCAAAGGTTTGAATAGATCTCAGGTGTCACAATCAGGTGCCAAATTTCAATACAATGAAAGGTAAGCGTGTCTGTGGACATTGTTCAAATGATAATTGTTCTGAATATAGAGAGGAATGTACAAGCATACAGGAATTTTGATCTCACTAAATGTGTCTGCAATAGAGCTATGAAGTTAGGATTTAATATGTAATACTTTTATCTAAGAAAGTGCAGTTTGTTAAGGCATACAACATTCAAGTAAGCAAAGGAGAAATGTACAAAGTTTCCATGTATATTTAAATATGGCAGAAATATAATCTATCACCTGCAGTCCAATCCTGAGCTAGAGATGGTAAAACTTGTCTTCCAGTGGTGGGAAAAGCCTTCCAGGAATAGAAAGCAGTACAGTGTGGTTCAAGTAATCTTAAGATATCAACTGCCTCCTACAAGATCCCTTCTCCCTCTTGCTGCTGCAGAACTCATGCAATAACATGAAAAAATATTTTGTGCTTTGTCTCCTGCAGCATCAGGTACAATTGAAGCCAAGCACAGAGCCTTTCCCTACTGGTGTTGAGATGAAAAACAGAAAGAAATTCATAGAATATTTTGGTTTAGAAGGGACCTTTAAAGTCACATATTCCAACTCCTCCTGCAATGAGCAAGGACATCTTAGAGTAGATGAGGTGGCTCAGAGTCCCATCCAGCCTCTGAAAACTTGTCAAGGATGGAGCATCCATGACTTCTCTGGGCAACTTGTTCCAGTGTTTCACCACTATCATTGTAAAAACTTCTTTGTATGGGGATAGAATATAAGGAAATAAGGATAGTGTAGAGAGTAATCTTACCCCTAGGGACTGGCAGCCGGGCCAATTATCAAAGATTAGCAACAGGCCTGACTTTACCAGGCCACAGCTGTCACCAATGAGAAGAAGAGTGCTATAAAAGAGTGGGGTGGCTGGGTGAGAAGGAGCTGGAGTCAGTTGGCTACATTGTGAAAAAGAAAGGCAGTGTTTGGAGGAGCTGTCCACGAGAAACACCAAGAAGATATGAAACTTTTGCTATAAGGAGACAACAGTATGGAACCCCTGCAACAAGATTATAACACTTCTTCCTTATATCTAGTCCCAATCTCAGGGAGTTTGGTTTCTATTATTTTTTTCCTTTGTCCCAGAAACAAAATAAATTTGGATACCTGGCAGGTCCCTATATTTCCTTTTGAATTCCATGGTCACCATGGATCTGTTGAGGAAAAACTTTACAGAAGATTGCATAGCAAACAGATGCTTGTTTGGAATTTGCTTTCTGATACTACTTGCACTTTTGAAGAGGTAGTACCAAGATTGGTAGGTCTGATTGTCTTTACATATTTTTTCCCACTTATAAAAGTTATATGGCTTTTATTTACTTAGTAAATTGTGTTTTCAGACCCCAAAAAGGGGGCCTGATGGATTATTAATTTTCACTGTATTAGTTGTCTAAAGAAGACACAACCTCTCTTCTGCATTAGCCTTGCTTATGTATTTCTACTGCCATAACTACACAGTCTTGCAAGAGATTTTAGTCATGAAAATGTGCTTTGCTTTTGTAGTGTGTCCTACTTGTTTATGCACTGTTATCAAGACTCCAAGTGACTTTTTTCCTTCCTTGTAGGTTAAAACTGTGATGTGGAATTTGTTTTATTGTGCATGATGTAGCTCAGTGTCTGTCTGCCTGGACACCAGTAAATGTGTTTGTTTTACCAAAGATTTCTATGACCAACTCTTAGTAAAAGTGCAGTGATGTTGGGAGGCATCACTTCAATTTCTCATAATACAAATGTTAAAAGGTACTATCAAGTACCTAACAAAACAGCCTGTTGTGTATTCAACTTGTTTACAGAGTTCAAATTCAGGACTGGATTTTCTGTCTTCACGCTCATCTTTTTGTTTTCTGAGAAAACAGTCTGGTCTTAATAGGGAGGCCAGGACACATTTCTGGTATACTCAGCTCAGGAGGAGCTGCAGTGGTTTTGCACCAGATTTGCAATAGATTTTAGGCACCAGTGACGTTTTCCTATTCCTGGGGAGCTGGCCATCCATATCTAACTATATGAACAGATCTTGAAAGGGTTGGAGAAGTGGAGTGCAGCTTTATAAACAGGGTCTGCAAGATCTTGGCTTGCCTAGTAAATGCAAGCTGTGAGGTGATGTGGTAACAATTCATTACTACATCAGCAGATATTACAGTTCTCCCTCTGCCCTGGTTTAACCTCAAAGACCCTGTTGGTGCTAGAAGAAAGAGAGAATGATTTCAAACCTTCCAAATGGTGAGTTTCCTACTGTGTGGTGGAGCAAAAATGGAAAACATATTGTGATGGATCTTAATAAATTCACGAGTAGAAGATATACAATGGCAGGAAACGAGGCTCAGAAACTCTGGAGGTCCTTTTGAGTGTTGTATTTCTGTGAGAGCTTAATCCTCTTCTGAGTGAATCATTCCATACTTGCCACCTCAAGAAGCAGGTTACTCTGCATTTTCTCTTTTTAGATTAAGATTTTTTAATACTCTCCACAGCCTCACACAGGAAAGTCTCTTTGCCTAATTCTTTGCTCATGTTCATAAGCAACTGCTGGGAGGAAAAGGGGGAGGAATCTGATCTGGTCCCATTTACCTGCCATTATAACTACTCCAACTGTTTTGACTTACTGTAATGAAATGTTATTTCAAAATCCGTATTTGTAGATAAAAGTTATTCTCACATTTTTTAGGTCTTGTTAAAATCTAGAATGATTTTATTTTTAATTCTGTCCCTTTCTCTCCTTCCCTCTCTAGTCCTGAGTACCAAAGTGCAAAAACACAGAACACCCTGACTCCTTAAACTGCAAATTGCTGACACAAGTAAAGGTTAATCTGATAACTTGGAGTGGTTTTGGGGAAAAAACTAGAGAAACATAGATGTAGATCTATTTATTCTCAAAACATGGAGAGCAAAAATCTCATTTGTGAAGAGTCATAAAATCTGTGCTTTCCTGAGGCAAGTTGCTCCTTTAGTGCTGGCATTGGCTGCCCAGGAAAGTAAATGGCATTGTATAGACAGGAAGGTCATTCACTCTTTTTCTGAAAGAAAAGTATAAGAATTTCAGGCAGTTTTTCAAAATAAGAAGAACACTCCCTTCATGTTCTCTCCAAAGACCTGGCTCTGTGGGTTAGGGAACACAGCCTGGAGGCCCTCATCTGCAAGAATTCTCCTGTGAAAATTTGAGAACCTAGATCAAATCCTGGTCATATTGAAATCAGTAAGAAGTTTTGGCACTGGCATCAATGAGGCTAAAATATTCTCCATTTTATTTTACAGTTGTTCTGTGCTCATAAAGTGCAGGGTATGTACTTTTTGCTATGGCTGCACATGAAAGAGTTACTCATGTACCTATTGAAAAAAGGTGTGCAGTTTCTCAGTTAATATGCCAGAGGCTTTGTTGATGGGATATGAGCTAAAGGAATAAATTATTGAGAGGCTAATGGCACAGGGATACTGCAAGGGAAAGAATATGTATAGCTAGGACCAGATGTTAAGCTGGAGTTTCAAAATTAATATTCTGTATTTAGGATGGCTATGGAAGCTGAAAGGCTCAAGCCAAATGCAAACTTTTCAGGGGAGATAAAAACTCAGGGCTCACAACTGAAAACTGCAAACTCTTCTCTCAGGAGAGGCTTTCTGTCTGTGAAATGGAGATAACAACACTGCCTTCTTTCCTTTATTTGTTAGTATCTTCTGGCCAAAGACTATTAGTAAGAATGAACTCATATAGTCCATGTTACACAGATTTTTTTGTGTGAATTTATAATAGCACCAAGGAGAATTCACTGGTATTGATCAAGACAGACTCTTTATTTCTCAAAGAAAAATAAAAGTGGCTATTTCTGAAGTACAGTAAATTGATCAGATGGTTTTTAGTATCTTACTGTGCTTCCCTCAGTATTTTAATGAAAGAATAGAATGTTTCTCATCACAGTGCCAAGCCCATAGAATTTAGGGAAGTGAATTGCTGTTGTTATGGGAACAAAGGTCCAGCAGGCTGCTTCAGTTGAACTATTTTGGAACAGAAATGTCATTAATGGATTCTGCGCATATGGGAAACCAGCCTGGCTCCAGCAAGGCCTGTTGCCTGGAACACAGGCTTGCCTAGTGATGGTGTTTGCTCCTTTGACACACTCTTTATCATCTGTGTTTTTTCAGTCATTCCTCCTTCAGATTTCCCTTATTTGCTGTGTTTCTGCTTTAATTTCACATTGATTCCTGCCTTTTCTTTCCATAGTATAGCCTCCAAAATCTGAGATTTTCTTGAAATGAAAACTTGTGCTGCACGTTGACAGAACAGTTATCTGTCCCTCCCTCTAAGGTGTGCATACACATAAGCCCAGCACAAAAGGAAGATGGAACTAAAATCATAGTTCCTTACTTGGAAAAATTTTCATTATTAAAGCTAAATGACAGTCCTCTTATGGAGGGCTGATGGATCCCACATTATGTATTCTAGAATATAAAAAGCATTTATTAATACACCAGTACTAATACACTAATAAAAATACGAACACAATGGTGCTCTAGTAAAAAACCCCAAATCCTTATACAAGCTTGTGTGCCGAGCATGTCCTGCCCTATAGTCAGTCAAATTTTGTTCTGATTATGTAATTTTCATAACTGTGATTTTGACTTAATAAATGTTTTTTCTACCCAGATAGAGCATTTCAGCTCCTTAACTTGATCATGCTGTTGAATTAATCTATTTTATAAAATGTGCTTGTTTTCTAATAATAGCAAAGTCTGAAGACTGGTAATGTTGTCTTCTCTATTCCCCACTCAGGAAGCACCTAATTGGGGTGGCCCAATATTAAAATTGTGTAGCAGTCAGAGGTTCCTAATGGACAATTCTTTTTAGTAAAGGAAAAGGGGCAGTTTCTCTTTTATTAGGACAGCAACGCTCTTTTCCTCAAATGCCAACATCTAACACTGGGAGGACACAAAAAATAATGGGGCTACCATGCAGTAAATAACTGAGTGTGATATTACCGTTTTACAGAGCAAGAAATACTTTGCTTGTGCTTCACTGGGCTTTTGCTTTATGACACAATAAAGTCCTGTGGCAAATAAATGGCAGGACCTCACCCCAAGGGAGTGGTGGTGCTTCTCAGAAGAGTTTTTTAGGGCTTGTTTATTGCCTTATAAACTCAAAGCCAAATTAAGTTGCTATAATGTTACACTTTGCATATGAATTATACCTCCCCTGTCTATCTGCAGTTATGCGTAGTTCTTATTGCCTGGGTTTCTTTCCCTTCTGTCTGTTCCCCTTCACATTTCTACCTGTAAATATTATGCTAGGTGGGTCTCCTAGCCCAAAATGTATGGCAAATGTCACTACTGCAAACTGTAGGTATTTCTGAGCCAGGTACCAAAGTCCTAAGATGCCAAATGAAATCAGTGTCTGCTGAATGTGTCTTAAGGGGTCTGAGCTGATATTTTATATCTGGAACGAGTTAGAGCTTTGTGGGCTTACATATGTGCTCTGTGGGAAAAAAGAATAGACATTAAGAATTCCCAGTGCCTTTAGGGGCTTAGGCTTCAAATATGCCGTGATAGTTGGGAACAGTGAACATGTCTTATTCATTCCTGACAAGGACTCATTTCAGCCACAGAGGACTACCAGGATGAGCAGTCAGCCTTGCTGCAAAGCTGTCTGTGGGGAAACTAGAAATCAGGCTGGTGGACAAATGGAATGGGTCATTCAGATGGGTTCTCCCATCTGAATTTTGCAAGTTTATGCAGATCTCTCTCCCTGTCACTACCCTGCCACTGCCTACAGGATACTTAACAAATGCAAGAGAAAAGAATGTAGACAGAATTTCTTCAGACTGTTCATAAATGGAACAAGATGTAATGAGGCTACAGGATAATTTAGCTGGGAGGAAACTAAGGAAGGTCTCCAGTCCCTTTCACCCCACTCAAGGCAGAGTGAGACCAGGGTGTTCAGTTGTCTCCAAGGATGCAGACTACACAGACTCGTCTGTACTTTGGCCCTTTTTTCTTTCACTATATGTCCTTGGCCTGCCATCCTCCTGCAATACATCTCTGGAAGGAGTCTTGGCTCTGTCTTCTTGATAACTCATAGATATGGAAAGGCTGATACTAGGAGATGAAATTGAACAAAGGCAAATTTAAGTCCACTTCCTTTATTTTTCTTTTTATCAGTGAAGGCTGTGAAGCTCTGGGCACCACTTCCAGATTAATTTAAAACCACAGAGAATATGATGTGGAAAGTAATTTTGCATGGACAGTAGAGAGGAGGAGAAATGTTCTTTTGTCCTTTATATCATATGTTCCAATTAATATTTTAGGGAGCGTGGCCTGACAGAATTACAAACTGTGAATATTAGAAGCACTTCCTTATCCATTCCAGATCAATCCTTAATTTCTTCTTGTCAATAGTTTGCAATTATGTTAATTCTATTATTTATGAAGATTTTGCTAAGCGGACTCTTATGAACTGTGAAATACTGATCTTCATATTCTGTTTTGTTAAAAAATTCTTTGACATGAGATGAAATGAAAGTGTTTTCATTCCCTCCGCTGCTCAGTGCTCCCTGTTGTGTTTCAATCTTCCATGCACTTACTTAATGCTTAGTTTTTCCATAGATGATGATGATATATAGCAAATGAGGACAAACTAGTGATCCATGTATCATTTTAGGAATTTTCTGCATTCATTGACTTGTTTTATTGCATTTATGTTGAAGTGCTGTTAGCAAAGGGGCTCAGTGGCAGGTCAACCTGACTTCTCCAGGTGTTTCTGTCAGCTGAGCCTGGTTGAGCATTAGGTAAAACAGGTGTGAGTGATAACCAGTGTCTGGTTGTTCCTCATTTCCCTGCATTCAGCTTCAACAAGGCTGCCTTTGAAAAAGGATTGAAATGACCTTGCCAGTGCTGGAGCCTAAGTGGAGGCTCCTGGGGGCTATGAGATTGTGCTCCTCAGCAGATCCATGGACTGCAGAGAGCTGAAGCTTTGGCCTTGCTGAGGTACCTCTGGAGGGCCTCAGATAGGGATGAAGGCTGCTGAGCATGAATGTCTGCATTTTGCCTGTGGAAAGAAGGATTCTGCTGAGAAGGTGGGAGCAGGAGTCTGCTGTCACTGTAGCTGATGGCAGAGCTCTGACCAGCTGCAGGAGCAATGCCTGGGGCTGTGCTGGGTAAGGGCTCACAGTGCTGTGTGACTGCTGATAAAGCCCAGCAGGGTTAATGGCACTTGGCAGTCCTCTGCCTGGTCAGCTCTTTGAAAGTGTCAAAATAGAAGCCAGTGAAATGGCCACTGGGGATGCAAATTTGATCATCCTTACAGGAGCTCTAATGTAACTGCAAGGCCAGAGTCTTGTCCCATGAGGACAATGCAAAAAACTGATGGTGAAGGCTGGGGGATCTGAGACTTCTTTCATCAACAGTATTTCTCATAGTGAAAACTTAACAACTCAACCTCTAAGTCTTTCTGTGTTATCACACCATGAAAAATATCCCAAGTTGTGCAGGGTGAAAAGTCTCAGGAGTTTGAAGCTAATGTAGTTGTTATTTTGGGGTCTACTTATAATTCTGTGAGTGCCTGACATTATCTTTGTTAATGCTGCGATTTTTGGTGTAGTTCCATTTTCTATGGGTTAGTGATCAGGCTCTCATATGTGAATAACATAAAGTAGTAGTTTCCTTTATTGTAAATTTTCAAAACTCTATTATAAATTAACTAGTAATTAAAAACATTCTGTGGTTGTTTTGCAAGGCTACTTTACGGTCAAGTATATTACAACTCCCATTCTTATCCTGTGTCAATTAACAATTTAGCAATGAAAATCCTAATTCATTTACTTCCCCTACAGTATGATGTCTTTCTACCAGAGATCCATGTCTAAATGTCCCTTGGAGATTGCCCTTGTCAAAGAGCATAATTGAAGAATAAATCTTACTGTATTCTTTCTTGAAAACAAGCTAATTTCTGTACCATGTAAAGATTGATTCCTTTGCTTTAAGTTTTTTTTCTGTCAAGTGTTGCAAAAAGATCTGCCTTATCAAATCTGTGTCGTTTTTGGTTAGATTTTTCCCCAGTAATTAGAGTTCCCCACCCTGGATGTGACTGAACTGTGTTGAGTCTGAATCTGTCTTATGGGGATTTGAATATTGATTTTCTGTAATGGCATGTTTAGATGTGATGTGATGGATTTTTTTTTTTTTTTCCTCCTCCACTGAGCCCAAGGCAGAGTTTAAGAAGAACTGTAGCTCTCCTTTCAGTGTTTTAGGGCCTTTGTCAGGGCTGGTAGAGAGTGGCTGTCATTTCTAACAATAGATTTTAGTATGAAAATACAGAGATCTACTTGTTACGCTTCTCCCATGTGCTTTAACCTTTATCTGTTATACAGATAAACCAAGCCACAACCTAAAGCCCTTTGTTAGCCATTGCTCTTAACAATTAAACCTCTCAGTTATTGCATCTGAAGGACTGGTCACGATCATGTGCAGTGAGGGAAGCTGTGGCTGCTCTCAGTATGTTAGCACAGCTGCTATTAAATATATTTAACTTTTAGATGCAGGGAGTCAGAAATCCATGGCTGATTCCTTTGTTTTCACCTCAGTGCATACTAAAGATCTGGGTTTGCAGTGCATACATGTTAATCCATTTCTGCCAGCTGCTAAAGCACCCATGAATAATGGGAGATTATAAACAACTCGCCCTTTTCCTGAGAGCATTTATGCTCATTCAGTAAGGGCTGGCACAGTTGTCCTTTGTAATGAAACTCTTGACCTAGGAAAGCTATCCAGAGAGTTTAGAAAGATGATCCCTGACAATATGCAAATCACTGTAGCTGTCTGCAGTTCCTGTGTGTGACTGCTGCAGCTCTGACTGCAGCAATCACAATTTCCCCATCATAAATTCATCTAAGTGTCTGTATGGCTGAGGAGATTGCCTGATGTCTGCCTGACGCCCTGTGCACTTGGTGTTGTGTACAGCAGGGCTCCAGGAATCACAGCACATCAGCCTCAGAGGGGGCTCAGCCCCTGAGGTCTGCTTGCCATCCCTCCATCACATTGGCACCGTGGTGTAATTAGCCGTACTGCATGCACACCTATCCCGCTCGTGGGAGACTGCCACGCTCGCTGTCACAGGAGATTAGCAGCTGGTTTACAGAGTGTTTAGTTAACTAATACACGAAGGGGAAAATAGAGCTCTGTGTTATGAGGAAGGGGAATTTCACGTCCCTTATTAATATAGTAAAATGGTGTATTGATAATGACAAACTGTGGGGGCTAATATGCAGGAGATAATAAGCCTAAGCAAAGGCCATTAAGAGTAATGACAATCTAACTAGAGTTTTAAACAGTTGTTTCTAAATATGCATATAAAGTAGGGGATTAATTTCATAGATATTTATTATTTTTCATTGAACACCATAACATACCTCCTTCCTCCCTCTGCACCTCCAAATTTAATATAATCCTGGGCTAGAAAAGATATAAGAACATCCATGCAGAGTAAGAATAAGTATTGATGGGAAAATACTTTTTTATTAAATATTGTGCCATATTAATGAAATGTAACTGTGTTCTCTAACTTGGCTGTTAGTTGGAGAAATGGGAATTTGAGTACTTAGTTGTTAATAAATTGCAAAGCTGGAAAAATATGTTGCATGAAAATGGAATCTGGCATTATAAAGAAGTTGACACTTCTGTAAAACAAGAAATAAACTCTTTTCTACTATAGTTGGTAGGGGTTTCCTATTGCTAGGATTTTTTCCAAGGAGACCAATCTCAAAGTTGTAGCACTGAAATGCAAACTGAGTGGATGCATCTATTGTGTCATGAGGTGAACAGCTACAAAAACAGTAGTTTGTGCTGAAGCGTGTGCTCTAGAGGAACAATGTGGGGAAACGTTGTCTTCTTAGTTTCTAAATTCAAATATGAGAGTTTACCTTTGGTTAGTTTAGTAATCTTTAGCTGTTGCTTTCCATGTAGCTGCGACTAACTAAAATAGAGGAAAAAGATGGTAGTGCAATGTAGGTATTCTGAAAGGAAAAAAAAGTTAGAGAAGTACAATTTATATGGCTTCCCAGACATTTCTAAAACTACTCAAGCCAAAATTTTGTCAGTATTTCATGTGACTTTTTTTTGTTAGCGTTTCTATTCCGGTTCACTTGTCTGCAAGGATTAAGCTTTTCAGAGTAAGGGTTGTATGGCTCAAATACTTGGCTGGTACTTACGACATTTAGTTGTTTCTCCATTTACTGCAGCAGTATCTTGTTCATTTAATAACCATAAGTTTTGGACTATCTAATTTGTGATTACATGAGTGTAAATATATTTGAATTCTCCATAAGCTAGTGGCAGAATTTTTCTGTTATGGGAGAAGCAATTTCAGACACAGGGCTCTTGTTTTCTGTGATGTCCAGCCTTTAGCAAGCAGTAGGAGTAGGTTTCTTTGTAAGCATAACAGATGTATTGCTTACTGCAGTACTCCTGTTTATACTGCTCAGGACGTGCTGCCATTTGAAATACAAATGTACTCACACTTTGATATACTTCATGTACTTTTTTCTCCTTTATCAAAATGGTTTGACAGAATTTTGATGAGATTGCTTGTTTGACAGGATAGTGCTATTCTTTTGATATACAATGCTTTACTGAAATTATGGCTGTGCTTGTATTCTGATATATTTATCTTTGAAATAAGTTTGTAAGACATTCTTAAGTGAGAAAATGCTGATAAGATCACAAGAGTGAAGCATTTTGGTAAATTGATGGTATTTCTTACATTTAAGCATAATCATGGTCCATCAGTCCTTTGGACTAAGAAAAGGTATAAAATGGGAAATCGTACATAAAAAGGAAACTGAAAAAGATAGAGATCTCAGCTATATGTAAGCACTGGTCGAGAATTAATCACATTAATAGCTCCAAGAAACCATCTGAGGACTTCATACAGTGAGCAGGCCTATGTGTCAGCTCACCAGTAGCAGCCTTATGAGGGGCTTCCTATTTCATTGAAGGGTCACTACAGAGGCCAACCAGGCTTTGAAAGCTGGTAATTCAACTAAACCCAAACTGATGGGTTGTACAGAGCAGTTGTGTTTATTCCTCATCTACTGTTTGTGGAGATTAGTGCGGAATGAATGCATCAATTTTAGGGCTGATGAAAGTGCATGTCCAGTTTGTCCTCTGGGAGAAGCTTCTGAGGGTTGCAGAGCTTAACTGTTATTTTTGCCTCAATGTTCACTTTAGTAATGAGCACAGCAGGAGCTCTGATAAAGCTGACAGGAAAAAAGGGAAAGTCACAGATCAGGACAATGCTTGTTAAAGAATTCCTGGAGAATCTGAGCATATTCAAATCAGCAGACAGATGAATTTAACATGGTGTGCTCAGTGAACTAGTTAATTGGATCCATTTTCAGTTAATTTGGAGAACTCGTAGAGGACAGGTGAGGTTTCAAAAGGACAAATATACTTGCAAGAAAGAAAAAGGGGACATGGGAATCATGGCCCAGTGAGTTTAATTACAAAACCTTAATTGTTCTAGAAAATCTACTAAACAGGGACATAAGTTTTGCTAGTATCTGGAGAGAATAAAATACTTTTGGAGAGGTGTAAAACTTTAGGTTTAAGGCAGAGAAATTCTACATTTAGAAGCTGGCTGGAAGCTTACACTGACATTTGAATTTTGCAGTAAAAATCCTTCTTGCCTCCCTATCTCTGAAGTCAGAGAACTTTCAGTCCCCTGGGCCTGATGCTACTTGCTGTGAAAAAATAGCATTAATATCATGTTACAAGCATTTTCAAATGACGGAGGTTGTTTTAGTTGGCTGATTATGCAAATTGAACCAAATCTGTATGTATTGAAAAATACCTGAGTTACTTAAGGCATGGAAAGAAATTAGATCCTGGCAGTGTTTTGAGACCACCTACTCAAATCAGCTAGACCAAGAACTAGCAATTACCATTGTTATTAACTAAGCAGAAGAGTAAATTAGTGTACATTGGAGACATTATTTTTTTTGTAAAATGTGAATTGCCGAGAATTCCAAATAGAGCAGGGTAAGGGTCTAAAGGCAGAAAAGAGAAACAGCAGAAACCTCAATAGTGTGTGTTATGGCAAAAGAGACCAGGCAACCTAACAGGATTGAAAACCACATTAAATGCTATCACATTGTCATAGTTTCTGAGCACTAGGCCAGGGTGTATAGCAAGGACAAAGGAGATGATGTTCTCCGTGCCAGAGCATTTCTGCACTCTCATCTGTCTCTCTGATAAAGGTGATGAACAAACTGCCAGCCTGAATGCAATTAATCTGGACCTATGTTAATTCCTGTTAACTGGAGCACAGCTCCCTGTGCTAGAAATAGTGATGTCAGCACTGAGGGAAGAGCACAAGGCACTGGAGCCGATAGGAAAATAAGCAGTGAATTTTCCCTCCAACACAGCATGAAATAAAACAATGCCTTAGAAAAGACTGACAGGTCTGAGATTGAAGAGGCAATGTTGATCTTCAGCAAGTGAATATGTAAAACATACTCTCCTCTCATCTTCTTACGGATAAAGAACAGACTGGAAGATATGCAAGAGGTTGCAATTATAGCAGCAGAAAAAAGTCTTTAGCCATTATGAGGTTTAAAAGAAGTCATGCACTTTGCCTTGTGAAAAGAAGGGAACTGAAGAAGAGTTGGAGATTAAAAGGCTAATGGTGAAGTTTTCAACTGATGGCATTGTGATGAAAGATGGTCGATGAAAGAACCCAGCTGTCCCATAATTTATACCCCTAGGAAAGTTCTTGTGCCTTCAGGCAGATAAAAAGAGGAGATTTGCTCTGTCTGTGTTATGAAGGCAGTGAATTTGACTTCTCATATGACTAATGTTAAGAAAACTTCCTCTGAAAATAAGAGAGCTGACTCAGACAGAAGGTTGTGTGCTTTTAATCCACTTTCTCAAAAGTGCTGGCATTTATGTATTTACAATATTACTGAAGTACTTCTGTTTATTATTAGATGTCAACAATATACCAAAGTTATAATTTCTAAAGTGCATATACAGTGTTTTCCATGAGATGAGCTAATTCTGATATAAAGACCTTTAGAGATAAGTAGCCTTATTTGAAAATCCTAATACTTGCTGATAATTCTGGCAGAGTATATACTCATGGGGTTGTTTGGGTGTTATGCTGCTTAATTATCTTATTGACTATAAACTTAGAAAGAATTATGTATCTTTTGTCCAGTTTTTCTTCTTGGCCTAAGGGCAGACCATGTACCCTATGTTGCTTGGGTCTGTTGCAAAGTAAGATTTGCAACAGTGAGTGTGTTTATCTGCTGCTTCATTGCTTCCCTGCTGTAGTTTAGTGATAGCTCAGAGATGTTGGGAGGTGTGGGGAACCAGTGTTGAACAAGGTGATTTAGGTGCAAAAACTCTTGAAGGCTGTGTTTGCCATAAAATCTAAAAGACACAGCACAGATGAGAGGAAATTGAAAGCTGGGAAGTTCAAATGTAAGTCTTCAATGAAGAATGGTGTGAACTTCAGTCAGGTTTTTGTAAAAAGCTTAATTTTGTTTGGGGTCTAAATAAACCTGTGCTCATAATTGTACATATAGAGTCCCTTCGGGATCAGAAATATGCAATGCAACACACATCTGTGAAGTAGGAGAGATTACCACTCAGATCTGTACAGAAGAAGCTGGGCAGCATGATGCTGGGAAATATACTACATGAAAAGCAGCACAAATTGTCCCTTTCAATCATTAAGCTTAGTGATGAGCTATGTTCTTGTAATCTGACAAATAATTGAAGGAGGTGGATGTTCAGCGCTGCAGGCCAGCATGCGTGTTCCCATTACAGATAATAGCAGGCACATCCTGGGCCTTCTGGAAATGGAAGGTCTTTGAGCAGCCTGACCTGAGTCACATAACCTTGTAACGTGTGCACCAGCAGCAGCACCGTGGGCTGTGTGCTTTTGGAGGTGGCCAGGGCTTGGGACAGGGCAGTGGCACCGGGCGCAGCCTTGGAGGATGTCAGCTCCTGATGTTACCCTGCAGGAGCCCCTTTTGTGCCCTGCAGGATTCTCCCTCTCCACCTCCTGGCATTCTGGGGGCTGTGCCCCTCTGAATGACATACAGTGCTCCAGAGCAAGGCTTGATTAATTGGGACTGAAGTGGCATTTCTGGGTGTCTGTCAGAGATTGTTTCATTGCTGGATAAAATGACCCTGGGTTGAAGAGCAGCTAGGAGGCATTTTATGACATGCATACACTACTAAAGATTACATTATCTGCTTCCAATTTCTAATGGATTGTACAATATCTCAAAGTAACCTGAATGGCATTTAATAGGGCTTTTTTCAATAAAATGTAAATTAAATTATGTGAGAGATTTGAAGCTTCTTAGCCAAAATGTTTTTCTCTGAGGTTCCATATTTAAAGATTTCTACAGGAAACCTTAAAATTCCTGTGCTGGAAACACTGAAGTGTGTCTTCAAAGCAAAAGTTTTTATTGATATAGACCAGCATAAAAGAATACATTACCTCACTCAGAACTGAAAAACTCTTGAGGATGGCAGGATCTGCATGAGCCTGCTAGATGAGAAACCCTGCACAGGAGACTACTACTGAAAGAATTTTGAAAATACTGCTGATTAAAAAGGAGACTTATCACTTGTTCATGTATGTTGGAAGGGAAACAAAAATTCACCCTGCATTTAAAAGGACTGTAAATAATATCTTCCATTATCTTATCCCCTACTGAAATGTCCTGTTGTGCATCTATGCTATGAATAAATTGATGATACTGCCATAGCAGGCAAGGCTTCTAAACACCTGTAGTCAATAATGAAAATGTATGCTGAGCTGCTGGTTGCGTGTCAGAAAATTTGTTGCTACTTTGAACTAGCTATGAAAGTAGACAGAGATTTGGTTTTAAGTCTGTTTCATAATTTACGACCTTTGCTGAGAAGGGAAGAAGAAATCTTTGGGATAAAGAAAAACGGAGTTGCTGTAAACAGTTTTACAGTATTTTCATGCTGTAAAAAGTATGACAATCGTGGTGTCTTTAATGATTGTAAAAATTTTCACGGTTTAAGTCCTCTTTCTTGCTATGCTTTATCTCACATACACAAACTCCTCCTGAGGTTCTGCACTCCCAGCTGGCTGTGCAGTGCAGCACTTGGAGGCCTTCAGGCAGAGCAAGCAGCTGTCTGTCAGGTACACCTATGTAAAAAAGCAAGGAGATGCAGGAGATGAAGAATAAGGTTGATATGCTTATAGTAGAAGTGGTAGCCAAGCTCACAATTTTGAATTTTGTATGAAGATAAGGAAGTGGGGAACTGCATCTGGCAAAGTAGCTTGAGTCTCTGTGCCAGTTGATGTGTTGTATGTACTATGTCTAAAAATCCACCAGCCCCTCAGAAATCATGAGGTGAACAACATACTGTTATGTGTTTTGTACGAAATTTTGTATGAATGTGTTGGTAGCTGCAATCCTCTATGAATCTCCCTGTGAATATCTGTGTGGGTAACAGAGGTAGCTGCTGGTGGGATAATGAGGAGCAGGAAGAAAATCCTCCTGAAATGTCAGTTGACTGATTTCCAGAAGAGCCATCAATGGCTGACCCTTCTAGTACCCAGTGACTGGGTTGGGCTGAGCTTAAGAAGTCAGCTTGAGGTATCTCTGGTGCTTGTTTGATTTCAGAAGGTTGCCTTGGAAATTTGAATTTAAATGTGAAATCTAACCCTTCAGTCTTTCGAGGGAAGCTGAGTGTGTACTGTGGTGGGATGTGGTGGTTTGAGCTTTTGTTCTGGAAGAACAAGAAGAAAGGCATCCAAAGGTGAGAAGAATTCCTCCTGATGAGTCCAACTTAGGTTGTGATTAATTTTTTACATGTGATCTTTTCTTTAACTGCAACTTGCAGCAGCAAATGTAATTTTTGTCCTGCAGAATAAATGTTTGCTGTTTTACTGCCAAGCATGCTTTTTGCTATACAGACTTAGTGAGTTCATTTGAAATGGAAAGTCCCAGGGTTTTCTGCTCCCATGGATGCACTGCATCAGAAAAAAAGCAGATGTGTCCAGTCTGTGAGAAGCAGACTGTGAAAAGGTCCGAACTGGTGGGCAGATGTCTTTTTTTCTAGGTGGGAATTCCCTCCAGCTGGCTCAAATCAGCACTCTATCTTCAAAGAGCAGATGGTAGAGGGGCATCCCATGGTGTGAATACAGGCAGAGTCATTGCAGTCTCTTTTTACAATGTAAGTTTCTAGAATGAAAGCACATATGAAACCTTTTGAATTGCTTTTTGGTGGCAGGAGCTGTCCACATGAGAGGTTTGTCTTGCTCCCAAAATGCAAGGGATTGAAAAGTAAATCTCCTAGTAGTCTGTCTACTTGGATACAGGGAAATGTTTCCATTTCCCTAGAAATCAGAAGCTGGTGTACATTGCAACAATAACGGCTGTTTCCCTGGTTTCTGCTTCTCTTCATCCCCCATGGCAAAGGCACTTCATTCACTCTAGAAATTGCAGCTTTTCAGTAAGATGCTGCTCTGTACTGGCAGGAGAGAGTAGGGTTGAGCCTGTTGATGTGCTGCTGCAAGAGGGCTCTCAGTGCAGGTAGTCTTGTCTGCACCCCAGTTTGTTTGGGATGTGCTCCTTACATCCCAGGATGGGGTGGCACCCACAGTCAAGGGATCAGAACAAATGTATTTTAGCCATAATCACAGAATCTTCATTCAGGCTGCTCTGAGAAGGGAGCTACAGCTTGAGGGACTGTAAGAGAATTTCACATAAAAACTGACTTAGAAAACTAAACCGAGTCTCCTCTGAGCTGTTCTGTTCCTATTCAGAAAGAGGTCCCTCAATACCTGCTAATTGGTACCAACCCTACAAAATGAGGTGAAATCACGTCCTGGAACTTGGACAAGGCAGAGCGAAATAGTTTGCTGCTGGTGTTCCCACATTTCTCTCAAGGTAAACATATGAGTTAAATTCTTAGCTCAGTAAAATTATTGGGCATTCTACATCAGGACAGAGCTGTATGAGTCCTGGCAGGGCAATCACAGAGGCTGAATTTCTAAAGGAAAGCCCTCTGTGTGATTCCTGGCAGGACAATCACAGTGTTTGAAATCTCCAGCCGTGAAAAACTGCACAATACAAAATTATCAAAACAAATGGTATTCCAAGCATGGAAAACATAAAGGAGGCTTACATTGTACGAGTAAAACCTTGCTGTAATTGGCCTTTGGCATGAAAGAAAGAATCTGCCATTCAGTTCTTTGGCAAGGGCAAAACATTTAAAGTTGAATTACTGAGAATAATAACCTTCCTTTCTAGGATTAAACTACAGATTAGAGCATTGCCCATTTAGAAGTTTACTTGGAAAAGGTATCTCTGAGTATGTCTGAACTCCCTGACAAAAATAAGGCAGTTGCAGCAGAGGATATGGGAAAAGAGAGATAAAAGGCTGGTGTCCATTTCCTCAGGAGCTTACTAGGAGCTACTGAAGTGGCCTCAAAAGTTGCCAACGTGGCATTTTGGTTGCATGCAAAGTCCAAGTCTGTCAGGATGATGCTTATGGTCAGAAAAATAGATTGTATAAGAACAAACCTATTGAAGTGCCCACCTGGAGCACCTCAAAGAAAAGGCTTGTGGAGGAAGTGATGTGACAGTTGTTCAACTTGATAAAAAATTTCCTGTCCCCTCTTTCCTTAAGTGAGATGCCAGCAAAATTGCAGGAACATACTTTCTTGCTAGTGATGTGTCAGTATTACACAGGTGAAATGCTTGTCACTCCCTGGTTTAGTAACTGTGATGGAACTTGGTAGCTTTGTGAGGTGTTGTTTTTTCAATGCTTGTGACTTATCTGTGTGCTTCACCACACACTCAGTCTGTAAAGTCACTTTTGCAGAGATTTGTAGCATTGCATCCACAAAGATGCTCATCTCCTGTGAATAAAGGGTTTGTGCTGGAATAATCACGAGGAAAGGTTTAAAATGGTAACAAGGGGGCAGTGGAGTTATGCAGGCCTGTCTGAGAAGGTTGCTTGTGTGTTTCACACCATTTACCCACATGGGACTGCTGCTGAGAGAACTGTACATGCTACAGCTTGTGTATGACTTTACTTGGTAGTAGCACAGGCTGATTCTGGGTACTTTCCCTGTCTCTTGTCATTCTCTGCTTGCTTGTTTTCTCCTGTGATGTGTGACTGCAGAACTTATTTATATACATGACTCATCAGCATGGACCTCAACTTGATTTTTATCAAATACAACATAAGTAGGGAGGAATGGTCAAGGACTATTTCTATTTCATGAAACAATGGATTCCTGATGAGCAGGACAATTGCAGCAAGAGAGCTCAGACAGATCAACTTGCAGCAAATGAAGATTTTAAATACTGTCATTAAGCCTAGAAGTCAGCCTCCTTGCCATTTTTCTGAAGGCAGCTAGGTCAGTAGAATGAGCAGAGATATTCTATGAAGACCTTCTGCCCTCAACTCAGGAGGATTGGGTCTTTCAAACCAGATCTTTCTTCCTTTCCAGGACACAGTCAAAATAATATGTTCAAATTTGTGTGTAGGCTTTGTGGAGAGAAGGTGAGTCGGTAGAAAAAGTCGGAACTTCTTTTGGTACTCATAGCTTAGTGAGAGTTAAATTTGTATTGCTCCCTGATACCCTTAAGGTTCACAGGCAGTAATTCCATGTCTTTTCATATGTAGTGGGTGAATGAATAATGAATGCTGGTGTTCAGTGACAAAGAATAGAATAATGCTGCCTTAAAGCAGAATTAGGACTGCATTACACCTGCCTCAGGCTCTCTCAGCAGAGAGAGAGGCTGTAGGGTTTTTACTCTAGAGATGAGGAAGTGTCATTTTAGAATGTACTGGTAGGCCTGGAGCCATTTAACAGGTTTGAATTAAACTTCTGTGTGCTGCCAGGCAAAGAAGTGAGGTAATCATTCCAGAAGTGTATTTCTAGAATTTCAGAGTTGCAGCAGCTGCCTGGGATTAAATCATCATAATCTCTTCACTATAGGGCTGATTTATTTTTTCATCATGAACCCTTCTACACTGGGGAGAAAGATTTGCACTGTATGTTAGGGAAAGTTTTTTCTTGAAAGATCTTGCTGTGTTCATTCTCAAAAGTGGCTAATTTGGGGCACTTTACTGGTAGTATTTTCAAAAGTGCTTATTTTTTCCTTTTATCCAAAAGAGAATTATCAGGTGTACAAGCAAAACTCTGAATGATGATAATCTCCAGTAGGTCCACTCCAAGATGCTATTGCTGCCTGATTCCTAATTTTTTTGTGTGTTGTGAAACAATTCAAGTCCACTCCTTGATCTTGCTTTCTCCCAGCAATGGGTCTGGGTGGCTTCATGCCCAGGGGGAAGATCAATCTCTCTCCCACCAAATGCCTCCTCCCTCATGTCATACTGAACGAAGCTTGTAGCAGAATTAGAGGCAGTATCTATTCTTACTAAGACTGTCTGTAGCTGACCCATTTTCTATCCCTCTCCACCCTGCCTGTGAATCTGTTGACTCATAGGAGAAAAGCATTCCTCTTGCCCTCCTCAGACGCGGATTTTTATTTTATGCTGGAGAAACTTTCTACTGCAAGTAAAAGATACCAGGGTCTTTTCAGGGATTTTTGTTTTGTTTTTTTTTTTTTTTTATTTTCCCAATAGCATATAGATAGATAGATCTAAAGCTTTCACTGTAGCTTTAGTTTGCTGTTTAAGCACAAAACAAAATAACTGCAAGGAAAATAAGAAATGTAAAGACAAGATGAGATCCCAATTGTCTTATTCCTTTTCTGTTACCTATGTAAAGTTTGTGAGTGATACTGAGCAATGGAAGTGGTTCCCATCTACCTTGTGGTTTTCTTTTTTTAGTACCTGTGGTCAGCTGGTTCACCCCCTGGAGTGACTCTGGTAAACTGGACAAGGTCAGGAGGAGTTTGCCACCTCATCAGTTTGCTTGATGTAAGGCTGAGCTTGTGCTAGCAGTGAAATATGCAATTGACAATGGAGTGGAACATCTGATCAGGTTCTGTGAATTGCAGTAATGGTCCAATTAGTCCAGTGAGAGGAACAGAATGGATTTTATTTCTGCAACTGGTTTTGTGGACAGTTTTTCACATATCTTACTTGACACACTGCTTAAAGAGAAAATGTAGTTTGTCACAGAGTCAAATGAGGGCACAACCCTAAAATGTAGCCAGCCAGAAAACTAAATGAAGAATGTGCATGGTTGTATGATCAAATAGCAGACTGGTGGAGTGTTTGAAGGAAATCTGGAAGACATTAGGCTGTGATGCAGAAACATAGTTCTATCTTCTGGTGAATATTTGGCATCTCTTAAGTCCATCCCATCACCTCCATCTTAGCAGCTGCATGAGAACTCCTGTGGGCAGCAGAGACTCACCAGTAGCACTGTGCTGCTCTCAGAATGAGAGCTGAATGAATATAATCAGCTGTAATTGTACCACTGGGCTGCTTCATGCATGGGAGTGCTCTTGTGTAGTGGGAGAGATTACCTGAAACATGGAAGGGAGATGACAAACACAACAGTATTGCCTACTGGTGACTGCTATTCACTTGTCTTTTAAAGTGTTCCTTGGTGCAGGAGAACAGTTTCTTAGTGTAATTCAAAGCAAACAGCATAATTATAGTGCTTATTATTTTAATGTAACATATTATATTAAAGAATGCTATACTAAACTATACTAAAGAGTATAGAAAGGATACTTACAGAAGGCTAAAAAGATAATCATGATAACTTGTGACTCTTTCTAGTCTTGACACAGCTTGGCCCCAATTGCCATTGAGTCAAAACAACTCACAGCAGAAACCAATGAAACAAACACCTGTTGGTAAATAATCTCCAAACACATTCCAAAGGAGCAAAACACAGGAGAAGCAAATCAGATAATTGTTTTCCTTTTTCTCTGAGGCTTCTCAGCTTCCCAGGAGAAAACTCCTGGGCAAAGGGATTTTTCCAGACGATGTGAATGCCACTGTGTTGTTGAGATAGAGAATATGTGGTTAGCTCTGTGGTTGTGGCAAAGCAGAATTATTTACTCTAAAGCTATTTAAGAATGAATGTCCAGTCTGTTGCTGATAATCAATTCCAAAATTTTCCTTAGCAGCTTGTCTTATTGTCTGTTTGTTGTGGTGGTGAGAAGTTCCCAATTCTTAAACTCAACTTTTCCTAGTGCTTTTAAGGTCTGTTTCTTTTTCAAGTCTTGTGGTTGATGGCTGAAGTTGCTTTAATATTCTTTAAACATCATCTGATATGCGCTTACTTTGTTTGTTATTAAGCTTTTCTTTGGCTAATAATATTTTTCATCCAGTAACATTTCCCTAATTTCTTTTGAATGCAATATCCAGGAAAGAATATTATCTCATTACCATAGATGATTTTATTTAACAACTGTCAGGTCAGTTTTTAGCATAAGCCTTGCCATTAAAACCCCCCTGGAATATAAAGGCCTCTAAGATGCATCCCTTTCTTGAAATCACCCACCTTCCTCTAAGTAAATTTGCTTTTAGAGATCATTTTCAGTGGAAAACCTTTCCTCTGAAGAGAAGATACCCAGCAGATTCAGATCCTCAGTTAAAAGGTGAGACGGGTTAAAAGCTATCAACTCTGGACCAAGCCTGTATGTGATAGAGGTTTTTTTTTTTTTTTCTGTTGCAGCCTGTTGTAAGAAAATGGAGAATTACTCAGGGTTCAGAAAATTTACAGTTTCAAATGTATCTCATCAGTCTATATGTGCACTAACTTGCTCTGTTACAATGATAACTGGATGCTGTTTTTTTCTTGAAATTAATTTCTTTGAAGCAAATCACTTGATCTCTTGCATTTTCTGTAATCCTCTGTCTTTATTCTTGTACTTGCATTGTGTTGCTTAGATGCAGGAAGAAGGAGCTCTTTATACCTAATGGTAATGTAATCTTTTAGTCAGAATTTAAGGATTATGAAAATTAATGGTTTCTGCAGTGAATGCAGAAACCTGCCAGCAGTACCCCCTGCTCACTAAGCCGTCCCTATTTTGTCACCAGAACTTTTTTGCAGTGTTCAGTTTCAGTAGGAAACTAGTTTTATGAGGAAGACACAAGAGTTACAAAAGGTTTGGGAAACTCAGGCTGACCTACCTCCATTATATTTTCCACTGGTTACGTGGAGAATCAGGTTCATCTCTGTCCTGTTGCTAGGTTATTCCGTGACCTTGGCTAAGTCAGCTCAGCTCTTTGGGTTTTGTTCCCTATCAGAGGTGAAAATAACCAACCAAATAAAACTCCTGCCCCAAGAGTGGCCCTTTTCAGTCTCAGGCTTAAGTGCATAGGCTCTGAAGCATTTCCTCTAATAACAGTACCTAAACTAATACTACCTTTTGAAAATCATCCCTCAAGAGAAATCATATCTTTAAAAGGCACCTATTTTTCTCCTTTAGCCACTGTCTTTAGAGAGAGATGAGTGTTACCTCTAGGTGTTTTGAGAACTACTTTTGAGAACCAAAAATTAGAGATTTGCTCCTGTAACAATTGAGCCTTCTTCCTATAAAAATTAGCTAGGCCAGGGTGTGCATTAGTAGGCTGCTGGTGCTGCTCTTTGATGGATGGAGGCACTCAGCCTTCTGTTTTGGTCCTCAGAATGCCTTCAAAAGTGTGTGCCAATAGCCTATTGATGCACAGCCTGTTGTGGCTTACTGTTACGTTCAATGCACAGATGATTATTACAAAGGTAGGTTATTTGTTAGCATGATTTTCCACACTGCTGCTTGAAGAATTTTAACAGTGTCCACTAAACTCCCTAAAGTATAGTTCAGAATGAATAAAATTCTGCTGGATGATGTTTACAAGAGTCTCTGTGCTCACTGCTGATGAGTCATGGAAAACAGCATTTTCCTTTGGCTCCTGACTGTGCACGTGACACGCACCATTATTAGCTGTGCTTTATGATCGACAGGTGGGTTGCTTTTATTTTCATCTGTACCCTAAGATGTTTTCATTTTGCCAGGAAAACAGAGACACACTTAGCCTCTCTAGCTGCTGTCTTGCAGCTGTTGCACCTCAGAGCTTGCCAGCTGAATAAATTGCCCTCCCATTTTTTCTTGACCTGTTGTTTCCTCTCCTCAGTCTTATGAACTTCTGCAGTGGCTGTTACTACCAAAGCCTCATTAGATCCTTTCTCTTCCTTTTTTTAATGGGTGTTCAGTCATTTCCCACTGTATCTATCCTTCAAATGACTGGTTCATATGTTTTTCACTCTTCTCATAATGAAATGCAGAGTTTTCATGACAGCTGGGTGTCTCTGGGGCCTCATTGCAGCTTGAACATTAAGTCATAAAAACAATACTTTTGTGCATGTCTGAAAAGGCTGTGATGTGCAGAAGCTCTGCTGTAATATCTAACCTTATCCAGCACAGCTTTTCCATTTAAAACAAACAAAAAACCAACTTCAAGTTGTAACACCAGAAACCTCAAGTTAATTGGAAGTTTCTTTGTTTTTCTTTAAGACTGACTGAATGATGGTTGTCCAAGACATTAGAAATTGGCTTGGACATAATTTATGTTTTGGGGTTACTGGTCAAGAATGCAAGTGTGGGTCTTCAAATTTTTGCTGTCCCACCTCTAAACATTTGGCATTTAGCCGAAAGGAGTATATTAAAGGCAAAAGTTGCAGCATTAAAATCTCTGAAACCGAAATGCTAAGATTTTCTCTCCCCCTCCCAGCTCTGTTCCAGATTACCTAAACAAACTGCTGAATTGGCAATTTTAGTTAAGCACCTAGAGGATGATTAATGTGTTATGAATAATGTCATGATAGCTGGCTGAAGGGAGGCTCTTCGTCATGAATAACAACAGCCTGGTAATGTGCCAGAATCAAGAATATTAACTTCATAGCAAGCTTTATCAATGTTCACTCACTGAAAGCAGGCAATATGTCTGACTTGCTAGCTTCCAGCTTTTAATTAAGGCAATTAAACAAAACGTGATCTATTCTTTTTCCATTTATTTATAGATTTAATTACCAGTAGTTAATTAGGCTACAATTCTATATACTACTGACCTCGTGGTTCCAAGTGGGAATTATATTTTAGCTTAAGATTGATTCTTGGTAAATAAAGTAATTTTTCAGTGTTGCTCGATAGCTTGTGCTTTGCAGTCCCATGGAACCAAACTCTTAATCTTCCTCAGTGTGTCCTCAATGTTAGTGAATATAGTGATGTTTACTTAGGTATTTATAATTCCTCAGTATCATGGTTTAACCCTGGCCAACAACTAAGCACAGCTGTTCATTCCTTCCCCCCTGGTAGGATGGGAAGAGAATCAGAAGGTTAATAGTGAGAACTCATGGGTTGCGATACAGGTAAAGCAAAAGCCTTGGCTTTTTACAATAGATTAGATGTTCAATATCCACCCTGGGGTATGTGCCCCCCACTGACCTACCTATGTTTGCAAACCTGTAAGGGATAGGTTCAGTTGAGCATGCTTTTGCAACCTGGTGTGTTATTTAATTAAGGCTACACCTGTACTTAAACATATTTGAGCAGGAGGAGCAGCACTGATGCACATGTATATTTTTATGACTAGATGTGATAGGTGAAAGTGGTATTTACAGACCGCTTAGAGTTTTTGGCTGTGGATGGGATGCATTGCAGCCTGTCTCCTGTTAAACTCTTTGAGGCTTTGTCCATGAAGACAAGGTGTGGTGAGACACTGCCATATCTCCAAGGACTGGTGTAGTTTACACTCTGCTGTAACTGCCCCTAGTTCGCTTTATGGCAGCTCTGAGGATTAAGAATATAATCTAATTGGAGAAAAAGGAGCATCAGCCAAGAGAGTTGATATTGGGCAGTGTGGTGCTTGCCCCGTAGTTCAGCCCAGAAAGCTTTATTTTAAAAGAAAAACAGAAATGAACAAAAGAATGACACAGTATTCCATACAAAATCTGAAAATGTTTTGCAGAATGAGACTTCAGTACTGCTGTATTCTTTACCCTAATGCATCTGAATCTCCCAATAACCTTTTGAAATTCTTCATGCATATTTAAAGACAATTTTAGAAGCATTTAGTGTTAAGTTTTAGTGTGTAAAAAAATAAAATTCTACTGACTTCCATAGGACCATGAAAATAAAATCAATATTGAATGTTGTTAAACACCTGTCCTTTAGTAAGCTTACTAAAACACACTTTCCTTCTGAGCCACAGATGTACTTAGACTTAATTCTCATCTTCTACTAATCTACTGTGTCTGCTTCCCCATAATAAAGATAAGGAGCCATCTATAGCCTTTCTAAATTTCTGTGGGAAACAGTGACTGGAATCTTATCATTTGTACAGCTTTTAGAATACTAGAGTTAATGAAAGTGTTTTATAATGAGATGTGTTTTTTCCTCTTATTAGGATTTAAATTATTTCTCAGAGTTTAATTGCTCATAAAACTGTCTACAAAATATAATTTATTTTAGATTTTTATTATGTACAGACTCCAAAATTGAGACAACAGGGAATAGCATTTTCCTTTTCATTCCACTATGGACAGGACATTCCTTCTGCATTGTTGCAAGTGTTCAGAGGGGAAAAAAGTAGGAAAAGCATGTCTGAGAAATTACATTTGTTTTTGGAGGAAATGTTGGACCGTGCTAACCTGTGAACTGTGCCATACAGAGCAAAGATTAGCCCTTGCTTGAAAGCTCTTCTTCCAAGGGATGAAGAGACTAGAAAAAGAATAACATAGTGCCAAAAGGAAGCACAAGGTAACTGAACGATGGTATTACTCAAGGTGAAAACCTGCAAAGCCTAAGCAATGCCAGCTGTAAGAAGAATTATGCAGAAGCAGATGTATTTGATGGTAGCATTGTTACCGCTGGTGCTTAGAAATGGAAGGGATAGGTTTCTGTAATACCTTGATTTGAAAATTGATCACTGAACAATAACACTTAATTGTGTTTGTGTTTGTCAGACAACATGAACAGAGGTAAGAAGAGAATTCATGCATAATCTAGTCCTGATGTGTGGCTTTTTCTCCCTGACTCCCACTGGCTTCAGTGAAAACTGAAGGAAATTCCTGCCTTTCAAAACTGTCTTTAATTAGCTCATCTTAGTGACACCCGTATTGCTATGATTCTTTTGGAATAAAAAGTTATAGAATATTTCTACCATTTACCCTTTATGAATGACTGAAAGTGGTAGTATAAAATCAAAAAATCTGGTATATTTTGGTATCTGCACCCAATGACGTCTCAGCTTCTTTGGGATTTCAGTAGATGAAGTCTGTATATGACAGGATTTTAAAATAGAAGAAGGTTATGCTATTATTTTACCCTAAACATTGAAGTAATATTTGACTGTAGGCTAAGCAGATGTGAATGCAGCAGGGCAGATAGCCAAGCTGTTAGAAAACTAAACCTACACACTCTGTCCAGGTCGATTATAATCTATTCTAGACATTTTATTTTTTTTTACGTTGACATTGAGTTCAGGAGATTTGGACTTGTGAGCTTGTGGAAGATTCTCATCTTTGATGGCAGCTGATGGGCCATGGCTAAAGAAGGACAGAAACCTGACCTAAACAAAAGAGTATTTCTCTGTAAAGTACATAAAAGGGATGATGCCCATGGCAAAATAGAGAGGATCAGAGCAATTCATTCCAGGACTAATATCCAGAGACAGCAGTCTGGTTGTACTCCGTGCAAGGCTGTATGTGAATGTTTGCTTGGGGGAGCTCAAGGAAGAGGACACCTATGAATTTGTGCTGTGCAGCTACAGAGAAATCTGGACTCTGGATGGGGATTTCTAGTACTGAAGGCAAAAAATAGGTTACAGCTTTAGTCTAGACAAATGTGAAAAGGCTCATACTCTAAGAAAAATATTCTCTTGTGTGCTTTAGAAGTGATGTTTAACTTGTGCAAAGCATGGAAAATGAGGAGTCCTTTATTCCGGAACTATAAGATAGTGTGTAATGTTTTAGTATTACCAACTGTGGATATCTATCTTGAATTTTATTTGGTAATTTAAAAAGGTTGTCTTTGGTGTCTAAATCAGATGTAACGTGCCTTGTTGGCATGATTTTTTTTTGTATTTTTGGTGTTTTTTTGAGTTAAAGCAATTCAAAGGGTATGACATATTTTTTGTCTTCTTCAGGGAAAATGTATTTCTCTTCTGAATCAGTCTAACTTCAGCTCCCAGACATGGTGTTTTGCTGTATTTTTCTTGTCTGTGGTAAAGGGCCCTCTATTGTCAGCAGTTAGATCATGGTGTAGGTACTGCTAGATCTTGATTGAGGCACCTTTTGGTCTGCTTTTTAGTACATCCTTTGCATTGAACTTTGTTGTCTGTTTTGTGTGATTCTGTTTTTTCCCTTCTTTAAATTCTGCTTTTTGTCACAATGCCGAAGTGGAGACAACAGAAATGGGCAGACTAGGTGCATATAACAGCATCCAAGGGAGCTTTTTGTAAGATTCTTACTTATGCCATCTGCAAAGACAAATCTGCCAGCACTATTTAGTGTCTTTGCACTTACATTCTATGAATGGATTGCCATTAAATTTCCTTGCTGGGAAATAGTGTCTTTTTTTTTCTTCCTTTTTAATTTTTTTTCTTTCCTTCCTTCCGGACCACAGGATATGTTTGACCTTTGTGGAAGAAAGATGAGGTCTGCCTATTAGCTTGAGTTACGGTACATGGTGATTTGCATAGTTTTTCCAGGATACTCTGTTTCAGCCCATTACATTTGCCCATACTCAACAGTAAAATTTCCTGGGCCTGTAGTAATGACATTTGCATTAGTAGAAAGTGGAAATGAAAATATTTTCTCATTAGAGGAAAAAGAAATACAATCCCTAAATTACATCCTGCTTTAAGCTCTTATACATCATTACGGGACACAAAGTACAACATTTGATCTGGACATCTTCCCTGAGTGCAGTGTGAAAGGTAATTTGGAATTGAGGGCTAGTTTTCTCTGGAAAACTCCAAATTGCTGACAGCTGATTAAATACAGAGTGCTTCCATGATCTTGGCACCTTGTAATGCAATGCTGACTGGACATTCTGCTTTAAGTAGCTGAAATGTATTTAATGATCCCTGGTCAAACCTGAGAGATACTGTGACAATTCCCATTTGTATTGGCAGCCTTGCTCCAAACTTCTGAAACTATCAGGCAATGATTTATTTCAACCTGTGGCCATTTGACACTTCTTGAACTGCCCACAAGGCTGGCTTGTCTGTGGCCACCCAAAGACTGACCAACAGATAGATGCTGTACTCTCATTTTCCAGAGAGAGGAAAATGGAAAGGTTGCAGGATGCCAATAAGAAATCTGATTTCAGCAGTTTTTCTGTTACCTTGTGGCTGAGCTGAGACAAAGAAGGCAGAAAAAACCACTTTCATGTGAGCCCTGGGAGAGTCAAAGCCAAATTTTCAGGCACTGTCTGAGCAAAGAATATCAGAATTTTGCCCCTTCTGTTACTGTGAGTTCTGCTCACCTGCCCTGAAGACCTGGTTTCTAGGCCTTTAGGGATGGTTAGACCTAAAAATCTCTCATATTAAAACAATAAATCAGTGAAAAGTAGCAAGGATCTATTCCTCCTATTCTCAGGGGAAAAGTAGGAAGCGTTTATCCATTGCCCTTGTTGAAGGGATGATGTAGCACTGCTCAGTACTCTAATAGCACCTTTGCTAAAGATTTAAGAGCTTCTGTAACCTCTGTCCAAATAAGCGTGGCCAGAATGTGATCTCTAATGGCAGAATGAGACATCTAATATCTGCGCAAACAAGTGTGGCCAGAATATGATCTGCAATCACACATCTTTGGAGCTGGAGGAGATGTTCGGTCTCACATGGCTTCTTCAGGTGTCAGATTCAATTGATACTTGTTCCTTACTTATTCTATTTAAGATATCAGGGCAGTTGTCATCAGTCATGCAGTTTTTTCTGTGTTTTTTCAACATCCAAGAGGTAGCTGGGATTTGTGATGAATGCTGGTGATTCTCATAGCACTGCTGATCACGTGGTGATCTTGTCTTCCTAGCAGAGGTTTAAGATCCACTGACCTGGCTGCCCCTCACATTCCTACCTTTTAGTCTGTAAAAATATCAAGGTAATTTTTTTTAGCTAATTGTAGGTAAGTTTATTCATCTTGGAGGCTTTGTCAGATGGCCAGCAATTCTTCATGGAGGGAGGAAGGTTCCCTGTTTAGGCAATTAATGTCATTAAAGTCTAAGAACATTTTCCTTGAGTTGCTCCAAGTATTTCTTCATCACAGTGGATATTTGTATTTCATACACTGAATATGTGGAGCTGAATTCTCTGCAAGAGGTACTTAAACTCTGTTGCCACAAGCATCTTGGTGACTAAGCTGCTGTCAGTGAAGACTATTAAACCCTATGAAGCCTGGCACTTGGGTTTCTTGGAAATCAAATCAGGAGCTCTATCTGTGCAGCACTGAATTGCAGTCTTTACCTTGGTGACCTCAAAAATTGGCCCAAGATGTTTTTAAAATGTGTTTAGTAAAGCATATTTTTAAATTATGTCATTAATCTCACCTCAAATTACTGAATTTGCTTATGCATTTTCAAGCCACTCTTCATTGTTCAGTGGTTAGTAATTGCCCACATCCTTTTCAAGAAAGGGAAACATTTGATTTGGGGTTGGAAAAGAGGACCATGCTGGGAACTGTTGTTAGATTCCTGGGACTGTTTGTGGTTCTTTCTTTTGTTTTCCCTGGGAGATGATGTACCATGAAAACAAATAAGTCACTGCCAATCCCATATTACTAGAGCCTTTCTGATTCTAATATATTTACCCTTAAAGCTTGTTTTCACGTATACTAGTAGGGCTAGTATAGTTGCAAGACACGTAGTTTCAAATTAAAATACTTGAGGCTCAATGGATTTTATTTATTGAGAGCTTTTTTTAACCACAAAAGATTTGGCAATGCAGGATTGCTTTATGAATATGTGGTTGCTTCTCCAATTTTTTTCTTTTTTGGTGGGGTAGGGGGGACCCTAGACTAAAGAATTCTCTATCCCCTTAAATCTACCCCCACTGCAAGTTAAATGTTGCTATCTTTGAGTGATCAAGAGAACAACTGCCTTTGCCCTATACTATATTTTTAAATAATGTGGATATTCCTGATATTTGAATTAAATTTTCTGAAATCAAGTGCTTATTGAATAGTTTGACTATAGGGATGTTCTCTTTGTGCAGCTCAACTGTAATTGATGGGTGAAAACTTGGAATCTTAAGAAGATTGCCATGATTTCATAAGCATGGCCCATACTGGTTTTGGAGGAACAGTGATTTAAAAATACATACTTTTAGGAAACTAACCAAAATTCAGAATGAATAATGGTAAGGCAGTAGGCTTCTGAAAAAGAGAATGGAATCCTGTGCTATTCTTTTATACATTGTATTACTGCTGCCTTGTGGGATTATTTTCCTCCTCTCTATAATACTCTTGAAAATCAGACAAATTGTGGCTTTCTGTAAATGACAATAATTACAGTACATGTTGGCATACCATTGTGGATTGCAAAAGGTACATTGTGTTTCAGCTAAAAAAATATTTTGAGTAGTTCTTATCAGAGTCAGCCTTGCTGAAGGGCTGCGTCACATCTGAGGACCCGATTCCAAAAGCAGCGAGTAACTGTTAATAGCTATTTGTCTGACACAGAATGGAAAAGAGCATCTATGCAAATGAAAGAGCTCTTCTATATTCTTGGAAACAGCCGAAAGCAATGCAGACAGACAATCACCAAAAGCCATATCAGATAGAGGTGTAATTTCTGGCTGGCAGTTCAGCTTGCCTCCACAAACCTTTATCTTGGTAGTTTAAAGCAAGGAGTTTTATTGTGCCAACAGCTGTCTTGGTCTGGGTTTTTCGTGTGCTGTTCCTATTAGCAAAGCATATAAAGAAGGCAGTGGTGGTGCTGGGCTTATAGCTAACTAGGAGAAATGACATTCAAGAGTTTGCCCATGATATACATAGCACTCTGCTGCTTTTTCTCAACGATTGCTCCGTTGCAGGCATCGGGTACAGCATTTAATCAAGATGATTTTTAAGATGGTATGTAGAAGTTTTAATAAAATGTCATTGGGAAAAACTAGAGAAAATGCTTTAGCTGATTTATTTGGCCCAAAATGCCAGCTCACTGAGTACTTTTTTAGGCAAATGCCCTCTGTCAGACTGTCATTGAATGACTTTGTGTTTTAACAGCAACTCTAATCCGTCATGCTTGACTCAGCCTTTCAAGGAGAAGCATACAGAATAAAAAGCATACAACTGTTCTGAACCAGTGTGTATAGATATGTTTAATCATCTGTGCACCTGAATACAGAAAAGCACCTTCACTAGGGGGGAGACCCTTGTGGCAATACATATAATATAAAGGTTTTAGTAGGTGACTGTTTAAAATTGCATGCAGAGCTCACGTGTGGCATGAAGCTTTAGAATAGTGTAAATTATAAGACAGAGTGCTGGCGCCCAGCGTGTGGAAAATTGGGAGGGAACCTTCTGAACTCTTTTTAGATTGATTAAGACATAAAATTTCTACAAAATAAGGAATACCTGTCCAGATTTGCTACTTTTTTTTTTTTTTTACATGAAACCTGAATTTGTGATGCAGTCTTGATTCTAAAAGCTGTATTACCCAGTGCCTGTCCCTTTCCTACTAAAACACCCTATTTATTGTAATTAAGGTCTTCATGTCACAGAAAACAGTCAAACATCTCAAGGCACTGTGTTTATGCAGGTTACATACTTAGTGTGCATTGGAACTTGCACACTTGGTTTCTGTAATTGGTGCAATTAAGCCAGTTCTGTCTGGAATGACAGGCACTCAGCCTCTTCACTCCTGGTCAGTTGTAGGGCAACTTGGAGAAAGATTTGTTGCCTTTCAAGTCCAGAGACCATTTGTGGTAAAGCAGCGTACCAGAAAGTGGAAAAGCTGAGCTTATGATGCCAGAGCTTTAACACAGTTGAGGGAACTGACTTGCAGCTGGGCAGTGTGAGCTCCAGAGTTGTCTTTACCTCATCATTTATTATTCATTGAAAGCATTCCTCATCTTCCAGTACCTTTGTTCTTCTGCTAGGTTTACAGAAGCTGCATAGTTCTCTGTTCCTTGTGTCTCTTCCACCTCCAACTGCTCATCAAGCTTTTTGGCTATTGCTTTCACCTGGAGCTCAGTGGTTATTTAGTTGCTCTGCCTCAAACTCTCCCATTCTTGATCCAAAAGCTTACAATTAGTTTAATAATTGACAGGCTTCGATGCCTCTGACAGGAGTACCACATTTTAGCGCTCATATTTTTACTCTTTGCTAGTTACCAGTGTTTCAGAGGAGGATTAATCCTGTTTACCCTTCCCTGCTTGCCAAATTGTATCTGTGTGTGTGTGATGTGGTAGAGTGTGTCAGCGTCCTTAGGGTATGCATTTAGTATGGGCAATAATAAATGTGATGCAGATAAATGTAAACAGCTGTAAAGGACAATCATCTCTTATTTTCTGGGAAGCAGCAGAAGGTTAAGGGAAATTTTAAGGAAGTAGATCAAAATCTCTTCAAAGTTTTGAAGGGGTAACATGTCATTTATTGGAGACTAAGTTTTAGCCAACTTAAAACTAGTGTTGCTTTTGCCAGCTGGGCATCACAATAACAGTAACACTTAATTAAGACTGAGTGGATGGCAGCTCAGGGTGGAAACTTGAGAGGTCTTTTTTGTCCCCTCTTCCTTGTAGAGAGACCAAATAACAGAATTTTCCGAAGGCTTGAAACAGAGATCAGTGGCTATAGGGCCAGGTGTGGAATCCCAGAGTGAAATCTCTATGTTGCCTGTATTATGCAAACTGACTTAGTCATGCTGTGATAATCTAGGTGTTTAAATATACATTTTGAAGGAAAAAACCAAAAACATTCCTGCTCTGAAGTCACCCAGAAAGTAGAGCAGTGGCATGTGGCATTCTTTGTGTGTGTACTGCTGATCTTTCTATCTTTTCTTTTCTTTCTTTTCTTTCTTTTCTTTCTTTTCTTTCTTTTCTTTCTTTTCTTTCTTTTCTTTCTTTTCTTTCTTTTCTTTCTTTTCTTTCTTTTCTTTCTTTTCTTTCTTTTCTTTCTTTTTTTTTTTTTGTTGTTTGCTTTCTTCTAATAATCACATGCAAATTTTATTTTATATTTGCCTGGAAATATATTTGTGTTGAGAAACATTATAAGCACAATGGAACAGCTACATGTGGACCTAAAATGTTTAGATCTAAGATTTTCTCAGAGTGGGGACTATACTTGCTGTATGTATTAAAAGAGGACCAGTGAGGGACTTGGAGCTTTATTTTAGGTCAAAAAACTGTTTAGAGGCTGATTCCCAAGTAACAGAGAGTGAACCCTCAAGTATAGAAGAAAATAATATATCTAAATAGGTAAAGATGTGTGTTTGAAATAGTTGCATTGAAAAGATCAATGGAATACTTTTATTTCAAATTACTCCTTTCTCTTTGGAAGGAATTTTCAGACCATAAAAAAAAAAGAGTCTCCCTTTTTGTCTGGGATACTAAGAAATTATGTGGTATTACAAAATGCTTTTCTCCATTTCATGTCTCTTTGGGAAGGAATGAAACATATTAGTTCTAGCTCATTCTTATTTTAAGTCCCTGATTGTGTTGCTGGTTCTCTTCAGCAAATTGCAGAAGAACAGAAAAGACGCAGTAAAACTGCAGAAGCTGCTGAGGAGAAGGAGGCCACAGCTAGCTGGACAAGACAGCCTCAGGACTGAGAAGTCCTGATCCAGGAGCACCTTCCCAGTGAAACTCCCAGGGGGAATGCACTGGACTTGTTGGTTCTACTGACAGATGAATTAAAACGAAACAACGTAAACAAGCGCTCCCAGTGCAACAAACCAACAACAACAAAAATAAGCACAAAGGGGAGGCAAGAAATGAGGTTTTTTTTTCCTAGTTGACTTTCTTTTGAGATATATTTCCATTAGTTTTTATAGACAGATGCAGGTGACCTCCATCAAGATTCTGCTAACTTAAGGCTGTGTGCTCATGCTAATGTGACATTGAGCCCTGCTTAGAATGGTCCTGCTTGGCCACAAGGGTTATCAAATCAGAGTGCTGGGTCTGTTCCACCACCAAGGTCTTGGCTACACACTGCCTGTGCAGTTTAACAATGGCTCTGACAGCAGGGGCATCTTTGTCCTCCTGTCTCTTCACTACAGAAGCACAGAATGGTTGAGACAGAAAGAGACCTCTGGAGTTGTTTGTTCCAAGCTCATTGTTGAAAAAGGACCAGCTACCACAGGTTGCCCAGAACATTGCCCAATTGACTTTGGAGTATATTTGCAGATGGGGACCTCTCAATCTCTGTGGGCAACTTGACCACTCAAATGGTCCAAAAAGGGCTTTGCTCTATTCAGAATTTATTCAGATTCTATTCAACTTTGTGTTTCAGTCTGTGCCCACTGTCTCCTTTCTCAGAGGGCACCACTGATAAGAGTCTGTCTCATTCTTCTTTATTCCCTCTCATCAGTTATTTCTGTGTATAGATATGATTTTCCCACTGCTTGAAGCATTCCTCAGAACCTATTTATGTTCCCTTGTGCCTACTTAATTGAAACACTAATTCTGCATCTTTGCACAGAAAGTTTTGAATCTTCTTGGAGGATATTCACAGTTTGAATCTTGTTTAAATGAGATTAAAAGATTTCAAGATTTTACGTGCGATAAAATTTGATTTTTGTCTAGTTGTGGTGTTTCCTTCTGTCCTTGTTGAGTTCTCTTAGAGCAGAGGAAAGGCTAACAATCTGTGCATGATCATCCTTGCTGAATTGGCCTACTGGCTTCTGCCCTTCTCTGTGGCAGACAGCTTTAGGTCCTTGAGTGTTTTTTTGCAGAAACAATTTATTCCAAAAGGATTCAGAGAATTTGAAATTTCTAGTGTGCTTTCACTCAATTAATGGAATTCACTGAAATAGCGGATTTTGCATCCTGGAAGACTCAATTCACATGTATGCATTCTCAGTGTTAGGCATTTCTCAGCAGTTCAGGAAATAGGCAAGTAAATTTTGGAGGTGTGATATTTCTCACTTATGAAAAATATTTGGACATTGATGGACCAAAATGGCTTTGAAAACATAGCAAATGTGTACTTGGAAATATGATCTGAACCAACAAGAATTATTGTACCTGTTCACAAACTATCCCCAGAACGTATAAATGAGTGTAAAAAAATAAAAGCAAGCGAATGTTTGTTCTTCACAAATTAGGCAAATTCCTTAGGTAAAAAAAGGAAGTTTAATGTGTTGACACTTTTGTGGGGCAGTTTTAATAGTGTGCTAAGTATTTTCCTTTCAGTTCTCTTTGTTGGGCCATAACATGCCATCAGATATTTCCTGGGTAGGGACTGAAAGTAAAATCTAATTTGCTTAAATGGACCACAGCTTACTGGAAGGAATGGAACAATGTTTTACTGTATCTGTCCTCTGAGAAACTGATTTCAGCATGTTTGTAGGTGTTGGGGAGTCACTGCTAAAGCAATGGAAGTTGAGGCTGCCATTAACCCATCAGCCCTGAAACACAGAGATGCCTTGTGCAAGATGACATGTTCCTTTTCAGATTCCTGCCTCAAGTTCAAGCGTGACCAGGAGAAAATGGAAACTGTCCTGCAACAAAGCAGGGATGAAAAGGTCTCACAGGCACTGGCTTTTCCCATAAACAGATATCCAGCTCATTATAGATGCTCAGATTTTTGTGGAATAGCTTTGCTAAAGGCATGGTTAAATGGAGGAGAGTTTCTCCTGCCTTGAGAAAGAAGTCTATTTAATCTCTATTATTTCCATCTAATCTTTTAATGGGGGACATGGAGGAAGTAATCCTGTCTCCTCATTCCTTTATAAGAATGAGAAACAGATTAAAACAGCAAGTCAGATTTAAGATACCATGAGGAACTACTTGCCACAAAGTGTTGTAGAATTTATTGTTGATCCTAAATCTCGACATGGGTTAAAAGGTCAATACGTTACATGAAAATAAGAAAATCCACGATGACACGCTTTAAAATGGAGTTTTATTGCTTCTATGATTTAGAAAGTTCTTCTAAAGCTTCAAGTTCTTCTACCCTCTTGAATCAAGGGGTTATCCAGGCAAGTATCTTTGTATGCTTATCCAATTCTTAGAGTGCCCTCTGCACACCTATTGTACGTGGTCAAAGTACTGTGTTACATGTGTTTTGGCAAACATCAGTTCAGCAATTGACATGTAGCTGATAGTCATTCTGTGCTTGCTTTTTCATACAATTCCAAAGATGGGGAATTGAATCTACACAGTAGAAGTAAATTTCTGAGTAAGAATATGCCAGTTAGCAAATTATGTTAGCTTTTCATGCCAAGAATTTCTCCTGCAAGATACCATAGGAAACAGGAACATGTCAAATTCCAGACTTGTGTTTAAGTGACCCTGTGAACCTTGTATAATTCAAAGGCTACAAAAAGAGCATTTTGGTTTGCTTTAGCTGGAATCAGTGCTTTATGGCTACAGTGGCAGAACTTGCCAAATTCAGTGGGTTTTCATTCTCACTGAAACCCTGTGGAATGGTTGATTTATTTTCATCATCTTTTTGTCTTTCTAGAAGATGGCAGTGCTCCAGTTTATCTCTTTTGTAATTCATTCTATGCCTGGAAGGAGAAGGGTGTTTGTGTGTGTGTGCAAAATAAGGCCACACATGTAAAAAATTTTATTGGCCACTTATTCTTGTGAGGTATAAGTGATGTGCGTCTGTATATTTGATAGAGCTTCTTGAAAACACAAATGTTTAATAACAGTTCTTCAGGTGTGAAACACACCTACATCTCAATAGACTTTCTTATTGAGCATGCCCTTGGGAATTTTAGGTACAGCTGAAGCTGTGGATATTTGTGATAGTTGATTTACTGGTAGAGACTGTTTTCTTGATACTTAGCTTCCTTTGGATTGTGAGAGGAAAATGAGCCCTTAAAAACCCTCAAAACTGGAAGCAAATTTAATCAACATAGTGATGTTTTTGAAAGTTTTCATGGAGCCATTCTTCAAAATGCCAATCCTGGCAGCAATAAATCATGTCCTGCTGTATCACATCCACTGTAATGTGATAAAGGATGATATATGTCAGCCAAGGGTTGTCAGAAATACACCATCTTTTGATTTAAAGCACCATTTCAATGTGGCAACTCTTAAAATAAATAATAAAAATATGGCCACGAAAACCTATTATTTTACATACATATTCACACATTAGTATGCAGCCAGATGGAAAGGAATTTTCATTGAGTGATAAGGGTAAAAAGGTTTTAGAGGAGAGTATATTGGTTCCATAAATTAGAAAGAAAAACAGGAAAAGGATGGCAATAGATAATATTAATGCCAAATTATTATTTTAATTATATTTTATTAAAATATTTAAACAACTTTGGTGGAGTTTTACCGTGAGGAGATGATAAATAACATTTTGCCATCATCACAGTGGGCTCTGACAGTCTCGTGCAGTTATGTTAGAGTAGTGCAAGTTAGTGCTTCTCACCTAATACAAAAGCCTGTTCTGCACATGATATTGGGTAGTTTGTAGGTGACAAGGCAGCATTTTTCTTGAACGCTTCAATCTTTATACCTGTTTGTCCTTCTAAGTCACCATTTTTTTCCTGTATGTTTTTCTCTCCTTGCCTTTCTTCATCTTATGGTCATATGGATGTTCTCCTCCTCTTCCCCCCATCACTGTTAAATTCTTAATTTTGAGAAAACAGTTACCCTCACAATGTCAAAATCACAAGGGCATTGCACAAGCCTGCAGTTTCTCCATCACTATTTTTTCTCCTAAAGTCCCCAGGAACATGGAACTGTTGCTTTTTGTGATGTAAAGAAATTAATTGATGGTACAAAAAAAGGAATTTTTGGCCTAATTATTCTTCCTTTTGGGCAGCGAGTTTCAATTAATAATAGTTACACACATGAGTCATTATCCATCCTAATGTAGTTCCAGAGAAGTGGACACTGAGTTGTTGTAATTTTAAGGGAATAACTCTTTTTTATCTTTTTTCTTTTTTTTTTTTCCCCAGTGGATGGATTATGTTGTGTGGTTCCCTCCCCATTTAAGTACTTTCAAATAATAAATGAAACAGTGATGTTGCTTCTATGGCCTCCTAGTATTAGGTATGGAAAGCCTAAACAAGAAATGATCAACTGTTTCTTAAGAGGATTAAACAAACCTCTTTGTAAGGATAAAAGTCTACTTTGGATAGTTAAAACAAGAATTGCAGAAGAGGAGACATTGCTCTGCTCTAAGAAGAGCGTAAAGGGCATTTTGGAACTTTGACTTTGTGTGTTTATAAAAATGATTGAATGCTGGTCTCAGTACCAGAGGAGATTCTGTTGTGGGGAGAGGAGTAACTTCATTGAAAACACTTTTTTCCCCCCCCAGACTTTATAGAGTAAAGGAGTTTATGACTGTGCTCTTTGCAGGGATATAGATATGAACCCCACCTAGGAACTTTTGAACCTTTGAGCCCTCTCAAATTTTGAAACATAAAACACAAAGCTGCCACGAGCTTCACAAAATCAGATAAATACATTTGTTCTATTAGTCTATCTCTTGGAAGAAAGGCCATAGCATTCATTATACTAAAGAATGTAAAGAATAGGGAAAACAATATTGTGATGTCCAAATATGAACATAAGTCTGGAGAGGTACTTGGGACCTTTTATACAATAGAGTATCAAATCAATAAAAATACCTTGATAATGGAACATGCTTAATTAAAAATAATTCTACTTAAAAGTAAGCAGATTAGAAATTAAGTGATAGAGATCAAGAAGGCGAATCAGATTATTAAAAATAACATGAGAATTTAATGTGTTTTATGAGTGAAATAAATGCAGAAGTATTCTTGACTCTAAAATGGATGGCATGGTCTCACAGTTAGTGGGGCTGAAGATGCACAGTTTGTGTTCCTGATGACTCCCTGTGTGAACATGAGAAAGTTTCTTTGTGATTCTGAATCCTAATCTGAAGTATAGAGAGGATAATTTTTGCATAGCTCACTGTGGCATTGTGATGCTAAATTAGTTATTGTTGAGAAAGCAAATTGACCTTGAAGGGAAGATTTAGCGTAGCCAGAGGAGAGATGTATAACAAACCAAAAAAACCTCAAGCTGAATACAAAATGAGCTTTCAAGTAGAACCAGAGCTCTGAGAGGACAGAACAGTAAACTGTACTGTTCTAATTGTGCAGTTCTGATAAATTCAGTGTAACCTAGATTGGTATAATTCCAGACTAAGTTTTGATTTATGCTTTTGAGGGTAAGAGTCTAGAAGCTAGTAGTTGCTCCATTCTAGAGTTTTGTCAGATTAAGAAAAATTGTTAAAGGATGTATGAGTGTGTTTGAGATCACTGTCCTTCTACATGTCAGTCCCATGGACTTTCTTGCATATGTCCAGAAGAGGGCAACAAAGCCTGTGAAAGGGCTCTGAGCATTGTTTTGAGGGGAGTAGCTGAGGAATTTGGGCTTGTTTGGAGCAAAGGAGGCTGAGGAGTGACCTCACTGCTCTCCACAGCTTCCTGAGGAGGGGAAGGGGAGAGGGAGGTGCTGAGCTCTTCTCCCTGGTATCCACTGACAGGATACATGGAAATGGTTCAAAGCTGTGCCAGGGGAGGTTTAGACTTGGCATTAGCAAATGCTTCTTTATGGAGAGGGTGGTCAGACCCTGGTACAGGCTTCCTAGAGAGGTGGGAATGCCCCAAGCCTGTCAGTGTGTGAGGCATTTGGGAAATGACCTTAAAAAAATCTTTAAATTGTGGTCAGCCTGGATTGCTCAGGCAGTTGGACTAGATGGTTGCTGTAGTTTCCTTCCAACTGAAATAGTCTGTTTTATTTTCTTACTGTTTAACTATTATGTTAATAATCAAATTAGTCTTTCATGAGTATGGAAGTCAGAAGATTTCAGAGGTTTCAGCTGGTTTCTATCAATAGGAAACTACAATGGAGGAGTTGTAGAATGGTTTGGGTTGAAAGGAACCTTAAAGACCATTCAATTTCAGTCCCCCTTCATTAACAGGGACACTTTTCACTAGACCAGGTTGCTTAAAGCCCCATCCAATATGAACTTCAACACTTGAAGGGGTGAGGCATCCAGTTTATCTGGGTAACTTGTTCCAGTGCTTCACCACAGTCACAGTAAAGAATTTTTTCATAGTATCTAATCCAAATCTACTCTTTTTAGTTTGAGGCCTCTCCTCCTTGTCCCATCTCTACATGCTCTTGTAAAAAGTCCCTCTCCAGCTCTCATGTGGGAATCCCTTAGGTATTGCTGAAAGGTCTCCCCAGAGCCTTCTCTGGGCTGAATTACACCAGCTCTCTCAGCCTTTCTCCAAAGCAAAGGTGCTTTAGCTCTCTGAGGATCCTAAAGAACCTCCTCTGAACTTGTTCCAACAGGTCCATGTCTTTTTCATGCTGGGGACTCCAGAGCTGGATGCAGCATTGGAGATGGGGTCTGAGGAGAGCAGAGTAGAGAGGCAGAAGAGTGTCCCTTGGCTGGCGGGTCACACTTTAATGTAATCCAGGATACATTTGGTTTTCTGAGCCACAGAGAAAGGGATTGTGAGTCTTAACCCAGCTATGGGACCCAGCCTGTCCCAGCTGCCCTGTTGTACACAGCTGCATTGCTCCTTGGAGCAGCATTCCATCCCTGAGAGGCTGAGTGCAACCAGCACTGGGAGAGGTGTTTGGAAGGATTTCCTAGTGCTGCTCTACCCAAGTAAGCAAAGAATATTCTGGGGACTAGAGCTCCTTATAGCGGCAGTCTTACCTTGACTTCTTCCTCCTTTGAGTGGTCTGGTTTCAGCTGAGGTCAGGAATCTTCCTCCTAGTAGCTGATACAGTGCTGTGTTTTGGATTTAGTGTGAGAACAATGTGGATAACGCTAAGGTTTTATTTGTTGATAAGTAGTGCTTATTCTAAATTAAAGACTTCTCATTTTCCCATGCCTGCCAGTGAGCAGATTGACAAGAAGCTCTGAGGGAGCATGGCCAAAGCAGCTGGCTTGAACTGGCTAAAGGGATGTTCTGTGCAAAAGAACACAATCAGTATACAGCCTGTAGAGAGTTGGTTGGGAGGAAGCTAATTGGAACTGTGCAGGAACTGTGAATCGCTTGCTTTCTTACTGTAGTACTCCTTTCTCTCATTTTCATTACAAATGTTATTAGTAGTATTATATTTTGTTTCAATTAATAAACTGTTCTTATCTAAACCCATCAAGTTTACCTTTTTCTGTTTACCTTACTCTTGCTCTCACTCTAAGAGTGGGGAGAGAGGAAGTGGTTGTGTGACTCTTAGTTGCTGGCTGGGGTTAAAAGATGACATTCAGTTTCATGTGGACAAGACAATACATATTTCTAGAGAGAAAGAACAGTCACAAATTTCTAGATGAGATTGTGATAAAAATTCTGTCTTAAAAATAGCTGCATTTTTCTGTTTGTTTTTCAAGCTTTCATTTTTTTTTTTCTTCTGTTTTTCCTTTGTGTGGCATACAGCTGTGTTCTTCTTAAAAGTGTTAAACTTGTGTTCTTGATGTTTGCTTGTCAGGCAAGAAGAAAGATCAACAGAACATAATGTGTGTCTTGACATGGTTGTTTTTTGGGGCATGGTGGTAATTTCCACAAACCTTTGTTTTTTAGGTTAGTTTATTTTCAACTTTATCATTTCAAATCAGTACTATATGCAGGTTCTGATATTTTTTGGTTATTTTTTCATTTGAATCTTGCTTCTTTCACATTAATTGGATTTCTGTGCTCTTTTAAATGAACTTATTAGCAAATACAGTGAAAAGTTTCCCTGGGAAATGAATCACCACAGGACATTTAAAATATTAGGTGTCATTTGCCCTTAGAACACTTTGGAACCCTGTATTGGAGTGTATGTAACAAGGCTTTGGTAATGGTGGGATGGCAGGAGCAGCCTCCCTGGGAGAAGGTAAGACCAGTTATATTCAAAATGGTGCTTTGCATTGGATGGGTTAGATGGTGGAAGTAAATTTCCTTTTTTAAACGTGCCCATCACTACTTTGCTTCCTGAGGTTGTATGTATTGTCAGCTAAGCAGTGAGGCATGTGATGAGGAGTTAAATTCTAGGTTTACAGGAAGGATTAATAAATAGATTTATAAAATACATTTATAAAATTCTAGGTTCATGCCAGCTTGTGTGTGTTTTCACATACACAAAGAGGGTCTACAAGATATGCAAAGGACAGCCATCAACTTTGGGCTCTAAATTATGTTATTCTTAGATTAAGAAAAGAAGGAGAAGGCAAATCCCTGAGAGGGAAGAGTTAAGAGAAGGCCATACACACCCTTGGGTTTTGACCATGGGAAGTGCTCACAATGGCTGGTGAGCTCAGTGTGTGCTTACGGTCTCTGGAGATGTAAAGATATCAAAATTCTGTTTCATAGCTTCGGGCACCTCACCAAAACCCTTGCTTAACTGCAAACAAACTGCATGGTGGTGGAGCTGCTTGGCTGCACCATTTAAAGCCCAGCACATGCCTCTGGCCAGATTACTCTTCAGCTGCCCTGTTACTTCCCCTTCACTCCTACTCTGAAGGGCCCTTTCTCCAGCATGCCAGCTCATGAAATCATGTACCATCTCTTTCAACCAGCATTACAGAGAAAGAAGAGGAAACCTAACATCAAGTCACCTTTTGGCTTAGTAATTGTGGGGATATGTTCACTTTGTTTAATAATTCAGAAGAATTGTGTTGAACACTTAGATGTGCATGCCACAATGAGTGTGCTGGAAATAAATGCATTTTAACAAAAATCTGGCAAAGGCAGTTGCTTTGCTGCCTCATTGCTTCCATCACCATCTCTCTGTGTTATCATTCATTCATGCTCTTTAGTTCAGAAGACTTAGAATCCACAAATACTTAGAGACTCTACTTTTCATTTGGACATAGGCAAAGATCGGTTCTGCAAGTGAGATTGCATATTCCAAAAAATAAAATGAATCTGAATTTTAATACAGTGCAATATCTAGTCAACAAGGCAATCGTTCTGTGTTATTTGTATTGTTGGTTGGCAAATATCAAATCCATCAGGGTCTTGTCAGAACTGAACTCTTAGGAGAAAAATATAACTAAGCATCTTTAGTATTAAAGAATCTTCAGTTTTTTCAAAGCTGTGTGATAACAGGAAGAGACGGATTGGGAGCAGGAATGAGTCAAGCAAACATAAAGGTCTTCCTCTGGGCTGCCATTATGCCACTACTTGGATTGGAGCATAGGGATACCAGAGAGCATGAGCTGACTGCTTATATTGCTACATAGCCTGGTGGGACAAGAAAAGAAATTGGAATTGTGTTTCTCAAGGCTGTCCCTGTGGCATTCTGTTTTCTGGCCTGCCCTGATTGTGAGACTGTGGCTTGTTCACCCCACTCCTACCCTCAGACTTATGCTTCAACAGTGGAGACAGCTGAATATAATTTCTTTGACCTCTTTAATCACAGCTGAGATTATTGCCTAGGAGTTTGCAGATGGTGGTGGTGATGATTTTGTGTCTTTTCCCCTTAATTTCAGACACTGTATTAGCTTTTTTCCCCCCCTGTCTCTTCAAGTCTTCTATTAGTTCTTCTCTTAATACACCTTAATAGAACTACAGGAGGCTTTCTGATGCTTCCTGAGTGAATAGAACATGCAAAAAGGTATTTAAAAAGCTGCAGTTAACCAAATGGTCCCAGGATGTACAATTTTATCATTCAAATTGATGAAGGGCAGCCTTTTTTTGAAGCTTATATGATCAGAAAAAGGAATTCCTTCAGCTTTAGTGCATAAATGCAAATATGTATTCTAGTCAACAAAGATCTTCTATATGTGCTAAAGTCGGGTTTTAATAAGAATCTGATCTAGCCTCCACTGCAACTAGCCATGTCTAGATCAAGTTCTAAGTTTCTGTTTCATCAGTTGTGTGTATAAAATTAAAAAAAGTAGTTATGAATGCCTCAAAGCAGAAGTTTGACTATGACTAAGAAAAGGTAATAGTGTAGTCTGCAAAATAGGTTATTTTCTAAACTTTAAAAGCTTATGGGATTGGTGAACTCTTCTCAACACTATCTTCATATGAAAAGACTATAAGCAAAGATTTTTCAGTTCCATATCTTCATGTATCACAGATGACTAAAGAGTCTAGAATGTTTTATTTGTGGGAATTTTGTGCATAAGTAGCAAGACTGACATTTTCAAAATGTTATTACAAGAGCACTGTCTCAATTGCCACCTTGCTAGAACCGTGTAAGTCTGCTGTGAGTTCATCTTCACAAGAGCTTAGCCACTTAGCTGTAGTTTTAAAACACCTACAGAACCTAAAAAATAAATGTTGCCTATTTATTTCCAAAAGAGAGTGGGAAAGCGGCATGGAAAGCATGGACTTGTACACTAGTGGGAAACTTATGCTGATAGAAATTTCTGTCTTACAACCTCTGTGAGTAATTTGACAGATAGTAGCAGCCAGAAGCAGTTGCACATCAGTAACCCCATCTGTAGGGTACCTGAACATGTAACATTGAGTTGTTTCTGAAGGAAAGAACCACAGGAAAACTGGCATGCTGTTTTCCAAGCTGCCAGTGGATTCCCTAGAATGTAAATACATTTCAGTGGTGGTTGATTGTTTTCATTGCTTTGCCATTGTTTTAGTATGCAGTTAATATTTATGATATTCAGTTTTGTAGCTGCATGACTTTACAGTGATTAAACTCAGTGTGTAGCTTCCAGAAGGGAAGCTGAATTTAATGGGGATTTAAGGAAGTGGATGTGATGGATGTGGTCATGTGTCTGGGTCCTGAGAAAGGTTGTGACAAGTAGAAGACAAGTCACAGTAAAGATGAGATAAAATAAGTTGGATGCTGGAAAAGACATTGATGTTGATAACCTAGCAAAAAAGAGGTGGCGATTGGCAGCTGGAAGATAAGATGGTGTGCATGTCTGCCTTGTTGAAAAACTCAGATAATACTGGAGAGTAAAAGTGAACAGTTAAAGGGTAGCCAGAGCTGGTCCATCCAAAGCAGAAAAGTAAAGCTTTACAGCCAAGATAGAACATAAAGTGGGCTCAGGGCTTGGTCCCTGGCAGACATTGCATTCTACTTTAGCTACTTGCTGTGCTTACCCTAAAGGATGTGGTTTAAACCTTCTTAAAACTGTATGTCATTCCAGCTTTGGAATCCAGTGTTTGAGCCCCAACCTCTTTGCATCGCTGACTAGTTACTCTGCTGTAGAGAACCTGACATGTCTTGTGGACCTAGAAAACAAAGAGCAGCCAGGGAATCCTATGTCCTAATCACATTTTCATGCAAAGAAAGCTGGCTAAAGACACAATGACTGTCATTGAATCATTATGGTTGGAAATGACCTTGAAGATTTGAGCTGAACCATAATTAAAACCATAAATTAACAGCCACCACCATGATCACCATATTTCCAAATGCAACATCCAGAAGCATTTTCAACTCTTTCAGGGATGGTGGTTCCACCACTTACTGGAGAGTGTGTTCCAATGCCTGGCAATCTTTCAGTGAAGAGATGATTTCTAATATCCAAGCTAAACATCCTTTGACACAGCTTGAGGCTGTTTCCTCTGATTCCGTCACATATTTCCTCGAAGACAAGACTGGCCACAACCTCCTTTCTGGAAGTTGTGAAGAGCAATAAGATCCCTCCTGAGCCTCCTTTTCTCCAGGCTTAACATCTCCAATCACCTCAATTGTTGCTCATCAAACTTGTGTTCCAGAACCTTCACCAGCTTTGTTGCCCTTGTCTGGGCAACAAAGATGCCTTATTCCTCCTGCTTCAGAATTTGAGGACAGAACCTGTAGGAAATGAAACTATGTTCATAACTTGCTTTTTCCAAGAGAGTTGCAGGTTAGTGGTTTTTGAGGGTTTGAATTTAACAGGTAATTTGTCCTTATACCATTGTTGAGGGACAGCTAGGAAAGCTGGTTACCAGCTTACTGTGGAGGTAAGGGAAGGAAGTGATTTGTGAGCAATAGCCTGTCACTTAATGCTTGAATGGGACTGCTGCACATGACACTGGAAGATTTGGGCATAGATTTGCCATACTTGATCAACAGACTTCAGTTGCCTAAAATTGTGCATAGACATTGTCATGCTGCTCCACAGCAGTCTGTGAAGGCTGGTCTAAAACCACTGAATGATTGTTGGATAGAGGAATTGGAGAGTGAGGTTAAGGACCAAGAAAAGCCTGGTGAACATAAGGTCTATTAATTCCTACACATCTCTGTCCAGAATTGTCTTTAAACCAAATCTGACTTTTAACATTAGATTTGTGCACTACTAAGCAACTTAGGTGAGGATAATAGGATTCTGATAGAAGCTTATATCTTCTAGGAAGTTTAACCACTTGGATTTCAAAAGTAGGTTTTTTAAGCTTCAAAGGAACTTAAATGTTTAGGTCCAAATTAAAGTCTGTGGTGATAGGCAGCTGTCTGCCGTAAAAAGTATTGCACAAAGAAATTATCCTCACATAGTGCAGATATTGTAAAGTGAGTTCAAGCATTTCTGCAGGGTTACAGTTTCAAAATTAAAAGGTGTCTGTAAGCTATCTACTGCAATGATATTTTTTACGTTACTCTAAATCTCCAAAGGGGAAAAAAAATCCAAATGATTTAATGCAATTAATTTCAGTTACATCTGACTGGGTCTTTGCTTCAGCATTATTGAATAAGTTATGGAGAGGACACAGGAGGGGCTTGTGTCAGCTGCACATAAAGTTTTAATGCATGAACTTGTGTTCTGCATCTGACAACTATTCTGGAAAGAGCAGTCTTTCTCATAAGAATTCATCTGAGGAAGAGGAAACATTTAAGGAAACGAAGTTCAAGTAATCTACTGCTTTTAAAAAAATTGCAGTAATTTCAGAATTCATACTTAGGTGCCAGTGTGAACGGCTGAACTTTCAATCCAGTAACTTGACACTAGGTATGCTGTAACCCTTGAGCTTTTGCAAATTCTTCAGGTTTTTGTTTGTTTCTTAAACTAATCTGTTTTTCTCTATGTTCCCTGCCTGTCAGTTTGATTTGCAGAGTGTTTTGGTGCTTGCTGGTTAAGGCGGTCATCCCAGTGTTCCCTCTGGGATACCCCATATGATCCTCTGTGCCCAGCTCAGAGCTAGGTGCTGAATCAGTGCCTGGGCTAAAGTGCCCGTGGGGCCCTCAAATAAGCCCTGAAGAGGGGTTGTAGCACTGGCTGCCTCCATCTACTACCTTTTTCTGTTGCGCTAAATTTCTTAGTCAATCAAATAAAATTAAGATTTGCATTTGGGTCGAGGTTTGCATTTCTTTCTTGGTCTGCACCTTACGCTTTGCTCTCAAACGTAATATAGAAAAATACATATCCAACAGCAAGCTTATGCAGCTCCAGCATTTCAGTGCTAGTTTCCAGGCAGTTAGCTGAGTCTGCAAAAAAGTTAGGAGACCTAATCTTGGTGTAGGGCTTCTGCTTAAGGTGCCTATTTTTAAATGTTGGCCAGTAGGGAAAACACTCACAGGAACCCAGTGATGCTGAAAGTTTCCTGGTAATTGCCTTTTTAAGCTATATTCTGTTTCACTGGGCTTTCTCTAACACTGGTGCTGAGAGCTAGGATTAGCCTTTCCAGTAATTTTCTACTTCATGTAATCTACCCTTGGAATAAGATTTCTGCTTGAGGGAGGTTGCTTGAGATTATATTTTGTTTGCTACCCAGTCCCTCAGCTGACTCATGAGGTCTGTTGTTCCAAGATCCATGTTAAAGCAGATCAAGGAAGACCAGGAGGCTGCAACACTGTTGTCTTTAATCTTCTTACTCATCCCCTCATTTCTTTTTGAGTGTTTTAATCTTTCACCTGCAAAACAGGCAAGAAATCCAGCCATGAAAAAGAGCATGTTAACATTTTGAAGCTCTTGGTCTGACTTATTGTGAGTTTGCTCTTTGAATTTTCCAGCTAATGGTGCAAAGATGAAAAAAAAATGGCACAAACATTTTAGGTTTAAGTGAATAAAAGACTGAATGATCTTTTCTGTCAGCTATATAAAGCAATGTATAAGATTTATGCTGACAAATGTCTTCATCTGATGCTTTTGTTAATTGGAGGAGCAGTGCATGATTAGTTCAAGTTTGCCTTGCAGGATCAAAAAGAGCAATGCAATCCTTCAAATAACTGGGCTGTGACCAGAAGGTGTTACACTTAAAATATAATGGAGTGTGAAACATCCAGGGGAGTAGAGTGAAGCTTATCATGATGTCAAAAAAAAAGTATCATGAGAGACTTTTGTAATGAAGATGGAAGGAGCTGAAGTTACAATCTTTGCTGTTTCTGTCCTCTAATGCTATTTTGAAGAGGACACCAGTCCAGGTAGGAATTTATAGTAGAGCTGTAATCTGGAGTGGTGCCTTCCTCCCATAACTCACCTAGTGCTACAGGCAATTCCATCAGCTTGACACTTGCTCTTGAAGTGTCTGTGCTGATTAAACAAAATGCCCACTTGATTTGAAGAGCAATCTTTCAATAAAGCAAATGGAGCAAAAACTGGCTCTTTTACATTCTTGAAGTTGAGCATCAAGACTTTTTAAGGGAGTGAAAAAACAGCCCATCTGAAAGCTGCAAAGGGCAATGGTAAAGGTGTTAGAAGCAGAAACTGTACAAAACCAGAAGTTTGATGGAAGTCAAACTATTGACTATTGAGGGGCCTGCTCAAATCAGAAAACAAAAATAAAAATCAGTGGTGTAGTAGAGCTGGAGACCTTTGCCAAAACCTGCCACTCTTCCTAAGATGCCGTTAGCTATTTTTGTGTATAGCTCAGTCTTTGCTCCTGTGTTTATGTGACCCCTAGAAATTGCTCGGTGTTCTGTGCAGGGTGCATCACCTGCACGTTTGCTGCAGCCTGCCTGCCCAGCGTGGCGGGGGCTCCTGCTCTAAAGGCTTCAGGGGCACTGCAGGGTGTGAAGGACAGCAGGGGCTGCCTGCTTTTGAAGCATTTCTGTGTTTGGTCTGTCTACAAGGATCATCCAATGAATTTCAACTGTGTTTTAAATTAAAAAGGACTGAGAAATGGCTGCTTTCATTTTGCAAAAAGAAATGGATAGAGGTTGGAATGTAGGCTAAATATGATTAAGAACCTTCTCCGTACAACAGGAGTTGCAGAGAGAGTTTGGGTATTGAGAGGAATTTTTTTTTCTAATTGAGTGCAGATAAGTAGAAAAGCACAATATTTGAGTTGAGTTTATTGTAATTTCAAGAGAAAATGAGATGTTTTTACTTCCTTTTCACTACCCACCATTTGTTATGTGTGTTTGTTGTATTGCACAAAATGGCCTTTTAATATACTGGTAGTGGATATAATTTTTGAAAAGTGCTTATAACTGAAATGATCTAGAAAATTACATTTTAACTACAAAAATAGATGTGTGGATCTTGTGGTAGGAAATTTGTTTTAATGTAATAGGCCCCTGACAGAAATCTGTGGTAGATCTTGAAGAGAAGCAAGTAAGCATAATTTGCCTGACCAGAAGAACTTGCATAGTTAATACAAAAACTTAGTAAAGTGAAGAAAAATTAAAAAAAAAAACAACCCTGTATTGAATGTAAGTTCATAATACTTTCAGGCACATATTTATAAATATTGGTAACCTCATTGAAGAGTAAGGAAAATATAAAGGGAAATATAATAGAAATTTTTACTGCTGTTATGTGAGAAAGAAAAAATGGTGTCCAATTAGCTGCACTAAATGGAAGCTTTGTAACAGCAGTGTCCAATAAGGTGTGATTCTACTCCCATAATGGAAATCTTGAAGTGAGAATTTGGAATCGAAGACACTTTCATTGTACAGTACTATTTTTGATGCAGGTATCCTCTTAAAAGGGCGACTTCACATATTTCTTTAAAAAAGAATGTAGTCAATACCATTGGCTTGCATGTGGGACCAATTTATTTATTAGTTTGTCCACGACAACTGTCTTAGTCACTAAATATACAAACTAGAACTAATTAAACATCATTAAAGCACCTAAAACCACATGTATTATGACTGAATGCAAAAATTCTTGAAAAAGTGGTTAATACAGTGCAAATGTATCATGGGAAATTTGTGATTGGCCTAAATCATTGTATTCCTATTAATGCCAAATGTTGCTTGATAAAGGTCTGCTCAGCATAACTTTGGGAATAGGTGTCTTATGTATCTAAAAGTGGGTAAAGGCCTAAGAGACAACGTGTGTCATTTTAGTAGGGAACTGTTGTGGCTGCTTAGCATGTTTTCCCATAGTGGAAGGGGAGTGGAGTTGTGAAGAATGGGTAAGAATTTGGATGGATGTAAGTAACAGTAGGGATTTGGGAAATGTTAACAGGGTGGGAAAGAGGCTTGTGGAGGATCTTAGGGTGGGTAGGTTGCCTGCTTGTCTGCTCACTTGTGATTTGAAGGACTTTAAAAAAGCACGAATTCTAAGTAAAAATTTGGGAATTTGGGAATTTTTTTTTTCGAGTTTTAGAAGACATTGAGTAGGAGTGTATACATTGAGCAACTACAATTTGGAAAAATTGTAGCAAAAGTTCTTTTTAATGCTTAAAAAGAGGACCCTTTCCAGGGTAAGAGAGAAACTTTTTTCAGTCTAGCTGTTTAATTCTTTGTAATCCCTCTGAAACACTGAATGGATGCATGAATCATATGTCTGTAGTTACTCTGACTAACCTACTAGTAATTGCCTCTATTAATCTCTTGAAACTGCAGTCTGCAATGGGTTAATAAATGGCCTGATTTCTTTCCTTGTCTGTGCTCGCAGGCAGAAACAGTGAGCAGACAGATCCAGAGGCTTATTGTGGATCTGTAGCTTTAGGTAAAGAGACAACAGACTTAACTTACATCACAGGAAAGCCCACTTGGGTAGTAGGGGGTGTTTGTTGGGTAAGGATTTTTTTTTATTACCAGGAGAGTGGCCAAAACTCTGAAACAAGGGCCCAAATAAATTGTGGGGCCTCCATTCTCAGAAATTTTAACACTTTCATTGTCAACACTGAGTGACTTTATCTCACTGGCCATTTGAATGAGGTGCTGGACCTCCAGAGGTCATATTCTATACCTGGGTGCAAATCCCATCCTAATGCTGCTTACCCTGACAGCAGTGACAGTGACAGGCACCATCTCTGTCTAACTTCAGGCCATTTCAGAAACACGTCTGTTACAGAAGATAATGGTGCTATTAGTGACAATCAGTGTCTCTTTATGAAAATACCTAATATTGGCAGGCAAGCTAGGCTACACTCCTGGTTAAAGCTGTGATAACAGAAACTGAAGGGAAGGCATATTGAATTGGAACATTGAATTGGACCATTGTAGCTATTAATATATTAGCCTTTTAAGTGCAGCACTGGATACAGTGATTCATAAGGTGATAGTTGCTTCTGTAATTTGAATTTGGGGTGGGTGTCTTATGGACTTTGAATATCAGACCAAAAATTTCCTCAGAGATTTGAAATAAAAGTAAATATTGATTTCTCTACAGTTAAGCCTTTAGAAATGCATAAAGTTAGTTCTGTTTTTATATAACTTCACTATGAGGATGAGAAGAGATGATGTAATGGTTGCAATAATAATTATTGCGATGGAACGTGGCCTTGAAGCAGACTTGGACTCTTTCTCCCTCAAGCAGTGATGTGAATGTTTTATTTGTGTTCCTCATGTCTTAATGTTTTCAGTAAGTTATCTTTGCTAATTACCTCAGAGTGGGTGTGAGCACACAGTAATGGCATTAGGAAATAATATCTAATTCAAATGAATCGCATGCATTGCTGAAAATAGGAAGAGAAGGACAAATTGGATTAATAAAGACACAAATTAGCAATATCATACTCCACTTGGTAAAAAAGTATGTGAAGCTTTGAGGAAATATAATCCAAAACTCAGATAACCATAAGGGAAGTAAAGTGTGAGAGACTGAAAGTATTTCTGGTCTTAACAGAAAAAAAAATACATTTTCCTTGTGTACTGTAATTTTGCTTTTGGACTACAAATGACTGAATGGCAGAAGGATGTATTTCTGGACAGCATAACAACAGTGTGAACACTTGTTTCCAGAGAGCACGTGGTGTGCTTTTTAGGGTCCTGACTTCTCAATGATTTTTCTTCATCAAATGTTCTTGTGTTCTTAGTTTTGCTTTTCCCCTTAAATGCTTTCTTACATATTGATAATTCTGTAGAGCTGAGCTGAACCTCTTTCTGTTACAGATGGATAGCCATGATACAGACTAAAATTGAATTTGAGAAGGGCAGGTGAGAATTTAATCAGGACTGTTGAGGCATGCAAGTTACAAGTCAGTGTAAGAAGTGTGAAACGCAGTAGTTTTGTTTATTTAGAAACTGTTGGGAAAGCAGTGTGTTGGTTATATTGAACTAGTAAGCCAGAGCGACAAGTTGATGTGGAGAGAAAGGAAGTGATTACAGCATATCTTCATAGTCTCACATGCCACCTAAATAGTCAGCACCTCAAATTAAGAAAACAGAATTTCCCATTGGTTTTAATGAGACCCAGGTTGCTGCTCCGTCACAAAGCTTGTTTTCTTATTGTGATTTTGTGGGTAGGGCATCTTCTCTGTCTACTGAGCAAGGATTAATGTTAAATTCCTAGAATGCTATTGAATGCATTAGTGCAGGTCAGAGAAGAGGCCTTCTTGCAAAGGACTTGCTTAGCTCTAAGGTCAGCTGTGGAAAAAAAGAGGATAATATTGTCCGTGTTCTTCTCAAAAGGACCTTTAAAAATTCATGGAGGTTGTGATTCATGCTTCTGCACTTCTCTGCCCAAATAGTTGGGAGACTGAAGATGCTCTCAGTGGTACTACCCATCCCTTAGACTGGGCAGCTTTGGAAAAAAAAAAAAAAAATCACATGTGACCTTGATTACTGCTACATTCCCTCTTTCTCAAGCAAATGTGTTCTGTGCATTATTTTGGGGCAAGTGCTCTTTGGAGCTTTCAGAAATGTCCAATGAAAATGCCTGCTTTGGTAGTTAGGGAGGTATGTCTGCAACTTGTAGAAAAACAGATTTCAGTACCCAAATTCTTTTTAAAAAAAGATGGTTCTTGGTGACCAGTGGATGTCTGCCTTGAAGATTTCTTTCTCTTTATACCCCCATGGCCACCCTCCCTTTTGTGGGCTTTTTTGGTCTTGGCAATCCAAAGAAAATTTATTTTCTCTCTGTCTTAGAAAATATTTCTTTGTAGCTTGAATGAGATGCTGGCATTATTTTGCAGTAAAGAGCTCAAATGCTTTAGGACAGATGATTAAAAAAAGAAGTCGTGAGGCTAAAAGGTGTTACATTCCTTTGTCAGGTTACTGAGGTTAAGAATGGCAAGTATTAATTGTGCTGTGTTACTGAAGAAATTCTCCTTCACTCTGAACAGATTAGCCAGCTCTGTGGTATCTCTCCAGTGTTTGAAAATCTTTATTTTCACCCTTTAGGATGATTAAACTTTATTCATACCTCTTGAAGAAGAAAATATGAAGTGCAGTGCAGAGCTAAAAAGAGCTTTTGTTTCTAGGAGACTAATTATGTGGGCATCAGCCTGACACAGTATCATTCAGTCTGTACATGTTTGGCCCCTGTGAAGATAATATTTAGTCCTCCTCATTTGTAACATATCTCCTTAATCCTCAGGGGCACACCAGGATTGCTCAGAAAAGTCACATATGAAATTTCTTGTATGGCATTATCTCCAAAGATGATGCTTAGTTCTTTACTTTCTACATTGCAACAAAGAACATCATGTTAACAATTGTCAAGTTGTGTGGTCTCCTGTCACCTGCACGCCTATTCTTTATGTATGACATCAGGAAGTTTGTGAAATTAAAAAGCAAGTTAGATTATTGCTGCTTTGATCAGTTTGAATATGACCTGGTTTTGGACCTTAAGCTCTGGAAGTCTTAAGCTGAATTAAAACTGCTGTAAGCAGCTGTATTGATGACACTTGGGACAGCTGGGATATTCACCTAATATATTGTTTGCTATTGCATGGAGCTGGACTAGGGACACTAATGGTGTGGTTTTTTTAGTCTTGTGCCATGGTTCACAATATCAATAGTTTTAGTCTTTTACTGAGAGCCAAGTTCTCCTTAGGAGGTTATGTGTTTGTGGCCATTTGGAGGCTTACATGCACGGCAAATGAGCACTGTGTTCCCTTCAGTGCTGCAGAAGGAAATTCTTCATTCCTGGCTGCACATTTCCCCTAGCTAAATGAGTCTGCAGTTGATGATGGGGCTTGACTTCAGCATGTACTACCCTTTTATAACAGTCATTGGACTAGAATAAGGCTTTCTAACAAGAAAAGCAATTAACTTTGCAGATTAATATCTTTTTCTAAATTGGAATTACATCATTATGGTTATAGAGCTGTAAACGGCACTGCAACCTGTGTTTATTCCCACTATATAAATGTTGCCAAGTGGCTCATAAGATTACTTCAGAGCGAGGTGACAAATATTTAAGACTTGTCTGAACAAGATTGCTATTTGTCTGCTTGTTTTGGTAGAGTTGTTCCAAATTTTGCTAGAAAAATTTGTTAAAATTTTTAGAAACCATTTCAGTACTTCACAGCTTTAATTGCTGCTGCTGAGAAGTGGCTTAGAAATGAAGAAAAGTACCTGTTTCAGCACTAATAAATCCCACTCACTTAAACATAAATAATTAAAAGGAACTCGACTGTTAGATTGCTGCTATGTAAAAAACCTTCCTGCCTTGTCTCTGAGCTTTTAAACCTGTTGGGGGTAGTTGGCTTCAACACTTTTAGGAAAAAACAATTTTGGCTCTTCTTGCAGAGAAAAACGTCTTTGCATCTTTGTCTTATCAGCCAAATGTAGCGGAGTTTATGTACAGAGAGGCACAACTATTATACATGTTTTGATGCATAAATATAAGAGAATTTCAAAGAAATGGGAAAATACAAAAATTAGGAGTAATCAGCTGGCTGGAAATCTGGGTTATGCCAAAATTTAAAGTATAAATGCCATAGTCTTAAGCTTGTATAAATCCAGAAATAAAAAATCAGGCTATAATAATAACAACAGAAATAACATAATAAACTCTCTGTTCAACATAGAGAACCATGTTTGCCCAACTCATGGGAGCCCTTTTCTCTGGGGGTCCTATCCTGTGTCATTCATTTGTGCCCTCTGCTTGTGCAAAGTGGACTGGCAGGTACAGCTGCCTGAGAGAGTGACCTTGGCTGTGCTTCTCTCATGGGTCCATTGAGCTATCCTGTACTGCAGAGCATGCACTGGTATACTCTTTTTTAAATTTTGTTTTGTTTTTTTGAGAATTACATCAACATAGATATAGGAGTGAGAGGGAGGGAGTACTGAATTGTTGGCTCCATAATTGTTATGAAAATAATTTTCTAAGCTGTGCCTGTCCCTGGGACAGCTTTAAGAAGAGATGCCGGGGATATATATTATACAACAAGACCAGCTGCTTGTATCAGCTCTGGATTCTGCTCTGGATTATTCAGGATCTGAAAAATATGATGTTAATCTGAGACAGCAAAGATTTTCCTGTGCCAAATGAATTTATTTTAAAAACATACTGTTTGAGGTACTGTAGCCACAAGTTTGTATTAAACCATAAAATCTATTTCTCCCTCCAGACAGTACATGGGTTCTTATTACATCCATATTAATAAAGTTTTGTTTGCTTGCAATTAAATCAGCATAGCTTTGAAAAGATCTACTCTAATATAACCTAACCACCTTTTGAAAGTATTATGTAGTTTGATTTTATCATAATTATACCATGTTCTAAACCAGCAGTTGAAAGACTTGACTTTATACTAATTAAAGCCTTTGGCCTTTGTATTACAAATTCAAATATAACAGAAAAGTACAATAATTAGTACGTTATTGGTTGTATAATTTAAAATTATGTAAATTGCACAGCTACTGAACTACTCTAAGTGGAATACATGGCCAATTTATTTTTAACTAGCAGAAAATAGTGGTTAATTATATATAAGGGCATTTGAGATGCATTATCTGGAATATCACTAAACCTTGAGAACTCCTTTGCACTAGAAATTTCTGAATTTGAAAATAAAAGACAAATGGCTAAGTTTTCAACGGAAAATCCTTTGGTGCAGCTCAAGTCACACAAACATCCCTAGACATCTCATGATGGTATATCACTGGCACACATGTGCAGAAGAGCTCTCACTTTTATTCTGCTCCATTCTTTTGTCTTGTAGAGGAGAATGGCAAAAATGGCTTTCCCAGTCTGGTGCAGGAGACTTCCCAGAGCAATGGGAATTCTTCATTGATCAGCTTTGAACAGTTTCTGGTTTGTGCTTCTAGTACTTCAGTTCTCTCATATCCCAAAGGTGCTGGACATGGTGTTAGCTGGTTGTCATACATGCAGCATGGTAGGACTCAAATCTGGGGGATGCTCTGAAACACAGATTTTGCACAAAAGTCAGAAAGGATTCAGACACAGTTTTTTTGAGATATGTTGTGACATATGTGAAGCCATGGTGTTTGTAGAAGATTTTTGGGCAAAGAGAATCTACACAACTGGACAGTTGAGCTGTTATCTGAGTGGGTAGGAGATCTAGGTTTTGAGGAAGAATTTTGATGTTTCTTGCATTGACGGAAAATTTCATTCCGGCTTCCTAAGGGTCTATCAAGCATAGAAAAGAAAAAGCAAGTTTGAAGGAGAAAATTGTTGTTGCAGGGTTTTTAGCCAAAATTGGACTTGCCCAAGCTAATTTTAAATTCTTTTGGATATGGTCCTAACACTGTCTTTCCCAGATACACTAAGTCTGGATTAAGGGTATCTACTATTAAGGTATCTATTAAGGGTCAAAACTGTGGAGCTGCATAATGAAAAGCACTTACGTCATTAAATTATGTCATTAACTGCCAATTCAACTATTCAAAAATTTGAATGGATAAGTCTGTAATATCTACCAGGACTTCTGGATTAGATGTTGTCTGTGTGCATCACTTGAACTTGACTGAGTCTGTATTTTCAGCTCTTGGAGTAAAATAAAAATATTTCAGCTTGCTCGCTGAAAAAGCAACTGCATGTCCTAACTGGATCAGGATCACTGTAAATCTATAATGTCATCATACAAGTACATGGATTAATTTTTCTGGAACTTGTGGTCTTAAGCAGAGTATACCCATCAGGATGGGTATGTTAAGAACTCTTCTTGCAGAGTCCTGGGTCTGAGAAGAGATGTGAGAACATGTCTCAATGCTTTGCCCATGCACTTAGGATAACTTAGCTTTGTGTGTCAACAGCCACATTTGCCAGAAGAAGCATACTACTGAGTTTCTGATTGCTTAACTATTTTGCTAAGTGATAGGAAAAATGTGTTTCATTTATTCTGTGGGAAATAGAAAAGGTCAAGTCAGCTTAAAAGTTATAAGTAAATACAGAGGATGAAAAACAGATAATTGTCTTTAACATAGGATTTGTTAGTAAAACTATGTTTTAGTAAAACTAAAACTATGTTAAAACTTTTTCTTTAAAGTAGTGTCTGGAAAACAGGTGAAACTTTGAGTTTAACAACTTCTCGCTTATCTATTCCTACTCTCTGTGTCTTTCATACTAAATTGATTTTGCTTATAGAACTGGTATATTGGTTCTTTGCAACAACATTTTTACTGATCATAAATTAATGATTCAGACCTACCTGTGAGGTTGGCAGGTATAGTTTGGAACAATAAGGAAAAATAAGAATATACTGGGGAATTAATAACTCACTTTCCTTTGTTCACTTGATATATAAGAAAAGAATTAAATCACTTAATTTAGCCTGCAATTTTTTTCTTTGCAGAGCTCCTGTGCTGCAGAACACTTCAAGCTGCTCCAACAAGCTCTAAATAGCATGTTTTGGCATCCTTGATATCAGATACAATTCTATCTTCATTTTTATCTGTAATGCTTTGTGCCTCTAAGTGTGAAAACAACATATATGTATTTGGAAACTTTTCATGAGAAATTTCATGAGAGTTGGTGACTTTTTTTTATCACTGCAATGATTAGGATTGTTCAGTTCAAGTTCTGCTGATATTTTGGTGATAAACGTGTGATTTCAGGTAAGAAAGTTTTTCAGTAATACTTGCACTTCATTTCGAACTTATCACAAATACTTTTTCAAACTTGTGGAAATGTGTTGAACTTTAAAGACTTTTAAAACTTTTCAGTTGTAATTCTAAATACTTTGACCTTTATTTAGCTGTTAATTTTCGGTTAGGCCTGATCTTGAGGACTTTGAGTGCTTCAGAGTTTGTGATTTCCTCTGTCCTATATAAATATTTTAGCTATGTTATGTGTTAGCTTATGACTAAAGTGTAAAGTGTAAAGTGTCTGCTTTCCAAAAGAAGCAAAATAAGTGATAGACTTGTAGATAGTGACAGGAACATATAATATTTAGTATTGCTCTCTTTTTCGGTGTTCTGGAGGGAAATATTGCTGAGTTTTGGGGAACACATGAAAGATTTTATTCAAGCACTTGATTGAGAAACAATAGTGTGTGGGTTTTGGCAAGATTGCTCAGGCCCAGTACTGGAACTGATAACACTCACTGTATTCACTGGCAACCTTAAAGAGTCAAATCCCATTGCTACTCCACTTCCAGGCCTTCTGCTTTTCAGCCCAACTCCTCACAGTCAGTGCCTGCTACACCACACTAATTCCTCTTTGCTATATTTTAACTACTGCTACACCACACTATTTCCTCTTTGCTATATTTTAGCTGATCTCATGTGGCACTATTTCATATGTGTCAGATAGGTTGGATATACAATTTTCTCTTCTTCAAAAGGTTTGTGCCAGGTAAAGGTTTGTTATTATCAAATCCTGACACCTCCTTCTTGATCATCACTGGGTTATTTTTTCTGATGTTCTGTCAGGTAAGGCCAACTTCAAGTAATTTCAGTTACTTTCTTGTTTTGTTTGAGATGATTTCCAGTGGCAGAGTCTCTCTGAGCAGGGGAAGAGTATTTTTACCCTATTTTTCCATTGCTGAGAATCTCTTATGCAGCTGAAGGCTCTCTTAAGTAGTGACAAAAGCCCCTGACCTTGTCCTGTGCCATTACATTATGACAGAGTTGATTGTTTTTTTGCAAAACCCATTTTGATGTGATGGGTAAGAGGTTGCCCCAAGGGAGCCATCACTCTTGTTTTTATTTCTGTTTCTGCAATTCAGAAGGATATTGATTCTAAATATATCCACCTACAATCTCAGAAAGTTCTACTAATTTATCTCTGTGTGCAGAGGAAGGAGGCTAATAAGTTTTAGTATTTCTACTCAGTTGGAGGGGTACATGTGAAACCTACCTGCTGCATGTGCAAGATTAAACTTCTGGCTTACCTATTGCCATGAGAAATGGAGTCCTTGGGGCAGAGACTTTGTCATTGCCATAGTTCCATTGTCATCTCAATTGCACTGTGCTCTTTGAGACTCTTGGGTAATAGTTGAAAGCTGTAATGCATTGTCTTGTATGTTGTTAAATGCAGTAATTTTCTGGCAAGTGTCCTGTCTGAGAGCGTTATTCTGAAATTTACTATTTTTGATGCAAAAAAGAATTAACAGTTCAGTTCTGTGACAGATTTGTCACAACAAAGCCTTTGTTCTTGAACACTTGCTCTTGTATGGCTGCTGGGAAGAGAGTTCTGGGGTATTTGCTAGGCTTGGCTCAGCAAGGGAGATGGGAGCCTTCATCCTTCTTTCTCAGCTGGTACAATGGAGAGGAGGCAGTGAAAAGCATGAAGGCCCTTTAGGGTCTGAGTCTGGCTAATTGCAACCTGTTTGAAAGACAAGTTGACAGGCTGCTTATTCTTCCCCTTTGGCCAGTAGAGTGAGGTGTATGTGAGTGCAATTGCATGTGGTGTAATCTCCCTGGTGTAAGGCTTCTATGGGTGCTCTGTTCACTGCTAGGGGCGTACTGGCTTCATGGAAACTGTAGGGCTGAGTGCTTTTCCCCATGGAGGGGCCTCTGGCTGAAATAGCTTGGCTGCTTGTAGTATGAACTGCTGTTTTTTATCATCTTGGCATGATTATCCTTCAGCTGTTGCTGTGGATCTCTTTTCCTGTGTGAAGTTAGTCTCATAGTGGAGATAAAGGGGTGTGTGCATAAAAGGCCAGTTAGTGTCTTTATTTGATTTGGGATGATATTTAGGTGTGAGATTTGACCTGAGGAGCTACATCTACTACTTCTCTGAACCATCTCAAAGTGTGATTGATCTCAAATCATTCAGGATGATGCCAGTGGCATGTGGTTCTGCTAAACAGTGTTATTGGAATAATATTTGTACTATCATTTGAAATACCAGCATAGCTTTGGGGCTGCAGTCAATTAAGATAATTTGCAAACTTTTTGTAGGGATTGAGAGATTAGCAGTTTTTAGTGCTTTTCCAGTGCCTTGCTCAGTATAAACATTCAAGTTATTTTAATTAGTACATGGAAAAGAGCATTCAGAGCCAGGTCAGTCCATAATGGATCAATTTTTAAAGGCTGTGATTTAAATATGACTCTGGTTATTTAGCCATCTGAAACTTGGCAAATATTTTCTATTAATTAAAAGTCACAGAATTTTACAACAAAGGATCTGGCACCTAGGTGTAAAATTCCTTTATTTGTGTTATGTCAGATTGTTTTCAGTAAGGCTGGTGTGTGTGCATGTGGCACACAACTGACAGGAGTCAATGTAATAGTGTAGGTGTTAAAATAATTTATTCTTTCCTAGCTGTCAGGTGTCTCTGTAAATCATTAGTCTTCATTATTTGAATTGGAAATGCAGCACTGTAATATATCAGGACCATAGGAAATATCCACAGAATGAGATTTTCTGGGTTTTAGAGCAGTGATCCTGCTGTCTGATGGATTTGCCTCTGTGCAGACTTGAAGTTTCCTAACATATGATGCCCCCAACCTGGTAGTACATCAGTTTAGATTTTACCTTCATATCTTTACCTGGTCTGCTTGTGTTTTCATACTAGCTATTTTCTGTGCAATAAAAACCATCATAATATCTCTTGCATGCTTACTCACTCTTATGTTCTCATTGTTTTCATAGTCTAGAAGAAGTGCAAATGCTTTTTCTGCCAAATCCATGCTTGTTCAAATGTATTTTACAGGTGAATGAGTGATACAGGTGAATGAGTGAAGGAGTGTTTCCCTTCCTCTTCTCTCAACTTGCAAAACTTTAAACTTCAGAGATTTTAATCTACTTTGAATTCATGAAAGTAATCTTGAAAATCTGGCCAGTTCCAGAAGTAATCAGGAGTAAATTTCATCAAGAGCAGTGGAATCAACATTTAATCTAGTCTCTACAATATAATCTTATTGCAGATGTATTATATAGCTCAAATGAAACAGGTTGTAGTCAGAGCAGTTAATTCCAAAGGAAAATTTGGGTTTTCATGAGGATGCCAGCTCCAAATTGTTTTGTCCAAAAAAGAGATCCTTTAAAATCAATAAATGAAGAAGCAGTGGAAGGTGGAGAGATGTCCAATAATCCTCTGGAAATAAATGTTAAGTGCATTTTCCTTAACATATTTATTAGTGATAAAAGAAGTCAAGTAAACAACGTGTTAGTAAATATGTAGATGATGCTAATTGCAGAAGCCTTTGAAAATGCATGAGCTAATATGGGAAAGATCCTGAGGTACCAACAGCGCTTTGAAAGATGAGAAAGAAACAAAATATCAAGAAATTTTTCCAGATTTACTTTGGAAAAATTAGTATAGGTAACATATTTGCTGCAAAAATAATCAGGAATCCAATTTTTTATATGATAAAAATAAGTGGCCTACCCATGCAAATATATTATCTTCCTGATCTAATGGTGATTCCTTAGTGCTGGAGAACATAAATTTTCTGGTGCTTTAGTTTAAAAACATTAACAGTGATCACAAATCTGTAGTAGTTTAGAACAAGGGTTTAACATGTTAATCCTAACTGAAGACGAAATCCTTAAAAGAATTTGGTGTTAAGTTTCTTAGAGTTAAGATTAGACTTAAAATGCAAAGACCTAAGCTTGTGATTATCAACTTTGCATAGATAGGTTTTTTAAATTTTTCATTTATTTTATTGTTGGTATTTTTCTATTTTTTAAACTAAATCTCATAAACTCTTCACTAAGTCTCTCTTGACCTTGGGAAAGGGATTCATCTTTCTGAAAAAAATCTTTCCTTTGTGATATTTCTTTTTGTCATGTTACCTTATCTAGAACTTAGTACAGTTTGTCAACAGATCTGTAAACTCATGTCCTACATTGTTATAGCAGTGAATGCCATGTTTTGCCATTTTAAGCTGTTTGTCAATCAATGTACAATTTTTTGAAGATTTTTGGAAGATGAATGAAATATGTAGCTATTGACATTGTACCTGGTAATTTAGGACTGTTAATAAACACTAGCTGATATCTGAATGAATCTAGAAGAAATAATAACATACTAGAAGCCTCATGTTTGTTCTTAGGGGAAATAAGACAGAAGTAATTATACATTTTTAATTATAGTATCCAAAGGGATGCAAATAGCTGATATGTCAGATTGTGTATGTAACAGTGTAAACTAATCATCCCTTTTAAGATGAAGATGAGAGGAAGCAGTTAAAATAACAATACTTTGAAAGACCAAAGGAGAAATGTTGGGTTTGTAATGACTGTTATTCAACCACCTATTAAAACTGAATAAACATGTGACAGAGTTCCTTGAAATTCTCCAAGCTTGCATAACCCCCTGAAATCTAATGCAGATTGATCTATCAGTTTGTGGTCACTGTGCATTATGAACTGTGGGAAAACACACATATAGGGGTTCAGTGAAAATTTGGTTAGCCTAAAATCTGGAACTCCCTGAACTCTGTGGGTTTGGTCATGTAGTCTTGTTTGTCAGTAATTAATTTTCTATTTTTCACATGGGAGAAAGAAACAGTGAAGGAAATCTTCAAAGATAGTTTCTGGTACTTCTTGGAATGATGGCATGCTAGGAAAAAAAAATAGAGGGTACCTGGCATTCTTTAGACTTAAGACTCTTTGATTAGGCACTTGAATTTTGTTACCAGTATTTGAAACTGCTTTGAAATTTTCCTTGTATCAGAGACTAATATTTGGTCTACCTAGAAATCTCAAGTATTTGTCCCATTTGAACCCAGGTCAGGGTTTCTGGGCTGCCATCCTCAATACCTATAATACTTCTACTACCCTCCATTATTGCTGCTCCAGTGTATGGAGTGCAATAATGGAGGGTGGTACAGGTATTATAGCATCTGCATAAAAGTATTTTATTCCTGTGGTGATTCCTTTGGTCTTCTGCCCTGGATTACACAGTTCAACTAACATTTCCCTGTGATGGCACTGCCACTTTTCTAAAAAGCTGGAGTAGTAGGGTTCAAAATGTAATCACTAACTCACCTTTTCTGGCTTTTGTGTGGCCAACAGCCTGGCTTTGTCCTTGTAAGAAGTGAATAAGAATGTTCTAACCCAAGGAGAATTATGCTTGCTTGAACTGGGTCTGAATTTATCCCAGTTCTTCTGTATGGGTGAGTTGTTACAGTGCCCACAAATGCAAAAAGCAATGACTAGTTTAAATTCAGCCGAGCCAATAATCTGGTAAAAAATATTGATCTTTCCTTTTTGTTCCTTGAAAGATTTTTAGTACTTTCTATTTCTTCCATCTTGGTAATGCTTTTCTGTTTTTATTCCTTCTTATTCTATTAAGTTTGTGACTAAATGAAAATAATTTTAGAGGATAAAAAAATTATTCAAATGGATCTTGTATCAGTAAAATGCTGGCAGTAGTATTTCTGATTAGACTTTTGCTTTATTAGCTAATTCTTTAGTCCACAGCAATCATCTCTTGGTTGCTAACTAGTTGCTAAGAAGAATCGATTGCCTTCAGAGAACACTCTGGGAAATGGTCCAGTTCCTTGCTTGCCTGTTTTAATCTCAGGTTTCCTGTTAGAATTATGCTGTGTTACAGTGTAACAAGGAGAACAAAAACCCCACTTTGTTGGTTGGAAGACGACTGAACACACATGCTCTCTGCAGAATAATATCAAATAATATGCTCAGTGCTTTGTACGTCACTTGTGCTTCATTATGTGTTCATGTGGATTTCTGTTTTGCTCACTAAAAGAAAGCAGGATAATAGTGTTGTGCTATGCTGGATGTTGCATGATGATGATGATTAATTTGTTAATCAGGCTACTGGATTTTATATAGGGGAGCTTGATGAGCCTCTTATAGGCTAAACAAAGAAAATGAAAATTTCAAAGGTATTGATTTGGTATATTTTGATTACAGCATAGCATAGGTTGACTAGATACTGGATAAAATATGTTTTGACTAATTTGTTTTAGGAGAAGTGAGAATAACAACTCTGATTAAATAAGCAGCACCAGAGACCAAAATGTGTTTTGTTTGAATGCATCTGGCCCTACTACAAAACACACGTGGCACTAGCTATAGCCCATTAGCTCAGGTAAAATATGGTGTTGTGTAGTCTGGCCTGGGCTGTGCCTGGCTGCCTATTTTTGTCTAAATTGGGAAGGGAAGAAAACCAGACCTATTCCTTCCCAGTAGAACTGGCACAATGAGGCTTTACAATGTAAATCTGAACAACAGATGCAATATTTTGTCAATTTTTCATGATTGCCAAGGCTGTCCAAGAGTAGGGGGCAAGACCAGGTAGAAAAAAACCATAGGCTGATCGAGTTAGGAGAAAGGCAAGAAACAGCCAAGCACTTTGGAGTAAGGCTTTGCCCATTTATCATGACATTATTGTGAGTGATTTTCTATGTAAAAACTCCCAGTATCAGTATCTTGCATTGGAAATTGATGAATCTGATGGAAAACTGGAAACATGGTGCAGTCAAACACCTTTCTAGGATGAGGGTGAATCAGTAGCACTTCCTCTCTCAGAGCCCATGATCTGCCCAATCCAGCCATGAAGATGTCTATGGGAGCAGTAACTGCTGAACTAACAGAGTTTATACTCAAATGTTCGCTCATTATTAGAAGAGGAGACTGCAGGTTTTTTTATTATTTTTGTGACACCTGGGCTTAAAGAAATGCTTGCTGTATTTATTTCTGCTTGGTTCCAGACTTGGAGCCTATGCTTTGATGCCACCTTGGAAGTGCTCTGACTCCATCAGCTGCAGAAGTTTTTGAGAAACTGTGGCATATCCCCTTTTCATGCTTTTAAGGAGGAGTTGCATCAATAAAGCTTTGTCTGTGTGCTAGGCTTTAGACTGTGAATCTGTATGGTTGTTGTATGAAAGCATACATACTGCCATTGTTTTTTAAACTAATTTTCCTCAACAATCTCTGCTTCACACATGTATTGTGCTGATTTTATTATTCTGCATATTGCACAATTTCACATGTTCTTCTGCCATCAGAAATTCTCTAGAAATACATGAAGGTAAAGCATTTACTTTGAGGTCAGAATTTGCTCTTCTTTTTTAAAATCACTTTTATTCCTGTGAGAACCTTCACAGCCTGCTTTATTTTGATCTACTAGGGAAGTAAAAATACCATAATAATGGCTCTAGCATGTGTTATATAAGTTAAAACAATGCCAGAAGCTTACAAATAGAATGTGCTGGTCACATCTTGTCTTCATGTGGAGACTCTGCCAGCAAAAAAAAAAAAAAAGGTCTTGCGTTTTCAGAGCTCTAACTCTTTTTCCCACTGACTTTGTTCAATGTAGGCTAGGTATTAGAACTGAAGTTGTCCAGGCCCTGTGCAAATAGCAATCTCAATTCAAATTAGTAGTTACTTTGGGCCTCCTATGCCTAGTGCTGCAAAGCAGACAATCATGGTGCTCTAGTCCATATTGCCTTGTTGTCCAGACACTGCACTGCCTTACTTTCATCAGGCCTGAGGAGGATCTGGAATTTCAGTGTAGGATGGGAAGCAGCAGCTAAAAGTTGGCAAGGAGAGAAAAGCTTCAAAAGAAATGCTGGAGCTCCAGCAGCCTTGCTATTTGTAATGAGCATGAGTGACAAAAGGAAACCTGACAAAGATGCATTTAAAAATAGATAAATGTAAACTGGATAAATAGTGAAATTATTTTACTTGAGTTCTAGATGATCTCTCTTGCAAGAGTTCTTTTCTGTTTGGGAAAGTCAATGGTAGTACTGGGAATTTGTCAACATGTTAAGGGAAAATATAGCAAAAATCACAAGACACTTACTACATCCATTGTTCCTGAAAAACTACTGATTTGGAGAGCAAGTTATATGTCTGGATGAGCTCCATGAACTTCTATTTATTAATTCTGATGATACCACATTAAATGTTCATTTGGCAAGACTATAAATAGGGAGTTGGGTTGGGTTTTGCCTTGTTTCTTTCTATGGAGGACAGATTTATTTCTAATAACTATCACCGAGGGAGGTGAATTATGTCTTTTGTTTCAATAGTCACTCAGCAATGCAACTGCTCATTAATAGCTCATTGAATCAGTGTTTTCAGAAATTACTAACAATTTTTTGTGCCTTAATCTCTGACTACCCAGTTTCAGAGGCCCTATTAAGGCCTCTGTAGGGGGTGGCTTTGTTTTTCTTTGTTTGTGATGTTTTTTGTGATGGTGTTTTTTTTCCTTTTTGTGTTTTTTTACTTCCCCCACCAAAGAAATTCTTACTACAAACTTTCTAGAAATCTGGATGTAGAAAACAGTGCATACAGAATTCAAGGGAAGCCATTTCCTTCAGTGCTGCAGAGGGGATGAGAGGCAGTTCCTAAATGTATTGATGACTTTTCCATGCTCCAAAATGATAGAGAAGGACACTTGATTCTTCAACTTTACAATAACTTCCATGAAATATTTAATGCTTGTCTGATGATTTATTCTTCTTTGCATAATGCAATCTAAAAGATTGGTTTCGTTAATTATTTACATTGTGCTGCTGCTGCTATTTCCAAGTGCTTTCCAGCAGTAGCTGTTTCTGCTTATTACCAGGAGAGATTTTAAGAAGCAGATCTTGTCAAGAAAGCAGAATTATAACTTGTCTTATTTGTATCTGTGTGCTTTATAATGCGTATGCTGGGTCGTAAATAGCAATAGGTTGAAGCAAAACAAGAGGGACCTAGGAGACCCATGCCCAGAAATGAGAATAAACCCTGGGCCTTGCTGGGGTTGTGAGTGTATCTCTTGGGTCTCCTGATGGCTGTGTTGGCAGGATAAGAACGTGAAATGGGAGTTCAGAGTGCTTTTTGAAGCATCCTCCCTGTGGAGTGAAGAGCGATAGAGATCCTCTGTGAGAGTGGTGATCCAACTCTGCAGGGCTCTGGACAGCTTGCAAAGTGGTTGTGGGTACTGCTTTTCCCCTGTAGCCTTGCTTTAGTGGGCTGTAAGTCTGGCAGCCAACCTGGACTTGGCAGCAGTGGTGAAGGAAGGAGGATGGCTGCCAGGTCTTCCTAAGCAGGCATGAAAAGGTCTTGCAAGTATTTAGGCGTCATGGCTTCTGCTTTTGGTGACTCCCCTGGCTGCCTGAGACCCACACAAGTAAACACAGAAAAAGGAGAGCTGCTAATGCTGATGTCCCATCAGAAGCTCTGCTTGCTCACTCTGTTCCGACCAGAACGAGAGGCAGGAGAGCAAAACAGCCCTGCTGCCTCCTGCAGAAGCTGAGAGGCTTCTCTCTGAGACAGCTGGATGATTGTGCTACTCTTGTAGTGCAGAGGGGAGCAGTGTCTCCCACTTTGTAGGAGACGAGCAGGCTGACATTTACTTTTGTCTCTTGATTGATCTTTCAAAAATAGCACTCATTAAAGGGGGAGAATGATTCTCAGCAAGGGTCAAAGGACATTCAAGACTCAGTTTCTTAAAGGTTTAATTGCTTAACTTCTCAGATAACACTGCCTGGGATAGCCAGGAATTAGGTGACCGGTCATAAGAATTATACTAACAACCAGAAAATTTTATTTAAAGAGATAAATCACAGGGAAAGGACCCTTGTAAATATTCAACAGTATGTGCTGTTGAAGACATAAGTGAATTTGAGTTTTTTAGCTTTTTCAAGGACTATGATTCAATACTACACAACTTTAGATTATTCATTGCAGTGTGTATGTTACTAGGAAATAGTAGAACTCACATCTTCTCTTTTGGTAGGAAAAGAGGATATGAAGTCCCTGTGCACAGTGGAGGACTTGTTTTGGGTTGCAGAGGTGTGCTGAGCAAGCTAGAAGCTAGCTTAGGGCATGCCCTGAGAAGAATACCACAGATTATTTTCTCAAATACAGCAATAAAAAGTTAGAAATAATCTCAGTTAATTGATTTGCATTGGCATGAGAAAAGAACAAAGGTCAGCTGGTGAAGCTGGTTAAGCAGTTTAACTGAGTTGACTCTCATTTGCTTCCTGACAGATCTCTTTACTACTGATCAGAGCTGTAGCTGTATCTTGATACAAGATATACTCCACTTTGTGAGGTACAACTACTCTAAGAATAAAAATTATGCAGTAATTTATAGGAGGGAGATAAGATATATTAGGATATCTGCCCATTAGTTCTATGGCACCTGAATCCCTGTATGTGCTTCTTGGCTTAGTCCAACAGCCACAATAATCCTTCTGGCTTTCAGCACAACAAACCATGCATTCCCCCTTGACTGAGATGAGTGCTCTTGGTTAACTTTGCTTTACAATAAAGCAGAAACAAAACATGGCTGTAATATTTTTAAAGCTTTGCTGAGTATGAGTAAATTGTTAGGATTTGAATTGCGCTGCAGACAGAGTTGGGAAACTTTCCAATGTAGCCATGTAGCCCTTTTGGTCATCAGTGGGAGAAGAATCCTTCCCAGGGAGCAGCTTGAAGGCTCCATCAATGAGCTTATTGCCCAGATGGAGCTTCAGATACATTCATAGACATTTCTGTGTTAAACCAGTTGGCCCTGGCTTAGTCATATCAGAGACATACCACATAGCTGAGAATCTCACATTAGACTTGCTTAAATGAACAAATGTATAGGAGAGTGAGAGACAGAAAAAACACTGCATCGTTATTTTCAAAGGCTTTGGCGTAAGTTGAAGCATTTCTTTATTTTTTCTAAGAGAATCCAGATGTTGCTTGAGGTCTCTTGTGAGTTCTCCATACAAGGCTCTTGTGAAATTTCTTTGTGTTTAGAAATACTCAAACTTTCAAATTTCGTAAATCCACAGCACCCTTTCAGACCTCAGACCTCCATGTACTAGAAAAAGCTGACAGTAGACTGACTTTTATCTCATGGTCCTTACATATAAAGCAACATAAATCCTTAAATAGCTTGGAAGACAGAGGAAAGCTAATTCTTGTACGTCAGTGAACATTGCGCTGATCAGTGCCTATGTGTGTCAAGCACAGTTATATGACAGAGACACAGTGCTGACAAACAACTTGCCTCTAACTACTTGTTGCTTGCATACAGGCACTCTCTCATTCCCATCAGAAGCTTAGTTGGCAGTGGTAGGTGACTTGCTGTTTAAAGAGCTGTCACAGGTATAATCTGCAGGAGTGCATTTTTGAATTCACTTTCACATCTTACAGAGCTGCTTAATAAGTACAAACTCATCCTATTGCAGTGTTAACTACTGAAGATCATAGAGCTTGCTATAATGTTGCTGCAGCACACAAAAATCTTGAAGCCCTGCATAAGAAGAAACTAAGCAAGAACATAAGGGTGTATCAAGTCCCAGGAGGAAAAAATTAAATACATTGAACTATGATTTCAAGTTATCTGGATCTTCTAAAATTATTTCCATTACTTAATTTCCTCTTCTCTTCATTGGATATTGTTTCCTTATCTTGTATTCTCTCAATTATTAAAACCCAATTACTGTTTGTTTGGTTTTTAAAATTAATTATTTAAAATTCAGAATGAAGTCTAAGAGATATCAAATAACTGTGTCCATCACAAGGTTTTGTTTTTTTGTTTTTTGTTTTTTTTTTTTTTTTTTGGTACCTTATTAAAATTCCCATTAGTTTCTTGCATAACTGCTAGCCATCTCATTTCCTTCAGAGGAATTAATTACAAGAGCTGTGCATTTGTATATGAGATGGAGAAAATCTATTTCTACAGTTCTATGTGCTGTGAGCACCATTAGACTTCTCCTTTGGTTTGGGGAACTATGGTGATATTTTATTCTGAGTGGCTGCTCAGGTCACTGTGACATTCAGAAATGGGCCTGATTTGCATTAGAATATTTAATTTGCAGTGCTGTATCATTACACTTGTCTGTGCCCAAGAGAAAGGAATTTAAACTTCAGCAGAGCTCTTTTCTTGCATGTCTTCATTAATTATTTTGCTGTAAGAGTTAATGTGGGCATGCTGTTATCGCCTGACTCACGATATGTGGGGGGCTTCCTGGGGGTTAGTGTGTTGGCAATGCTTGGATTTTTTGCCTTGGGACTCCATAAATAAAAGCATAAAATTTTTTCTGAAAGCATTCAAAATTCAGACTCTCCTATCCTTATTATCTTCTCTTTCCTGGTTAATGGTGGACCAATTTCAAAGACTGTTTTGGTTTCTAGTGTTTCTCTAATGCTTACCCATTGGACTGTCATTACACCATTCAGAGAATACAGATGCTCCCTATGTCTCCAGAGGGATGCTAAGTTCTGTGTCTAAAAACAAAATTTCTTTCTAAACAAAACAGGATTTACAATCTTCCCCAGAAAAGCAGTCTCGTGTCTGAGAGGAAGGTGAGGTCAGGTCCCAGCAGAAATTCTGCTCCAGGGCTCTGACACGTGCAGCACTAAGCTCAAGAACACATGAGCACATCCTGCTTCTGCTGTGGAGCACCATCTGTGGAGCAAATTCCTAGGTCTGGAAGCAGGGCTGGAACATGTTCTGTAACACATTCCAGCTTTCTCAGTGCTGCTGCTGGCACTGAATTTGTTTACCCCAGCAGGAGGTACCCAGGCTGTACATGCTATAGGGGAAAGAGGTAGTGGGAAAGGCCACTGTTTGTGTGGGCACTAAAAATGAGATGCCTGTAGGATGAGGCTTGTTCAACCCACTTCTTTGCATCAGGGATATGAGGGAATAAGTGAGCTTTGCTTTAGGAAAGGCTGTTCCCTCATCCTCTGCACAGGAGCTGCTACTGTCCCATATGCATTCTGGTGGCAAGTAGTAGGACTTCCAAAAATGTCAGGAATCCCTCTGGAGACACTGGGATCCCTCTGTGTTCTGCATGTTGTAGTGCTATCCTGGCAAGTGAGCTTTACAGAAGCACTGGAAACCAGAAGGCCCTTTAAAATTGGCCTACCATTAAACAGGAAAGAGGTGATGATAATATGGATCAGAAGAACCTGACATTACCAAAGCAACTGATTTGAGGAGCATACCATAGATACTTAAGAACCTCAGGAACCCTAAAACTTGCTTTTCTGGATCCAGGTCTAGGATTTTGTCTGTAAGAGTATGCTTTCTCAGTATTTTTTTTTTATTATGACTGCAAGAGCTTTTGATTTATTTGGCTGATTTCTCAAGGTTGCCTACTTGCTCAGTTCAAAAAGACTCATTTACCTTGATGCCACCATGCTGATATAATATTATCAGAGCAGTAGGTGTTGACAGTCAGCTGTTGCTTTCATTACTAACTCACTTCAGCTGTTTCCCATTGCTAAAACTTCCCCTTTGTAATGTGTTACATTAGTGTTTCTTGCAAGTTAAAGGTTGTAATGATTGACATAGGCTGGAATGGAAGGTGATGGTCTGCAAGAACTCACAAGCATATGGGCAGCTGTTGGGGAAATGTTTAAAACCTGTAGGTTGTTCAATGATTAACCTTAAACATTTACTGTTTTGCCTTTTATTTTTTTTAATTGCTTACCTTAAACTTCTTAACCCAGACATGAAAGCAAAGCTAAGAGAAATCACATTTGCTTGAGGGGACCACTGACAGTATGGATTGCTCTAAAATTGCTTTTCATTCAAGTATTATTAAAGGCAAAGCCTAGCATAAAGAATTTGAAATTAAGGACGTTTAGCAGGGGGAGCATAGCAGAGAGTCAGGGGGGAAAAGGCATTTATAATATAAATGATGATGTGCAGAGTACTTTGCCTGTAGACAGTGCCACTAATTAACAACTGTGAGGTGGTCCAGGACAGGGGCAGAGCTCAGAGAAAACACAAGTCCAGATGGCTCTTTGTGATCCAGAAGTGCAGGGCATAAGACTGTGTTACAAGGTTACTGCAAGGTGAGAACAGGGACTACAGGGTCTTTTTTTCTTTTTCTTTTTTTTCCTAAGAGTAAATACTCTAAGAGAAACTGCATGGGTGGTAATGATCTGCTGCACAGATAGACCTAGCTTTAGAGCTAAGCACACCTTCTGTTTTGCTCTCAAGGTTTTGCGATGTGAATGTCCCCTGGGAGATATTTAACAGCTTGGAAAAGTGAAAGCTGTTATATAGAAGCAAATGTGAAAGCAAATATTTTGTTTACCTCGTGTGCTAGGTACTATTTAGCTGAACAGTTTCTAGTCTGGGGATGATATTGCTGATCCCTCTGTGGGAGTGCAGAGGAACAGGTTGCCACTGCAGGGTGTCAGGCTGGGGAGATTTCGGGAATAGAGGGTGATACAGAGGCCAAGGTGCTCCCCCTTCCCCCTTCTGTGGGTGTGGGAGCTGTATCTCCTGGAGCAGTGTGCTGCATCTGTTCTTTTCTTCACTTTTACAAAGCCTGTTCATATTATTTTAGTATGTTTTATGTATGCCCTGTTCATCTCTCTGAGCCTAATGTATCTCACTATTTTGCTTTCAAGCGCTGCATTTCTTAGGTAAGTGATCTCATCTGTTTTGGCAGCATTATCACTTTCAGAAGTATCTGACATTACACGGAATACCTGCAGAATGAAGCCACAGGGTAGGATAACTAGCATGGCACACATCATATACACAGCAAAATATTGGGATCGCATAAGTCAAATTATTCATGACACAGATCAAAATTAACATAAGGTTGGAAGCTTTTGAGAAAAGGTAAAGTATTACTAACTAGTGTGCATTGGCATCAAGTTTCAGTATCAAAATACTTCTGCACACAATGTCTGATTTGGATGCAAAATACAAATGTATATCAACCAGAAACAAAACCCACAGAATATATCGTGTTGTTACTGCCACTTGACTTGGTTCACAGGTAGACGTTTCAGCCCTTAGATTGATTGTAGGAGAGTATCTATTAAAGGTTTTCTCCTATCTCAAATTTAATTTGAGCCCCCAAATGTGAAGTATGTCTTCTCAGGCCATATTGAATTTCAGATTAAAATCTCGGTCTCAGCATGCTTTTTGTATTTCTGCAATGAGATGTGTGTTCCAGACCAGAGCCTAGAGATATATTTTTTTTTCCTTAAGTTTAACCTCTATATTTGCTATTCAGCCTCAGTCTGTTGAGAGATGAATCTTGCACTGCAAATTCAGGCCTGGGCTGCCAGCTGGGACAAACTTTCAGCAGTGTCTCTATATGTATTACATGAGAATAATTCATAGTACGTAGTATGAGACAACTGCTCTTGCCTGCGGTTAGAAGAATGCTTATGAACAGTTTTTGTTCTTGTCATATACATATTTGTTATTTGAAATGAGTTCCCCATATTTGAAATGTTGAGCCAAATGTTTACTATGTGGAAACATTAGTTGTGTAGAATGTCAATTAGTGTTCTTAGTAAGCAAAACTAAAGATGCTGGAAGTAACAGCTACAGGGAATGGATTAAAAATTCACTAAGTACCAAGACATAATATCTTTTCGCTTTTAGTCCAGGTGAATTACGATGCTCAGCTGAGTTATTGACTGAAACTTCTACCACTCACTGAAGCCAATTTAGTGTGTTTGGGGAAAGCATGAAATGGGATGACAGCATTGAACATGTCACTTTCTCTGTTTTGTTTTTGCTTTGGTATGAGGCAAAAAAGGGTTGTGCTACACATTATGGTAGACAGTAGAAAGAGCACTAAGTAAGGTTCCAAAAACTTTAGCATGATGTTCTAATGATGATGGAAAATGCCTTTCTGTGCAATTTTGGACAAAATTGACATTAATCATATTGCTCCTTTTTCAATATACTTACTGTCTGTAGTAATTCACTGCATTTTATTGTATGTGAGACACATGCTAGCTTTTCTGTTTTGTATGTGAAGACCAGGGCTGTTGTAGTCCAACAGAGCTGACAACAACACTAAATAGACTAAAAACCCGTAAAATTTATAAAGCTCTGAGTTTAGAATTTAGGGTACAGTTCAGTAAAAGCCTCAATACTAAAGACTATCAAGGGTAAATCTCAAATCAGTTGTGAAATGCGAACTCTGAAGAACTTTCTCTCAGGACTAATCTGACAGATTTTAGTCTTCAAACTTCTAGTTTAGTTTAATAAGCAAATTTTTGTTGGTTAAAAAGTGTTTTGCAATAAAAATAAGAGCAGCATTTTATGATGGGGGTGCTGCAAATTCAAGAATTATATATGCAGCTTAATGGATTCCTCTGTTAATATAATTTGCTCTTTCTTTTCCTGCTTTTTATGGTCTTGGTGTTTGCATAGTCTTTGGGTGTGTATGTTCTTCCTTACACTGATGTAAATTGGGAGTAACACATTAGTATCAATAGAAAACTGTACTGCAGGGGTGGTTTGAGCATCACATGGATGCAAGCATATAATTTACATGGTATTTTGTTATCTCTGTGTCTGATCTGCTGCTTCTGAGGGCTGAGGAGCCCCTAGGAGGCAAAGAGCTGTCAGGCAAACACAGGCATTTGTATGTAAAGAGGAGAATAGTTCTACCTTAGACTTCTTAATCCCTTCTGACTTGCAGGTGGAAGGGATGATCTAGAAAGAGGAGGAGGGAGCTGCTGGGATTTGAAGCTAAGGACACTCAGTGGCTGGCTTCTCCATGTGCTTTCTGGGCATGGTGAATTCACTTCCCTTAGCTCAGGGGCCAGGAATAATTTGTAACCATGCTCTCCTCATCTGTGGAGATTGTCAGAGGGAGGTTCTGAAAGAGCCATGGAGGAAGTGACAGTGCAGGCTTGGGATATGGGAACAGATAAACCTTTATTTCTGGCGATGAGAAGATTAGACTTTTGTGATATGGGAGCAGAAGGAGAGATAAATACCAATTCTGTCTTTGCTCCTTATAGAAGATATTGTGAATTACTGCTTTATCTCTCCTGAATCACTCAACTGCTTCCAACTGAAATTGGGTTGGAAATTTTAAATGTGTAGCATTCCTGAAATGAAGGCACATGTTAGTGACTGAGTTTCATGTGCAAAATACTGATTTCTACAAATACATTTATTTCTGGTGAGTGATAGAAGAGCCTTTTAAGTGAAATATGATGATGATATGAATAACAAAACAGAATGACCTTTGGCTGGCTGTGCATTCCCGAAGGATACAAGATATGCAGCTCATACTGCTAAGTATCTGTGAAGTTATATTGTTGCTGGGTTCATTATTAGTAGATCTTCTAAAATCAATGATTCCCTTTGTGAGATTTAAATTTTCCATGCAATCACTTCCCTTTGGTAACAAGGGTTGCTTGATTTAGCAGTGACATTTGGAGTGAGACTAACCATCAGGTGATTCAGTGTGTCCATTGTTAGTCTTTACCTTCTTCCCAGGGAGTACTTTTCAATTTAGCTTGCCTCGTACTGTGTTTACCTTGATTTCTTATTGAAAACGAAAATATTTTGCCCTTAGATTCATCAGAGGCTTTAAAAACTTGAATAGTGAGAAAAAAAATCTCATTAAGGTCAAAGGCCAAAAAGAAAGTGTTTGAGAAAATGGAAGCACTGGAATTTTTCACTCTTCAACTCCTGCTAACAGCTTTCCACTTCACTGTCAACAATATTGTTCTCCCTTTGCTGTTCTTCTCTTAAATCAGTCATCTGTGGCACAAGAGAGGGAGGTTAGATGAATTTATGTATAAAACCATGAAGGAGTCTGATGCAGCCACAGAAGTGGTTGATAAGATATTATCAACAAGGGTAGCAGAGCTGGTGGCATAGCTGGTGCTGGGCATAAATTCAAAATGTTCCTGTTAATGAAAGGCACACCAGTATAAGTAATGAGTGTCAAAATGCAGCATTGATACCGAGAGTGGGCAGTTTACAAATGGGATAATTGCCTGGATCTAGGACACTCACCGAATGTGCCAAAAAAAAAAAAAAAAAAAAGCCCAAAGTTCATTTCAAAGGGCACAAATAGTGACTCTTGATATATCTATATTAGCAGTTTAGGTTGGACAAAGGACGCGCTTTTGACTTGAACCTCCTGGGTTCTCAATGTGGAACAGCCCTGGTCTATGGAGACTGCTGATTTAACAGCCAGGCCTAAGCTCCTGTGTGCTGGAGCACTCCTAAGTGTGCTCCAACAGCTAGTGGGCTTTCAGCCAGCGGGGACAGACTTCAGCAAGTTTGAAACATGCTTTTCGTCTCTCCCTGCAGTGTACCTAGTGTGGAAGTGTGCTTCTCAGCACCAAGGGTTTTGCTCTACCGACGCACTCCTGCTGCACTGTGCTAGCTGGTGATGCAGATATATCTGTAAGACATTAACAATAGGCCTCATCTTGTCTGACCATCTTTTTCAAAGCAGCTCTGCTAGTCAGGGGCAGAGGTATAGAAGACATCAATCACTCTCTGCATTAAGTGGGTGTTCCAGTATGCTGAAACAACCTTAGGGGTCTTTTGTATTTTTTTTCCTACAGCCTATAAAGGAAGGCTGGGTTTTAGGCATCTGCTTCCATCTAGCAATTGGACTTAAATGAAAAGAATACCATGCAAAAAGGGGAAGAATATATTCTGTAAGAGAGACAAAATTATATGAGAATAATGTAAAACCAACCATAAAAATGGCTCATAAACTCTTATTCTCAGGACAATTATTTTAGAAAAATATGGTGTAATATTAACTAGCAAGTATTTTTACCAATAATATTAAACAAGGATGTTGACAGAACATGGTCTGTATTTGGCTCTGGAAAATAAGGATAAAAAAGAAACGCTAACATTTTTCCATAAGTGATACATGATTCATTAGGAAGTTATGATTATGGTATTTTTTTCAAATCCTAGACAACTTGCATGTTTTAAAGGAGGGAAAAGGTGGTATTTAAATATAGTTATTTGAGGCTGTAGATGATATAATGAAGCTCTTCACTAGAAAATGGATATCCCACTTCACGTAAGCCTTTGGGGGAAAGCTGAGGAAGGACCATTGGGATGTCACTGGATCCAGGGGTGGTGACTATCTTCTGCTTAACCTTTCTCTCTCTTTGCCTTTCCCCTGCTTTTCTGTTTCTTTCTCTCTCTCTACCTCACATTTACTGTATTATTAACTTTGGCATATGGTCTTGTTTGCACCAAATTGGGGCAGAGGCATCTCTCACTAGTCAGATCGTAACATGCCTGGGTTAAGCAAACACAAAGAATGACCTTGCAATCTGTGTTGTCCATAAATCCACTGAGAAAAACATGTCTTTTTGATTCCTTGGTTACCACCTGAAGAAACAACAATGTTCTCTACTGCACATTCAACTGTTTATGACTATTACTGCTTGAGACATAAGCAGCTCTGCTGGGACAGTAGATATACTGCTGCTATGTCTTTTTACTCACTGAACAGGAAAACTATGTAGGAGCAAAATTCAGTAGATATGGTGCTCTGTTTTGCTTGGAGCACTAAACCTTGCTTCCTCTAATTGTATTTAGTGATGTGTTTGCCAACTGGCATGTACTGTGATCAACTAATTTTTGTTTTAGACTAACTTGCCTTTTCCCATCCCTCTTCAAATTAGCTAAGCTACCAAGCCTGTTAAGGGCTCTTAAAGCAACTACCCACTCCAAATTGATCTAGTCACTTTGGGTCACTGTAAATCTTATGTGACTACTGCAAGTTTGCTGGGTGCTGGTTTTGTGCTGGTATTTGGTTGTGCAGTTAGCTCTAGTAATCCCACTGAGGCAATCTGGAAAAGTGAACCTTCTCAGTCCAGCATGAAAATTAGTGTGCAGGCTTTACTCTTCTTCCAAAGTTGTTCATAACATTGCAAATTGGTTTAAATTTGCCCAGAAGAATAAATTCATCTTGCATCTATGCTAGAAAAAAAAAAGTGACACAGTAGAAGCAGAGCTGGAAAGCAGACTGATTGTGAGGATTTGACATCTGCACTGGATGTTTCAGCAGGTTTTTCTTTGGTCTAGTCTTAGACTGATACATGGGTTGAATGTCCCTTGGTCACTGGAAGGCATCAGATGAGGTCCTGGAGAACATCTTTGAATGGCTTGGTGTTTCATTTTCCCCCCCAAAGCTTTCCTGCTAATGTACTCTGAAATCTCTGTAAAATGTGAAGCACAGCACAGTAGGAAGGGAATATACTTGGAAGATCTGCTTCAAAACCACTTTTGAAGGAAACTAGGTACACCCTGTGACCTGGAAGGCTGCTAGAAGATCCAGTAATTATAGATTAAAGCATTCAATATGTCAATGTCAAGACAAAATATTTTCTGTTTTGGATTGCACCTAAACTTGTCTTCAAGAAGACCATATTAAGACGAATGTCAGAGTATGTTTTGGGGTGATTTTTTTTCTTGTTTCATCTATTGAGTTTTCCACTTTCTTTAGACAAGTATTTGCTGAAAATGTGCATGTTGATGTGCTTTCCTATTGTGCAAATGTTCTAACCATAAAGAAACAGCCATTCTTACTGCCCACTCTCTGTGACTCTCAAGTATGAAGTATTAAAATTGTGAGCAGTAGCAGTTTGATAATAATTTGTGTGAATTCTCTTGTCTTTCAAGTCCTTGTCTGATACAAATAGAATGGATTTTTCCTGAGGATTTACTGTTGATAGCTGCTTAACATTGTGTAATATGCTTAATGAAAAATAGGGAATAGAGCAACTCTCTGCTCCAGGTAGGGTTCCTGTTTGTGCTGTGAGCTGTGGGTCCAAGTTCCTCCTCTAAGAGGAGGAGGTATTGCATGTGCATCTGAGATATTTCTGCTCTTCTGGAAGGCTGACCTTTTTTGTTCCTAGAAGAGAGTCTGAGTTTTGCTACAGAAGATAATGAATAAAATGAATATTTGAAAATTATACTTGGAAATTAATTAAAATTATGTTGCATATTTATTTAATTGTAAAAACTGTCAGGTTAATGAAATGTATTACTACTCCCCTGAATTTCTCATATTGACTTTACAGGTAAGAGGAATCCCCGTAATAGCACTGTCAATTGAAAGAAACTTGACTGATGAGACTGGGCTAGTAAGAGAGAAAAGGATTACCTAGTCCAAGACATGTATTTACAATACCTTGAGACATTTAATTTTTTTCCCTTAATATTATTTAAAAACTGCGTTTTTGAAAATGTCCTCAAACTATAACTGTTCTCCTGTTAATGACAAAAAGTAAAGATATTAAAATGCATAATTTTCTATAAGAAAAAAGAAAATGTTCCCACAAGGAAATAAAATTATGACAAGACAGAAATAGCCTGTGTAGGTTATGTGAAAGTATGCAGGTGATGTCCTGAGAAAATTGCTTGCCTTCTCTCTGGATGTTCTTTTCTATCAATAAGGAACCTGGTTAACTGACTCTTTGGGACAGTAACAATTAATACGTTGCTATCACATGAGAGAATACTTCTAAGCTCAGCTTCTCAGGATAAGGTGATTTGGACTGGCTTTGTTAATGCATGGCAACAGCACAGTAATTTTACATTATTGTTGAGAGCTGCTGGAAGCCATCAGGAAGGATGATACCTGGAAACACAATGAAAGGTAAGAAAAAAGAATGTGAAGAATAAGTCTCACTTGAGGGAATTCACATTTGTATCTGGTTTTATGGGGCTGTGAAATTATACTCTTTACTGAATATCATTGTGATTGTTACTACACTGACTATTGCTGTTATCGCAAAATTTTATTTTAATGCTTTATAGAAACTGGCACCAAACTTTTCAAAGTTTTAAGTGCTTTCTTGTTCTAGGCTATAAAAATGCCTCTCATAAAAACAGAACAAGAAGGGCCAGAAGAAAGGAAACATATGAGGCTTTAGTAATGCTGAAAGTGCTTGGTATTAGAAAACTTGGATATCAGGAAGCAGCTCCTGCAATGAACAGATTGTGTCATTTAAAGAACAGCAGATGTGTCATGGAGAACGTCTCACACTTATGATTTTGCCAATTTCTTACCATTATTTTTGTTGTCTTTCCTTATCTTTTTGCCAGGCTTCTTTGCGTAAGAGCAAAGCATATTATTTAGGTTTCAGTTAAGTCCGTGTTTCCCCCAAGAAGCAGTATTACTTTGAGTAACAGTAATTATTCCCTGTAGCAGAAAATTAGGCCACCTGATAGCAGCAAGATGGATAAGAAAAATACTGCAGCTCAGGTTATATGCAACCTGTGATGAGTTACTGCTGGCTTTGTGACCTCAGGATCCCATTGGTCAGTCTTGCTTGAAGCAGTGGTCAGTCAAGCTGCCAATAAAAACCCCCACTATCTCCTTCTATTAACTGCAGTGAGATTAAGGTGAAAAATCAATTTCTTCTGCCTGAATTAGATCCTCTCTATGTGTAGATATTGTGGAGTGCTTGGTTAAAAAGCCAGGTGCTTTTTGGAAGAGAGAAAAGATTGAGCTTTGCTGAATAAATCAGAAAATAAGTTTCCATAAACAAAAATATAATTCTTCTAGGTGCCTGGGTTTTATTCTGACTTCCAGAGAAAGAAATTAACAGAAAGGAGACAAGATTTTCAACTACCTCCGAGTTATGGGGAAGGGGTGTATGTCACTGTGATGGGGTAGTGCCTGAAAGGAATTTTATACATCTTGTGTCCAAGGGCTGGATTCAGTGCTCCTTGGTGCCCACAGCTCCTGGTGAGTTCTGCAAGCTTGAATCATGTTTTCTTTGAGGAGGCTGTAGCTATATCTGAGTGTGGGTTGAAAGCAGTGAGCCTCCTGCCAGCCCTGCCTGTGCTGCCTTGGTGTTGTGCTCGCGTTGGCATGCACGGAGCAGGCTGGGTGCCTCTGGGGGAAACTCGGCTGCAGGTGTGTGCCAGGACAATCCCTGTGGGCACCAGCAGCTGCCATGTGGGTCTCAAGGGAGCCTGGACAGGATACATGGTAGGAGAGTTTTATCGTGCAGCTCTGAAGGCAGACAGAGCCTCGGGTGCTGCAAGGTGGACCCTGGTGAAGCCACTGGGTTGTGTGAGGTGACCTGCCAGGTGACCTCCCAGGCTGTGTAAGGTGACCAGCCTGTTGTCTGCTCCTGGGGGTGCCCTTGTGCTCCCTGGCTGTCCCATGCTTTGCTGGGAGAGTGAAGGCCAGTCCTGTCTGCAGCACTGTGGCTGTGGGGAGCTAGCAGGCTCTGTACTGCCATGGCAGCACTCCAGAATGAGAAGAGGAGGTCTCAGTGGTGTCTGGAGTCTGGTGGTTGGTAGATGGTCCTTGGTGCTGTTAGCCTCCTTCACCAATTTGGTGAAGAATTGTACTGGGTAAATAATTTACTGCCTACTTTCCCTCTGGTTTTCATGCTTCCTTTTAAGGGTCCAGCCATTTCCAGATTTATGCCTTTATTTTTTTGATTGGTTTCCTTTTTGGTACCTCTTTGTTGCCTGGTATTAAAGTATTCATTCCTGTTCTTTCTGTCTGTATGTTCTCCTCCCCTCCTAAGAAAGCACCAGGGCTTGCCTTTTTGCCCTTCTCTCTTCCTCTCTCTTTTAAAAACTCTTCTAAAATTTTGTGAAGTTCACTGGCATGAGACACTTTCCTTTAAACCTCAAACCTTTCTGCACAGGGAATCCATGCATGTCCTTTTCTGTGCCTGCCCCTCAGAAGTCAAGCGGTCCAGGGACCTAAATCCCTTTTGATGTCTGCTCGTTGTCAGCTCTTATTTGTTGCACAGTTTATTCAGAGGAATTTAGATGGGAAAAGCCAGTGAACAAACAGATCACAACTGTGTGAAGGAAAAGTTGGATTCATATAAAAGGGAATGTTTGCCAACAGTTGCCCTTGAGGTGATAGTGGGTTCACCATTGTGTGCACTGTGATTTGCTGTGCTGACTGTGCTCATGATAGCATGCTGACAGCTGGGGAGAGGCACTTAGCCAGTGCAAAGTAGCTGTGGAAGTGATAAGCAGTGGTTCATACTGAACACTGGCAAATGGCCTCGACTAAGATGTGCAATAGTGTTTCCATGATGCTAGCTGGGGGAAAGCCCAGTAGTCACCACCTTCCATCTATTAAAAAGAAGAAAAAAAAGCATTTATGCTATTTCACTCCTGTAATATCCTGTGACTGCCTCTGTCCCAGGGCATTCATGCACACCAGTGCAGCTGTTAGCAATTTCAACACCTTCATATTCACTCTGTTCTGGAGAACTTGATGGGACTGTTGGGATATCCTGGCACATGTCACTATTCATCTGTTTAAATTTGTAACTGGATGTTTTGGTTCCTTTTCAAGGAAGTACTACAATATGATGTGCAAGGATTATTTTGAGAGTGAGTTGTCTTCACTGCCAGTTAGTGATGCTGCTCCACTCCTGTAAATGTTTCTGTTGCTAACACAATAACAACAGCAGCAGAGATGGAGGCACTTTGATGGCTGTGGGACAATCAGAGATGATAGACTGCTGCTAGAACTTTGTTTTGTAAATGGTGCCTTGAAGTCTAGCAATTCACTTCCAAACCTGGGTGCTTTGTATAAGCTACTTCAAAGAAGAAAATTTCAGTTCAATAAATTTTTTTTTGCTTTCAGCATTTTCTTTTGTTCAGTATGTTTGAGAAATCAATCCCTTGAAAAGCTGCAGTCCTCAGCAAAGTATACATACTGGATAAACCTCCAGAAATTGCTCTCATAGAATTTAACTCTCTCCATCTTGAGAGTGGAAGGACCTGGCAAAGGATGGGGGCATATATTTGCCAAATTCTTTCTGAAATGGTTTTGACTCTGTTGTCCTGTATTTCTGGATTTATTTCAGTGTGGGAGTAGAGTACTAGGGATGTGTAAGGCAGAATTTTCTCTCTGACCTCCAGTCAATGAAACTTTCCTACCACTTTTTATTAAATATTAAACCTCCTACCATTTAAATGTTTCTCAAAATTGTTATTTCACCATTAATCCATTCTCTAATACAAATTATCTAAATCCTGGTAGTAAATGCTGGTAGTTGTGGGCTTGGGCTCACTTCACTTTTGCAAACTCTTACCATGGTATAATCCAAATGTGGCAAAGACAAAACCCCTGTGAATGCAAACAGCTTACATGGACCTAAATTTATACCTTAATATAACATTAGGAGGATCCTTAACCACAAATATGATAATCTAGAGGAAGCAAAAATGAAAGAATCAAAGAATGGTTTGGGAAGGGAGCTTAAAGGTCACCAAGTTCCAGCCCTCCTGCCATGGGCAAGGCCATTTTACACTAGACCAGGTTTCTTTGAGACCTATCCATTCTGGCCTCAAATTCTTCCAGGGATTCGCAGTTTTAATCATATAAAAAGAAAGAGTGTATAGTCTAAAAAATTACTCAGTTTTCCTATGGACCTCAAATATTGTCTAACTAATATCCCTTAATAAGAAATGAATTTCCATGTTCACATATTTCGTCTAAAAATAGAGCTGCTTTTGGATTTTTTTTTGAAAGATCTGTGTGGATAGTTAAGAGGCTTTTTTGCTTTCATCAGTGTAGTGTTTTACTTTGATACAGTTTAACTATCCCTTTCTTCCTTTCCTATAAATACGGATATTTACATGAATATATGTTGCACCTACTTTCAAGCAGCATTTTCACATTCTTAATGATAACAAGATGGGAAGCTGTGATATGTGTGTTCTTCTAGAGGCACAAAGAGTTTATAATGAGTCACTGTTATAATTTGTGTGTGTCTTTGATGCTATTGTAGCTTTCCAGGCAGATGTCCCACCCACTGCGTGTTCCTAGTTTCAGTCTAATGAACTTTTAAAGTTACTGGGCACTCAACAGTAGCTCTGGCATCCCACAATGTATTAGTAATAAGTTTTCTTCAAGATGAAGAGGCTTTTTTAAGTACAGCACACAATCAGTTGCCCACAGTGGAAGAAACAAATCACAAAACCACTGTTCCATAAGCACGGAATTGAAAGAGCTGCATAAGTAAAATGACAGACTATCCATTCCACTTTGGAAAGCATGAATAGGATTTTTGATCTAGCTTAATTTCCTTCAAGCTCTTCAGCTGTGGCTAAGCCATTTAAAATAAAAATAGATGTGTTATGGAATACCATGCTCATCACTGTTTATTATTTTGAAAAAGCATGGATCCTCCTGTACCTCTTTGTTAATGTCAAAAAATGAGTGGAATCCTCATCCCAATTTCAGCACTGCAGAAGTGGGCTGATTCTCCTGGCTGCAGTGACTTTGCTTCACATTTATGGCAAAAATGGAAGGAAACCATTAATTTTTTACAGCTTGCAAATAACAGAGCATGTGTTATCTCACACATCACTGAGCTTTAGATTTTTAATTTGTTTGGTGTAACATAAATAAGCCTTCAGTAGATAGTATATAAATTGAAAGGGTGGATTTTACTGACCAATGTCAATGTATTGCTATTGTCAAATGAGCCCCCCAGGCATCCTATACCTTTTGTATTCACTGTTGGCAACTTCACCTTTGAGCAGAATGCATCCTTGAATGATTGTATGCACTTTAGGTAAACCCACCAAATCTTACAGAATTTGTCCCTTTCAAGGGATTTAAAAACAACCAAAACCCCCAACCCACAGCAACCTGACGACTCCCAGTGCTTTGGAAGAAAACTTTCAGACCAAGAATACACTCAGATCCCAGTGAGCTGAGTTGACAAAGGAATTTTTGGACCAAAGGTTGGATATTATCTGCCTCAACTCTTGGTGGGCACTATCTTGCTGTACAAGCAGCCACACACTTCAGGGAGCCTACTTATGGGGCACAGCCCCAGTCAGCTCCATTGCCATTGCAAGAATATCATCTTTTATTAGATAAATGACAAGCTCTTTGGGGAACATGCAAATCTGTGCTGGGCAGAGTGAAGAGCTGGAGGAGATGATAATTATGAACTAAAAAATACGGGCTCACCCCCCCTCTTTCTCTTGACTCTTTTCTTACACTATTATCCTTTGTGGCAGTCAAAAGGATGGATGAGATTGTGAGTCAGCATCCTTTGAAAAGACCTTAATGAGCTTTCAGATTACCTACTCCCTTTTTTCTGTACTTCTAACCATTTTGCAGTATAACATGTAGAGAGCAGAAGAGGTCATTATAAGTCTCTGTTACAGTACACCTCAGCTGTGTTTTCAGCTGAGGCCTCTGCCTTTTTTTTTTTCTGTGTTTTTTGATGTGCAAGATCATAGATAGGTGTAAGAAGTGGTTTTGAACACATTTTTTAAAGAGCTGATAAATTCGTTAGGCTATTCCTAAATGTTTTTGGAAACTGCTTTGTCTTTACAGTGGTGATTGGGGAATTACAAACACGTGTAATTTGTTAGCCCCTGCAGGTTTTCCTTGCTATAAAAGTATCTGTATGATAGAGCAAAGAGATATTATGGTACCCCTGTGTGACCAGACAAAGCCAAGGAAGAATGCATCATACATCATATATTGCTAACAAGTAGCTTAACAGTCGCACATAGCCCAAGAACAGATGCAACAAATAAATAGGTTATGAGAGCTGAAGAAGGCAAACAGAAAAAAAAAAAAACAACCAAAACACCAAAACCCCTATTACCTGTCTCAGAGTGCTGATTTATTTCGGACAAAAATTTTGCCAGTCCTAGCTTAGGTGGCAGTCACAGAAATAAACACTTAATTTGTAAGCAGGATTCTGTTTTAAAGGAAAATGGAGAAGTTTTTGGAGGCTTGGACGTGTTTGTTTATTTTTCATGTCAGTGTGCTTGATGAAAGGTAAGTGGAATGCTGGTTAATGCTGAAAGAAAATAAAAATGACAACTAAATAAAAATTTGCAAAACTCATAGCTGGAATACAGCTAATATTCTGCTAACAGAGTTGAATATTCTTGAGATAACAGTTTTTTCTGCCTGTATTGACATATTTTGGATCCAAGTTTGGTCCTGATCCATTATATTAATGTTTTAGCATGAACCTGTGTCCTGAACTGATGTCTTTTATTGCCAGTGGAAAGAATTCCAGGGAAGAGCCAGAAGGTTTTATATCAACCTTTTACTTTTCAGAGTTCACTTCAATGGCACCACTTAGCAGAACAGGATGTCAATTCATGTCTGCAAGTACCCAAGACCAAATCACTCTGTTCTCTTTGTTTCAGCAGACACAGCCTGAGCAGGACTTCCCACCAAGTTTTACTTTGAAGTATCACCTGTTAGAGCATTCAATTTCAAGTGAGTAATTCCTTTTGATCTTTTTCTTCCAAAGGTCAGCTGCAAAGCTGCTCAAAGTGCAGTCGGTACTTTCACAGCATTATGAATGCTGGAGATACTAAATGGATTCCTGTGGATCATGGAGTAGGGGTTTTGTTGTACCTGTCTTTATGGTTAGTCTGCCCGTGCTCCCAAGGCTTTCACTGTGGATGCAACTTTTGTGCAATGTCCTAAACAAAATTGCTGGGCATGGAAAAATAGCCAACTTCTTTTGAAATTAGTTTTTACTGCTTAAGTGCTGCCAGTACTAATGTCAAGTTACAGCATCACTTACTAGCCATGACTGAATAGTACCCATCACACTCAAATAGTAATGTGTTTTGTCCTCCTCTCCTCAATGAAGCTTGACAATTCCTGTGAACTGGTATAATAATATTTTTATTCTGTCATTAATATTTGATAGTAAAAGATAGTAAGTGAGAAATGAGCAGTTTATGGACTGTCCATTATTTCTCCAGAGCTTGTACTGGAGTCTTTAAATTGTTCACCTGAGACAGAAGAGTCTGTGCTCTCAGACTGACCCTACTAAATAGATGAAGAACGTTTTTGAGCACATTTGGCTTGTCCTTCTTCTAGGATGGGTGAAATGCAAAACCTCAGCTGGTTTTTTAAACAGAAATCCATTGGCCTGAATAATCAGACTTCATGTGCTTGTACTTCCTTTTGTTGCTTAGGTCAGCCTAGAAGTGTCATATTATTTGCTTCACATCTAAAACATATCAGTCAATTTTTTTTTTTTTTTTTTATTAAAGAGAAGCAATGTATTTAGTAAACTTGCAAGGCTTCTTGCCACTCTGTCTTCTACTTGAGTTTTTGTTATTGGAGGTGGTTTTTGTTTTGTTCCAGAAAATTTCAAAAAAGAGTGAAAACAGGACCAAAATTAACTTCTCTGAACAATTCTTATACTGTATGAGAACCAGTCCTACTCCCTGTGCTAAATTTTAGATTAATAATTCTGTAATGTGACCATCTACAACAGATATGATTCTGAATTTATATCTCTAATGTGCCTTACTGTGCTTGTGGTATTAATCAATAGAAGAAAGAAACTGGAGGAGATGTGTAAATATTTGAAAATTGCACAGAAAAAGATATTAAAGGGCTGGACTGTGGATTAGGTTTTTTGAGTTGACTAGCTCTGAACCAGCTTACATACCAGCAAATATTTATTGGATAAAAAAACTTCAATTTTTTAACTTCCTCTTTTCCCCAGAGATCACAAATCAGGTCTTAATTTTTCCAGTCTTTATGGGTTAGGTATGACTTGTTTATTCTGCTTGCAGTGTTGCCTTGTATGTTCAAATAAATGCAAGACAATTTTTGGCTGAGGTATGGATGTGCATTTACAGGGGTCTATCTGCCTGACCCAGGACACTGAGCTGCTCTCTCACTTAGCAGAACTTCTGCCACTGCTATGATCATGTCAGTTCACTGTAAGGAACAGTTTTGTTTTTTCTTTTTAATTTTTGTACTTCACATTTATTTGCTTTGGGTTTAGAAAAAGAAAAGAGTAATGATTGTTTTTACAGGTTAAAATATAAAGGGCTTAGGTAAGTATGGAAAAAAACCCCTTTCTAAACAGAAAGTATACATCCACATATTGATTGTTTCTAAGTATATTACAAAAAGAATGGCTCTGGAATTCCCCCAAAGATCATATAAATGAACAAATTCCAAAAGTAAAAAAATAGGACCCAAGTAACTAAACTCCTAGTAGAAATCAGTAAAACACATAATTCTGAGATAGATTTCTTCCCCCAGCTTTTCAAAAAATTCTGCACACAAATAAATATGTAAGCTTGATAAAATTTCAGCATCCTTCCAATTTGACTCAGAGTTTAAATTAATACTGAACAGAATGCTTCCTGTGAATTCCTCTATGGCCTTTGATCAGCTGGGTTATACTCATTTCCTCATAACTCAGGCAGTATTTTACAGTAAAACATGCCAGGGGCTGGCATGAGTGGGGAAGGTTTTGCTTTTCCAGAGGAGATGTTACTGATCGTACTATCTCTAGCCTTTCCCCTCCTATCTGCTCAGAGGTAAACAGTGAAGGCTCCAAGATGTCCAAAGGTCATCAGCGCCCTGCTGGACCACATGTTTTAATAAATAATCACAGTACTGTTTGCTCTTCAATTGGATTAACAGTTGAACTTGCAAGTTGTGTCTCTGGGGGGCATTTTTTTGATAACTAACTAATTGGGAGTTGTCTGTAGTAAATTGCTTGATATTGGTCAATGGTAAATTGCAATTATGTTTATTTAATTGTAGTTCTGTCAATTATATAATTAACACTGCTATCAAAGCAGTCAATCAGTTCATGGGAAAAAAAAAGGCAGCACTGTAGTATTAAGTTCCCAGTTTCCAAGACACAGAATCTGATTCTGAGTGATAATAATAATGTAGGCTCTGCTCACTGTGAGCAAAAGCCATTGTTTTCAATGGAAATAGGGGTAACAGGATGCAGTGGTGTTCTGCATTATTACAAATAATGCAAGCAAATTGTCCCGGAAAGACTTCTGTCACTCTAAGAAAGCAATTTATCTTCCTAGCTGTCTGGGAAAAGACATGACCAGGAGGTTTTTTCTGAGATTCATTATGATTGACAGAAGAGCTGCTGTGGACATTGCCTGGAAATGACAGGGCTTTGCTGCATAACACACAGAGAAGCAGATCACAGAATGGCCAAGGTTGAAGGGGCTCCTGGAGGTCATGTAGTCCAAGCTTCCTGCTCAACTAGGGTTCCCTAGACTCCATTACTCAGGATTGCTTGGTCAAAATTTGGAAATATAGTCCCTTATTACTCATTTTCTGTATTTCTAGTTTCTGTTCTCATTTTTGCGAGTCATTTACAGGGGTTAATGACATGGACTCTGTCCCACACGTGCCACCCTTTCTTTAGGGGTATTGCTCAGGCATAAAGTGTCCTTCTTCTTTTCTCTTATCCACAGCACATGCTAATGCTTTCCTCCATTTATCAAAAGCATGTCTGGCCATCACTGGAACCTAGGGGCCTTTGAGATCATTGTTTTGGTTTGGTTCTGGTTGACTGGGAATAGAACTGTGTGCTTTCACATCTCCAGCAGTTTTGCTGAGCATCTATCGAACAGGTTTACCTAGGAGCTACCTTAAGTGAGTCTCTGGCACCTCCTGGATTCGTTGTATGCTGCTACAGCAGCAAAAAGCTGCCAGTGAGATTGTCTAAGCAGGTAACTTCTAGTTAGTGCCTCTCCTTATACAGCCTCTTTTCTTGCCATTTTTCTTTACTTTCCTTTTTTCTTCTCCCCTTCTTACCTGATCTGTGCTGCTCTTTATGTCCAAACACGGAAGTTTGAGAGGAAGTTTCTAGAGTGGTATGGAAGACCATAAAGTCTTGAACATAGAGTCAGCTATTGGCAGGTGCTTTTAAAAGTTAATATCAGAGCTGGCTACTCTAAGAGGATGGGTTCTGCAAACCTGTTTGAAGCAGGTTTCTAATAATTCTGGGTTGAAAATGTTAGGAGATATTGCAGATTTTCTTCTAATTCCTAAGTGCTCTCAAAGTATGTAAGATTGGTAGCTGCAACCTGTATTTCAGCTTTATTTCACAAGGAAGTTTTGTGAAAGCTAGCACTTACAAACTAGGAAAGGCTTTTCTTTCTTCTGTTTTTTTCCCCCTTTTTGGGTGGTGGTGGTTTTTTGACTGATTAAAACAATTAACCTGATTTAGTATGGCAATGGATGAAAAGTATTCATGCAAAAATCTCATATTTGAAATTTAAAGGTACAAAATGTAAGGGATATGTTCTCCATTATTCTATGACTTGAATTCATTTGCAGAAGTGATTGAAGAAGATCTGTACTCTTATAAATTGAAAAGATAATAATTCCTATTTGAAATACTGAATGGAAGTCTGAGCAGATACAGATTCTTTGAATAGAAACTGACTTCGGGAAACATTATAATCTTACTAAAATGGTAACACATAGAAACTGGAATTTCATTGCTTCGAGTCCTGATATATGAAGAATAAGGTCATGAAAATGTGTTAGAGTAGAACAGCAGTGTATTTTTATTGGTATGGGTTCTTATCAATTGCCTTTTATCCCAACATAAGGCTCAGAAGAATTTGAACATTTATGTTTCCTGTTAGACAAAATTAGAGAAACAGTATTTCTTAGTAAGAAGCATTCATGTTGATCTCTTTTCTAAATAAATTCTTAATTCACACAAAAGACATAAAAAGCAAGCTGTTTTTTAGTGTTTTGACACAAATGGTAACAGTTAAGAACATTTTTAGAGTCAAGAGTAAGTTGGAGATAAATAAATCAGCACAGATTTTGCATGTAGTAGCTTTATAATTGCAAGTACCAAGATGTAAATAACCAGATTTCTCCTCTCTAAAAAGATTTTTATATTAACTCGCTTTCACATTCCCTTTATCTCACTCCATTCCAAACAATTAGGTGTAAACTTAGTTTCTCTAGATTGTCTCTCAAATGCCTGCTGTGCACTTGTACAGACCACAATGTTTTCTGTGATTGTGTATTGCCAAGATTTTTATGTGTCTCTCTGTCTGTAAGCTGGAAAATATCTATGGGAATTTCTATCAGTTGGAAATTTCCAATCTCATGTGTTTTGCAGTTAACAATTGAGGATGAGGGCTTATAATTCTTTTATTGCCTCCAATTTAGGTAAATGTCGCTGTTTCTTTGTCCCAATTGATAAATTTTAGTTTATGAAGGTCACCAATAATAAGTGTGAAAGCATTCTGTGTTTTAACTTTTGGTGGCTTTTGCTTAGCTCTTGTGCTAAGAAAAAGATTAAGGAATTTAACAATCTGTTTCTTACTTGTTATGCCTGCTTCTTTTACTCTGTGTTCCAGTCCTTTCTGCATTTTTTCTTGCAAATAAATTATTTCTCTATATTTCTAAAAATAAGACAATCCCCTTTTTATTAATGTTTTTTCTTCTGCTGTGTACTTTTGAAGCTGGATGTTTAGGGAGAAGCAGCAGTTCCAGAGCAAGGTGCCCAGACAATAGGGTTTATTAGAACTGAAGGTAATAGAGAAACTCAAGCCGAATGTGCATACAGCACACAAGATACCAATTCATAGATGCAATAAAATGGAAATTAATATTCATGTGTCCAAAATTCCTAATTTCTATCTCCCTAATCATGTGCTTCACCATTACCATTGCAGCCTAGAAACCACATGGAGCAGTTTGGATTACTCTGAATCTCACAGTGTGGGAAAAGATGCTTGAAATATTAAGGGAAAGCTAAAACAATACCTACGACTGAAACAATGTTTGTAAGGGCTGCAAATGCATAAAGCACATTCTGATGTGTAACAGGAAGTGGTTGGAAATCTTTTTAGGCTGATCTTAAGTTTTCACAGCTTCTAATTATTACATAAATATTGCTCTGAATTTAACAATTCAGACAGCTGCAACAAGTTGAGCACTTCAAGTGATAAAGCAGTAACACTCCTTCCATGAGGAGGTTGGGTTCCAGGCAACAGAGACTATATTGCTGTCAATGGAAAAGAGACAAGAAGACAAGTTCAGTCTGGCCTGACATCTCTATTGAAGATCTACTTCATGATTTGTCTATTCTGTATCAGCTATGTGAATTTACTACTCATGATACTGTAAATTACAAATCTCAGTTTATAATTTTAGACTCTCTTCTGACATTCAGCAGCAAAAGGAGCACTGACTAGAAAACTTTCCTTACATTATCTCCCTATTTCATGACAGCCATCTCATAACAGAAAAAAGTGTCAATCTCCACTACTGCATAAAATATAGAGCAATAGCAGATTGCCACAACATTGTTTGGTTTGGGTTTTTTCCCCCACTTAAGCTTAGAATTATTCTAGACTAGTTAGATATTTATACCTAACTATACCTAGTTTAAAAAATTCTAGTTTTTTTTAAAAACTCAATAACTATTGCTGATTTCTAGACAGAATGTTGGTCATTTATAAGCTCTATTCTGTGCATTCAATTCTCAAATTTAGTATTTGCATTGAGCTTTTTGTCAAAGTAAACATGCATGCATCAGGAAAAGACATTGTTATGTGTTGTATACAAGAGCTTTAGAACATTTTTCCATAAAGATGCTTTTTTTTCATAGGCGCTTCATCCGATTTTTCTTTTGGTCTTTTTAGTGGAGACTGAGTCTGATTTCATTCAAAGGAACAAAAACACATCTAAGAATGTTGGGAGGTAGGCCTGAAATAAAATCCATGTTGTTGTCATGACAACTACAATGCTAAAACGGATGCAGAGAATGATTATTAAGATGTTGCATCAAGTTGTTATGGCAACCATATAGTAATAGGAAAAAGGTGAGTTTTCAGAATAATATTGTGTGAAAAGTTTTCCCTTTACATGTCATCGTAATAATATCTTAATGAGTTAAAAAGAGGAGTGGAGGACCTGGTACAAAAGGAGGTCAGGATTCAGCTATCTGCCGGTGTATTTACCTCAAGTGCTGTAATGTTCCATGGAGAGTATCTCTGCTTGATTTCCAGTTCTGTCACAGATGGACCAGAACACAGAAGACACTAAAATACATCCCAGAGCTCTTTCCCAACATCATAGCCACATAGTTCAAGGCCATATTTTACAAAGTGATAAGCCTTCATGGCGCTCATTTACCCCCAGTGGAGTACGTGAAGCCTCAGTGGCATAGAAGAATGGACTGAAGCCCTAACACAAAATGGGATAGGGAAAAAGGTTAATGCTGAAGTAGCAGTATTAAGAGGTTTCAGTTTTGTGAAAGAGCTTATTTTTCTGCACACTGGATGACTTCCTTGTTTGTTTAGCTTAGGATTTCCTAATAAATGAGTATTTGATAGCAGAAATTATTAAATGAATTGTATAAACATATTTTTGAAGCAAGGAAATCTCTTAAGGAGAAACTGCAGTGGAAATGAGTATCTGGGCTCTGTGCCACCACTTGTGGTACAAACAGCACTAAAGGCTGCCTTGACTGGTGCAAAACAGAAGAGGTATCCTGCTCAGGGCAGCCTAAATATGCCTGTGGTGTTTTCCCTTGTGTGTGGTGCCCAGCTGGCTCTATCCTGTAAGTCACTGTGGTATCTTCTTCCTGGTTATAAATCCTCTTCTGGGGAGCTACTGCGGGGAGTCAGAGGCTTTTATTTTTCCTGCAGTGCTCCCTTCCTGCAGACAAGTGAGTGCAGGAAAGAGGAATGAGTGGGGAGAAGAGTGAAAGCTGTGGTCAGAGAGACACAGAGAGCTGATTCATTCTCTTGTGTAAGAGTTGGCTGCTTTCTTGGCCCCTTGGCTTCTCCTGCAGCAGGACATGAGGCAAGGCTGCTCTATATCTTTATCCAAATTGTTTCTCTCCATGAACAAGTGTTTTTTCAGTTTTTTTTAATGTGTTGTTTTGCATGAAAAGTCATTGCTGTGTTTGGAGACACCTTATTTAATACATATATATATATTTAAAGCAACACAAGGTGGAAATATTACCACAGTAAATGATGTTGTGGTGTGTTACAGGGCTTGCAAGGGTCTTCAGGGTGAAGAGAGAGACGAGAATGTTGACCTCATGTTCAGAAGGCTTGATTTATTATTTTATGATATATATACTACATTGTAACTATACTAAAAGAATAGAAGGAAAGTTCTCAGAAGCTAGCTAAGCTAAGAATAGAAAAGGAATGAATAATAAAGGAGCTCTCTCTGATTCTGTCCCAGAGAGAGCTCGGTCTTTGATTGGCCCTTAATTGTACACATCCAACATGGGCCAATCACAGATGCACCTGTTACATTCCACAGCAGCAGATAACCATTGTTTACACCTTGTTGCTGAGGCCATAGCTTCTCAGAAGGGGGAAAAAATCCTAACGAAAGGATTTTTCACAAAAGATGTCTGTGACAGTGGTGTAGTATCTTTGGACGCCTGAAGTTTACTTGTCTAGCTTCATCCTTAAGGACTGAGCTCCCATCTGGGCTTGTAAATGGTTTCAACTGCAGTTCTCCTCTATAATGTGGATCCTCTCACTAGCAGTTGAAATGATGCAATCCATCCAGAGGTAAAGGAGAATTTGAGCTTGAGGTAATTACAAAAACTATGAGTAGTGTAAGATACTAGATTTCAAATCAGAGTAAATTTTCAGAGTTATTACTAAAAGTATGAAACTTGTGGGAGATGGAGAGCGTTTTTGGAAGCTTGAACATAGGCCTGTATAGAGCTGGGGTACATTGTGATTTTGTAGATTTGAAAACAGTTGCATATTTGGATTGAAAATACATGTGAACCATAGCTTGAGGTCAGATTTTAGCTGCTACTCTTTGGAACTGTGATGGCAGACAGGCTAGCTGTGATGATTTCTGCCTTGAAAACCTTTATTTTGAAATTCAGAGAAAAAAAAGTTTTAGCAGAAATATAACTTCAGACATACATTTCTTATTTTTCATGGTATTTTCTATTATGTTTGTAGCAGAATTATGATGTGAGTTGACTGTACTGATATGGCGGCGAAAAAAGGTTCTGGAAAAAGTTGGCTTCCAATCCAGAGGCTGGAAATGGGATGGTGGTGGTGAGGAACCATTGGAAGTAGGGACAGAGGAGGAGAGCTTGTGTGTAAGTAAACCACAGCTTTTCTTCTCTCACACTGGGATGATTAATCCAAGCCAGCAGAACTCTTCCAGGCACAATCTTGTTAAAGAGCCCTGAACTCCTTTGCCCAGCTTCAGCAGCCTCAGATTTTTTTGTTGCTACAAGTTCTTGTTGTATGTCAAAGGACTAAATTAAATGGCTTTGCTAGCCTAGAGAAAATTAATTTGAATCACTTCCCTGCCTCTAGTACTTTATGCCCTAGTCCTACTGGCATAAACAGAGGTCCTGAATGCATGAAGAGATGTCTCAGCCACCTCTGCACAGCAGGCCCTTTTCCCTCATGGCTAGTAATAGCTAATGAAAATAATGGGGGTTTAACACTAATCAAATTAAGATATTTCCCTGAGGGAAGCACCAATTATATACTACTGTGTAGTATCTATAGCTTTGATAATTCTCTGGGCTCAACTTAGTGACACCAACAAAATTTGCCAGTTACTGCTATTCTTCGTGGGTAAGGACTGCATGCAGCACCACTTGCTCTGAATGTGTGGCCATCAGCTGGTGGTGTTACTTCACGGTGCTGCCTGCTTTCAGGGGCATGTACTGGCACCCTACTGGTTTCATGGGCAGTTTTAAGTGCAAACATAAGTGTAGAGTGCCTTGAAGAGTTAGCAAAGATAAAATCGGTTTAAATAAATGTGGAAAAGGAAGATGTAGGGAAAGATTATGAGAAGAAAGAATAATACACTTTAGAAGAGGCTAGACAGAAATTGGTGTCTAATTACTAGACTCTTTTACTAAGTGGTTGGACAAAGCTGCCAACAAGGGATCTGATTAAGAAAAGGCATCTAGATTTTATTCTGAATATTTTCACACTCTTTTAATTCTCTGACTGCAAAGACAGTCCTGGAGTGCTGTGCTCAGGCTACCTGCTACATTTGGTCTTTTTTGCCCTTGGCAAAGTATGATCTGTTTAAACTTTCATTAGTTGTGCCTCCTTCCTTAGTGCCTGTTCTTGTGCAGGATTCTTTACTGTGGTGGTGTATGTAAGGCTTCTGCTGTTGTGTGACTGCAGCAAGAGTTTTCTCCAAGGACATCCAGCTTGGCTCTTTTGGAACATTTTCTTTCTGACCAGAATGAACTTGAGAAGTGTGACTAGCTGTTGAATATCTTCCTAATTTTATTTCTTCAGTCCTATGGGAACTTGGTGCATTTCCTGGCTTAATAAAAACCAGGCAACCTACCCCAGACTCTTGATAAACTGCTAGCTGCTAACCACTATTTCTCTACTGTGGACACATCCTGCTTTGTTGTTCTTGGAAAGAAACAAAAACCAGAGTTTTGGAATATTAAAGTTCCAAGACATTCTAGTACAAAACATGCAGAATTTTCTTATCTTTTTTTAGTGAAGAAGAGTCTGCTAAATATGTGTAGTCTGAGGAGAGGGCGCAAGGATGTGGTGAGGAAAATGTTGAATCTGAAAGAGGCGGCTCAAGCACTTCCTCCTACAATGAGTGTGGCTTCATCATTGCTCTGAACTACTGTAGCCAGATGATGATATTATGATCTCTACAAGCACCTGAGACAGTGAATATAAAGAAAAATGAAGGGGGAAAAGATTAATTATGTTTGTGTTTTGGTGATTTTAAAGGTGCGTCTATTTTCATTTTATTCTGAGGCAGAAAGCTGCAGCTGGTGAAATGTTCACTCAAGCACAGCAGAAAAAGGAGAACTGTAGGATTTTTGACGGGTGCTGAAAAATGTTGGTGCAGTGATTTGCAAAATAGATGGGACACTGGAAATAAATTTTTGATCTATCTGGAATTCTGAAATTTCTATGCTATGGTAATATAGTTTGTTCATAGTCTTCTAAAAAAGAGCATTTCAAATAAGTGGATTTATTTATCATGAATCATCTAGACACATGAATCAAGGGACAGCAGTGGGGAAGTGTCAACTGCTCTCTTTCTTCTAAATAGCTTTTCAGATTGCTGAAAAGGTGTATGATTGCAGCTGGAAACTTTTCCTTTTGGAATGTTTAATGATACCATTTTTACTTCAACTGGGATTGCAACAATAGTCCTTTAAAATAGTTTTCCATTTTTCTTTGGGTGTTTCTTGCCATATAGGGCTTGATAAATCAGCTAACAGTAGGGACAGGGATAAGGTTCTTTTTGGGTCTTATGTTTTTGTTCTTTTGGAAAATCTGTATTGCCTGTATAGTTGCCTCATTGTATTTTTCTGAAGGCTTTATTTTTTTCTCTGCTTACTGGAATAATGAGAAAGAAGCCCAACCACGGGGAATAATCAGTGGGAATAGGTTATTAAAATAACCAATAAAGCATACAACAGTGATTATTTTTCTCTGGTTAAAAATTAATCCATTGAATCTTGACCTGCATTTCTATAAGGACCAGCTGGGTTACAACTCTATTTCTGTCCCGAGTTCTTCTGTAGTCTAATAAAGGGTCTGCCATTGTAATTTCTTTCAAAACAACTGTACTTTTGTGTATTCTGCTATGGCCACCATCCTGCAACTAAGCAGGGCCTGAGGCTAAGCAGAGAAAGAAGGCTTGGGCATGTCTGCAGCCCAGCATGGTGAGCACACCAGAGAGCTTTGACTTGTCTGATCTGGGCAACAAAAGTAGCCCAGCAGGAGCATCCAACAGCTCTTCATGGGATGATTCATGCCCTCTTCTGAAGTTGGGTACTACCTGTGAACTTCCTTTCTGTGTTTGCTTTGGCTTTCAAAGCACAGTAAAGAGAGAAAAATGTGATGGCAGTGTTTGATGCCAAAATGTGGCAATATCAGGCAACAGCCTGGAATTGATCTAAAATGACTCAGGCTTCCAAACAAGACATGTAATGGTCTGTGCTCTGAAGAGCTAATGGGAGCATAATAATTCACTTTATTTCATGCAGTATGAAATTATCATTGACATTCTAGTTCCTCCCAATTTTTTAAAGCTGGGAAACAAGAATAACTCATTATTTAATTGCCAGCATAAATTGTCATCCCATTTGGAGACCTTGTGCTAATTTTGTTGTCTCTTAAAAGAACCTTAGAGTAGTGGAAGGAAGAGAAATCTTAATTGGCAAACTTCCAGTTTCCAAGAGAAATCTAAATATGAAGCTAGACATAGCTCTCTCTGCCTTCAGCCTGGAAAGCAATGATAAGTAATAATTAGTCTATTGCTCTTTCTGTTAAAAATCCCCCACAAAACAACAAACACATCTATTTTCAATTTCATGTTAACATCACTCTCTCATGAAATGCATTTAAAAATATGTGTTTTAAACTGGGATACTAAGAAGTGACTGAAGCAACTCAGAAGTGGCAGGATAATTCATAGACTATCTCACTGTTTAGAATAAAGAGAGAAAGTCCTCTTCCCATTCTGGTATCGATCTACTTGGTGTTATTATACAATTCATGTGTATCTGAGGTTTGAATATCTGATCTGTACAATGGGCATGACTCTGTTTTTCTATTTTGTAAATTACTGAAGTGCTTGAACTTTATTAAAAAGCTGTCTTTGATTTATACTAAAAAGAGCAGAAGTCCAGAACTGACCAGTTTCTGGTGAATTATTGCTGTGTCCAAACAGGCTTTGCAAGGTCCCAGAGATGTTGCAGTGGATGTTTTGCAGTCTGGGCTTTCAGACTGCAAAGTTGTAGTAAGCTAAGTTGAACAGCCAGCACATAGGGTAACTTGGACACAGTCGGCATCTCAGTAGCCTTCTTTCATTGACCTAGGTTAAATCTTGAGTGTGACTTTGCTATTGTAGAACTTCAAGTACCAAAAGTATTGAGGTCCAGAAAAAAAGGTAAGAAAGATAGAGGTGTGTGGAAGAATGGCTGTGCACTTGTGCATGCATTAACATCCACACAACCTTTATTCTGAGCTGATAAGGTACTTCTAAGTAATTCCAAATATCAAATTACTGATTTTTTTTTTTTTAATGTCAGGACTTGTGAACCTCTCTAGGGCAGCACCTCTGAAAAGGCTATTAAGGATAATAGAGGACAAAGATTAGCATAACTGGAAGCTTTATTGCAAACATTCAGTGAAAAATTTTGTCAAGACTAGTTTGATTACATACTAAGAGACTAAGAAGCATAAGCAAGCTACCATAGGAGAAGACTTGTGCAATTTGTATTGTATAGGTTATTTTTCAGTTTTAGCTAACTTAGCAATTGTATCTATGTTACATCAAACTGAAGAGTTAGATAGATTTTAAATGAGCTAATAAGATGACATTGCACCCTTTTGCAATATCCCAGTCCTGCTCAAACCTACTTTCAAAATACTGTCTCCATGGATTATTGGCCTTTTTCTGTTATTAATTTGCATGTGACCTTTGGCTGCAGCGAAAAGGTTTGCTACTCCAGCATCTGATTTTTGGCAGAGTGACCAATGAAGAGGAGATTCGCAGGATACTCTGGAGATTACACCTACAAAGTTTAGGGTAGGCTGCTGTGCTTGGGAAGCTTGGTACAGATCCAGGACATGGTCATGGCTTCTAAAAACGCATAAGAAATTCTGACTGTAAAGGGAGAATATTAAATAAATCTTTGTGGATTCAGGGACTGATCCATGCATAACAAGTTTTTGCTGTGTGCATGGCACACTGATTCTTATAGTCCTTTGAATACAGGCTGTAGATATATCTCTAGTCAGCCTCAGGACTGCAATGTTCCTATTAATGTTCCAGGTGCAGAGATACCTGGCTGAAGATTAATTGACTAATCCTGAAGTGTTGGACAGAGAATCCCAGCACTGTCCCCATTCTGAAGCCCTGTAGTGCTGCCGTAAGTATGTAATGGACATAGAATAATAACATTAAAATTCCAACTATTCAGCATGAAACTTTTATAGGTGTATGACAAAGTTTTAGAAACAAGACTCTTCTACTGAAGCCCTATATTTTAAGTATATGGCAACATGAACTTGTACAGGAATGCCACAACTAACTGTAGCAGCAATATTAGGAGATTTTTTTGAAAGCTATCTATACTATTAAGAATAATTAATTTTATTTATAATGATTCCTAGATGCAGTAAATTTTTACTTTGCTGAGACTCTTTGAGAAAGTGGCCTGGAAAGCGGCCTTAAGCACCTACCTATGTGGGTTTGTTTGCTTTTAATGGGAACCTCAAGAGTTGACTTTTTAGTATTCAATAAGATTTTTAAGCAATGCTCAACCTATTATAGTTGGAATACCTTCAGGAAACTTCTTTTAAGCAGCTGTTATGCATGCAGTATCTCTTCTGGCTCTTTTCCCTGAAGATATCTCTTATTTGTTCCCAATTTTTGTGGCACTTCTTGGCACTTGACACTATCAGCATATTTTAGACTGTTGTAGAGTGTGTGTTTCTATAAAAAGCTATTTTCATCTAGCTGGAAAACAGCATGGCTTAAGTACTAATTAATGAAAACATGGCTTATAAAGGCATTGCTATGGCCTAGGCAGCTGTGGTTTTTGAATTCAGGACATAGCTGTCCGTGTCTAACTCTTCAGAAGCTTGCTGTATGGACTTCTTGTCTTGGCTGAAAAGCAAAAAAGAATGAGATACATAAAAAATGTCTTAAGCTTCAGACTGTTCTCTCCCCTTCCACCCTTCTTTTTCCACTGCTCAACTGTAATTTTATTTTCTAGTTTCCTCTAGCATATTGTTTTGCATAGTTTTTTTCCCTTAGAAGCTCAAAAGTGAGGCAGGATTTTTTTATCTGTGTGTTTGACTGGTAAGTGGGATATATCTTAAAGGGTCTCAAGTACTTGAACTTAGAAAATCAGGACCTCCCCTCCCACACTGTATGATTCCAGCACATACTCATGTGGTTCCAAGTGCCACAGAAACTGGATGAAGGCTTTGGTTGCTTTTACTAATATTGAGACACAATGCAGAAAGGCTTTATTTCTGCTGAAGGAAAATCAGCTGAGTTTTTGAGGGAAGACTTCAGAACTTCCATGTAGGTGCTATCTGCCTGATTGGCCTTGGGGAGGTTGTAGCCGGGATCTCCCATGAATTATCATATCCTTTGATTTCTTGGTGTGGACACAAAAACTAGCAAGTGAAGATAACCAAGTGCACGTGGAAATGTCGGTTTTCCCGCTTGCCCTGATGAAGATGAGATCTGCTCCTCTGATCTAGTTTGGACAACTCCCCAAAGAGTCAAGTAACAGCTCATAAGGTTCTGCTGAAATGGTAGCAAGTCAGATGCAGTATCATCTGCTCACAGGTACAGAAACACTTGGTCTAATATTCCCAAAGCTTTTCTTGAGCAAAAGACTTGTACAGTCCCCTTCAACCATATGTTTATTCTGGGAGATTGTCAGCAAATGGGTGATATTAACCTTTCTGTCTTATTTGCTAGAAAGTCTCTGGAGTGTCTAGCTCCAAGAGTCAGCAAAGGAGGACAAAAATGTCTTGGGTGGGGATAAAGTTCATGTCTTGTTTATGCTTTCTTATTTTCCCTTCCCCCTCCCACCGGCCCCATTTCTTCATGGGTGTTTTTAAGTTGTAGTTTGAGAAATACCACATTTTATATAAATATTTGGCAGAAGGACAGCTTAGTAAACTGTGTGAAGAATATAATCCTGTTTTCAGTCTGTCTGTCCACACTAAGCTCCTAAAGGCTTTACACACACAGAGTCCCCAGAAAGGTCACCTGGTGTAGAAGTGAAATGAAGGCAACCAGGAGAACTTCCTACAGAAGGAACTCCCCTTTATAAATTTTGTCAATGATGAGGCATTAGAAAAAATGTAAAAAGTGTCCTGATGTTTAAAAATTTTTTTTCCCACAAATATCTATATATCTCCCATTGTACTGTTCCTTTTTTACTTTCCTTGTTCTATACTAGTGATCACTTTCACTTTAGCACGGATAACTCTCTATGACTCAATAAAAAACATCTAACTGCCTTTTTTTTCTTTTATACTTTGTTCTTGTGATAAACACAGCTATGGAAAAATAAACACTAGTCATCTCTGAGCAAATGTCCAGCTGACTGAGAAGAGGTCAGGGTATACATGAAGTGACACATTTCTTAAAATCATTGACCTGTGGTCTGCTTTCATGGATGTTATTGTTTCCATTCCTAATGAAGACTGGACTCTAGTGCTCCTTTTTTTCCTCCCAACTTGTATTTTATGATCCTAGTAAGAATTCAAAAGCAGGAAAATATATTAAAGTGATATGGAATTGATGAAAATTAGGTTTTTATTTTTGTGTGCTCATGGATATGGTAATAAAACGTGAGAGTTCTGATACTGAAGCGTAATATGGGTAAAATAGGATTAGAATGGACAAAAGTAGAGCTTAATTTTCTCATTTACAAAATATGAGCATTTCATACTGCTGCATTATGCAGGACATAATGTGAAATATAATTAATGTTGAATTACAATAGGAGTGCTATAAATGTACAAGGCACACATGACATCCACCAACACATCAAATAATTTTGTTGGAGAATAGGCTAGCAATTAGAATGGATGCCAAATGGATTTGCAATGAAGGGTGACATTAAATACAGTCTTAGCCTACTTGTTGTCACAGCAATTACCTAGACTTGTTCTTATTCTAATGGTGGTATTTTGTAATAAGTACTAACACATTGATCTGAATTTTGACCAAAAGAACTTTTTTTTGCAAGAGATCAGTGCCTTCATTGTTAACATAATACAGAACATGACAAACAGATATTGTATGAGACTGAATATAATTGGTATTTGAAATGTCAACCTCAATGTACAGTGAAAAAACAGTCAAAGAACACCATAAGAACGTGTAGGGATATAGTATTTTATAATTACAACCAAGATTCTTGAGGGATTACTTAAAAGTCTTTCCAATGTCAACATTTTTTGGAACTTAGTACTGTAAATCCCAAATGGCATAGCACCCACCTCTCAGAAAATTTTAGAGTGTTTTGCCTTTCTTATCAGAAAAAAAACGTCTCTCAAACTAATTTTGTGAGTATTTTATGTCTGTAAAGTCTCCTGTGGGAACGTCCTTTACACACTCTAAAGCACCCTATTATGTGATTTTTTTATTTGAAGGCTAAAGGAAAATTTTGAAAAATATTTGAATTTGTAAAGGCTTGCTTCTTTCAGCAAAGTTGCCTGGCAGTGTCTTGTGGGAACCAAAGTTTTGAGAGCTGGAAATGTTGTTCATAAGCTGTGCCAAAGGTAAGGCATTGTAGGAGGCAGTAATGAGGATTTGAAGTTAGTATCCTAAGAATTTTGTATTCTTGTGAATAATATGAACACATAGGCAAACTTTGAGTGTTTTTGTGGCCATCTTCCTGTTTCAATTTTTATGAGCCAGTAAAACTGTCTGTGCTATGTCTAATGCTCACTGGTATTATACAAATAGGGGTGGTTACCCCCCCCCACTATAAAATAGATTACTTTGTGAGAAACCATACAAGATAAAGAACACCACCACATGAACAAACTATAATGACTTTCCTGCCCATCTCAATGTAAAGAGAAGCAAAATATTTCTATTTAGGGTAAGTCTATATGAGAGATGACCTTAGATATTATTGCTATCAAATGAATTGGGAAAGAAAAATATCTGGATTCTATTGCTTCTTTTCTGTTTCCTTTTTCTATTTCCAAAATATCAATTCATTTAAATCATTTTTGCAGAAAACCGACTTGTCTTTTTTCTTATTTTTCTGTCAGGCATCTGGGTTTTTTTAAATAGCTTTCTTTATTTTTTTGTTCTAATCTTCCCTCACATTCTACTCTGTCCTTTGAAAAGCTTAATGGCATTGCACTTTGCTGTTGATTGTTACTTTTACAGAAAGCTGTTTATTTCCTCTTGGTGCATTTTCAGAAAAAAAAAAAACCTGTCCTTTTTTTGTTTGACCAGGACACTGCCTATTGTGTTTATCAAACAATCTATAGTTGGATTTTCTCTTTATTTCAGAATAAAAAGTAAGCCCAGTTATTTCAAATAAGTTACTTTCACTTAAGAGAATCGTATACATGTGTATATACATGTACACACATACAGCCATTTCTCTGCATTAATTTCTGTTATGACTACAGAGTCTAATGTTTTGTGAGGAGTATTTTCCCCAATGCAGGAATACATCAGACTAAATCAAGGCTTGCTCTTGTCTGAGTTTCCTTTTTTATTTTGAACTAGATAAATAGGAGCTGTTTCACATGTAATTAGACTCATATGAGTAATTTTCTGGTGCTTATACGTTGAGACAGCATCTACAGTTCTTGACTCTATTTTTAGACACTCCTTTAAACTTTCAAGCTGACCATTATTGACCTTTTTTCAAGCTCATTTGCTGGAGTGTGTTTTTTTTTCTTCCCACATTGAATATTTAGGACTATTTAATCAACCCACATCATGCACACCTTGATTGTACATTTGGACATGGTGTCACGCAACCTTTTTCCCATGGCAAAATGCATAATAGATCAGTTAGGTGCCTTCTTCATCCAGAAATGTAATTGACCATTGGCTGGCAGCATTGCCCTTTGGATCAGGAGAGTCCTCTCTTCCTCTGCAGAAATGACCGGGAAAGCTTGCGAGGTTTAGTGTTGACAATTGCAGGACAGCCTTGGAAAGCTGTGAAAATTTGCATGTGCTGCCAGAAAAGCTGCTCCCCCTCTGACCTGTGAGGCCTGGCAGAGGACAGCAGGTCATGGGAAGTTCAGTTGCAGGGCTCTGTTTTAGCTCCTAGCTGAGTAAGCTGTGGAAGTTTCCATGGACAGATTGCCAGTTTGAGTTTTGTCCTGTTCAAAGCCATTTTGGTCTAGCAATAGGCCAGCCCTGAAGGTGACTGTGTGGCTTGGGGACTCCTACTGTGCCTATGGGCTATCTGCATTTATGACAGAGGAAGGGTCTAAGTGCACCCCCAAAGGGTTTGCTGATCCAGCTGAGTGGTGTGGTTGACACTCCTGAAGGATGGAATGCCATCCAGAAGGATCTGGACCCATGTGGGTCCCATGGAAATTTCTCGTGGTTTAATAAGAGCAAGTGCAAGGTGCTGCACCTGGATTGGGGAACCCCTGGTGTCAGCACAGGCTGGGGATGAACAGATGGAGAGCAGCCCTGCCCAGAACTGGGGCACTGGTGGGTGAGAGGCTGGACATGACCCAGCCATGGGCACTCCCAGCCCAGAGAGCCAAACGTGTCCTGGGCTGCATCAAAGCAGCGTGGGCAGCAGGGAGGGAGAGGATTCTGCCCCTCTGCTCTGCTCTGGTGAGAGCCCACCTGGAACCCTGCACCCAGCTCTGGAGTGCCAGCACAGGAAGGACATGGACTGGGGGGGCAAGACCAGATGAGGTCTGCAAAGATGATTAGTAGCACCATTCCTATGAGGAAAGGCTGAGAGAATTGGGATTATTCAGCCTGGAAAAAAGATTTACAGGTAGCTGATTGTGCTTTCCAGTACTTAAAGGGAACCTACAAGAAAGACTGAAGGAAACTATTTACAAGGGCATGCAGTGACAGGACAAGGGGAATGTATTCAAACTGAAAGAGGGCAGGTTTAGATTAGATATTAGAAAGAAATGCTTTACTGTGAGGGTGGTGAGGCACTTAGAGAAACTGTGGTTGCCTCATCCCCATCAGTGTTCAAGGCCAGGTTGGATGGAGCATTGACCAACCTGATCTCATGGAAGGTGTCCCTGCCCATAGGTAGGAGGCTCGGAGCCAGATGAAGTTTAAAATCCCTTCCAACTCTGATTATAGTATGAGTCTGTGATCAATCCCAAGGGGGTCTGATTTTCCATGGAGGCTTCTGCTGAGGGTACCTCATTAGTAGCCAAAATCTGTCTGTACTCAGTAACAGATGTGAGAGTTGCAGTGCCATAAGCACCATGCACATGTGTTCAGAGCAAGCAGGAGACATCCCCAAACTGCAGCCATTATCTTTAAGCTTTGTGTAGTTGGTGTTCCATGGAATTTTAGTCTGACCCATCATTTGTGGATTTTGGGACTGACAATCCGAGAGTAGTCAACAGAAAGAAATGCAGCAAAAGTTTTTAGAGAAAGATTTGAGACTTGGTCTCTAAAGGAGACTGCCAGTAGCTGCTCTGGAGGGCAGAAAGTGAAGGAGAGAGCAGCTTTTCAGAAAAGGGATGGTTACAGCTGGGGAGGGAAAAATCCATCTACCTCTTAGGACCTCAGAGTGGAAGGTGGCTGGCAAAGGAGGAAAAACTCAGCAAAACTATGTTGACCCTGACAGCTGAGGGCTGAGGAGAGCCTATTTAAAGAGAAGCATTTCTTTCTCAGTTGCTGCAAGCAATGGGACTGTTGCAGGGTTAAGATGTTTTGTGTAGTCAGGTTAGTTGAAGTGAATATAGATCTGAACAGTTTTTTTGTGATTTTTTTCATCGATGTGTGGCTTGATGTAAACAATAACAGTTAAATAATTCTTACTGCAGAATCCTGCTGCTGATTTACAAGGTGTTCCATACCATACTAATGTCTTGTATTTAAAATAGAATGTAGCTAAAAAGGTTATTCAGGTCACAAGGTAATGTAATATGTACAGATGCGAGTTAAACAGAAAGAGAATCTGGAAATTTCTGTTGTTGTAATCCCACATCCAGTATAGATTTGGGGGTGACCAGAATGTCATTGTTTGGTTTTTTTTCAACACACACCATCCATGTTTATAAGTGTGTTAAGAAATTATGAACATTCTTGCTTATGTTGAAGCCTGCTTGTGAGATCCTTATGATTTCATTTCTCCTGAGGGCTATGAATGCAGTTTTGTTCTACCATGGAATTTAAAGTGTTAAAATTGACAGATGTTAAGGAACATGTTCTCCTGCTATGTTGGAAAGAAAATTGCAAAACAAAGTATTAAAGTATTTCTAAAAGATTTCTGTGTGGCTTCTATCTACATTTTTGTTTGTTTGTTTGTCTTTTTTTGTGTTTTTGTTTTGTTTTGTTTTGTTTTGTTTGTTTTTTTGTGTGTGTGTGTGGAAGGACATGAGTTGAGCAACCTGGAGGAATTTAGGAATTTTCAGGCAGGAATGGATTTAAACATTCTGGGCACTAAACAAATTGGTGTTCTGTAATTAAGCTCTTGTCCTTTGGCTTAGCTTGTTGCATGAAGTGTCTGAGACATCTTGACCCTCTCTAAGATGAAATGCTGCTTTGGGAACCGGCAGGTTTGCCTTTCAGGAGCAACAGGAAAAAGAGACCACCCCAGAGATACTGGGGTGACACTAGAGAGGTGCCCTGGGGCAGTCACTGAGCTGTGATACATCTGAGTGGGGAATTTTTCCAATTAGAAAGGCAAAATCTTGTTCAGAAGTAATGATAAAACTTTGGACCTGAGATAAAATGGGCCCTGTGAGACAGACCTGTATTTGTGGCATGGCAAGTTCGGGCTGTGTTCTTGGGTAGTAGTAGTATCATCAGTATTTTAGCACTGCTGTGCAAGTGCTCTGTGGAAGAGTCAGAGTTGATGGTAAGGTACACGGTGACATGCTTCTCATCCTTAGAGCACAGGGAGGGTACAGACTCCTGCACTCAATTCTTCACCTACCTTCTGCCAGCTGGCTCCACAGTGCTTTGGAAAGATTCACTTCACTGGTACCTGAAGCCTGCCTCATGTATGAGTTTGGGATTTCTTAAAAAGTGTTTTTCTTTCTGCTAAGCACTTAAAGCTTGCCTCAAAGGGATTTTGATAAGTCACTGCAAATGCATGCTCCTCATCTAAAATGGAAAAAGCATTGCGGGTTTTGTGATTTTAAAAAAAATTTAGGAAAAATAGATGACTACAGAACTGATCCAGAATTTACTATAACGACATTTTTCTTACTTTATAGGCATAGACCAGGGTCTATTGTTTATCATCAATAAGCACTATCTTCTTTTTCAAAGAAGGACCCAAGCAAAATACTCCCCTACCCCCTTCATTTCAAAGAACTAAATGAACCTGCATCAAGTAACTGAGCAGAGTGATGAATGTCATGTAATTGCAGCTTATGGCTGAAGTGTTTTGTAAGCTTGTTGTGCATCATGTGTACAGAAGTGATGAGGCATACATTCTGCTTATGTAGAAGTGTATGTGTGCATGTATATATATATATATCTTTATATGTCTGTGTGCATGTGTGGGAATTGCTGCAATGCAGGACAGGGCCTCTAGAGCTCTCTCTTGCTGCATTTTTCTCTGACAGGGTTTTGTACTGCTTTCAGAGAAGGGCAATAAAATGATACAAATGTGTTGGTGTTTTGTCGTTGTTGTGGTGGTTTGTGTTGCTTTTTTTTTCTGATTGGTTTTGGTTTGTTGGTTTGTTTTTTTTGGTTTTTTTTGTACCACAAATGGTTTGTACTGTTCATGCCCAGAAGCACAGGGAGAGATGAAGAGAGTGCTGACTTTGAAAACTTGTCTCTGTAATGCAGCAGAATAGATATGAACACTAACTTTCATAATTAAACATTATGAAAAATCCTACAAAAAAAGGAACTAAATAGAATCTACTGCAAAATGGAAACTGTTAGAAGTTCAGAAACAAATTTAGTAAAAATCTCATAGAAAGTAAAAAGAAAGAAACTGGGGTAATGCATTAGCCTTTTAGGTAAAAAAAAAAAAAAAAAGAAAAGTGCTAACATACAAGTGAAGAATGAGTATCAACAGAGTTATTCTGACAACAACACCCTTTTCCCCCCAAAAAACATTCAAAGGAAACATAACTAGGAAGCAAAAAAATTCAGTCATCTTAGATGAAATGGCTTTCATTTGGTGAAGATTTTTTTTTTAATGTCTCCATGCCATGTCCCTCATATCTTCCCCTCCAAGTTGTGTCTTCCTCCTTGACTTTTTCCCCTGCTTTTGCAACTGCTGTGAGGTTACTTTTGGCATGTTTTGGTGTTTTGCACTTCACCTTATGTAATCCCAGAACATTAGTAGTCACTAAATCTCCTTATTTTCTGGGTTTTTTTTGGGTTGTTTTCAATTGCATTTCATTTGATTGTGTCTCCTTTCCAGAGTGTTTGTAAGCCTTTCTTTTCTGTTTTGCAAGATTCAGTTTCTCTTTTCTGAAAGGAAATGAAATTTCCTTTCGGGAGGTAAAATGGGATCTTGCAATTTCAATGGGGATCACCTGGGAAGCTTTGATCCATGTTCCTGTAGTCAATGGCATTCCATGCCTTTTTATGGCTTTCATTTTGTTATAAACTTTTTAAATTTTTTTTTAATTTTTTTTTTTCTAATATCCATGCCATGTCTCTGATGTCTTCCCCTCCAAGTTATGTTTTCCTCCTTAACTTCTTCCCCTGCTTTTGCATGAGTTGTGAAGTTAGTTTTGGCCTCTTTTGGTCCTTCGCACTTCACTTGATATCCTCCCAGACCATGTTTTTGTAGTCACTAAATCTCCCAATTTTCTGTTTTTTTTTTTTAATTTTTTCAATTGCTTTTTTTTTGATCCTTTCTCTTTTCCAGAATTTTTTTAAGCCTTTCTTTTCTGTTGCACAAGATTTGGTTTCCCTTTCCCAAAAGGAAATGAAATCTTGTGATTTCAATGAGGTTTAATTGGGCAAGCTTTGGTGCATGTGCCTGCCGTGTACAACCTGTGCAAATATAGTTAGCATGGAATTGGAAAATGTGTAGAGCAAAGATGTATGAAAATATATTATATTTGTTGCAGACGACATTGGAAATTTCTATCTTAATTGTTCACTTCTCTGAGGAATAGTGCAATAGTATTGAAATGCTACAATCTAAAAGACAACATTTGGTATCCAGTTCCAGGGGACGTATTTTCAGTCCACTCAAGCAGTGGCTAGTGTTCAGAAAACCTAATTAAAGAAGACATTTTTTTTTCCATATAATAAATATTCCTGACCATTAATGTGTAGATCTCATTGCAATTTTGGTTGGGAATTTATTGAGAACATTTTTTCCTTGCCTGTCTCTTTGGGAAGCTTTGGCCTTCCTCATGCTGTCTAATCACCATGGGAGTCAGAAGTCTTGATTTAGCCACAGTCCCTCTTATGTGGCACAACAATCAAGCATAGACTGGGAGGGCCCCACTCAAATGTAGAAAGTGTTCTTCACTTCATCTTGCCTTGCCAATAAAGTATTGGCCTAGTGGGAAAACTGCAGAACTCCTTTTTTTACTGCTGGCAAAGAGGAGATGGATTGAGTAGTGAGAGGCAAGTGCATGATAGAATTCTATTTTCTTTGCACATTTTAGTTGAAAATGGCTGAAATATGTTAAAAGAGCTGCCAGCAGTGTTTGTGTATTTCTGTAGGGCTTTACCAAGTGGATAGCTGGAACCCATTCCTTGTGTCATTTGGGGGTACCTGGCTGCTTTCTGGCCATCAGGAGGCAGCTCAAGCTGACCTGCTGTACTTGGCTGCTGGCATCTCAGACTGGGCGAGAGAGGCTGTGGCACTGGGCTGCAGATATGTCTTGAACAGCCTGTGGGCAGAGGCCCCTGTGTGGGCTGAGTCTGTGTTTTGAACCTTGCAATCAGCGTGCAGTGTCTGTCAGGTTTGAAATACATATTGTCTTGGCAAGGCTGTTTGTTAGTCTAGCAGAAAGTCTCAGTAGTCTCTCTTAAAAGCGCTATGCTTCCTCAATTTTCTTTTATATCTAAGCACTGAGGGAAAACATGAAGAGGCTTCTAACACCTTTACTTCTTTCCACCCTAAAAAATCTAAATATAAAAAAACTATTTTTAGTATTTTTGATTCCAGTTCCCACTCCAAAATGTTTGTACTTGAAAGCCTCTGTTTGGAATCTTAGATGGGCTTCTGGTTCTGCAAATGAACAGAAACGATTATACCACCCCTAAAAGGGAAAATATGGGTGCTTATCAGGTCTTTGTCTAGAGCTGACTGTCACTTAAAAATCCAATTAAATCTCTTTAGAAACATATTACTTTCCCTGAACATAATTTCAGTGATTGTAGCTGCCAAGTTTTGTATAGACAGAAGATATTCCTTGTCAGTGAGAACAGCGTATTTTCCTTAGGACTTGGCCCAGGAATAAGTGGGTGTCCATGGGGTGTCCTTTGTGTCCCACACATAGGGCATCAGCACAGAGGGGGAAATTTTCCAGCTAGCTTTGGGGAACAGCAGCTGTTAATCTTTCTGGAGCTTTGAACTATATGCTAAGTGAGGAACAGTGTGATGCCATGGCAACCCTGACTGGACAGCCCATTTTCTTTTTGCTGTGCCACCCTTGCTAGGGATGAACAAAAAAGACTGATCTCCTCCTAGGTCTGGAGCCATCCAATCTAGCTTCAGGCATGCAGCTGAGTTAACTTCTGGCCCTTTAGCTGCAGAAGTGGGGCAGAACCTTCCAAGAGGTAATTCAAGCCTTCAGACCTTACCCAGAGACACTCCCTTTCCCTGTCTGATTGAGCAGAAAACTAGGCTTTGATCTCTAGCTCAGGTGAGTCAGCAACATGCCTAAAGAGCTAGCTGGGGCCCCACAGTGGTCACAGGTGACTGTGAAGGGTATGAGGAGTGCTGATCTCATGGGCATTCCCATCAGTGTTTGGTGATGCCAGCACAGGGGATGGGTGCTGGACTGTTGGGCCTGCTTGGCAGCTCTCAGGTGCCCTGTGGCCATGTCCAGCTGGCTGAATGTGTCTGTTCTTTTTGGTGTGGCCTTGCCAAGCCCCCTTGCCAGCAGAAGTGAAGACTGGTTCAGTCTGTTGTAAAACAGGTCACATCTAGTGCTGCAGGTTGAGGAATGGACTGAAGCATGAGGGGATGCCTAGCCCTCAGTTCCATCACTACTTGTGAGGTCACAGTTTCTATGTGGCACTGAAGGTGAACCACAGAAAACTGACAGTCTGGAGACAGTGTATACAGAAATGTGTGAGACATATCTCCAGAGTACAGTCTGCTGGTACTGTCACCAGAGCTTCTGCTCTCTTGTCCATCTGATTTTCAGTTACATGTTTGAAGAAATTCTAGGCTTTGGCTCAAATATTTCCTTTCTCAGATCAAGAATATAATATTTAAGAACCAGTTAAAGGTTCAGATAGATCTGTGGTTGCACTTGTGTTTTGGACCTCAATTATCCTCTGTTAGAGGAGAGGTTTTTATCTACGACTTTTTCAACTATGTTATCAAATACTACTATTTTAAGGTCTTGTTCAGTAAGCATAGTATTTTAATAAAACATGATTGTGAGTATGGAACAAATGCTATCTTTTAGGGAAGTACATGACTATTCAGTTGGAACCAACCGAGGGTGCTACTTTTTGCAATGAATACCTTGATCATTCTCCATCGGCCTGTAGTTAAACTGTGGCTATGGTGTCCCTGTGATTTTTTTTTCCCTAAAGTTGCTAATTATGTGCCCATCAGAATAATGGAAAGAGTAATTATCCTTATAGTGCTTAGTGACATTGAAACCTCTATTATACTGTGATTGGAGCTGCATAATTAGAGATAATTGCTGCAACTGTATTGTCTGTTCAAATATAGCTCTACAATAATTACCTTATTTTAATTAAATATGTTTGGGATTTAAGTGGATCTCTCTTCATTTACTCTATTAAACAGAAACTCCATTTAGGTGTAAAAATGCTTTATGTTGCAAACTAACCACTGATTTAACACATCACCTATTGATCTCACCTAATGTGATTTTACTTGTTCTGTTTGAAAATCACTCAAATCCAGTTAATTAAATATTAAAAAAAGAAGCATCTTTGTGTCCCAAGGCTGGAGTTCAGAGTGAAAATCCCAAAAATCTCTCACTTCAGAGCTGTAAAATGCTGTCTTAAATCTTCAACTTTCTGGGGAAAAATAGTATGTTTTCTGTGTGTAATCAAAAAGTTTTGTGAACTTCAGTACTTTAGCTTTTGAAACATTATTATTGTATGTCTTCCTTTAATCAGACTCTAAGAAGCCAGATGTTTTGTTTCAGAAAGTAAAACTGGCCCATATTTAGCATCCATTGAAGATGTTCTCTGTGCTTTATGATCTCAGACTGCTGCTGATCTGACTGCTGAGGAGGGTTTGTGGGCTGATGGCCTTTCTTCATCCCCTCATGTGGGCTTATGGAGGCTCCTTTTATCAGTTTTTTCATGCTTGATCTGAGAAGGATTTGGGCTGCTCACTTCTGGAGAGAACATCTAAGGCTGACAGCCCCTGTCCCCACCTTTGCATAAAATTGTCACTCAAAACCAAAATTTACCATGTACTGTATGCAGGTATGGCAAGTGGAAAAGTGTACACAGTGACTCTAAATGGAGCTAATGGGATATGTGCAGGACTTGGGTATCCTGAGAGACCTTTCCTTTAAGATGTGGCACTTTGCACTGACTTTAAGTTAGCCTTAACTAAATGCAGCTCCTTTTAGAGCTTCAGTAATACCTTCTGCAGAACAGACCTTGCTCAGGTCGCAGCTGAGCAGTGAAGGTCAGTGCAAACAGTATTTGCTGGTACTAAGATTGCTTAAAAAAAGAGGCCTCTATTATTCTTTCTGGCATGTTTGAATCACTGCTGATTGGAACTGGTCAGTGTTTATCAGGTGATCAGGCAAACCCAGCATAGCTCCTTGCTATGAATGACAGCAGAGCTAATGATACTTTGAGAGTTTCGAGTTTTTCTCCTCTATTTTAGCATTTGCAAGAACAACTCAGGATTCATGTAAAATGCAGGAGATGTAACTTTTGGCATAAAGAGAGCAGGAAGTTGCAGGGGACAAAATCAAGATAGTAAACCCTTTGTATAAGTACTGATATTTTAGACTTTGTCTAATTTACTTTGGCTTCAGTGACAGCTTGAATGCACTGCACTGCCAGTGGACTGTTCAATCTCATTCTGTGGTGCACTAAAGCAATGGTATTATACAGAATCAGACTCAATATTTAGATTGTGAGTGGTCAACAGAAGATCTTCAGTTTTGAATAATCATGTAGTCAAAGAGAAGAAAATTGAATGCTATAATGATCCAGAGCATGTACTTTTACTAATAAATTATAAAGCTTTATATTTTGGATATTGATGCCACGTATAGATAACATTCATTAGATTCTAGTAGCACACCTAGTGGCCCAAATGTTTAATTAATGTATTTACCACACATTTCAGTATGTGAGCTATGAAAATTATAAAGAGGCAATCTAAGAATTGAAGATTTTATTTCAAAAATTTGCATGTGAAACGAATCATTATGCATACAAGCAAAATACTTGGAAAATAATGATGTTACATAAATTTGTATTACCATTCAGGCTTAATTTGCCAATACAGATGGAAGGAGTATTTAAAAGTGAGATGAGTGCAACAATTATATTTTATTCTTAAGGATCTTTGTTTGGATGTAATTGGGGAAGATGAATGTCATAATTATGTTTCATTCCTGGGTTTGTTGTATTTTGTAAGATAATTGCATTCAACAAAATACTATTTTAATGCGAGCTTCCTCATTATTACCCCAATCTGAAAAGATATAGGGGTGCTTAGCCTTATGTGCATAATCACATAAATTATTAGCATAAACTTTAATAAGGGCAATTGTCTGGGTTTTTTTGTTGTAGTTTTTTTTTTTTTTTTTTTTGTGTGTGTGTGTTTGTGTATGTTTTGGTAAGGATTTTACTTTTAATATTCCCACTCTTGCAAAGATTTAATCTTTTCCTTTCACCTTCAGCCCTGAATAATGCAAGATGACCTGGTCTTCTTTGATTCAAAAGGATTACCACAGAGAAGGGTAGAATGATATGCATTTCAGAAAAAGTAAAACAGGAAATCTTGATCCCTGTAGTTCATTGTTATTTTTTCTACCATACAGACCATTTCTGGTGATGCCATTTCTGCCATGAATAGAATTTTTTGGGGAGTTGAAGGTGAGAAAAGATTGGCTCACAGGATGGTTTTCCATCAGATACCATCCACTGATGAATGACCTCATAATAACATGTTCTTAGAATCCACTGTTGTCTTCAGAAAGTCATGAATAGTTTCGAGGAAAGTGCCACTTTGTAATTTCTGAGAGCAAGAAAACCTGGGTTTACTTCAAGATGGCACTATAAAAAATTTTCTTGGATTTTCCTTCTCCTGGAGGGGGCTCCATCCTGTAAGTAATAAAATCAATGAACTACATGCTGATATCTAGAAAGAATGTCTGTGATGTTTTGTGACAAATTACTGGCTTCAGTTAGTGGGTTGTACCTTCCCAGTGGCAAATTACTGGTTAGTAACCAAGAAAGGGCAATAATGACAGTTTTCCTTGAAGTAGTGTTCTACTGAAAGTTGCATTTCCCTAAAGGAGGTTGTTATAGCTGGAGTTTGTTTGTTGTTTGAAAAAATATAATTTGGTTATTGTTATATCTGGTTATTGTGTGTGGTTGTTTTGCTTTGGGTTTTTGCATCCAAATTTCTGGATTGTAATAGGCAATGCCCTCAACTATCATTCTGCTTTAATTTACAATGACTTCAAAGTAATTTTGAATGTTAACACATCTGTTTACAACAGATATGTTAACATAGAAAAGGTGACTAGAATTATCAGATTTCTTGCAAGATCTAGTACTCTCGGGGTTCTTCTCCAATTGGTGTTATTTTGGATAAGAGTTTTCTTGTATAATCTTCCAAATACTTTACTACTGCATTACTGTAGTGACCTGAATTTCTATAATCTTAAATGAACTCAGAAGAGGATAAATGTTCATAAGAGTACATAGAATTGTACTTTTAAAGTAATGGCTACTTTCTGTAATGAAAAAGGAAATGTGGCCAACAGAAAAAAAACAGTGAAAGGTTGGAATCCAAGGACTGAATTTTAAGATGATAAGTTCATGGAATTGCCCTGATCTGTCATCTTTATGCCCTCCTCATAGTTACTGGGGGCTGCTGTTATGACATTCCCAACCCTTCCCTTCTCTGGGCTGATTAAACCCAGATTCCTCAGCTTCTGTTCATAGGTCAAATATTTTTCCTGACCATCCCAGTGACCTTCTGCTGAATTTTCCCCAGTTTCTACATGTCTCTTTGTGCTGGGTACCCCAAAAATGAACCAAGCATCCAAATGCTGGATTGCATATATGTTATTCCTGGCTCAATAAATCAGAGGTTCATCTGAGCTAAATTTTAATGGAATAGGCTGAGGTATGGGTTTAATGAGATTGCTGTGCAATTCTGCATATTTTCCATTCATTTGTGGGGAGGATGCAAGGTTTTTCTTTACCAAGGGTATGAGAATGAGAGCTTCCCAGGTACCTACATCAAAAAAAAAAACAAAGAAAGAAGATCCTGAGATTCTGTGCTTCAGCGGTGGGAGAGTCTTTTGCTTTCTTTTTCATAACAATGTGAGGAAAACAATAATGAGAAATGGAAACACATTAATTAGGCTGAGAGGAGAGTAATCACAATGTTTGTGATTTCCACCCCCTGCAGGTGTAGTAGTCACTCTTGACATGACTGCTGCATTTTCTGTTGGTGAAACTCTTGTTTGTAAGGAGAGCTAGAAGGGACCCTATGCATTGATTTAAAATCCTCAAAATAAGACTGGGCTGTTGGACAGACTCTAGTCTGTCCCCTTAAGCATTGCCTGGTATTTTATTTAAAGTTAAATATAGCACTGAGAAACAACAACAAAAAAATCCTTTACATGTAATTGGAAGAATACACCCATTTGATATAACAATGTTGCACAATTTTTTTTCCTTATTTATTTTAACTGAGCTTCTCTCTAGTTAGAAAAACTTAGTATGTTGAAACTTAGCATTTGTTAGTAGTAGGTTTATTTGGAGATAGACTGTTTTTAACCTTTTCCCATTTCCCCTTTAATTAGCATGATCTGCAGGTTTCAGCCACCCAGCTGGGCAGATTATGGTATCTAGTAACTTTTCAGGCAGCTCTGCTGTGTTGTCTTTGGCTGCCCTTAGGATCTAACATATGGTTTGTAAGGATTAGTCAGGTATTTATCTAACAAACTTTTCAATGGGTTTCAGAAAGAGAAACTTGGGGAAAAAATGAAAACAATTGCCTGCAGACCAGGCATATCTGCAAATGGAATATTGCGCTGTAAGAGATGGTGAGAAAACTTCTGGAAATACTGTGACCTTGGTCGTGGTGGTGTGAGTACATACATTCCTCTGACTCACTCATCCTGAAAAGCTATGGTTTTTTTAATGAACTGAATCTGTCCCATGCTTGCAATTAGTGTTTATTCACTTCAAATAGTGTTTGTCCCCTTCAAAATCACACAATGTGGTATTATTCTATTAGCAGTAAAGTACGTGGCTCCAGGCTGTTGCATTGAAGCAGGTAATATGGTAAGCATTTATTTTTGATGCTATACTCTTGGTTTTTTAATGACAGGAGCCAAGAAAGCAGCCAGGGGACAGATTTTAGAGAATAAAAATCTATGGAGGAATAAGACTCTGATGTTAAGTTGGTTCTATAGTGACAAGCAGTATCCAAAGCTCTAGCTACTGCAAACTAGTCTTTGTGGGATTTAAGGTGGAGTTTGAGGCTTCCATTAAATAGATCTTGTTTCTCTCATCACAACTACATCACCAGTTTATTCCTCCCTCCATTTCATTTCTGTACTGCTTCTGAGCAACTTTATCCTCCCTGTTTCAACTGAAAATGGTATTAGAGAAATTCAGCTTTCCATTTCTTTCTGTTTCCAGAAATTAGGATTTGGGTAGAAGGAGCAGAAAGTGTTCTCTAAATGGGCCCTGTGCTTTGGATCCAGTGAAATGCACTTTGGGACAGTGCAAGTAACTGCTTTTCACATTGCTTTTTCTTATTTACTGTTTGTTGTTCTTGCCCTGAAATGATTTCACTCTACTTTTGACTGCAGCTAACAGCAGAATGGAGTGGGTTCATGAGGGTCTTCTATGATGTCTCCCAAGATATTACAAAGACATAGATACTACAAAATTTTCTAATTTCATGCCCCAGAGGATTTGAGAATTGAGCAATAAACATATAATTAAAATAGTTAAATGTGGCAGGATGTTTTTTAGAGTTTTTTATTATGTTGAAGAGGGACAATAAATTCCAGTGTTTCCACTCCCCATCCAGCATCTCAAAAAACTTCAGTAAAAAATGCTAAAAATATGTTTCAAAATATAGGACTATGAGGAAGAAAAGGAGTAAGTGGAAAATGCGGAATGTCCTATTTAGTTTCTTCAGACTTTCTTTGTCTTTGGTCTTCATTGTCTATTTAGATAATGTCTGTGGAATACAGAGTATTTTGTGGTGCTAATACCAGCAACCTCAGGATTAAATTCACATCAACATTCTATAAACTGAAAATGAAGGAAAGTGAAGAGCATACGTGGCAACAACAAAAGCAAGCTTGGCTTCAAGTATTGGTAGCATTGGTGGAAAAAAAGCCCATTATTCTCAAATAAGTACAGTAGGAAAATGCAGAATTTCTTATGACAGAGATGCCAGGCAATATTCCTAAAGTGCAACCCCAAATCTCAGATAATGAGATTTAGTCATTAAGCAACTAATTTTGAAAACTATGTCATTAGAAAACTATTAAAATTCTTGGAACTAAGAGCACCGCGACAGGTTCAGGGGAAATGAAAATCCCACAGTGGAGTGTAAGCAGAGCAGTATGTAGAATAGTTGAAACATAAAGAGAGATGTCTGGCTAGGATTTTTTTTCTGTGATGATTTCTGAAATGTAAAATACTGTTCCTCAGTTTCAATTTTATTCAATAGAATTAAAATGGGGTGTTTTCACTTTATTTGATCCAAATTTAAATATGCAATTGAGTTGAATGTTTTTTAATGGGTGAAGCACTATTAAATTATTAAAATTTCAACTGTCTATCAGTTGAAATTTTCTTGGACATCCTGATCTTATGGGTTTCCTGATGGGCTGTGCCTTCTTTCATGATTCTTCTGACATGGGTTTCAATTGTGGGTTTCACATGCCTGTGTACACAGTGTGGATGGAGTTGACTACTCCAATACTATGGAGAGAAGGATTTTGTATCCCAGGCAGAGGAGTGGGGTAAAAAGGGACACAGCTTTGCAGTGAGCACATTGAAAAGAAATGCCACTGATCTGCACCCATCCCTAGGGTATTGAATCAAAATTCTTCAGGTTATTTTTTTGAAAGATAAAAAAATTTCGTTGCAGAATGAAATTTCGGCGATTTCATGCTTCTGTTCTTTGGATTTTTCTTACTGATCTGAAACAGAATGCTGCTTTTAAATGTTGTCACTGATCCCAGCTCCTTAAGAACAAAACCCATGAAAATACATGTAGAAATATGGCTAATCAGCAGCATAAAAATCTGTCATGAACTGTTTGCTGAGCTGAAAGTAAGACTCAGTGTATTTGTGCATCTCTGGTATTCACAGATCATGAGTACCCAGACAAGTGCAAAATTGTCTAATATACACAAAGCCTGTCTATTGCAGCTTCTTGTATGAGATTTTCTGGAGCAAGAAATAAAATTTGATTTTAAATGAATAATTACAATGAATTAAAACAGAGTGTTGTGAAGTGAAGCCATCTAGTCAGTTGTCAGGAACAACAGCATATGATGGAAATTATGTGTCCCAGGACTTCATGTGTCACATGAACTATCCTAATTGGTTGCAAAAATCTTCATAAAATTCTCCATTGAACATACAGTAGTGTGAACTGTAATTGCAGTTTGTTGATATGGGATTTACAAAAAGCAAATAGATAAATGCCTAAATAAATTATTCTCAGTGATTATTTATTCTTGTCAAACATATTGCAAAAAAAAAAAAAAAACAACTTTGAGGGGAACTGTAGTGCAGAATTTCGCTTTCATCTAACACTGATAAAATGGATTTCTTTATATTTCTAAATGGAAAAAAATTACACTTATTTATAAGTGTATAATAGGTTTTCATAGGTCTCTGAAATTACTGTTCTATGATAGTAATGCATTGCTGAGAGCACATTTACTGATGTGAACCTATTAATCCAGTTAGGGGGAAAATCTACATTTTTTTCCCTTCAACAGAGGAAGAGTATAAGCAGATATAATACTTGCATGCAGTTTATTACAGAGAACTACACACAAATATGTTGTAGAAAAAGGAAATAACTGCATTTTCTGCCTCAGACTTACTCTATGGCTATACTTTTATTCCTGTGAGGTGGATTTGGTTTTTTTTTTTTTCTATTTAAAATGTTGAAAGGGTTTATATCATTTTGGTACTCATCTAGGCACTAATAAGCTGAAAGGTGCTATAAAAATTGTTAATACATTAGTAGAATTACACTGATCTCAGAGGCTGTAATATAGAGGAGAGCCTGCTTATTGATTTTCAATTTCTATTCCACATATGCTCATCAAGGAAGTTATTCTATTGTTTAAAAACAGGGGTGTAAAACAGGGGGCGAAGATGCTGAACATTCTGAAAATGTTATACATCTTTTGCTGTTTCTTGCTGTTTGTGTGCCAGAAATCCAATATTTATGATGATGATGGACCTTTCAGATTTCACATTTTCATCTTCCCAGGGTAGTTTAATATTTTTTGAAAACACAGATATAATGTTTTCTGGGAGTTAGCAAACGCTGATGAGTCGGTTCAAAACAGCAAAGAATTTAGGGCAGATTCTGACTTCCAAATTTCAGGGCTTTCAGATTTATTTCTAAAACTAAAACCATAAAAAGTCTGGATAGACAATTTAGTTCGGTAAAGAGTTGTACCACTAAATTTTGTTTACTTTGTTAATTACAACAAGTTTTTATAGGGTTTACAGACTTAATTATCAATTGTTGCTGGCATTTTCAGATGACAAATCTTATAATGCACTGTGCTGTAAATGGTGGTATCTCTGTTATGCAAAGTTCGTTTGGGAAGATGTCATTGGTCTGGTTCTAGGCTGGATGAATGTTAGGTTGTCATATGGCATAAATATGCACATGGATTGTTCATTTTGAACAAATTTAAGGTTTTTTTGATTGTTTCCAGAAGGGGCATCTAGGTATGCTCAGTTCTGTTGTGCTAGGAGCTGCTGGCTCCAGCACCAGGGTTATGGTTTCAGAGGCTTGAGTAGGTTTGGGTTTAGACAGGGTCCTGTAGAGTTGCTGCAGACTCAGATACACCACAGGCTGTGGTATCAGGGGTTGGTGATATCAGGTTGCTGGTGACTGCCCACGGCTGTGTGACAGGCGTCGCAGCAGGATGGTGGAGGCAGCATTAGAGTGGGTTTGGGTACCATGATTATTGCTGAAGCCTCAGTGGGTTTGTTGCTGCTGTGCTCGGTGGGAGCTGATCAGCTGGGTTTGTGGCCACTGTGGAGCTGCTGCACACATTTAGTTCTGGGCACAGGGAAAAAACAAGGAAGTGAACTCATTTCTCAAATAAGGCAAAGTAGATATAAGCTTTCCTTCTTCAGAGTATGGCAAGGATACTTATATGTGATAAAAATTTCAGGCTGAGCTCCGAGCTCCTAATTGGACCTTCAGCCAGTAAATCTGCTTAATTAACTAGATCTTCATCAAGCAAGGAGCTCAGCCGTGATGCAATCATTCTTCTAGTGCATTTGTCTAGAAATAGTCCCCTGGAGGTGATACTAGTGTCTCCAAGTGTTTGGGACAGACTCATCTTGTTGGTTTTATTCTCCTTTGTTTTAGTTTGAGACATATCCAGTGGATTCTGTGCTTTTCAATTTCCAGAGTCCTGTTACAGACAAGTTAGTGTAAGAAGAGAACAGCTTTTGTGTTGTGAAATTCTATTCTTAACAATGGCCATGCTCATACTTTATTTTAGAGGATTTATTGCATTTTTATATTTCACGATTAAATATTCCACTTTTCTTGATGTAAGACTCATTAAGAGAGAATGATAGAGGAAATCTGTCTAGCATTGCTTATTTTTGTGTGCCTGAGTTTATTATACTGTGTATGGACTCCTAGTAGGCTGATCCATGACTGAGGATTATCTTTTGATTTAGGTTTTTATGAACCAAGCTGCTTGCCTGCTTATACCTTAGTGTGCTAACAAAATATAGTCATAACAACATTTAATTTTATGAACATCTGGAATTCTTTTTAGTTGGGACTTATTCTGTTGTGATGCATCTTTTTGCTAATGCTTCTCTATTCAGGATAGTGGAACTGTAAAAGTGCTAACACAAACTGGTATTTGGCACTTAATCTTGTTTATATATCCTTTTAGACCTTGAGTAAAAAAATCTGCAGGCTCATGAAGTAAAATCAGACCAAGAAACTACCAGGACACCAGAAATGTGAAAACTCACGTGAGAAGGCCTTGAAGTTACAGATCACATTGCATTTAGACTTGTATGCTTATCTGAGATTAAAGAAGTCAATCCTGCTCTTGGCTCTGAAATGTTGGATGGGTTCTGAGTACCTTGTCTTCCTGCTGGCTGTTTGCTGTGTCTGTTTAGAGTATAAACTTTGGGGGGCAAGGGCTATCAGGAATATGTAAGGCAGGTCAGTGACCATGGCAGATTGAGAATCTCTGCTGAAGACTCCAGGATCTGTGATGCTGTGGATTTCTATTAGAATGTAATCCAAATCAATAGACTGCTGTTACTGATCACTAATGTTCTTCTCCTTTTTTTAGACTGTGCCATGTGTCATTTTTCTCAGTTTTAGCAGTATCTAATTACATGTTTAGAATTTGTTAATTTGCAAAAAGTATTTGAAGAAAGGAAGAAAAGGAGTATAATTTAATACCAGTGTGACAGTGGTCTGGGAAAGCTTTTCTGAGTCATCAGGGAAGTCTGCAAAAGAAGAACACAAAAGGATTGTTAAGAGAGGAAGAATAAAATCTTCTGTCAGCAGAAAATTCTTAGTTCAGTTCCATTATAACAATGAATTGTGTAATAGGGAATGGTGCATTCATGTTTGTCTCCCTTTTGGTGAGTAGCTTCATGCAGGTCACTAGAACATGGACAGCATAAGGAAGTGGTCTAAACTCTGCTATTGAAACAGGAAGCATGAGTGTGAAAATATTTCATCACCTCTTTGATCTAGACAAATGCAAATCAATGTGGGATGTTATTAAGAAAACTTATATTCCAACAGTTCCTACTTCAATTATTCTGTTACATTTTATTTTGTGCACATTAATGGATGACAGACAGAAGGAAGGGACGACAAATATTTCAACAGATCATTAATATTTTGCATTTTTTGAGTTTTTACTGGAGTTTGTGAATATATGCAGGAACTTTTTAAAATACCCAGATTTGGAGTTTAGTGACCATTATCACTGACTCACATAAAATTCTGTATGAGCCATGGAGAAGCATATGGGTGTTTTGCCCTTGACTCCAAAGTAAATCCAGTTTCTGGGAACAGATGCTCCTTTGCTGAGGCTCTGCTGACAGAAGTGGCAGTTCAGCAATGTTGTGGGCTAGCTGTATTCAAAGAGAAAGTCAGCAAACCCAATGTGGTATCAATGATCAGACTGATTTTTACTACGAGATCAAAGGAGCGAAAAAATACTTTGAAATCTTGCAGAGGCTGTGCAAATTAAAGGTGTGACTATATGGTATGATTAAATGATCTGAAGATGTATTTAGGCAAGTTCTAAACACATGAAGCATAGTTAGTTCTCCCTGGATTAAATGTACTGAAGAGAAAGGTAATATAACTGTATGCTTTAATATTTGAGAAAATGCATTTAGCAAGTCAGGAGAAAACTATTGTGCCAATAGTGTCGAGGTTGGAGGAATTTTTAAAAAATACACATCTAAGTTTTTGTCTTCTAAATTCTTCTGCAAATCTTTGTTTTAAAACTCTAGCTTGTAAGTGGAGGAATGGAAAGTCAATGAAAGAAGAGAAAAAAGTGAATTAAAAATGCCCAGGAGAGGGGCAAAGCACCAGTACCTTGTAACATATCCTCCAGGTGTCATCACAAAGACAAATTAAAGTCTTTCTGTCTTTTGAATGAAGTTTGTCAAGTAATTTGGTCAGCACATGCACCACTGGGAACAGTAATACCATGCACTAAGAGAAATCGTGTATTTTCAGTTTTAACAATGTTAACACGTTACTTGTAAACAGAATGAGGGAAATCAGAGGACAAAATCTGTGTTAGGGAGCTACTGTGCCAGCAGGTGTGATATGAGGGGAATGCAAATGGTAGCAGCCTGCACTGCCAGCACACTCCTAGAAATGCACTTTGCACAGTGCCAGCCAGGCAGTCCTTATGGAATTATTGCAACTTCTGCTTTTCTCCTGTAGATAACACTCTCTATTTCTTCTTGTCATTGTGAGGAAGGCAGATGCTGAAGCAGAGATTATATTGGAACCTTATTTTCTGTATTCTTCCAGTGTGCAGTGCAAGGTAAGTCTGCTTAATGTGACAGTTGCCACTTCCTCAATTCTTCTATTTTGCTGTTTTACCCTGAACAGAATTGCATTATAACTCAGTCTCCATATAGCACAGGACAGCAGCTTGATAGTGTACTCAGTTCTTGTTGGAAGGTGCACACTTGACAAGACAGAAACCTTATGAGAGTTTGGTTTTCAAGTTCTCCAGTTGGAAGTTTTTCAATTTTGAATTTAATCAAATTTTTTGTTGTTAGAAATATTTGTTAAATTGTAGTGAAAAGGCTTAAAAAAATAGCTGTCTTTTTATTTTTTTCTGCACATCTCTGAATATGTGTGGTTTTATGATCTTCATCATGTATCTGGGCAGGAAGGCTTTGCCATATTGCTCCTCTATTATGCCATGCTCAAACACTAGAATCAAATTGACTGGGGACATAAAAACAGCTGAGGCAAGACAGGAGTCACAATTCTCAAACCTCAGTGCAGCAAAGCTAAGCTAGTGCGAGAGTAGGCAGAGATAAACAAAACCTTAAATGTGTGAGGAATCCTGGTATAAGCAAGGCAGCAACACTTCTTTATGCTCCTGCTGTCATTTACTATGACACCAACAGCTGCCTGTTATCTGGGAATTAGGCATTAGATCATTGTTTGCCCTATGAAGCTTCTGATAAATTAAATGCCCTTTAATCTGGTTAATTATTTATGCCAATGTATTTAGCATTAAACATGCTTTCCTCAAACAATTTGCAAGTGTTTCTTTGGGGTAAGATTGGTAGGCTGAGTAAATCCTCTTTGATGTTTTCCTGAGGAAGGTGCTGTTGGCATCCTGAGTGTTTCCAGCTTAATCTCCACATGACCTCAGGGTTCTTTCTGTGAGGTAGTAGCTATCTTTTGCTAAGTCTCTATGGTAATGCTGTACATATGTAAAAATCAGTACTGCATGCTCCAGCATCAAAGGAAAAAGCTGATATTTCTGTGGTGAGGTACTTACTAATACAATACACATCTCTGAAAATAGGTACGTGTAATGACAGCACCTAGAGATAAGGAGGGGTCGGGTAACGACACCACACTGATCTATTCCTACATAGAAAATAGAGAAAACATGGGAAAACAACACATTATTCTCACTAAAAAGCCCACAACCTAAATTTGTACTATCATTTATTTAGGTAAGTAGCTCTTATAAACTAAACAAGGTATGGGGCAAGGAAGCACAGGGTAAGGAAAATGTAAAAATATTAACTTCCAGGTAACATTGTTGTAAAATTACATCTTATTAGTGCTGAGAGAACTTTGCTGTTTGGTAATTTCAGCAAGCTTACAGTGCAGTCACTAAGCCTGAAAAAAGCACAATGTCTTTGATTTGGAGAGGAAGTGCTATTTTGCAATTTCAGTCAAAGACAGAAATGCAGTTTTTAAATTTCCAATTGAGTTTTACTTTCTGTTAATGAGTGCATATGAAATAAGTGGATGGAGCTAATGAAACTAAACCATTGCTGTTCCTAATCCTTTTGGGACTTGATTTCTGGATTTAGAGAATTATTAGAAAACTAATACTTTTTATTAGAAAAGTTTCTATAACTATGCCTTCCCACATACATAGAAGAGTGTTACATTTGCCACTCTCATGATATTTCTTGATTTATTTCAGTAGAAATGGCTGACTTGTAAAGAAAAGTATTTCTGAAAATGTAATCATCAATTTTTTGGTATAACACATCCATAGCAAGATTGTGTTTTCATAAAATTTATTTCTAATTAACACATTTTTTTTTTATTAAAACTAAACTTAATTTATCTTCCTGACGTTTTAGAGTTTACTCAAAACATAGTCTACTATTTAGAAATATTTTTTAATGATTATCCAAAATAAATCACACAGCAATGTATCTCTTAGATTTCATAGGTGTGCAAAGACTTATAGCTTTGAAAATTTGCAAGTACAAGATTCCACTAATCCTCTTTCCAATAAATTTTGTTCATCATGCTACTTAAAAATAGCAATATTCAGAACAAATAAGCATTAAAATTATGTTTAACAAGTTTAAATAACTCATGTTTAAGAAGTGTGAGTGAAATAAATCTTAATTAGTTACATTAAAAGTTAAACTAGTTTAGTCAATATTTGCACATATTTTTGTTCTCCTTAGACCATATAGTAAAAGAAATCAAGCTTAAATTGTCTTTAGTACATTCTCTACCTTCTCCACTAGTAAACCTCTCTGGACTTCAGTGTGTCTTGAATCCCAGATTGCCATATAAAAGAGAAGCTGAAGTAGAGAAAGATATGTTTCCACTTTAAGCGAAGAAGATCCATTTGGTCTGAAAGCATTCATTGTATCATTGGTGATGTTGCTTTTGTGACTGGTGCTTATTATGAATTCCCATAAATTGACTGGATTACACATAAACATTTCCTCTTTTTTTGACTGAGAACAATAATTTCTAACCCTTAGGAAGAAAAGGGCAGCAATGTTTGATATTCCATGAGGGTGCCGAGGAAGGGTTTTCTGTCCCCTCAGAGTCCTGCAGGGATTGCTGGGACGTGTTTTGTAGTTTAGTACTGATAAATTGTCTCAGTGTCCTCTACTCTAAGAGTCATTCTTATCAACTGCATGTCTGCTGCTCCTGAAGGGCTCTTGATGTTCAGCAGGAGCTCTGTGGGTGAGGAGTGGATTGTGTGAATTGCAGTGAGTGGATCTTGCCTCTTCTGCAGCCTCTGCGGATGACAGGGTGGCACACACAGCTGGCTGCAGCCACCTCTGAGCATGATGGTGTTGAGAGGTCATTGGCCTTAGGAGTTTTAACTGTCACTTAAAAGCCTCATTGCCTCTTGACATCTAGCGCTTGGAGTCCCTTCTTCATTTGTTAGGAGATTTTTTACCTCACTGCAGAAACATTTAGAATTTTAAGGCACATGTCCACTCAAGATATAGTAAGTTAGAGTGTGATGTAAAATCATGTTAGCTGAAGTGCAGTCTTTCTCTCATTCAGAAGCAAAGTACCCACACAGGAGCCTAATGAGCTTTAGCTAATGCGCTTTCACTTTGCAGCAGTCTTTAATTAGTCTTTCCATTCCCTGTGTCTCCTAATCAGTGCAGACTTCAGATCTTCTACATCCTTATGTATCTAGTGCATACTGTATATTATCAGAAAGTTTAAGAAGAGTACAGATCTGCACAGCCCCTTCCAAGAGGAGAAAAATATTGCTGTCTCCTATTATGTGTGGTTTACTTTAAAATATGCTTAGGTTCCCTCAGTGCCCTGTTATATGCTCTCTATAGACAGCTCTGGAAGTTGATTTAACTTCTGTTATTAATCCCAGCAGCTGTTTATGGCATTGTGTAGCAAAGCCATAAGAAATAAAGATTATCCCTTAAATAAGTGTAAAGATATGCAGGATTCTCATAACAGCCTAACTGCAGGTATGCTATACTGCTGTGTAATAGACCCTACACTTAAAGTAAAGTTTAAGCTCTCTTTTCTTTACCACTGTTTTGTGGGATTTCTTTTTCTCTGAATTGTCAGAAAAGTCAAGGTGACCAGAGCTTTTCCTGATGGCTCAGGAAAATTTGGTCATAAAATTAAGATAAGCAAACTAAGACCTGCTTAAAATTGCCTGTGTTATAATGTTAATGTCCTTTATGCTGGGGGGTGATGCCAGTATTTGTGAGATAATAACAAACACTTCTGCAACCATAAGCTTGTGACAATTTCTGTCCCATGAGTGAGAGGTCTGTGAAACTTCTTTAGAAACTTCACTTTGTCTCACGGGTAAATGTCCAAGGTACAGCAGCACCTGAGCTCTGCACTAAGCTTGGGTCTTCTTTCAGGACACTTTATTCCTTTGCTTATTTCCAAGAAGCCTGGAGGAACAGAATTATATTTGAGTCCTCTGTGTATCTGCAGATTCTGCTGAAATTTGGTAACAAAAAATAAATGAGGTTGGCAACACATGCGAAAGTTCTATCAGTATTGATGATTCTGCAGGAAAATACATAAAATTTGCAAAGTGCCAGAGTATAGATAATTCACTGTACTTTACAAACTGGCCAAGTGATGAAGAACATACAGCAAAAAAAAAAAAAAAAAGTTAAAGGCAGCACATGTACAACAAAGAGAAAAGCAAACAAAGAGCCATTGTGTATTGAGTGAGGGAATTCAGAGGAAAAATACAATAAGCATACAGTTTGCAGCCTGCTTGTATCAGGCTATCTTTTAGAGATTTTGTTTTTCTATCCCTAAAATAAAGCAGAAGTGTTGTTTAAATTAAACTAAGACATTTAAACTTTTAGTCAACGTTAACCAGTCCACTTACATGGAAAAGAAAGAATGAATGAGGTCACAAATACAACTGTCAAAGCAGTAGTGTTCAAGGTGCCTGGACTTGAAGATATTTATATAGAATTTATTAAAATATATTGGTAGCTGCGTAAAAAAAAAGAAAGAAATCTCATCATAAATACATTACCTAGTCATAAGATTAAGTGGAAGAGTAACCACATTTGAATACCAAAGAATGTCTGCTAAAATTTCCTTTGTATTATTTTTCTGTTTGGCATGAATTAAATGTCCTTATAGAAGCAGCTATTATAGCAGACTGATGAATAGCAAATATCAGGCTTATGTTTTAAAAAGGCACTTGTGATGATTTTAGGATTTACAGACCGTGACCTCATCTTCCTTTAGCACACAGTAAATTGCTTGAAACTATAAAGAAAAGGAGATAAATAGAAGACTTTGAATATAACAGATACAAATAAGAATGGTTTATATGTAAAGGAAAATAAAACTCGTCAGATGTGCTATAGTTCTAAATGTATTAAAAATAGGGCACTGCTTTATTTTTAAGTTTGAAGCCTTTTAGAAAATTTTGTCAATGGTGTACTTTGAATTAGAAGGAGATGCTGTCATGACTAAAAAGTTAAGAGAAAGAAGTATCACAAAGCGTTTGAAATTCAGAAATATTCTGTGTTAGTTGCTAGATTCACTCTACAATCTCCCAAACTTGCTGGGTTTCAACAAGCAAGACGATGTCCCACTCAGTCATCTTGCCTGGGCAAAAACTCCATTTTGTATGAGGAAGGTCTCATCACAGGCATGATTATTCCAGTCATGTATTCCTTCTGCCATCAGATTCAATGATTTCTTCCCACACTGTGGTGGCAGATGATTCCTTTTGTATTGCTTATGAACAACTCCACATGAGTATTGTTACAGGGATATAAATCCTTTCTTTCCTAATCTCTAGGCAAATTGCACAAGCCTTTCTTTAGCTTAGTTTGGGATGCCAGGACTTTTTTGCTTCAACTGTGTGGTCTTTCAGACATACTAAAGATCCTGGATACCCTCTGTGCTGAGGTGTTCCTCTGCTCACTGATTTTGTGTCTGTGCTCATCACACTGACTCCTGCAGCAGTCTGATCTAAGCCTAAGTCTGTTTCATATCAGATTGAAAAATCTGGAAGCAAAAGAAGAAAATACCAACTCATGGTGTTCAGCAGATTCTGAAGAGGACCATTAATTCTGAAAGTTTCTGGCTACATCAGGCAGAATATTCCTGTCCCTTTTGAAGACTGGATATTGTACAAGAAAATAATGACGTTTATTGCCAATATTTTCATAGTTCTCATTTCAAAGTTCAGTGCTCCAGTGTCTGGATTTATTCCAGATGCAGCCATCCTTACATAAGACCAAGGCAATCTCTCTTAGATCTGAATGCTTGTTGGATTTTAATCTCTCTTTTTCACCAGTCTCAATGCTTAAATATCAACTCATGCCCACTGAACTACAGCATGCTACTGCGCATCAGTCTGCTGAGTTGCCAGAGGCAGCACCCAGAGCCAGAACACCCCACCTATGAATATGACAATCACATTTTCCTAGCTCAGTACCCTCACCCAGTAGGGCCTGGAGCACTTCACAAGGTGTGATAATGAGGATGGAGTGTTTTGTTTGGGAACTCAAGAGATGATGCCACTAATAACAGCAAGTGTATCTCCCTGGATACCGTAGTGACTTTGATAATGCAAAACAAGACTGGGGATCTGAGCTGAAGTTACAGGAAAGGCAAAGACTGCAGTGAACAAAGGATTGTTTTCTGTTCGTAGGGGAGGCTCAGTTTTCAGGTACTATACAGGTCTAATCCCTAATTAGTTATGGGATTTTCTGTGTGAAAATTTTGCTCAAATGAGGCTGAGGCATTTCTGCTGGTGAATAGGAAAGAAGACATAAAAGTTTAAGATCAGCCAGGTAGGGAGGAGGAGCATGGGGCCTCACAGTGGTCAGCATCTATCAATAGCAGTTCTCTGAGGATCACTGGTGAAGTAATGAATATTTTTTATTCTGCAGTGTTTCCTTCAGTGCTAAAGCATTTGCAGTGAATATCTCTTCTCAGGTTAGAGATGTTGCAAGGGGAATGGCAGTCATTGCTCCTGTGGGAATGTTGACATCATGACAGAATATCTGGCAAAATGATGAAATGTGTGTGTATCCCCACCTCTGTTTGCAGGCTACCTTGCTGTAGGTAGTCCACACTGAATATGAAACAAATCACTTCCAAGTATGGCTGTATTGCCACAGGAAGGAGTGTTGTGAGGCTTAGGAGTGGGCTTGTGCTCACTGCAACTTGCAAAGCTACCCAGGTCATAGTAGGATGCGTTTCTAATGTCTTTACCACATCGAAATATGAAGCACATCTCCATAGTGCAAAGACAGTCCAAGGTTTTCTGAAGCAGTGGTTCACATCACAAAAAGAATTTTTTTTCTTATTAAGGGGCCAACCACAAACCTCTTTGTAATGGGACATTGCCTGCATCCTCCAGTGAACATGAACAGTGGCAGGCAATGCAGAACTGCATCCCAAATGGCTTGCCCAAGGTGCCTGCTTGGCTAACTTGATGGAAATTGTAATCATACACTTATGACAGATATGCATTACTTTTGTGATTTTTTCAGATCTTCCAGTAGGGTCACAGACAAAGAAAGGAACTGAAACTTCATCCTAGAGAGAAGAGGTGGTCTTTTGTCTAGTCGATAGAAAGTTAGGTATTTAAATGCAGAGGCTGGCAGTGCTGGATCTCTTCTACTGCAAATCCAGAATTGCATTTGATTTTTCTTTTCAGATCTTACATGATTCAAAACTGTTCCTTTTCCTCTGTAGGTGATTATTTGACAGTCTGTCTGTATTCTCTCCCCCTTAGTTGTGGCTGCCTTGCTCTGTCATTGCATTGGCTGACTACTGCAACTGAGGCCCCAGGGTTTTTTACTGGCCAGCACTGTGTCTTTAAGCTTCTGAGAGCTAATATTTTCTGCTAGGGATTGTTTGTGCACTAATGGTAGGTATTTCTTGCATGTTCTTCAAGACGTATGCTTGGTTGTTGAAATTACTTTTCATTGCTTCTGTTCTCTCTCTGAGAGAACCATAACAGATTGTCTTGCAAATACATTTTCATGTTAGCATTCAGATTTGTGTGCGAACATACACACTGGCAATAATATAAGCTTCTCCTAAATGTTACTGTGAGTAAAACTTCACTGTCAGCATATTCACAAGCACCAAACACAGGTCATGATTATCAGTGGACTAAATAGCTTTCATTTGTCCAAATATTCTTAGAGAATTTCCCCAAAATTTTTAAGCTACCACTGGCAACCCACAACTTTCCACAGGGAATTACATTCAGATTTTATTTGTCCATTGTTCCATAATTACATGGTATACCTGATGTTTTTTAAAAAGTGTGTTATACAGACAGCTTAGCTCTTGAATATGAAGTTTTCTAAGGTTATAGTTGAAGATTTTTTGTAGCTTGCAAGAAACTGCTGTTCTTTCTTTCTTTCTTTCTTTCTTTCTTTCTTTCTTTCTTTCTTTCTTTCTTTCTCTCTCTCTCTCTCTCTCTTTCTCTCTTTCTTTCTCTCTCTCTCTCTTTCTCTCTTTCTTTCTCTCTCTCTCTCTTTCTCTCTTTCTTTCTCTCCCTCCCTCCCTCAACTTGAACTGGTTACTAGTTCTAGTACTATACCAATATATGCTGTGATTCTTATCTTGCCAAATAACAACAAGAGGAGACAGTTCAGAATTGACAGATACTGCCAGTGGTTAGTGTAATAACTTCCATATGCCCACAGGCATTATTTCTGAGTCTAATGAATGATAATTTATATTTACGGCCTGTTTGTCAAACTGGAAAAAAAAAGTTTGAAAACTGCTGTAATACAGTTTGGGGTTCTGCCAACAGGACAGCAAAGTCGTTATTTCTGCTGCAGCATGGGAGGCACAGGGGGGCAATGGTCTTACTGTTTCTTACCTTTTTTTATGGGCTGTCCTCTTTGGCATTACTGATAGAAATTACATAGACAACTTGGAAGGCTTTCCCTCTTTGTTCTCCAGATTTACAATACCCTTTCACAGGCAGAGCTCAAAGGCCATCAGAAAGGGTGTCAGCATCATGAACTTCACAGCACAGTGAAAGTTCAGCAGCACAACCATGCCCCTCCTCTAGAGGGTATTTTGTTCAGTTATTCAGTGGAATAGAAAGCAGACTCTTGTGAAGGAATATCAGTCTTTGCCTGATCCCATAAAAGAGAAGATGAGGTTTAGTGGTGAAGAAGAGGTTTAGTGGTATAGCTGATACAGGAGCACAAGATCCTGTAGATCTGCTGTAGAAGTGCTTGTTAGATTATGTGTAGGAATGAGTAAGCAGAGGGCTCTAATTACTGCTCTGTACCCTCATATTTACTTTTTGTCTGTGCCGATGGAGCGATTTGTTTCTCTTCTTCCTCAGCAACATGAGCACTCCTTCATTCCACCTGTTCTTTCAGTAAGAGATGATAAAAGAGAACACAAGAAATCCCTGACAGCCATCTCTCTTGGGATGGTGCAAATCTGGATGCTGAGGTGCCAACAGACACTCTCCTGTCAGCACTCTTGAACAGGGGAGTAGATCTGTACCTTTTTGGCATCTTTCTTCCAACTTGTGTACACTGTACAGTTTTCCACCAGGTAAAGCTTCGTAGAGGTTTTTTGTTCTCTTCATTGTGTCAGGAGTCTAAGACATGCTTGATTCAAGAAAAATGAGTAGATAGAAACCTCTCTCCTATAAACGAAAGAAAATTTGTCATAGGTGCCATAATAGCTGGCAAACAAGTGTCCTTTGATGAATGATATTGATTTTCACAAAGATCCTGAAAGTTCAAATCTGTCTTGTTCTCTGTTGCAAAGTCATAGTGCTGGGTCTTCTGTGTTGCGACTTATCAACACCCCAAGCCTTTGTAAGATTGAGTTTCCTTTTAAAAGAAGTCTTGCATGCAAAATTATTTAAATATTGCTGCTTAGGCCATCTGTAAACAGCACACTGAAATTTTCTGGAGTTAATAGATGATAAATAGCTTCTACTACTATTTTAGATATACAATTTCATATACAGTTTTTTAGAACTTATAACCATGAACGGATTCAATTTTTAGTTCAATTTTCATTAATCATTTTAAGCTTCATTAACTTTATCAATATAGTGCTGATGGAAGTTCTGGCTTTAGATGTGGACATTGCAGTACTGTTGCCAACTGCTATAAGATACAGTTTTAAAGGCTAGCAGAAATACGTCAGGAAAATGGTATGTTGGTGGTTAGACACTCATTATATTCTTGGGCCCAATTAATAAACTGAATTTTTTAAAGAAAAAATAATTCAAGTGAATTATGATTCACATATGTTCATGGGTAAATCCATATACTGATATTTATGCAAACAAATCTACTAAAGAATCCAAAGAATTAGTTAAGTTCACATCTTTTAACAGAGAACAGCCAATACTAAAATGATGTTCTAAAATATAAGATTAATTTTTGCCCTCTGACTTCTGATGTAATATCTATGGCAATTTTCCTTTTGAAAAGTTGAACAGCTGCAGCTTTTTGGTATATGATGATTGCTATATCCAAGATATATAGGATGTATTATTAATATTGTTTATGGGGAGAAGAGAGTTTATTTCTTTGGTTTTTCTTCCCTAAATTTTATCATCATCTTTTCTTTCTCAAGTTTTAAAAAAACCCATCTCAGCTGTGTAAGGACCAAACATTTTCTTTCAATCTATTATAATGAGATAGCTGAAAGATTTAGCAATTATTTTCCATGGCATACTTTATACCTCCACTCCTTCTCAACAAAGCGAGTCAGTGAGGAGTGGTACAAGCTAAGAAGTTTATAATTTCAGGTCTTGGTCCTAAAGATATCAGCTTAAGGCTATAACAATATAATGTTTTTATTGTCTGAAGTTAAAATTTTTGACCCAAAATAATTCTAGAAGAATTTCAAGATCAGTTTTCTTTAATTTACTTATTTTTCTAATAAAGAGAGAAAGTTTAATAGAAATCTGGTAAAGACCTCTGCCTCCAGGACTTTGCCTGCGCACACAGTGGGTGTTAACACTGTGCAGTTATGCAGTATGACACAGAGCCAGTGCTGCAAAGCTTTATTTACCATGGTTGATGCACTGGTTTTGACAACTTTATTTCCCCAATGATGCCTTCATGCATGAAGACATGAGAATAGGGTGATAATATGCACGATTTGCTATTGTTTTTTTGGAAGGATCTGGAAGAGATTTATAACCATGTAACTCCTTTTCAAAAGGTTACCATACTTAAATGCCTTTGAAACTCTGCTCTTAAGTCAGTGATAGATATTTGCATGACTCATCCTTACAGTGAGAGCTGGTCTTTCAGGTCCCCTAAGTGCTTTTGAAATTTTTAGCTTGTGTCATTCATAAAAATATTTACAGAATAAGTTTTTAGCACCAACCCCCTCATGACTGCATAATGGTTAAAAGTCTAGGCAGGGTATCTGGTTCGGATCCTTTTTTCTGGTAGAAGGCTGGATGAGATCCACTAATATTAAGATTTCTGGCTTTAGCCTTGAAAGCCTGATTTTTTTTTTTAGCATATCAAAACTATTTCTCTGCAGTGATATTGACACTGTGATGCAAAATGTATATTGTGAATGGCAGTTGATTTTGTGATGTTATAAGTATGCAGTAGGCAAAGATGTTTCTCTTCTGATATTTGTGCCAGGGAAAGGCTGCTGATAGTAATCTGGTAGAGAAGAAATCTGGTAGTAATGTACATAACAATTCTATTTCACTTGATTTAAGCCTAAAGGGCCATGCACTTACCATTTAACATGAAGGATATATATATTTTTAATGGTGTCTTCTGCTTGGTAAGACAGTGACACAAATGTCATATAAGGCACAATCTCTGTGAAATCAATATAATGAGTTTATAGAAGTTATTTTCCTAGAGCTGTAGAAATAATAGAGAAGAATGGGCTTTGTATTACGTCCAGAAGCATTTCATGGGGCTACAGAAAGTATATCTTTACACCTTTCCATCATGTGGAATGGGAATAGAAAGAAGCATCTGCCAACCCATGAGAAAGGGCAAAGGTTCAGTTACTGCAGTGCTCAATGTGCTGTTACAAGACTGTACTTAGGGCACCTGGGGACACCAATGTAGAACTCTGTTATTATGACAACTGATGCAAATGTTGAATAGGAAACAAGTAAAGGTTGCTTTTCTCAGTAGAGGCCTGTCTCTACTGGAGACACTGGACATTCTGTGCCATAGAAACATGGAAAAGGGAGAGTCAGTTTAGGTAATAAACTGACAGTGAAGATGTGCAAAAATATCTCTCTGTATTAACTGCAAAATGAACAATGATGAGGTCTAATAATGGTGATGGTTCTATGAAAAGTGTCAAGCTGTGGTTTCAATAGCAGACAAAAGGAAAACTGAATGTGAGGAATTACTAAAAGAGTAAAAAAGAAAGCAATAATGATGGCATTTTTTAAACCTGTGGAGGACTCATACCTTGAGTCCTATGAACTAGGGCAGCAAAAAATGTACAGTGAAGACAGCATGATCAAGGATATGGTATTCTATATGGGAAAGGACGACATAGACTGACATTACTCACCGAGATTAGTGAGGAGTGATAGAGACCTGTACTTAAAAGTAGCAAAGACAAGATGAACATGGGTTGCAGGTTCAGTTTTTCCTTAAAACAAACAAACCCCCCAAACCATTAAAAGAATATTTAGTTAATTGGGTACTAGTTCAAAACATGAAGATAGGAAGACGATTTTGCACCAAATGTATGACTTAACTGTGGAATACATTATTGCAAAATACTGTGGATTCCAGATCTTGGGATGACTTCAAAAACTAATGGAACAAATTCATAGATGAGGGATGCTTTTCATGGGCAATTACATGCAGAGATACCGTCTCCATCAGAGAAACTCCACAGCTGAGCTAGAGATGGCCAGGAGGTATGAGACCATGGTGAGGCAGCTGCACTACCCTTACGTTCTTTCCTAGCAGTGCACTTTTAGCCACTGCCAGAAGAAAGATGATAATGTAGGTTGTTCTCAGTCTGAGGCTGTCAGTTTGGTCTTAACATGTGCTGCTCTGATGCTCAGACACCTAAGTTTCAGTTCAGGGCAGAAATATAGACATTGTGCCATGGAGCAGAGAGGTAAGAGACCCTGTCCTGTGGTAATGATTTGTTATTGTGCTAGGTTTTACAGCTGAGCAGCTCCAATGATGAAGTGGAAAGAGGGAACATTTTGGATGATGAGGTCAGATTAATGAACATTTTGGAACATGAGGTCAGACTATGGTATGATGCTGTTAAAAGCATAAAGGAACTTGATAATGGTCTGTGGGCTGTAGTCTCTGTGGCTGGTGCTACCCTAACACAGAAGTTAAGGGAACAGTGGTGATGTACTGTAGAGGGATAGAATGTAAGAAAATAAAGATAGTGCAGAAGGTAGTCTCACACCTGAGGAGTTGCAGCTGTACTAATCACCAGAGATTAGGAACAGGCCTGCCCTTAATAGGCCACAGCTGTGTCCAATAAGAAGATGAGTGCCACAAAAGAGTGGGTTGGCTGAGTGAGGAGAGGGTTGGGGTTTGTTAGTTGAGCTGTGAAGGGAGCTGCAATTTATTGACCATGCTGTGAAGAAGAAAGAGTCAGTGCTGCAAGGAGATGACCATAAGAAATCTCTGAGAAGGTATGGAACTTTTGCAATAATATGACAACAATGTACTTGAGTTGGATATAAAGTCCCACATATGTGGTGTAAAGACTGGTACAGAGAAGACAATTTTTTTGTCGTTAGGGTGAATCAGTAGAAATAAGAAGATCTGATGGGAACAAATAACATACAATCAACAAAATTAAAAGACCATTGAAAGTGTACAAGGGCATTGAGATAAGACTGCAGAAGCAGCTTGTAATTCTGGCATTTATTAACTTTTGCCAATTTATTTTTTGGGAACTTAACATACTTTCAAGGACAAGTTTTGTTTCCTGGCAATGAAAATTCATTTTAGTGAATGTAGTTCATCTCTGATTAGATTTCAAGTTTTAGGTGAATACGAAGTATTTGGCAATTAGATTTTTTCAGCTCAAAGAAGGACCAAGGAGCCCTATGAAGAAAGAGGACAGTAGGACAGAAATGCATTTTAAAATATGAATATAAAGCACTGGGAAAATCAGTGTTAAAATTTTCTATATGGTTGGTATCGTTTTTCTGAAAATATGTATATATTTTCATATTTACCAAGTGTTCAAGTAACATCACTGAGGGCAGCATGGCAAGATCTGATGGACATGAAAAAGGCCTTATTGGTATTTTTTTTACTGATACAATTTGCTATCAATCTTCCCAGTTCCCTGGACTTGGTGGTAGAGTGGGTGAGAATGAGTATTACCTGCAGGGATGCTGGCAGGGCCCAGCTTTGGCAAATGGACTGCTAGAAAGCACTTTTAGAAGTAAGTTGTTTGCTTGTTTTTATTTTTTACATACCTGTAGCTACTTTAAAATATTTCCTTTGTTATCAGGATGGAATTGCTAAAATGTGCTGGTTTGGGAGTTTTTTTCCCTTTATCAAAGAACAAGATAATTTTCCCTCATGGTGAGTTTTTCTGACACTGAATAACTGGCAGGTGGGCAGCTTGGGCATAATAGCATTTGCCTGGCAAAGGATAGAAGTCAGACTACTGTTCTCTTGCCAGATTCTGCCTGGTTAATTTACCCAGTATCAAAATATTTGCTTGCTTTCTTGGATAAAGAAAAGGAAAAAAATAAAAAGAAGTCAGGATTGAGGAATAAACAAGGTTTAGCCCATCAATTCTTTTTTTTTTCATTTTCTAAGCAGTTTGCACAAGGAAATAAATTTAAATCCTAAATGATTTTTCTTTACCAGACAGCCCATATCAAGATCATATATTGATTACAGCTTGCCTTTTTGTGCTCTGATGCTTTTATTGACTTTTCTCTTCATTGCCCTCTGTTGCAGTACCAAAGTGATTGGATCAGTATATTTTCCCTTTGGGATTACATGAGAAATCTCAGGTACCTTACAGATGCGTGTATTAGGCCTCAAAATATTCAGTGCATAAAATGAACAAGAAATAAATAATTTTTAACGGCAAAGATGAAAGAGATGAAAGACACACTGATGAAAATGCTTTTTTTTTTCCCATTGAAATATCTGGAAATCTGTGCAGAAAAGTAGGAGGATCTGTTTTAAGTAGATTTTTCCTCAGAATGGAAATATGGCAGAACATCTGAATGTCCATAGGTTTTCTGCTTGTCTGTGCAGGTCTAATGAGGTGTGCTAGCGTTACTTTTTTCTTCCCTTTTGTTCCTTTAATCTGGTAGAGAAATATCACTGGGTCGATTGTCTTTTATATTTGGGCTCTTACACACCAGAACAGAGAAGAGAATTGCACTTTCCTGGCCCTACCTACTCTCAGGGAGGGGGTGATTTCTCCAAGGACATGCAACCTGAAGTTGCATGCTTAGTAGAGGCTAAATTTACTTAGAACTTCAGCTTTCCTGTGTTACACTTTCCCATCAAAGGAAAGAAGTGCTTGTAGGTAATCAAAGTTATAGAAATTTCACAGCCAGTGGTACAGCTTTTGTTTTATTGGTAGCTGGGGGAACATTCATACAATGTCAAGTTTTGAAATTAAGGAGGAGAGAGGATGTCTGAGAGGCACAGGTCTGGTGAGCACAGGCTGGAGCCTTTGGGATGCTGCTGAGGACGTGACATTTCTAGGTTAAAAACCACTCTGGTTTTCTTCAGTGTAAGCTAACACTTTCCTCATTTAGTCTTATCTAAGCCAGTTATAAATCTTCTCCCAATTTAGTACATCAGCACTTCTCAGTTCTTAATAATTTTGCTTCACACAGCAAATATGTGATGTAGGTAAGCATGAGTCTATACAGAGTGAAGGAAGCTAGTGAATTATTGAAGCAATTGCTTCCTGTGTGTGGGAAGGTAAAAAGTAAATTAGATTACAACAGTATCACAGTAAGTCTTTTCCTCATTCAATTGTCTCTTAATCAACCTTTTGCCTTTTTTTTCCTGTTTTTAATCAGGACCAAAGAAGAATGTGGGTAATGGGTGCTTGAATTTTGCAGAAATACCTCTCCAAATGTCCCTTAAGTGGCACTTAATGTTTGGTTGACAAGGTGCTCAAAGGTTGGACTCAAGGATCTTGGAGGTCTTTTCCAACCTTAATGATTCTGTGATTCTATTTTATTATTACTGGCATTATCAAAATGTGATGGGAGATCCTGTTAAACTGAGTGTTAAGGCAACAGATTTTGGATTCCTGGAGTTTTTAGAGAAAATAATTCAGCCTGCTTATCTTAGCAGCTCTTAAAAGCATCTTTGTGGTGTCTTACATGACATATGGTTGGGAAAAAAACAACAGCAGCTGAAAGCTTAAGGAAAGTCCTGTGGAAAGATTTCCTCAAGTCCCATTTAATGCTGCTACAGCAGAGCGGCCTGCATTTCCCAGTACTGAGAGTGCAGCAATAGGGAAGCTGCACAAAGTTGGAATAAGCACTGGAACTTTCCACTGCTTCTGGGGTACAGGGTGACCTGCTGCAGTAATGGGGGACAGTCATTGCCCCTTGCTCTCTCCTCCTCTGGGAGCAGAAAGTCAGCACTTGCTGACTGAGCAGAGTGAAACACCTTTAGTCCTTTCCTTTTCAGAGTGCCCCAAGCAGTGAGGATTAGATCACTGTCTTGAAGTAATTTAGCGCAATGTCCAAGTGTGCATTTAACTGTAAGGAAGCAAATAATCCCACTGGAGTCACTTAACGGTGCTGTGCTCAAGTGCTTTACTGGAGAGGGACCTGAGCTTGCAGCTGGCTGGTTGGAACGTCCTGAGCAGGCCTTGCACTCAGGACTAACAACATAAGTGGTGCTGAGACCCTAAATAGCCCAAAGGATATGCTAATTCTTGCAGCACTTCTTAATTTTTGGTGTTTTAATCAAATTGCTAGTGGTTGAGTAACTAGTGCAAAACTCACTGATGCAGGGACACCATGAAGCTATTGGAATTTTTTCTCTTACCTGTTTATTTCCATATCAAAGGTATTAATGGATAGTGGCCATTAATACAACGAGCTCCCTTCTGTACTCTGTGAACTCCCATATGACCCTCAGGAGCTGATTTTCCTGATGGTGAGTGACAAAAACCAGAGTGCCTACTAATCACTTGATAGAGAGCACAGCACATTCAGGCAGTGGTGGCAGCAGTGCTCACCCCAAGAGTTTTCAAGGGTGGAACTGGCAGCCTATTAATTTAATCAGGCTGCAGTTAGGTGCTATGTCTGCCCTCTGGTACAAGAGCAGCCTGTTCCTGTCTGCCACTCAAACTGACAAGCTGTTTCCCTAGTAATTAAATCATTATAAAGTAATGAGTTTGTCAAGTTAAAGAGGTATATGGTACTCTAAAAATGGAGGGGGAAACTGCTAACAATAATAAGAAAAAAAGATTACTTGGGCTCTAGGGAGGCATAGTGGAGATATATTTCTTTCTTCTATTTTCACATCTGGATAAACAAAATGATAGATTGTTCCGCAATAATAAAAAACTAAGTGTAGATGATCTTTACAGACTGTTCTTTTGAAACAGATTTCAGTGTTTATCCTACTAATGCAATTAAAATTAATATGGATTAGAATAGTGATTTTTTTAATAAAAGATTAGATGTTTTCATAAGATTTTAAATTTTGCCAGATTTTTTTACTGAATAGGTTTATTTGTCAAGTATTCCTGGGAAAACTTATTTTTAACTTAGAATCTTCTAGATGCCATACCATGGATTTTTAGTATTACCCTTTTTCTTATTATTATTATTCTGTACTTTTTCTTCTCTCTTCTACTTTTCCTCCTTTCCATGAAGTAATTTTTTTTTCTAAAATTATCTAAAATCTGTAGAATCATATTTGTCAAAAATCAGAAAAATAACTTCAGAAAAGCAGGAAATCCTTTAAAAGACATAGTTCCAGACAGGAATATTTCAACCAGCTCTAGTTGCAATTCAGACTAAATATGCTCTGCAGGCCACATTGGAATGATAGCAATTAACAGGTTTTAAAAATGAAATTGTTCAAAAGAACTGTTCCAGGCAGTAGAAGCTCCAGTGTGGGAGCTATGTTAGGCTTAGCAAGTGGAAAAGGGATGGAGAGGTGTATACAATGCTTCTTCTTCAAGGGAGGAAGGAGAAGAGAGGAATTGTACAGACTTGCTTGATGCTGTTAGGAGCTGTGAAAATCAGCTGGCTGAAACCCCAACTCTTGTAAACTGAGATTACAGTTGAATACAGTTCATATTCACTCCAGCTGTGAATCTGTCCCAAGGAGGAATAACTTCAGCATGGTCTTTCTTAGGAAAGTATCGGAAATATCTGACTTTGAGAGTGCAATCTGTGTATGAGCAGGAGCATTTTCAGTGTTTGTCACTGGCCAAGGTGAAACACGTGTTTGAAGATAACTGGAATGGCTAAGGCCCTGGAGACAAATTTTAGGGCATGGACATTGGAGAGCCCTTTAGTAAACCCCTAGAGTTTTGCTGACCATAATATTATTCTTCTGTTTAGTTTCAGATCATCTTCTGGCCTTGCTTGTCTCCTCTCTATCCCTGTTACATTTAATCAGCCCAAGTGCTGTTCACAGCTCCAGCTGTATTGATTCTTAGAAAAGATTTCAGCAGAACCTAAAAAAGGAAGCATAGACTGCTCTGTCTTTCTTTGACTGATGCATTCTTTTACCCTACATGACAAAGTGATAGATGTACTTAGTTAACTTTCTGCAAAATCATTAATGCCACCCTTGCCGGTTGGCTTCCCCAGTGTTGGTTAAGTAGCTGTCACGCGTTTGTTACCTGAGACGCTGCAATGCTCTATAATAAAACCATTCATTTTCTTCCGAGGCTGGTCCTACAGAACTGGTTTGAAGTGCGTAGCTAAGGGAGATAAAAACTAGCACTCTTTCAGGCAATCAGATTTTTCCTGGTTTTGCCTCAGATTAAAGCCGCAAACTGGTGAAAGTTCACTTGGGAAAGCTGAAGTAATTGTTCCAATGAGATTCCTCTGATGCATCCCTTTTTCACCCACCATGTGATCAGAGTCTACAGCAAAACAATTCACAACCACCTCCCCAATCCCAATCCCTTTGACCCTTTAAAGGTCCTGAGGTCACTGACCTCCTGTGGAAGTGACTGCTCACCAGGTCATCTACTCTGATCCCTGATGTCCTCACTGAATTTCACCTTCACTTCTTCAATCCCCTTTAAATTCTGACATTTGATAGGTGCTCTGCCAAGGCTTATTATCCCAAGAAGGGGTGACAGTCTCAGTCTTAAAACTGGGCACTTTAGGCAATTCCATCATCAGTCTCCACAGAGGCACCTTCACCATAATCAAGAATATGTCTTCTTATTCATCTGACATTTTTCTTTATAGATTATAAAGATTTGTGTG
>JAHXMQ010012337.1:55527217-55579242 GCA_020466415.1 Ammodramus savannarum pratensis
ACACACGATATTGGGATAAAGGCTGTCAACCCACGACACTGTAGTTCTCCTCAGCCTACTGTGAAATTTAGTTGTAAGATATGTGAGAATGTTTCAGTAAACTTTGATCTTTTCTTGTTAAGGAAAAAATCAAAATATGGAAAAACCTCACAATATGCAAGATGAAGTCACTTCTCATTTTACTGTAAAGTTTGGTCCCATCGAAAAAATTAAAATGAATATGTTAGTGCAGAATACTTGGTTATACCCAAGAAAGGAGTATGCTGCTCCAAACCTTAGAGCCAAACATTGAGAAAAAATCAGAACTGAGAAATTTTTGTTATGGTTTGAGTTTGTCTGCACAGATTGTAAATTGCAATGTCAGTATATGTCCAGGTGTTTTCGCCCCACAGTGAGTTGTTCTGTACAAGGATTAGATACATCCATTCTTTTGATATGTGAAGTGGAATCTCCAGTGTCTTTCCATTATAGAGATTATAGAAGTCTTATAAGTGTGTTTTACTTGCCTATGAGCACCAGGGCTCTTGAAAAAATATATTTCAGTGAACAGGAGTACAGCTTGAAACATTTTAGCTGCTTTCATCTGAAGCACTCATGGTAATTATTGCTTTGCATTATTATCTTATTATCTGGCTATTATTTCATATGGAAGATGATTTTGTGACCAGGTCTGATGCTGACACAGAGCTAGAAAAAAGCACAAAGAACTTTGCTTGAAAAGTAATCTTATTTCTGAGCTATATTTATGGGGAACCCTTCAGGAACTTTGTGCAATATTTTTGCCTGTAGACAAATTTTCAATGAGCTGTGTACATGATACAATTTCTGTTGGACTTAGAAGCATATATTTCTCATTAAAAAAATAATTCTAGTGTTTGATAGAATCTAGAGGCCAAAATCAGAATTGGACTGATTTGTGAGCTACAATACATAGCTATCTTATGACACAATGGATTCTGCTTCAAAGAGTAATGAGGGGAAGACAGGAATCTCAGGTAATCTCAGCTGTAGGGAGAAGTGTTATTTTAAAAGGTTTCTGAACAATTTCAGCTTTTAATGTCCTAGTATTACCTGTCTTATCAGTGATAAATGGTCAGTACTTTATACTTTTGCAAAAGGACTTACAGACCTTGCTTTATTCATTTGTATTTTCAGAATGATGGATTATGATATGAGTCCTTCAATGTTTGGTGCTAGAAGAAATCCAACCTTTTTAACAGATATGTGCTGAAGCTAAATACAAAAGAGACAACTAAACCCTTGGTAGAAGACCTATTCAGTGTTTAACACTTTGCTGTTTTGCTTCTCATGCAGGAAAAAATCTCACTGACCTCAAGGACAAAACCTTATTCTATAAGTCTATTATGTTGGTATAAAAGAAGATTTGCCTTCCAAATATATATAATTCATAAATATGCCTCTCCAAAACAGCAGCGCTCTGGGCATTCTTTCTTGTGAACAATAAGCATAAACCAAAATTGCTGACATGGATTTAAAATATAAACTTTTCTTGAATGGTATGAAATTTAAGAAAAGAAAAGCCCACAAGATAAATAAAGTGTATTTTAAATCATTAAATTACACTGTGGGAAGTGTTTATTATGAACTTCTGAGGTGTTGCCAGCTTTGAGCTAGTTGGCCAATGTTACTTCTCCATGAAATAGATGGATGAAGCAATTAATAAACCACTCATTTTCATTGGCAATATTTGGTGTATTCAATATCCACCCACTTGAGAATAGAATTTTAAATATTAATGCACCATGCAGGCATATAAATATCTGTATCACAGTCCTGTTGGCAGAAAGGTTGTGCTATAAACTGCACTTAGCAGAATTAAATCTGCAAAATTCTATTCAAAGTGTCAGTTTTCTTGTCTTTAAATGAGTGCAATGCAGGAAAAGAATATAACTGAGCTACCAATGATAGGACTGGCAAAATTTAGGTGTTAAACTGCTGCAAAGCAAAGTATTAACTGCATGGTATGTGTAATCCTGCTTCCCAGCGACTAGCGATAGTATTCACAGAATTCCCCTTCTGGCAAGTAGAGAATCTTAAAAAATGTTGTGTATCAAACCTTGATTACCAGTTCTCAAAGCTGATTTTAGTTCTTGGTGCTATTAGTAGTAAGTCAAATGTCTCATACTGAAAAATTCCATGAAGGTGAGAAGAGTAGCCATAATTCCTTGTAAATATTTTGTCAAGGAAAATTGTAAAAGAGGCATCAAATACTACAAAACTGTGCACCTGCTTCCAAAAAAGTAAGTGTGAAAGAAAAGAAAAGCAGAACAGCTTATACACATTATACTCTATATTAGTGAAAAGATTTAAAGCTCAATCAGAACTATATAGGATAAAATAGTCATTTATTCACTGCTAATAAGATCTGCAAAATTTAATAAACATTGGGCTACTATTAAAGGAGATAATAAATGCCATATTCTAAAAATATTCAAGAAATCAATACTGAAACAATGATCTAACCATGTATTATCCCTTCCATGAGTGCATTCTTTTAAAAAATTTTTCCAACATATCAGGCAATAGTGAGAAAAATGTCAGGCATAAGCTCTGTTTGAGTGAGAACAACCTGCAGAGAGGGCTAAATTTAGAAATATGCATTCAGTGAACTCTCAAGTTAAAGTCAAAGTGAAACCTAGACAAACCTGCTGAAGACTGAAAATTCTCTAGAGAATGGAGTTACATTACTATAAAATTGTTTATGTGACAGGTTAGAAGATAATATTTTAATAGCAGTCATTGTACTACTTATTGTTGCTGTCAGTCAGAATTCAATTACTTAATTTCGGTAAGCTTTTGCTTCTTTTTTGAAGGTTAACATGATTCTAAAAGATCAGAATTTTTTGATTTGCTTTGGATGATTGGTTTACAGGAATGTTTGATTAATTCTCTGTATCAGTAGCTAAGTTAAGACCTTGTTTAGAAAACAAGTTTGCTTTATTTCAAGGACTCTTGAGTGCTTTATTCGGAGATAAGTATAAAGGACCTTTGAAAACCATGCAGTGAGGTGTCTCTCATTCTGTGCATCTGCTCCATACAGAAAGCAATGGTCTTCTGCATGAAAAGTTAATGGATATTAAAAATAGTCTCTCAGCAAGGCCATATTTTTATATAATTGAGATGAACCAGGGTCAAAATCAGTGATGATCAGCACTGGCAAAAAAAGTACATCACTGTGAGAAATAAGCTCACATCATGCAGTGAATCAGGTCTTGGAACCAGAATGAATCATGTACTTGGGGAATTTTTTTAACATCTTGGTCATGAAAAGCTGAAGATAACTCTGGAGGATGGAGAGGTTATACCTGAATGCTCTTGCCATTATTTTCAAATGTGCATAAGACATTGTTATTCAGAACTCTCAGGTTTTTTTTCTATGAAGTAGGGCAAACACTCAGGAAAATATTCAGAGAAATAGATGAACTGCTATGTTTTATATGTAGATTCAAATTTCTTTTGATCAGTTGTAGAGTTAAGCTTATCATGTTTGAGTGTGGATTCAGGTAGGCTTGGGTAAATAAAATCCATGCTCAGATTTAGAGCTGTTTGTGGATAAGTAAATGTTTGTTGCAGAGTTTGAGGTTGTTTATGAGATAGTTCACTGAGTCAGAAAAGGTCCATTTTAGAGAAGATCCTATACCATCTCATGATGTAGCCACCTCTTTGATGTCCCATTGCAGTTGCTGTATGATCAGGACAAGTATTGCAGGTCTTGGGAGTCCTATCAAGTCTGTCCTGCATGTGCTGCGCAATGGGGTGTGAGAGGTGGGGAAGAACCCTTTTGTTCCAGGAGGGAAGCCCTTCCTGTGCGACCATGTTTCCTCTCCTGTCTGTGGTGGCCATGGAGGCAGTGCAGGGTGATAAGGTGTGGAGGGATAGAATGTAAGAAAATAAAGATAATGCAGAAGGTAGTCTCACACCTGAGGAGTTGCAGCTGTACTAATCACCAAAAATTAGGAACACGCCTGCCCTTAACAGGCCACAGCTGTGTCTGATAAGAAGATGAGTGCCACAAAACAGTGGGTTAGCTGGTTGAAGAGAGTTGGAGTCAGTTGGTTGTGCTGTGAAGGAGTCAGTGCTGTAAGGAGATGCCCATGAGAAATCACTGAGAAGGTATAGAACTTTTGTAATAAGATGACAACAATAAGGGGTGGTGTTCTTGGGACACCTGAGTTTAAGGAATCTCCTGGAGGAAAGTAAAAAGAAAATATTACAAAGGCAAGGCTGTCTTTTTCTTATTGAGGTTTCCTTTGGAGCCTAAGCAGAAACAAGCTCTTGGCCTGACTGACCCAGTATAGCATAGTGGAAATCAAACCTTCAAAGTAGGCGCTTTACTTTTCTATGTGGTCTATGTCAAAAATTTAATACCAAAAAAAGTGTGATTTTTTTTCTGGATCTAGTATACTGACTTAAACTGCTGGAAATGCCACACACAAAAAAGGTGAGGCCTGGCCCTTTCCAGAGCTGTTCTTTTGCAAAGGGCTTGTAGCCTGGTGCTCTCTTTTGCACCAAGGCCATTGTCACAGTGAACTGGGGAAACAGCTGCTCCCTTTGGAGCAGCTGTTCCTCCTCCTAGTTGTTGGTGCTTCTCTGTTGGCTTCTGGTGGAAGAAGAGGCTCAAGTATTTTCTAATTGTCATCAAGGACAGAAATTGATTAAGGTAATGAGTTTGGCTTTGTCTGAAGGCTGTAGGGCTCCAGGATCAGAGGCCCCATCTCTGCAGGACTTGGCAGTCCTGTAGTGTCTGGAGGAGAGGTCATGTGAAGTATGTTTGAAAACTGGTGCTGTGAGCAGTGTACTTAGATCTGGGATAGAGTGTTACTCTGCTGGCTTGAGGATCTTGACATCAAAGAGCCTTAGCAAGTATTTTTGTTTGCACTCTCCCCCACAACATGCTCCATTTCACAGGGGTATTTCTCCTAGAATATTGGAAATAAGCTCATAGTTTCTCCTCTTTAGGATTTTCAACTCCTCTCATGCTTCAAATTAATGTATGTTCTGAAGCATGCCCACACCTCTTCTTCCATTATGCAATTCTGAAGCATTCTTTAGGCTGTGCTAGCATGGAGAACCTGAGTTCAATGCTCCCAGGAAAAGTAGAGAATCAACATTTTTCAAAATAGGCAAGTATTCTGACCTTTTGATTATTGGGTGAAAAGAGAACATAATTTTCTGAAGCAGAAGTTGAACAATTTGTTGCCAATTCTAACAGGGTTGCAAGACAAGGCAAGCAGAGAAAAAGTAAGGTCTAAGACATGACAGGAGTAAAATTAGGTGCTGACATGTCCCCAGGGTAAGATGAGAAGTTTTGCAAATGCCTGTATCACTTGATTGTTGACACAGATGGTCACAGAAATCTTTAAGCGCAAGTTCCTCTCGTGACTTGTTAAATCTCTGCTAGAATTGATAATATTTTGTGCTTATGGGGTTTATAGTATTTCCTTTTTGGCAGGCTTTAATAACTGCCTCTTCTATACTCCTAGGAAACATCAGGAGTTCTGGCTCTTTATTATAGCCCAGGAAATGCTGAAGCCTGGGACTGGGAGTCTTAAACATTTGTATTTATTACCATTTATCTACCTACAATAATAATGTTAAAGTACAAAGTAACCAAGGAGGTACAGAATAGGAAAGCACAGAATTCTTAAGATCACTTCACTCAATCAAGCAGAATATGTCCTTGGACAAAGGGACACTGATTTCTGACCAGCAATTTAATCCCAATTTTGAAGGATGCAGTAGGAATTAATGGATACATAGCCTATGGATAAAGGAGGGAATTTCTCCCTGGGTAGCTGGTAGTTACGTTTGCTGAACAAAATATTGCACTTTTGAAATCCAGTCCTTGCAACTCAGGTGTAAATATTAATATTTGATTTAAAATATTTTTCGGTGTTACCTAGTAACAGAAGACACAAGGCTCTCTGTTAGAATCTGATTATTTTGACTACTAGAGAGATGCCTCTGCCCAAACTCAGGTGCAAATGAGACCATATGCAGAAGTCAATAGTATGGATTTTATTCAACAGCAAATGTGGGATACAGATAGAAAAAAATAAAAAATTAGGAGGGAGTGGAGAGAGAGTGTTGGAGCAGAGCCCCGGATTAATTAGGGAGATAGTCACCACCCCTGTGGATCCAGCAGCATCCCATTGGTCCTTCTTCACTCTGCTCCTCTTGGTGGTGGAGTCCTACGAAACAAAGGCTCCCATGGGTTAATATACATTCAGATATTCGTGGGGGTGACAAGCACCTCCCTTGTTGGGGGGGGGAGTTTTGCCCTGTCATTTGCTAAACTGTGGCTCTTTTGCAGCACTGGATAATGTGAAGTTTTCAGGCAGAAGGCCTCAGGAATGAGGCAGTGGGCTATGGCTTGCCAGACCCAGCCAGTGCTGATTTTCAGGAGAGCTGCTGAGTTCACTTTCCGTGTGGATTCATTCCTTCCACCCCAGCCCTGTTTGCTTAGACCTGAGAAAACTGAACAATACTACTACCTTTATTTTTTGTTAAGTTCCTGTCAGGTGGCTTAACTCACAGCCCAAATTCCTGGAATCCAGGAGACATGTTTTGGGGCTGATGGTTCAGTTTTTGCAGATGAGAAGTTTCTTCTTTATAGAGTTTTCTGTAGTGGGCAAAGTCCTTCATTGAGCTTTGCAATACTTGAACCATTAGCCATTAATATCTCTCACAATCTCCCATTAAATTTAAATGCAATCTTTTATGCAATTGTAACCATTTATAATTCATCTTTCATGCAATTATAACATTTATAATTCATAAAATACAAGTTGTAATTGGCCAGTTGAACTGCAAAATAATTACTTAATACCAGAAATAAAAAAAAAAAGAGACAAGTGTGGAGTGAAATAAGTCATTAACTAACTGTGAATGTATTTAAGATGGAAATTAAATAAAAGCTTTTTTGTTCTCAGAAAGAAGTCATTCTGGACTAGCTTCACAACAGTACCACAGTGGCAGCCAGTATGCAATTGTTTTAAGAACTTTTACATGATCATTACTCAAATAACTTGGCTGCACAAAATAGCAGAGGAATAATCTTTTATCTTTTAGAGTTCCTTGTCAAGCCTATAATCTGTGTATTTTGTTTCTTTACAAGTTCTTCACACCAATACATGACTAAAAGAATAATACAGAATTACATGTGCTAAATAGTGCATTAAGACTAGGCTCTGCTAATGAGGTTTCTTTGCAAAATTTGTTTGTGTCATATTGCTTTCAGGAGATTTGAATATCTTCTTTTCTTGTACAACAATACCTATTTAGTTAGATCAGTTTGGCATTTATTGCATTGTATTTTCCTTTTTCTAACTACATCTGAAGAGAATAAATCCTTTTCCTTTTTGTTCTCTCATGCACAAAGCTTTCAAAAATAGAAAGAAAAGAGTACCATCAGAAAATGAAATAGAGTTCACCTTCAAAGTATTGCATGTGACTGAAAGTAAAATAATTCCATTTCATGGAGTGATGTATTTTCAGTGCTTTTTCTATCTGCAGATTTACTGTCATGTCAGAAAAGTAACTTGAAATCTACAGCAAGGAAAGAGAGGGAAGATATTTGTATTTCCTTCTGGAACATATTATTGCCAAATACCTTGAGTCCCAAGATTACTGGTTCATTGGATGCAGCACAAAGGTTTTCTTTGACCTTTTGAGTTTCAAAAAGCCTGAATCAGCAAAACAAACCTCTCCAACCACATAAATGCAAATAATACCAGTTCAGAAGAGCTCACTGGCCGTGAAACCCAAATAGCTCAACAGAACCCGAGTATTACAAAAATACAGGTACATGGGTGTGAATCACTGAGTATAATATATATTGCACCACTTTGGAAACCTTTGGGCTCGACAAAGAAGTAACAAGAAATACTCTTTCATTTTGACTTTCAAGGAGTTCAATGAGATAACTAAGTTTATCAGGGGAACTAAGAAGACAATGTTATCCATTCTGCTTGATACCTTTCAAGCTGCAATTAGACAACTGGCAGTCATGCTGATACCAGACATTAAACCCCACATGCCTCAAATTTGATCTGAGCTTGTACTAAAATTAGTACATTTGTCAAGATCTGAAGAATTCAGGTGTGTAAACGTGCACTTTGAAAATCATCTATGTAATTTTGAAAGCCCTGTTCTGTTGGGGAGGATGGAACAGGAAAGCCTTATAAATATGACCGTCTGGCAAAAGATTTTGAGAATATAGAAACTATAAGTGAGATTGAAATGAAAGCAAGTTTTGAGATCCCTTAGTTACTGAACAACTGGAAAGCAATAGTGTTTTCCAGTTGTTCAGTAACTATAAAATCTATAAAATTTGATCTATAAGAGTTGACTGAGATTTTGAAAGCAACGTGAAAGTCTTTAAAATACCAAAATAATTTTAAGAATGATAGTGATGTTATGGAAACCTGACTTCTTCACATCTTGAAGGTAATGAGACATTAAAAAAAAAGAACTTATTTTCTTGCAAAATGCAACTTCAACTTTGTAATTATATATCAGCATGCTATATTATTCCGTGGCTGGTCTAATATGATACATGAATTCAGAAAATCAGAATTCTGAATTCACACATTCAGAAAATATGCAAGCAATATTCTGAGACACCCTCTGGTAATATTAGCAGAAATAGCAAAAACAAAGTGTGTGTAGAACAAATACTTGAAAATTTTATTTACACACAGAAATATTTACACATGCATGCCACAGCTGATATCAGTTTAAAGATAGTGTCTGTTAATATATGTGTTTCCTGAAAATTTTGTAGTAATTTAGTTCAGTCAGAGATGATTCTTGGCAGACCTGTTCTTAATGCTGTAAATTCAACATAAAATATCAAAAATATCTGCATTTTTACCAGTCTTTAAATTAAAATTTGAGTTTGCTGTGATTTGCCATGGTCTGTGATCTGGGGAACATTATAATATAGAGAAGGACTCTGCTATGTCAACAAGTGCTGAGTGATAGCATTTGTTCAATAAATTTTTCTAATCCCCAGGCTTCCTACAGAGTGCTTGTAGCTGGAACAATTGGAGCTATTTAGTATTGTTCATCTGCTCCTCCTGGTGTTCATAAATACTATGGAGTGTCCACATAAGGCACAACCAGTGAGTGCTGTGCCTACAAAATTGAGAGAAAGACTGAGATGCAGATTTTCCTGTATGCCTCAGTGCCTTAGGCAGGCCAATTCTCATTATTAGCATGCATATGTGTGTTAACAAGGTGTAAGAGATATCATGTGCAACCTGACTGCACTTGTTTTTCTACTGATGGAGAGTTCCCTTTGCTGGATCTTTCATTTGCCTTTGGCTTGTGTGTGTGGCAGAGAAAAGAGGTGAAGAGCAGGGGTCAGAGAGTGCCCACGGGGTGCTGTGCTGGAGATCCTTGTGTGGAGTGCAGTGGCCTGTGATATGTTCTGCTCCCCTCTGGTGGTTTTCTACTGCTCTCAGATGCTTCAGCCAGGAACAGCTCCTTGGTATGTTGAAGGTTGCACAGATACCTATTTTGGCCTGTGGGATCAAGAAGGTTGAGTGGAGACCAGGAAATGTGCTGTGCACATGTGCTATGTAGCTCTTGCTCTGAGTGAGCCTTTTGGGTTTCTCACATACCTAAGATATTGGATTTAACTTAAGATATTGGATTGGATCTAGCCTGGAGTGTGAGGATCATTCCTTGGTCAGTTTAGGCTCTGTTCCCCTGCAGGGCAGCTGTGGTTGTAGGTCAGAAAAATGAATGGACAAACTGGGAGAAAATATAAGAATATGCAGGAGAAAACTGAATATGGTGTATTCTTCCAGCAGTGGAGGAATCACTAGCAGAGATGGTGGTTGATATATGGGATTCAGATTAAGCTGATATAATTATGGTATGGTTTTGAAAAAAAAGTAATTGTTCTTTAATTGGCAACAATATACTGGTTTGTGTGCTGAATGCTTAACAGAAATATTGATTTTTGGAGGCCTGTTTTTCAAAGAAATCATTGCTAAATCATGCTTGACACACCTGATTGCCTCCTATGACAAAAAACCTGATTCACATGAATGATGAGAGAGCAGTAGATATTATCTACCTCAATTTCACCAAGGCTTTTGACACTGTCTCTCACAATATCCTCATAGGCAAACTCAGGAAGTGTGGACTGGATGAGTGGATTGAGGTAGATTGAGACCCGGCTAAACAGCAGATCCCAGAGGGCTGGAGTCAGTGGCACAGGGTCTAGTGTGAGGCCTGTCCCTAATAGTGTCCCCTAAGGGTCAATACTGAGCCCAGCAGTGTTTCACAAGTTCATCAGTGCCTTGGATGAAGGGGCAGAGGCCTTCTCAGCAGGTTCACTGAGACACAAAGCTGAGAGGAGTGGCTGATACCCCAGAGCCCTTAAGAAGGAGCTGGACAGGCTGGAGAGATGGGCTGGGAGGAGCCTTCTGAAATTCAACCGATGGAAGTGCAGGGTTCTGCACTGGGGTAGGAAGAGCCTGGTGAGGATCCTGGTGAGCAACAAGCCATCCATGAGCCAGCAGTGAGCCCTTGTGGCCAAGAAGGCCAATGGAATGCTGGGGTGCATTAGGAAGGGCAGTGCCAGCAGCTCAAGGGAGCTGATCCTGCCCCTCTGCCCAGCCCTGGTGAGGCACATCTGCAGTGCTGAGTCCAGTCCTGACTCCTCAGGACGGGAGAGACATGGAGCCCCTGGAGTGGCTCCAGTGCAGGTAACAAAGATGATTGAGGCTCTGGAGCATCTCTCTAATGAGGAAAGGCTGAGGGAGCTGGGCCTGTTCAGCCTGGAGAAGAGGCCCTGAGAGGGGACTTCATCAATGTCTGTGAACATCTGAAGGGAGGTGCCAGGAGGATGGAGCCAGGCTCTGCTCTGTAGTTCCAAGCGATAGCACAGGAGGCAATGGGCAGAAACTGATGCACAGGAAGCTCCACCTGAACATGAGGAAGAACTTCTTTACTGGGCAGGTAACTGAGCACTGGAACAGATTGTCCAGAGAGGCTGTGGAGTTATATCCAAATGTCACCAGAGATATTTGAGAACCATCTAGACACAATCCTCTGCAATGTGCTCTGGAATGACCTTGCTCAAGCAAAGAGGTTGGATCAGATGACCTCATGTGGTCCTGACCAGCCTTATCCATTGAGTGATTCTGGGATTAAAACAGAGGTGTGAATAATGAGACTGAAGGGTTAGATATTGTAACTGGCATAGAGGAAAGAGCCTAGACAAACAAGTATCTTCAGGCTAGAGAGTGGAAATTTAGGAGATGTCTATGAATTCATAGAGATTTCAGAGTTGTTGCTTATTATTTCCATTAATTGCTGAGAACAGAGGAGGAATTATGTGATTTGAACTAGACCATGGGCCATTTAATTAGATACCAAGGCAAACTTTAATAGACAGCAGATTAAGTCCCCCTTGCATTTCAGTCCTTGCAGATATGTCAGGCTAGAGAGAACACCCAGCTGTCCTTGCGTGTAAAGTTCTTGTCCTTGTTGGTAAGTCTCTGGTAATGGATGCTTTGGTGTAACCACTAGGCAGAGAGACTCCCCTTCTCTTTCTTCTCATGCTGCTTTGTCTGCTAGCCTTTCCTCCTACCCAAATATTCATCTACTTTTGTTCTCCATCCAGATGAGTGCTGACAGGATAGTAATGACTCCCCAAAGGTAGAGACTGCAATTTGAATGCCTCTTACATGGACTACATAAGGTGTAAAGGTAACAGGCTACATTAGTAAACCCTAAAAAAATTATTTATTTCCTGAACATTTCAGGAAAGACATAAGCTATAAATCTGACTTGATATTGTTATGGATAATGATATTTCAGTTGGTGACATGCATATGTTTAGGTGGTGTAAATCAGCATTGTTGTGTCTGGCTGAGACTGATCACTGATCTTTTCTCCCTGCAGATACTGCAATTTTTGTACTTTCAACAAAAATTGTCCGTGAGCAACAGTCTACTGATAAGCCTGAGAACAGAAATCATGCTGTATAAGAATGAGAGATGGAGAAAATAAGATATTTGTCCTTTGGTGATTCAAGTTTATTTTTTGCTTTCATATATTTTCCAGAGTTCTCCCTCTACATTTTTTTTTAATTAACTGAAACAAATAGGTCTCTTTTTCATGGGAGTTTTTAGAGGCCAAGAGACCTTTACTGTTAGGGGGTTACAGTGCTGAGGCAAAATTGTGTTGCTAATGCTGTAAAAGGGTCACTCACTTGTCTATGTGCAGGGATGGTCTTCCAGCTTTTGCTCTGTTTTGTTTTCTTTTCAATAATTGATAAAGACTTCTCACACCTTCAGCCTCTGTAGCTAGCAATTACTCATTCTGTTTTGCTGCCTTTATCTTTTTTTTTTCAAGCTTTAACACATCTTATGTAGTCTTCATTGGTTCCTTCCCTTTATTTCCCCTAGATCTTTCAGCTGTTCTTAAAAAGTCATGTATTTCATTACTAATTGATTGCCTTTTTCTGTCAGTGACGCTATAGTCTGTTATGTGTTAATTAGTGCTGCAATCACACCCAGATATTCTGTCTCTTCTTGTCATACCCACATCAGCTTTTTATGTAATTATTTTCATCAGATTTTTAATTTGAAATCCAGTAGCTGTGTGGGGCTCTCTGGGACCATCCCATGAAGCTAAAAATTCAATTATCTGCCTTAGCCATGCTGATATCTTGGGGTGGGCATGAGCCCTACCATATTCAGCACTCTGTATCGAGTATTAATGCCCTTTCGTGAACCTGTAGAGAGCTCATGATCCCTTTTTTTTTTAATCAAATCAGTTTTTCATCCTTCTTGGTCTAGATGAAAGCCTAAAAGATGTAGTGCCTGTGGAGTCCAATCCCAAAAGGCAGAAAACAACTGAAAACGTAATTTTAATTGTCGAATTCTGAAGCCATTCTTGTGGGGTTTTTGATCTGCCTAACGATTGTTGGATGTTGATAATTGCCAATGATGATTCACATCCTCAGCTTGAAACACAAGCAGTTCTGTTAGTGTATGAGTTTAGGAGATAGGGAAAGGTTGAACACTTTTTTGTTGATCTGATAGTGCGCAACATTAAGTGAAATTATAAACCTTGCATAACCATTTTAGGCTTTAGACAGATCTGCCTCTAAACCTATGCTTCCCTAGTTATGAACACCCCTGGTAAAGAGCATATTGACAAGGAAACTAAAGAATTAATCATCCTATAAAATCTAGCCATCTTATTATCTGAATGACTGATGGTGCCTTTTAATTTGTGTCAGAGCATACCACAGTATATCTTATTCTCTGCCTGTCTCCAAGTTTAGGCATTTGCATGATCAATAGAGTTCACTGAGTGGGAAATTTTAATTACTATCATGAGTAGTAAGAATAAGGGAAGGAAAATTCAAGACTTCATTGCATTGTTAAATAAGAAAAAGCATCTTGCAGTATTAGGATATCCCCAGAGTATTTTTGAGTATTAGGACTAAAATTTTGTTCTTAGGGCTCTTTTGACCTCAGTAAGAAAAACTAATTTTTCTACCTCACTCTAGAAAGATCTTTTTTCTCTTCATCATTCCTCATTCAGGCTAAAAAACAAAAGAACTGCTTGCACCCATTGAAAAAAAAATTCAGGAAAAGTATAATCAGTTTTAAATTTAGGTAATTAACCTTCTTCTCTCTTATTATAAAGAAATCTCATAGAGATTAAAAAAAACAAGTTTAACCTTTTTTAAGGAAACCTTTTATATTTCACTTTTTTACTGTAGGACAGTAAATCTGAGTATTAAAGGGATAATGTTTTGCTGCATTTAGGAATTGGCAATAGATTTCTCTCTTTGATTTCATCCTAATGGTCATAATTTCTGGATGGGTTAATTAGCTAACCCTTATAATGTCTACCCTTTTTCATGCAAGTATACGATATTACCTCTAAAAGAAACCTCTCAAATGAGTGCCTTTCAGCTTAACTAACAGACATTAAATGAGCCTGTTCATAAAAAGGAAGTCACAGGGAACAATTTGAAATACATTACTTTAGAAAGTTTGCAAGTGTCTAGAGCAATTTTTCAGCTTCTTAAGTCTTCAAGGTCATGCGAGAGAGCTCAAGGCTTAGAAAAGTTGGAGGGAACAGCTGCGGTTTTTGAAAACAGTAAAGGCAAACTTGAAACGTAGTTTTATCAAAGCTTGGCTGTTTTCCTATCACAGGCAGTGGATGCCACTAATCTCTTCTTTTTGTTTAAACAGATGCTATTTGCTTGGCAAGTAGCTGAATTTTAAATGCAGAAAATTATTATACAAGGGGAAAAATTTTGACTGGAGGTTAGAAACAGAAGGTTAAGTTCAGGAGAAAGTCTTATTTTCTCTGACATATTCCAAGTTGTGTAAGGAAAGTTTTTCCCCACACTGGGAATGATAAATTTTGTTATTTTCCATATAAAGAAGGGGTTCTTCTGTTTGGTATTTTTTTGTGTTTGTGTTTTTTTACTTTTTAATTTTTTTAAATTTTTTATTTGTCAAATATAATGATGATCAGGTAGTAAATGGTCGAACTCTTTGGGATAGATTTTGTTTCTATGATTACACTTTATATTAGTGAAAGACTAGAAGGAATAATTCAGAGGATCAAAAATTCTCCCTATGCCTCCCTTTAGTGTATCATTAGTTCAGTTAGTAGAGAACTGTTAGTACCGTTCTTTTTTAGCAGCACAGATCATTTTTACTCTAGCTAAGTCAGGTTAATCAGCATTCACAATATGGGGACACAGGGTTTTTGGCCCATTAATTGCCTATAGCAAAGCTCAGCCATTCTTCCTCATTTTTTGAGGCTGGATTGGAAGTCTTATGAAGGGTGTCTCTCCTTGGGATGGATCTGAGATAGTGTCCACAGTTTTCTGCTAAGCCATCCAAAACGTGTGAGCAGGACAGCATGGAATCCTGATGCAACGCAAAGCTTCTGCACATTTCTGTTATGGCACAGGCAAGAAAATGACGCTTTGCATTGCACATGGAGTGATTAACCAGCCCCCAGTTGTGAGATAACATGTGAATAGATGCTGGTTTTGAAATCAGCAGTGACCTGATTTAAAAGCTGGTTCCCAAGGCAAAGGTGTGTTGTCTCAGAGCACACAAAACACGTGTTGCTGAGTATGGTTTGGAGATATGGGTCCAGTCTGATCTGCTCAGCTCAAGAAGGGGTTAGCTTTTGGAGCTGAGGAATAAAGGTTGTTGCTGGAGCAAGTTTTGCCTCTAGCCCTTAAGCTTCTCAGATCCAAACACAACAGATGGTGCCTCTTGCAATACAATATCTCTTTAACATCATGCTGAGGTTTTGGTTCAGTAGGGGCTCTCAGCACTGATTTCTGCAGGGCTCTGTTTTTTTTCTTTCCCCTTTTATTGAGTGGCTCTCATTCTGTCAAGACGTAACATATTTAGCCAGTTATGGCTGCCAACATCACTAACAGAAGTGATTCTCTAGCACTCCCTATTTTAAAGTTGATTTCTTAGTACTTTTTTACCAGAAAACAAAGAAAAACCCCAATTCCCTGTGTTCTTACCTTCATTCTGTATTATACTCTGTCTCAAGATACATTCTCTTCACTCCCTACGTTCCTCTGCTCCTCCTGTTAAAAACTGATTATTGAGAGATGCCTCTGCCTGAATTAAGGTGCAAATGAGACCATACGCTAAAGTCAATAGTATAGATTTTATCTAGCAATAAAATGTGAAGTAGAGAGGAAGAAATGTTAAAGAGACGAGAGGGAAAGAGAGAAAAAGGGAAAGAGACAGAATGTGTAGGGTAGTCACCACCTGTGGCTCCAGGAGTGTCCCATTGGCCTTTCTTTACCCTTGGCTGGAGGGTCTCAGATTGTTCTAAACTTTTCATAGTTTATATATTTTAGAAAACAAAGGAATTAATGCTCATTGGCTACACAGTTCTCTTATGCTGTTGGTTAAAGGATTCTCTCTCCTCTAAGGCTAATTGGTCTGTGTGCTTGGTCTTTCTCTGGAGTCAGTGGCTTGTGAATTGGTGGTTATAATCTCTCCCTGCTAAAATTGCCTTTTACTCAGTCTAAGCTTATTTCAGCATTCAGCATTTCAACTCAGCTGATTGCTGAGTTGGCTTTCCTTGTTGCTGCATTCTTTATGTCTATTATCAGTGGAACATTCACTCCTCCAGTGTTGTTAACCTCCCCTAGACCTGAGAAAGTATTCAGACAATAGTATTACCGTTATCTTATCTCAAGTTCCCTTCACGGTGGCTTAATTTACAGTCCAAGTTCCAGGTATCCACAGAAGCATATCCAGGGTGAGGCTTCAGTCATAGTTTCTGGGCACCGGTGCCATCTGTCCCGTAATTTGGGGTGATCTTTGTTTGACTGTTGATATGTGTATGAGCAGTTACTTCTTTATGTAGTTTGCTACAGTGGGAATTTTTGTCTGGATGCAGTACTCAGGATGTGATAGCCAGACCTGGCTTCTGCCAGGCTTGGAGTTGGCACCATCCTGTTGCTCCATTCTGTGCCTATCTCATGGCAAAGTCCTTCTGTGTCCTTAAATGTGTTTGAGACAGGCAACTGTGATCTTTAAGTCTTTACACCTCCCCAGGTAGACAGCTGCTCACACAATTCAGGAACAGAGATGTTTGTGAAGATGTTGGGGAAGGTTGGCAGCAGAAAGTTGTTGCATTTTAATTTTTGAATTTGTTCTTGCTGTGCAGGTATTTCATCCCTGGTACAATTCCACCTGTACAGCAGAATGTTAATTTTTCCTTGACTGACTCTTATTTGACAGAGGCTGTAAAAAGCTTACAAATCAAAACTAAAGGAATGGACCCCTTGTTGCTCTGCTTCTGACATTTCTGTCACATACTGAGGGTAGCAGCATGAGGGTGAGATGGCAGAGATATAACACTTTCAAAATGATTTGTCTACTGATACTGGAGATAATTTTTGAGAATGGTTTTGCTACTCCTGTGTTCTGTTTATTGGGTTCTTCCTTGGACTTTTGATGCTTGCTGTTGGATTGTTAATTTTTAGCAATGGAGGTCTTTCACCATATTTTTCTTTGAATGTTAGTTGCTAGTGGTACTGTACTTAAATGCAAGTGCTTAGCTTTCCTTTCATAAAACAAACACTGAATAATTTGCAGGAAAATAAAAGTGAGACACAGACTTTTTCTTTCCCCAGCTATCCTTACTTTTTGGTACTATTCACTATGAAAAAGAGCCAAAAGCAGTTTTTTAATGTATTCTGCCTTCTTGAGGTTTGTCAGATACTGTGCTCAGCATAGTCCTTAGATAAAAATCCTTAGAGTTAATATCCTTTTGTCTTTCTCCAAGGATAGGTTGTCATTTATGATTTCTTTATCTCCTGCTGTTTACTGATAAATTCTTTTTGTGGTGTGTTCTCACAGTATCAGAGGTACTACTCTAAAACTAAATTGTGTGAATATTTGTTTGTCAGCTTATGAATTCACCTGAAGTGAAACTCGGCAACAGGAGATATTTGTCTCAACACTACCTCATTTCCTATATTTTTGAGTTTTAATGTGCTGCTGTAATTTTTCTTATGTTGTGATACCTTAAGCTCCACTTGAACAGGAGTTAACAAGGAGGGAGAGGGTTTATGATTTTACCTTCACCCAGCAAAGGCTGGGGTTGCCTCTGGGTAGAACAGCTATTGATAAAGCTATATTTCTAATAAAATCTCTCATGAAATAAGAACCTGTTTTAGGTCACTGGGGATGGCTCTTGATACTATTCTGATTTACCCTGTAACCTCTCTGATAATGCTATGACTTCAGACAGCCCTGCAGGATATAACTCTGATTTATGGAGCCTTGCATTGCTGTGAGCTTTGGTCTCCAGCTGGGCTTTTCTTACCTGGATTGAATTTTCCACAGTCAGTTCCTGAGCATTACCAGGCTGCTACGGTTTTTTTTTTGGTGGGTTGTTTGTTACTAATAGCTGTAAGTAAATTTCAAGTAAATTTGCTGTTCTTGTCTTTAATATAGCCCTTGATACTAGTTTACTTATATTGCCCTGGTAGCAGTTTCCTTAAATATCTGACCAGTTTGTCGAGAGGTTCACATTCATCCTTTAATGACTGTGCAGGTTGCTGTCACTTCACTGGTACCTTTTCCATCTTGAGTGATCACACCCCTTTCCAGTCTGTACTCCCTTCAGACATGCGTTCTAAAAAACTCAATAGAATACAAATAAAATAAATGGTATTATGTAACATTATAAAGTAATAATATCATACTGCATATAATTGTAAAATAAGGTTATATAAAAAATTATGGAAAGAAAATTAGGAATATCCAAGTTCTGATTTTTGCTTTAGATTTTGTGTCAAAGTTGCTCATGGATTATTTGCTTATGGTTACACTATGCCTCAGGAGTTTTCATCCTAAGGTTCAATTTCTCTCTGAAGTGCATACTAGAGATTCTTCTTGGCTATCACAGTCTCCTAGAAGAAATTAAATCTCCAAATTCCCGAAAAGCTCTCTGATGTAGATTTAGGGGCAATACTGTCCCTAACAGTATTCTTCAAACACATGTAGTTGGTTACCTCCAGTGTACTTCAGTCCTTAAGCTTTAGGGTTACCTCTCCCACAGGTTGCAGTCCTGTGATGATTTGGGATGTGCCTCTGCCTTGGATCTGCTTGTCTTCACAGAAAAGGATTGCTACACTTGAGTTGAATTCTTCCAGTAAAGGACAGGAGGTTGAAGGACTTTAAGATCTGGCTAAGGATGACATAAAGGTAGTAAAGACTTGGAGCCTTGGAAGGTGGAGGTAGAGATCTGCAGGTTTTGCTGGATTTAGTCTGGCAATTCATCCCCTCCTGCTTGTGTAAGGATGTACTAGTTTTGGGGGTATTTGCACAAGTAAGGGCATGGTCTGGTGGGTCTTCTTCAAATGAAAGCCTTAGCTTTCATTGCCTGTTCTTCTCTCAGCTTGTCTTATAAGCTCCATAGTTGCGTATTTCTTGCTCATTTTCTCTCCTCTGGAGCAAATTGTCCTTCTTACTCAGAAGGTTGTTTTGAAAATTCTGTGAAATTTTGGATTTCTTTTTTTTTTTCTAGATTGAAATGTTACAGTGGTAGATAAGGTGTACTCTTCTTTGTGATTTAGCGACTAGTACCTAACTGAGGAGGGACTGCTCCCTGCTTTGTGGTCCAGTGCGTATCAGGAAAAAATATCTGCCTCCATTGAGCCTTTTGTGCCTCATAAACTGTTAAATGGATGAGTATTTTTCATACAGACAGAAAAGTAGTTTCATACTGGTGCTTCTCTCTGACTTGTGGTTCAGATGAGACACAGAGGTTTCTGTTCTTGTATGTTCTCTGCAATTTCTTCCATTTCTGCTGGAGTGGGTTCTGACAAATGCTAAAATAATTGGATTTGAGGGGATTAGCTGTAGAATTTTCTTTTTTTTACTTTTAACTCAGGTGATAATCCTAGGGATGGTGATATGATTTTATCATTATGCTCTGATATAGTTTTCATAGAAAAAAGGCTTACATAGTGGTGTTCTTCAGCATGAGCATTAAGCCAAAGCCTATTTAAATCAACAGTAAGTCAGCATCTGACTTAGATGGTGAGTCAGGACTGAATAACCAAATTAATTTTCAGAAGTCAGGAACTCCTTTTATTCTCTTACTGTTCTTCACTTAATGGTGTTACTTGTTGCTGGCAAACATATAATGGATTTTAGAGATCTCTCCCACTCCTCCCTTTTAGTGGCCTGGGTCTGGTTTGTGGATTCTGTGCCATATCTGCATTCCCTATAACTCTGGTTTCAGCTGTGCTACTTGAAACACATATGAGGTCATATGTGTTTCAAGTAGCAGCAGTTGATATGCATATCAGCTCTAAATGTCCTGATCTATGTCAACGTTTTTCCCCCTTTATTCAGGCTTTTCACAGGGAGGATCTTTCACTAGCTAATAGAGGTAACCAAGACACCAATTTATTTCCTTTATGGAACTGAAACCAGTCTTCCTGAGCTGCCAGATTGCCAATTTTCTGTGTGAATGACTTTTAAAAGTCACTGAGATGTCGAGAGTAAATGCTTTCTGACCAATTTTTTATATTTATAAGGCAAGGTTAAGAACCTGATAGCTTCAGTTTCAGCAGGTACCATCTTAGATGATATGCCTGGGTTGCAAGGCACATCATGTATAGTATGATGAAGAATAGATATTCCAAAAAAGTAAAGAACAAAAACCCCCTAAATTTATTATTTACAATGCAGACAATGTTCTCTCCCCATTACTAAATAAAAACCTCACAATATTAATTACAAATATTTGCTTTTTTTATACCCAAGAACAGTTAATGAAAAAGGGAAACAATGCAATGGTAAAACTTATAAGCTGCATCTGATTCAATTAACTCTGCCTTTACTGTCAATGTTCAAAAGCAGTAATATTCATGACAATTTCTTTTCACTTTATAATTTGTGCAGAAGTGATACAATTTCCAATATTCCCACTTGAAGCTAAGGATAGGTATTTATAACACTGGGTATAAGCCTGCAGGTTTGCTCAGCCCTCATATTTAGTAGTAATAGACCATTTCATATCAGTTGTGTAACTTAAATTTGGGCCCTACCATTTTTTGGTCAGCACAAACTACTGCAGCCTCTTCTGGAATCATGCACTTAGTCTTCAATCTTGCATTATTTAAAAATAAAAAAGAAACAAAAGGGTTTTACTTGATAAAAAATTGGGAGTTATGAAAAAATATATGGAGTTATTTATTTTCTGGTGACGTCTACGATTTAAAAAATATCTGACTGCTTTTCGTAGTAATCTTGCATAACCTTTTAGGCACATTTGCCAGACTCGTTTCAAAGACACAATAATCAGAATTGCTAGGTACAAGGGAAGTATCAAATTTTGTAACTCATTTTTAAGGCAGACATTTAGTTGGCAAGCAATTAATTTCCAAAGTTTTCACTTATGAGTATGATTTCCTTTGTGAGGAATATTTTGCCAGTTGTATTCCTTGATGCCGGCACAGATAATCCTCATCCTTCCACATTAAAACCTGTGTTAGTTTCAGCTGAAATATTAGAAGTGCTCTGGATGGCCACAAAACCTCTCTATTTTAAAGAATGATAACGACATTTCAGAAGGTAACACTTGGAGGTAGGCAGTTAGAGGGGAGGAACTGCACTACCATAACTCCTTTCAAGGCAGAGATTTTCCCTTTAAGCCATTGTCTAAATGTCTCATTTACCAACATTGTTCATAACCTTCTGCTTCCTTTGCTCTGGTACTGAGGAATTGGAAATGGAATCCTTTGTCAGCTTTGTAGAGCTTTCTGTGATTGCTAGTCTGTTAATATAAAAACCAGATAGACCATTATGAGTGGCTAGTTTGACCTTTTGTATATCAGTGTGGCAGCCCAATTTTACTTGAATCATGCCACTAATTCCAGCTGAGCTATTGTTTACAGTTTAGTATGACATCCAGCCTTGATTCAAAGGCTTTGTGATGGAAAACCCAGCATGTCCTTGGGGAAGTAGATGCCAAAATATGTTACCATTACTAAAAGAAGGCTGTATTTTATTTCTGCGTTTTCTAAGATTCAATATGATGCTGGTTTTGACCCCCACTAGCTGTGATCTGGCATTTGCTAGTGTGATTAGGGAAGTATCAAAATTTTCTTCCCACCCAAGAATTAAACAAGTTCAATAATGAAGTCAAAATACTGGTGCTGTTATTTTTTTGTTTCAGTGAGGTTTGTTTTTTTTTCTCCCTGAGCTGAGTCAGAACAGCATAAATTTGATTTTATGTACTCCCATTGGTATGTTCTTGCTGTACAAAAACATTGCTGGACATGATTTCACAAGCTAACATATTTAACTTGAACTTTTTGAAGATGATCAGGCCTTTGAGAAGCACAGAAATAATTAGCACAGAAAAAGGTGTTTTCATGAATGCTTCAGGAAATGATGAACCCAGACCATGCTCATGGTTGATAGCTCTTGAGTAATGAGATCACTCTTGGAAACTGCTCTCCTGTGACACATGAGCCAGGGGAGGAAGGAAGCAGACTCTTGCATTGCCAGAGATAATGTATATTTGTACGTTATCATTTAAAATGATTTAACAATCTGGAAGTTATGGGCAGTGAAACATGATTTGAGTTGCTTTTCTGTTCATTCACTGTTGTAGGAGCAACTGTGCATTTTCCTGCTGCATAACTATATTTTCATGTCTATTATAGATCCATTGTGCTGAAAAAGATGTGAAGAAATCACATGCTTCTTCCCTTCCCCAAAGACAGGACAAAACACATTTATAGTATTCCTAGTGTATATTATTGGTTTAACCAGTTTTTAAAAATGTTTTGCGATGGGAATTCTTCCATCTTTGAAGACAATTCACTCCAGTGTTTTATCCTTTTGATTGTTAAAAATTATTTTAAAGGAAAACTTGGTATAATGCTCTCAAAATTCCATGGCTATTGAACAGGGTGGATGAAATACTTTTCTGGATGAAAGGCTATCACTTCCTTCTCTTTACAGTTGTAAAAAAATACATTTTGGTTTTTTTGGGAATTGTGCCTTTGGTCTTCCTGGCATGGTTATCAAAGACAGTAAAAACTTAGAATCATTTTAATCATAATTATCTATGTTTGCATCTAGGTATTTTTATCCTCCTCATCCCTCAAGATCCAGTAACAGAAAAAAAAAAATGGCAGCAGTTATAATTATTTTCCATCACTGTCAACATGAGGATGCACAGTTTAACTGCAGTTGGTGAGGTGGTTGTATATTAGATGAGACACTGTTACATCGGCTCAGTGAATATGAGATTTCTTTCCCTGAGCCAGGACATCTTTCATGGCAATGCAGCATGCTGGATTTGCACGAATAGCTGATGAATTTAGAGTGTTTCTTGCATGCAATAAAAACATAAACCCAAAACCCAATGAAAACTGATATGGTTGGACAGTGTGCTCGAAGTTTCTTGAGGTCATGGGGCTCGCCAGCGTTGATTGTGTGATCAGTGGTTACATCCAGAACGCAAGTCCTGCCCTGGATGAGCAGTGCTTATAGGCAACCCCCTTGGGACCACATATGGAGCTATGTAAGTACAGACTGTGATTCCTCCCTCCAGTAGTTTTACAGGTCAGGATAATGACTTTGGTTTCCCAGATCCACCTCCCATGAAGTGTCAGCTGGTTCAGTATCTCCATTGGCACTGATGGATTTTCAGCACATGCACTAAAGTACTTTGAGCTCTCTTGATAGGTAGAACTGGGGAACTGTCTGAGGCCTTTGCTTAGCAAATCATACCTAAACAAAAAGAAAAATAGTACAGAAGAAATTGGACAATGGATATGTGGTAAGATCTGTGCAGAATGGAACACTTCAGTATCATTCAGTTCCTGGTATTGCCTTGCTAATACTGTGTGAATAAACTGAAATATGTGTTTTCTTCTCTATAGCTAGTCTTGAAATTGTATTGTGTTTTCCTTGTCTTTACTTGCTTTATGTAGAGTTTTTATCAGTATGCATTATTTCCATTTTTTCTGATGGCCTGCTGTATAGGAGGCAGAAAAGGCAAGGTTTAGGATACCCAAAAAATATTGTGAAGCTTAGAGCTGGAGCTGGTAAAAATGGCAGCAAAGTGTGCATGGTGGAAAATATGGATTATTTCTATTAGAAGTATTTTATAATATGAATAGAATTTACCACATTATTTCACTCAACTAATTTATTCAGAGATAAGTAAAAATGCTATTGTAATGGTTTTCATCTTTTTTTTGCTTATCTATTTAGTTGGAGGATTGAGTGAATTTCCCAGATAGAGCCAGATGTTCTGTAAGATTCTGAAATATTCTTTAATCTCTTTCATGTTTATAACCCTTGTGTGAGAATAGATGTGGTAAGATCAGAAATAGGTTCACTCCTTTAAATCCCTCAGTCCCTATGCCCTTTCCTCATAAGCCTCATATCCTCCAAAACTTGCACTTTTTTTTGCTGTCTTCTAAGTTAGAAGTCTTTTGCCCACTCTTTTTGATATTTATATTCCTGACGGCTAGACCTTCCACATTTATTCCTTCAGAAATCCATCAGGTGTGCATTTTTTCCCTTATCTTTAATATACAGCAGCTTGTATGACTATTTTCCCTAAATCCAATTTTTTAGATAACCTGCTTGTTTTTCAAGTGCCTCTTTAGTCTTTTTTTTTTATAATTTATTTTCCTTTTGCTACAGGATATATTTTCTATCTTGCAGCACATGCCTATGGAGAACAGATGGTTTACTTCCCTGAGTATTTGTTTGTGGTATACTTGTGCCCCAGTGCCACAGCCCAAATCCTTCTGCCCTTTGGTAGGTTTTAGAGACATGCAAGGCTCAGTTTTCCCTGAGACATTTAATGATAATTTGAAGCAATCACTATAGTCATGTGAAGGGCATGAATTGGCCAACTAGTTGCTTCCTGGTGGCAAGTGAAAGCTGGAGGAATTTAAAAATGCACTGCTTGGCCTTTCACTAACAAACCAGCTCAGGAAAACATGGAAGTACTCCTGGTATGTGTAGGGCTGAATTCAAGTTGCTGACCCATATAATTCAATTGTTTATATGGATGAGCACAAACTCTCACTGTTACAATACTTATTTGAAGCATGGATCTTAGTGATATGTAATACTTTTGAAGCATGTTTAGAACCATCAGAAAGACATCTTAGAAAACAACTTAGCAAAAAAACCAAAAAAAGGTGTTGTTCCTTTAATCTCTTTTGGTGCTTCTTGGAGAACAATGATAGTGTTTGGTGCTGCTGACTATTAAAAGTTATTGTATGGATTTATGGATTTCAATTTTATTGTGTAGTTGATCTTCTATTTAATGGGATGTACACCTATAAATCAAGGAAGTTCTGCTGCTTAATCTGCTCACAATTCCTAAAGCACCACAAAATTCTCTTATGAGTCCTATACTTTTCTAAGCATTCTCTGGTAGATACGGTGCAACATTTTTACTGATGCTTTGGAAATGGCCTTTTCTTAAGGTGCATGATATCTGATTTATTGTCTTGTCTCTTACTTCATTCTTGCTTTGCTGTGTGATAAAAGTTTAATAATTGAAGAACTGACGCCCTCTATTCTTATTTGGAAAACATTTTTTCTAGGAAATGATGACATTTACTTTCAGACTAGTCATACACATAAAATGAGGGAGACAAGAAAGTTCTTCTCATCTGAGAGAACGTATTTTTAATTTTTTTTCCTGGTTTGCTGTGCCTGAGGTGCTTTGAATGGGGTCTCCTCGCTCAATGAGTTGGCATTTTCTCTACCAATTTCCAGTAAGATTTACTCTGAAAGTGCTGTAATGGGATATTGCTAAATCAGTATATCATGACTTGCATCCTTAACTGAGCACTGACCAATGGCCTTAAGCCATAGCTCTGCACAATTGACAGTGAGCACTCAGTACCACCCCAGTGAGGGCTTGTCACCAAAAAAAGCCACCAAAGTCTGCCAGTTCTTTATTGATGGCAAGAAGCATGCACGGAGAGGGCCAAATGCAGAAAGATGGAAGGACAGGAGTTATCTGTGGAACTAAATTTCTAGAGAAGGAATTTGCATTAATTTTTCTTGGCAGGCCTGGCTGGCATGTTCTTCAGTTCTGCTTCATATAATCACAACTGCAGGGAATTGTCCCACTGCAAGTGTGTGATACTCCTTCTGTTCGTGGAGATGGGCACAGTGAAAGCCACAGCACTGCATAAGTAATTAAAATTCCTCAGTGTTCAACAAGAAACTTCACTAACAGAATGCTAAGAATAATAGGTACATACTCATTGTACAAGAAATAAAGTTCTAAATTAAACTAAAAAATAGAATGTTCTCTGCCAGTATGTTGTTATGCAACAAGCATAACCCACTTCTTGAGCAATCCAGGGAATGTAAGGAACACGTCATGATTTGGAAACAGCCATGTGACCAGCAAATTTCTTACCTGTGGCTAGGCACCCTTAGTGCTGTCTGGTACAATTTAATAGGTTAAACTATAAGTTCTGCATGAATTTGTTGAGAAGATGAACAAGTAAATACACATCTAAGCAATTCATTTTTGTATGCTATCCTACAATTTTACCCAGCTAATTAAAGAAAAACACCACATTAAAGTCAAGATCACAGCAACATTAAATCAATAATCTGTAATTCTTGAATCTTGAAATCACAGAGGAATTCCAAATTGAAAGGCTGGTAGTGGTTTTCTCATGGACAGTTTTAACTGGAGAACTGATCCCTTTTCAAGAGTATCAATCTAGTCAGTGCTATGTGTCCACATTGACCTGGATGGTAAAAGGTACAGCTGTACCTCAAATGTAATTATTCAAGGACCTGAGCATTTGTTCTCCTCTTTCACAGCAATCAGTACAGTCTCCTTGTTTTTCTTCAAGCAGTTCCAGTAGTGCTTATAAGGATACCCTATTTCCATTTCCATTTTAAATAACATTCCTCTTGGTCATTGTTATGCTTGATTTTATTCTCTCCCTTCCTAAAATGGAAAAAAGCCTTTCAATAGAGGTATTGGTTAAATTATACATAATAGCAACAGTAACACAATAATGCAAGATTTTATGCCTGAAGTACCTATTGACTTCTTCCATTATTGGCTTATTTTTACTTTTGAGAAGCTGTTTACATCATAGCTTCCATAAATACACAAATGCAGCGTACCCATAGACCCATTAAGAACCATTGATGTCTATTCAGTTGAAAAATAAGGTAAAATAGAACGATGAAATTCTTTTTGCTTTGTTTTGTAGTCTTTCAAAAAACTTGCTGTCTAGATTGAGAACCTAGAAGCATAATTTGTCTCAAAATATGTACAGTGAATGTGATAGTAAATGGTTGAGAGCAGCCTTGAGGGGAGAAGGGCATGGGGGTGTTTTGGTGGATGAGAGGCTGGACATGACATGATCTGTCAGTGTCAATGCGCACTCACAGCCCAGAAAGCCAATTGCATCCTGATCCAAAGCAGCGTGGCCAGCAGGGAGAGGGAGGGGATTCTGCCCCTCTGCTCTGCTCTGGTGAGACCCAGCCTGCAGGGCTGCACCCAGCTCTGGGGTCCACAGCCTAAGATTGAGTCCAGAGAAGGGCCACAAAGCTGATCAAAGGTCTGGAGCACTGCTTCTATGAACACAGGCTGAGAGAGTTTGGCTTATTCAACCTGGATGTTATAGTATTTTTTAGTATCTAAGGGGAACCTGCAAGGAAGCTGGGGAGGGACGATTTAGAAGGGCATGTAGTGACAGGATAAGGGGAAATGGTTCTAAACTGGCAGAGAGTAGGTTTAGATTAGATATAAAAAAGAAGTTCTTTATTGTGAGGATGGTGAGGCACAGGAATATGCTGCCCAAAGGAGTTGTGCTTGCCCCATCCCTGGAAATATTCAGGACCATGTTGGATGGGGCTTTGAGCAGTGTGGTCTAGTGGAAGGTGTCCCTGGTTACGGCAGAGGGAGTTGGAACTAGGTGATATTTAAGGTCCATTCCAACCCAGGCTCTTCTATGATTCTGTGATTAGCCATCACAAGACATAGTACCCCAAATGAACAAAACCAAAATTCTGGAAAAGTATTAAACAGTCTAAACAGTATGTATTCAAACAGTGATGTAAATGACTTGTGGCTCTCCAATGTCTTCAACAGGTATTAAAAAAATCTGCTTCCTCTGAATGACAGTGAACTAGGTAACTAATTTGCTCTGTGATTTATACTGTGGCTTTGATCACAAAACCCATGATATATTTTATTACAATAATATCTATTTGTAATGAAATGATTGACATCCTCAAATTTAGACCTATTTTCTTCACGTGTCTTACACAATTTGAAACGTATCAGCTAATTTGGGTTGTCATTTAGCTGCCATCTTTACTGGAATGGATTTTTAAATCCATGTAGGACACATTGTAATTGAGAATGAGATTCCAGGTATCTAGTGGTCACTTTGTGGTGCTCCAAATAAACAGGACAATTTAGGGAGTATAAAATTAGTCTCATCCACTAAATGCATCCTGGTGTGAAATTGCAGCCAGTTAGAAAAGGAAAGATGCCCTTAGCATAGAAAAATGGTTTGAGAGAATATGAAAGTTATAATGGAAAATGTAATAGATGCCAGAAATAATTACACAGGTGACTTCCACAGTGTATGACTGTAATTCCTTGTATTCCTTGGGAAAACCCAAAGCCTGTTATTAATTAAGCTGCAAAAATAGGAATCTGCTGTAGTTCTTTAACCATCAAATAGTCTGCTTTTCTTTTATATATGTTATATTCTTTCAAAGGGTACTTGTTCCTGACATCTTTTTCTGCAGAAACAAAGGTTCATTTAATAGTCAACTTATGGTATTGTTTAATTCTATACCTTAATCTCTTTAGATAATACTGCTTTGAAACAACTTAGCCAATGGAAAGCTAACATGCAGTGATGTTTTTAAAGATGTATACAGAGCAAATAATTGTGCAGGAGAAATGACACTGCTGTGAATATTGACTGTAAAACCCACTTATATTGCAGACCATGCATGTGTATGAAAAATTTAAGGAAAGTGAAGAAATTACAAAACATTAGGGTGTTTCTGCCTATAAGTGTTTGCTACCTTTCAGGTGGTGGGTTTGGTTTCTAACCAGGAATCTTATATCATGCTGTCTTCTGGGTTGTTTGGTTTACTCGGCAGATTCAGACATTTTTCTTCTATTTTACTCTTTTGATCTCAGCGGTCATTATTTGATATGATCCCACATTATTTGATATAATCTCCCATACAAGGGGAGAAAAATACTTTCCAATTAAAAATACTGAAGAAATAGTGAGTAGACAGGTCTTATATCTCTTGTGTCACTATAGAGCGGCCCTTGAACTGCCAGTACCATTTAATTTGTTGGCGTCAGTCTGAAGACTGCTGTTAATGCTACCAGCAAGAGCCAAGATGGCAAGTGGCTGCAGCAGTGCACCCAGCCTTCCTCTTGTTAGTTGTCCCTTGCTTCTGCTTCTTGCTTCATTGTGTTCATGAAGGACTGAGACGGACACTGCTGAAGTCACTGGAGAGGAGTATGGAAACACACAGATGTATAATGCAGGTGTCCAATGTGTGATAACACTGCTCCAGGTCTTTGTCTAGTCCTGTTCAGAGCTGGTTTGGGTGCAAGGTGTAAACATAAGCTCTGAACTACCACAGATGATTAGCTTACACTGGAGAGCTCCTCCAGCTATCCACTAACTTAATTGTAGATCAAATTTCAAACCTAAAGGAGACTACAACATATGATGCATTTAACAGTGAATGGAAAAAAAAAACCCAAGCAGTAGAAAAACAAGCTTTGTGCCACAAAGATCTGTTTTTTGAAACAGATTTCACTAGTGCAATGAACAAAGTCAGAAATACGCATCAAAAATCTTCAGGGAATGGAAAACATGGGATTTGGTAGCAATCTTGCAAAGCCAGGTACAACATTTAGTTGACTGAGCTATGCTGTAGAAATAAATATAGGATAAAATAAGCACAGCAATCGGAAGGAAAGACAGTACTTGTAATTCTAGAAAAATAAGATGAGGAGGAAAAATAAGGCAACAGGCAATTGTAACAGGTAAATGATGTACTAGTATCAATAAATGTCTCAGAGTAATATTGCAGAAATTGTCTAAGGGATTTAGTTAATGTTTTGAATACAAATCTATCAAAACTAATATTTTTTTTACTGAGTTGGGAAGGTTTTTTCCCTGAGTATCTTCTCACTGCCAACACTGTTAAAACTTATCTCAGCAATAATTCTGCAAGAGAAATCTTGTGCTAGCCATAATAGAGCAGTATGATAAAAATCATGATGAATAGCAGAATTGACTCAACTGTGCCCCTCAGCTAATGAATAGCATCCATTTTTTATTAAATGATTCAGCCAAAATATTAAATCAGGCAGGTCAGAAGCCTTGAAGTGCTACTATATTTTATGAGTTTCTTATCAATTAAATAAGTTTGTTCTGCTATATGTCAATGTTGATTTGCTCTTTTTTTTTTTTCTTTTCTGGCTGAAGTCTGGATTCCACATTCCTTATAAGCTTTGTCTCATGCATTATACAGTGGAAATATGCGTCAAGAATTACTGGATTCCCTTCTTTAGATCTCCTCCTCTGCTGTTTCATACATCAATATTTCAGCTTTATTCATTATACAGTTAAGCACCTGATGTGGAGACAGGGCAGGTTTGAATGAAGTAGGTGTGTAAGATTGAGGGGCTTGGAGTACACCTCGCTCTTCAGATTACTTAGAGGTCACTAAACTTGTGGGGATGGGATCCCATGGCTTCCCTCTGAGATTTTTGGGCTCCCCCACCCAGATATGGCAGGGGTTCAAGATCCAGCTCCCTCCCCATGGCTGGGTCATAGCTAAGTTGAAATTGATATTTCTTGTTTCTAGTCAGTCTTCCCACGGTGTCCCCTCAGAGTGGCTTATCCCTGGTCAAAGGCAGAAGACCAATCCTGCTAATCTGTACCAATTTGCTTAAGCCTGTTTGCATGAATAATGGCAGGAATGCTTTATAGGGTTGGGTTGTATAATTTAGAACCCAATTATGAGATCATGGCTCGTATTTTTCAGCAGTGAGTCTGATCATTAATCAGGATGCAAGGTTTTCAACTCACTGGGAAGACCCTGTTGTGGACTGATTTGCTCTTTGGGAGCAAACATTTTCCACAGCCTTCAGACCAGCTTACAGCTATGGAATTGTGCCAATGATTAGAAAGGATAAAGATCAGTAAAAGACAGTTACAGTCATGTCAAAGAGATACACAATAGACTGATAAACAGAAAATAAGCTCTATCTAATATCTGTGTAAAGTTAAAAGTATCTTACACCAAGAAATGCTTTCAAAGTCAGTGATTTGGTGGCTTGTTTACTATTATTATTATTTACTACTCCTGTAGATAGATGCAGATTTTTTTTAGAATTATTTCAATTATTTATGCTTCAGCAGTGGTAAGCAACTGCAAATAGATATATTTTGATGAATAACGTTCAGATCAATATTTCAAAGGGTACAGATTAGAGGAAAAGGGAAGCACAGTGTCTAATTCATCTATTATGACAAACCAGAAAGTGTTCTAAAATACTTTTGCTTTCCAGGAAAAAATGTTCCACACTTAGTTATTGATTTTTTGATAATTATTTCAAGGAGAACTGTGTGCAGTTCTGCTGCAGAGACAAGGATACTGTGTCACTGCTCCAAACCACTGCAAAACTTTTCTTTTTTTTAATATAAGAATGAAAGATCACTTAAACAAGTTATTAGTTGAAATTTGTCAGCCTGATAGATATTGTCACACTTAAACCAGATTCTTTTTTTTCTGGGGTGGGGGGAAGGAGGAAATGCTGGTTTGCTGAAAAATCGTTCAATTTTCAAGGTTGTTGAGGCATTTTGCTAGTGTAAAACTGTATCACAGTCATTGAGTACTTTCTGTTTGTCACCCTGTGAAAAGTTTAACTGCAGCATTACTGATTTCAAGAGAAGGAAGGGACTTAGGGGTGCTCTGTAGGGACACAAAGTCCAATAAAACTTTTGGGGGAGCAATAGGATTTCTGTGGGGTTGCTTCTGTCCAGCACAGTAACTGCCATATTCTTCTTACCTCTGTGTAGACAGCCTTACTCTCAGGTGCTTGAAGAATGACTTGTTAGCACTTTGGGATTGGGATAATCTTTCAGCCACACTTTGATATATATTAGGATATTAATGTGCTTCACAGCTGTGCTTGCTTTCCAAATGAAGAATGGGGAAGAAAAAGTAAGTCTGTAATCTTGAGAGAAGCATGGAATAATTTGAATATATAGCCTGAAATTCGCAAGTAGAAAATGAGTTTACCGCTCCTCACCTGCTTGCCCAAAGCAGTGTGGCCAAGGTTCAGATGGGTCCAATAGCGAGCATGTTGCTGTGAGCAGTTTCAGGAAAAATACCAGGAAACTTTGGTGACATCATTGTGTCACTCTTGAAAGATGAAGGAGGCTGGTATGAAGCTGACACTGTTCAGTATTGTTCAAGAAAATGACAGCTTGGTCCAAATAATATGGCAATCATAGCTAAAGTCACCTGCAAAATAGCACTAAACATTTTATTTATGGATTAAAAATGAATACAACTGGTACTCGAAGTGGATTAAAAATTATGTAGAGATGGAGGCCATAAAATACCAACTGAGAGCTTTTAAAGATTATTTGAGCAAGAAAACAACAAAGGTAATGAGGTTTGTATGGTTTATTGCATTTCGTCTTGTAAGATTGCAATTTACAGGTTTTTTTTGGAGCTGAAGTCAGCATACTGTTTTGTCTATGTGTGTGGGCTATACAGAACTTGGTATCTAAAAAAGTAAATAATCTATTATATAGGCTAATTTTTTGCTTTTTCCTTCGTATGCCTTTATTAAATGAGTATTTTCAAAAGAAGATAAGAACAAGGAAGAAGGTGGATATCTTACTTTTACTCTGGAGAGTGTAATATTATTTTCATTAGTGACAGCATGACAGTTTGCACCTATAAAAATGCTTTTCATCTATGCATCCTGTTCTCTTCATAATGCAAGTATTATTCTAATCCCTGCGTTATGGCTGGTGAAACTGAGTCATTGTCTAGTTATGTCTTTATCCAAGACTGTGCAGCATGTAAGTGACAGATCTTGCAATAAAGGTACTGAAACAAGCTCTTTAAACTGGATTGAAGGCAGTAGTATCATCAGCAGCAAAAGATCTTGGAATTTGGGGATGAGATGAAATCTCAGTTGGAAATCCCTATGTTAAAACATCAGATCAGGTTGAAACATTGTCAGAAGCAGAGTGTGTTAAGGGAGTAAGATGAAGTATAGTGAGGAGGTGCCTGAAAGCTACAATATGTACAAGTCAGAGCAGTGGCCACAGGTTGCACCCAAGACAGCTGAGAGAGATTCATCACCACCAACAGAGGGGCTGGTTGTCCTCTGGAGGCACCTTATTCTCTTCACTGACTGTGCAGTGAGAGTGACAGATTTTGCCACAGTTATCTAGCCTCTTGACAACCAAAATTCAGAGATGGCTACCTCAGAAAAATAGTATCTCTGAGCCACTCTTCAAATTTAAAACTTTTTAGACACATCTGTTTTGTTGTCAAACTGCTTCAGTTTCTGAACTACAAGATATTACTGGAAGTTCAGATCTCATCAAAGTTTTGAATGAATGAGGTCTGGAATACATGTTGGAAAGGAAAGAATGCAATGTAAGTCAAGATAGCTAGAGGTGATGTGGCAGACTAAAGGGATGCTAGCATGCAGATAAAAACTTCTTAATCAATTAAAAGAAGATGAATTGCATTTAGTGTTGCAAATATTTTCATTAAATAGTCTGTTTGGTAAATATTTCTTGATGTTTTGTCATTCACATTTAGAAGTTAGGTGCTTAAGAGGTCCAGAAGAAAGTTTGCTTTGGAAGTTTCCCAAGGCAGCTGCACAGGCAAGGAATGCTCTGGTGGCTACCAAGCTTTATAAACCAATGTACTCACTCTTTTGTGAATAACACCTGGTTTTGAGTTATTTTATTATCTTTTAGGTCACTTTCAAAACTCAGATGTGCTGGGAGGTGTTGGAGGTGACAGAAATGCTTCGTGGAGTTAGGTTTAAGGCAAGAAGACGTAACCAAGTAGCATAACTGAACTCTGCCTAGTACAGACCATGGGATTTCATGGAGTCAGTTGTGTGTTGAGCCCCAGCTGTAACAGCTCAGAGTGTCTTCCATCAACAAGATTTTTGTTGCCAACAACATGAAATGGAAAATATACCCATATCCTCAGTAACTTGTTCTCTGAATGATTGAAACCTTATTAGTAGTAAGATACACAGTAAACAGCATACAAGATTAAAACAGATCTCAAGTAAATGATTTTTTTCTTAAAGACAATTCAAAATCATAATTTTAGATAGCACTCTACTTACTTTTACTTCAAGTAATCACTAAAACTTCTAAGTAAGAACCAGGGGAAATTTTTCTTTTCTGTGTTTAACTTTGCCAGCCTTTAGTTTATCTTGGACTTTTTGGTTGCTTCTCTATAGTGAATTCTTTGTTTTTGATGTGGATGTTTTGAAACCAGACAAGGGAAAGCATTATTTAAAATTGGAAAATGTTATTACATAACTACAAAAATTGGCAGAGAGATTCAGAGAAAATATTCCATCTGCCACTAGTTTTAATTAAATCAAAAGCCCAGAACGGAAACAATCAAACATGCACAAATCCAAAATTCAGTCAAATTACTTGTATAATCTGAGTTATTTTTATTGTAAAATAAAATGACCTCCAAATATCTTTTCCCCTTTTATCTACTATGTGTTATATTGTTGTGTAAAACAGAAGATTTTACAAGTAAATAACTCTTTCCCAATCCATGCTATTCTTGTTTATTTATGTTTTGAATGTCTGCATATTATATTGTGTAGCCCTCAAGCTATTTTAGTTAGTATTGAAATCATGGTTAGCCTTTTTAACACTGATTTTTCTTCTGTTTCTCCAGAATATAATTTTTGGATGGTTGTTTAACTGATGAAGAGATGCATACGGGCACCCTTTTTAGTGGCATCAAATGAACAAAGAAAGTTCTTTGCAAGTGTATGACAAGAAGATTAATAAAGGTTTTCTCCAGACTGACCAGTAGTTTATTTTCTAAAACTGCTAAGATGTCTACTGATGTCAGCTTGAATTAGAGATGGCAATAAATTAATGGGCATTATAAGTTGAGAGGGGAAAAAAAATGTGTGTTATCTGGCATTAAACAGATAGGAAATGAAAGCTGATGGGTGTTAGAACAGTTCTCACACTTGGAAAATATTTAGGAAATTTGTTAACTATGCATGTCCCACACTCACTTCATGATCTACCATTTATAATGCTTTCTGTATGCAATTCATCACTGTTATTGTCAGCATGCTTTCTTTTATTCCCTTTTGCTGTTCTGCCTACTTGTGCGCATAAACAGAAACACATGTATTATTTCTATTTCCTATGAATAATAGTAATTCAGACAAAAAATTCTATAGTTACTATTAGTGTATGAAAGATATAGTGCAAACCATATTCAGTTTTCAGAATGTAGGTACTTTTATTTTCCTGTTCATAATTTGAGAGGTGAAAACAAATTCTGTGGTACCTCTGCAAAACCTTAGTAAAGGATTACTCACCTTTTTAAGAAACCAGTCTACATGTGCATTTATATTGTGTAGATGTATAGGCTGAGAACCCTGTTTTTGGTTTCTTGTCAGTCACAGAGTAGGTTACGCTGGAGATGCAAGAAATAGAGAAACTAGGGTTTCCCCAGATGTCACATCCTGTATCTGTGATGATGGAGGGATGTCTCAATGTGTCAGTTGCCTCAATCTATGGGGATACGTGATGGGATTTGTAAACATACTGGGAGACATAGAATAATTTGGGTTGGAAAGGACCTTTAAAGACCATGTAGTCTAACCACGCTGCAATAAGCAGAAACATTTTTAATTAGATCAGGTCACTCAGACCTCTGTCCAACCTGATTTTTATTGCCTCCAGGGATAATTTTGTTCCCTTGCTTAGGTTTTACCTGCATTTACCTTTTTGCAGAATAAGATGTAAGGAATATATGAAACATTACTGCCAGAAACTAACACCACGGTGCTCAATCTTCAGACCATGATGGTGTAACACCTTTCCCATTTCTTGAGATGCTATTGGTTTGAGTCTAGTGCTGTGCTCAAACTGACATGGTTGCAGCAGATAATATTGAGGCAATGATACCTGCTGTGTCAGTGTGTCTGGAGGTAGCCTCTTTGCCTCAGACATAGGCAAGATGTGCTACTGCTTCTGGGCTAGGTCTGTTTTTACTTCCTTTCTTGGGAGACATTATCATACTGTAGGTGAGAAATGGGTGTGCAGTTTCCCCTTGGTTCTCCTTTTCCTGAGAACGTGTTATGAGGTAAAACTGTGTGCGATAGTGCCAGGTCTGGTGGCCTCTGTGGAGGCCCCACTGCTGCTAACAGCCTGCTCAGCTGCCATGGAGAGCACCCACACCCCACCTTTGCTTCCAGACCTGTCTCTGCAGCCATGGAGAGTTTGAGTCGTCTCGGGCCTCGAGTCTTGCTGGTCAGTGTCTGGATGAGTGCCATGTATTGAGGTGTGTGTTCATTCCTCTTCTGGTCAATATTAAGGGATGCACCATGCTGTTGAGAACTGTGCTGTAAGGTTTTCCTTTCCTCTTGCTTTGGCTCACCTGCCACAAAGGAAGTGTTATCCACTGGTTTATTGAGCTTCACTTGACTGTCTCCTACTAGACTTATTTCTTATCACATCTCCTAGCAATCGTATCTTTGAAGAATTTGTTGCCGTTTTGCCATGCATCAGTAAACCCAATTCCCAATGGGACTTAGACCTAATATTTTCCATACTTGTGTAAAATCAGTTTTTCAGTCCATCGCAATCTACTGGCTGTTGCCCATATTCAGGAAGGTGGCAATCTTGAAGTGTTTTCTGTTGTCTTAAGAACAGCTGGAAAGAAAAGTGAACTGAGTAAGATGGCTATAATTAAAACCCTAGCAATCTTAAAACAAGTGTGATTTTGAGAAAAAGGTAGTTTGAATAATTTTCTGCAGAGTATTTACATTAGCATATATCTAATGCAGGTGGAAAAAGTAAAGAGTATTCCCCAGCATTGTACCAGAAAGATAAGTGTGAATTTTGGGAGTTTTTTGTGGATTTTTGTTTTTTTTTGTGTTCAGCTCTTTCCTTCATGCTTTTAGTATATCAAATTATTCTGTAATATTTGAAAAGCTGAAGCATGCTGTACCTGAATAAAGTGTAAACTACTAGCAATATAAATGTACTTGATATATGAGGAAAGAAGAGAAATGCAACTTTTCATAAGGTTAGTAAAATGAAAAGATGACCTTAGAGCAATTTAGAATTTCATAAAGTACCAGTCAAGTTTCTAAGTTCTGACAAGTTGATTACTGTTAGTGTGTGAGAAAAGCCTCTTGAGGGTACTTGGGGAAAAAGGAATTACAAGAGTTTTCAGTCACGAAATTAAAAGCTGTTTCCCTAAAAGGTGCTGAGATTTAATTTAAAATTTGAACCTTTGAGATATGTACTAATGACTCCTGCTCCCCATACATTGAGACAGGGTAATGAACAGGATTGTAAATTGCATGCCAAATGATTATGGATGAAATCACAGTGAACAGAAGGCTCATGTCTGTTGTGGCCTGGGATTTATGTACAGCTGTGACACCCAGCTTAGGTCCTTGTCTGCTGTCATGGATGCACCTCTGCTGCTCTGGGGACATTGGGGTGAGTGCTGTGAGCCAACTGGCTGCTTGATTTTATTTTGTCTGAGGAAAATGTATAGAATCTAGGCTAACATTGAATATTTATACACATAGTGATCTAAAGACACTAAGGTATAAGGAAAAGCTGAGAAACAGCGCTGTTTTCCTAAGGTTTCTACTAAAGAGTTTAATGATAAAAATGAGAAAACTAATCAGAAATCTCAAGTTAGTTTCAAAAAGACATTAAAAATTCAAGCCCCATATACTTTAGAAAAATACTTTTAACATAGACCTTGTTTTTAATTGAGCTGATGTTCAACAAAGGTATTTAATATTTTAAAAACCCTCTATTCATGTTATCTGAATCAGTGGCCCATGAGGAATTTAAATAAGTTAATTTCACAGATTTAAATAACAAAAAATTGACTCTGCATCTCTTTCAGAAACATGTAGCTTATTCATAATGATATGGAGATCTGTAGTGGGGTATCTCAACAATGATGAGCGCAATGAAGGGTATAATTCTCCAGATAATGAAAAAGCTCTTCATCTTTGATTAACTGAGGAGGTCCAAAACATCCACAATATTTTTTCAGGATGTAGAATAACTAGCTTTAGAAATGTTTTGCATACCCATTCAGGAGTAACAGCATAGGCTAAATATAAGCAGATTCCACTGATCATATTGGATCTTTCTCTCAATTGGAGCATTTCATTGTAAACTGAGTGGTTGATTTTTTATTTGATCCTTTAGATTAGGTCCTATACTCCTGAGGATGATACAGGATCATTTATAAAGTCGTGGTTACAGTTTTTCTTCAGGATTAGGTCCTGTTTGCAATTATTTACATATATTTTAGGAAATTCCTAAATGATATGAGGGGACTCTGTGGAATATAATATTCACATGACACTGAAAGAGGTGCTATTAGATAACTTTGTACTGATTGAGTGTTAAAAGGCTTTGGTGATGGACTTGGGCATTTAAATGTTACCCAGCAAGGTCAGACACATGAATTATACCGCTGACTTCTTGTACAGCAGCTAAATCCCAGTTTTGGCCACATCCAAAAAATTTTAGGTCCTGCTGATTTAGTGTATTTCTTTCTTTCATGCATGGTCTTATACGGAATACCTACATAGATTTGTGCATGCCTTATCCATACGGTCTCATTTGATCCTATTCTGAGTATCTCTGAATTTCCTGGTTTTATGCTATGATTCTCTCTTGTGTCCCTGAATTTCATCACCTGTGGGGTAGGACTAGTGATGCTTACCTCTATGTGAAAAGCTTTGTATTCTTCTGTTGAAAAATGCCTTATGAGAGCAAGGCATTATTATTTACAAATTTAACTCTGGGCAGCATTGAGTGATACCACCAGAATGCTAAAAGACCTGTAAATCTATTGTCCATTCCAATGTATTTCAGAAGCTAAAAAAAGCAAGAAAAAGCAGCAAACTGTGAAGACAGGAAAACTACTGGCATAGCATGGCAGGCTGGGATGGCAAATACAATTCTTTTTCTTGCTTAGAACAAGAGGGCATCTCGTGTCTGAGCAAGTTGATGTAAAGTAGGCCTAGGGGAGTCAAGTAGGAAAACAGCAGACACAGACAGCAATAAGGCACTCTTTGGAGCAACAACAAAACAGATGGTTCAATGGCCCCCTGTCCACTCCAGAGAATATACAATTACTTACAGGACAAAGCCCATCTGGTCCCATAATAATTTCAGAATTCATCATAGCTAAAACTGCAGTAGGCTTTTTGCCAGCTGTTTAAATTAACTTGCCCCTCTATAAACCCATCTAAAAAAATTCAATCCTCTCCACCCTTTAACCTGCTGTAATAGGTTCACCTCTTGCCTTGTGATCTGAAAAATGGGAGAAACCTGTGCCACCTGTTAGCTTTGGGAAGGATGGCTTGTGCCTATTGGAAACTGCTGCAAATGAAGTGAGCCATCATAAAGTTTTAGAGGCCACCCCGTAAACTTGTTTCAAATTTTGGCACTGTGACTGATTGTCTGAGGCCAGAGAGACAGAGGAGATAGCCTGTAAAGCTGTGTAAAAGTGTAGCTCATCATGAAAGGACAGTATTTTCAAGACACTAAGCCAAGGACTTGTGCTGCACTCAAATGGAGCAGGTGATGGTGCTGTAAATAGGAGCTTGCAGAGGCAGAAGGAGAAAACAATATAGCCATACTGGGATAGATTGCAGATTTGGGAATTGTGGAACATCAGTGGCTTTATTTAATATTTGGGGTCTGTGAAGTCATGGCTTTCTGCCGGTTGCAGTCACATCTGGACAACAAGGTGCACACAGGAGACTCAGCTCAAGGCAGGAGCCAGTTTGCTGTGTGTGCCAAAGGCTGTGCATGCCTTTGTTAGACTGGGCCCTAGGTGTTTAGATGGCAAGATTGAGTGTAGGGTGCAGTGCAAGAATAAAAGGTGCTCAAATTCAAGCTGCAATCTCCTGGAAGTATCCTTGGAAAGTATCCTAAGCACTTATTTCTTAAGTTCTTTCATGCACATTGTGTCACTTTTGAGGAGTCTCTGAGTCAAATAATATATACAGTTAACTCCTTACTAAATTTTATCCTCTGTGAACATTATTGCCATTATCAGCATTGATCTGATTTTATCTTTTGTAAGAGCCCAGCTGGTTTCAGTATGCAGTTGACTTACAGAAAGCCATTCAACCTTTTAGCCATTTACTTTAACTATCAAAGAGGCACGATTGCTACCTGCAGGAGACAGAGGGAAAGGAGAGGAGTGGAATGAAGAGAATATGTGAATATAAAACTCATCTGTCTGCATATGAAACCAATGCTGTCCTAAGGATAAAACAAAAGCCTTCTTCCTCAGGCATCCAGTCTTGTGGAATGAATGCTTCCTCTGAACATCTTTCTAATTCAATCTCTATCATTTTCATACCTGCACTGCAGCTAAGATTTTAGTAACCAGCTGCCAAAGAAAAATGTAGAGGCGTTGCAATATGTTTTTGGAATCTGGAATAGGTTTCAGGCCGTCACTGACTCAATTTCAGGCTTTTTGACAAGCTATAATCTGTCCTTCTTGGAGCAATTGACAATTTTGCAGGCAGAAGCTGTGCAAATAGCCCAAAAAATGGACAGCTCTTATTTTAAAAATATTAGTAAGAATAACAAAACAAAAACTAAAACTCGCAGGTGTTCTTATTTTGAGTGCTGCTTTTCAGATTAGTGAATGTAATTTTTGTAATTCCACCTGGTCGTACAATTCTAAGTAAAGACTGTAAAACTGTGACTAGTTTAGCACTTGTTAAGAGAGGAACATATGCCATTTATCCTTTGGGAATGTACAGTGAGCTGGTATGCCAGAGGACGCAAAGAAAGGAATATAATTAGATATTATATTAACTGTCACAATGCAATCGTAACATCTAGGAACTTTGGTAATAAGAAAAGCTGCTACTGTATGGGAATTTGACATTGACACTAGAAGGTCCTCATCTCAATACTTTTTGCATGTTTCATCACCATGACCTGAAAACATCTCACTGATTCTACATAATTTTTTTTCTTTTAAAATATATAGTGTACAAATTTTCTTTCAAAAAGTTCTAATTTCATTTTGTAGCTAAGATCTTGCCTGGTTTACCTGGTTCTAGTGTGGTTCTTGCAGCTTGGAGTGCTTGTGTTGGTGTGTTCTGTTGCTGATGCTCTTTGTTACCCCAACAGCTCCACTCCCAGCCTTGCTTACACAGTAGTCATTGGGTGTCCCTGAAGTACAGATGTGCCCTCAGCTTTCTTCTATTTCAGCACTTCAAGTGTGCTTTTTCTTAACATGTCTTAAGAGAGTTGATAATTCCATCTGCGGTGATTTTGTACAGGAATATACACCATCCTATGTCGCCAAGCAAGCCATGGTATTGTGAACAACACATAAGGATCTTGTACCCAGAGATGAATTTTATCCCATTAAGACCCAGATGTAACTGAGAGATTCAATGGTGCATGAGGTTTTCACAGGCTGCTAGCATACAATTGAATTTTATCTGCATTGAATACTGTGCAAACATCCCCAAATCCAAACCTAATGACTGTGGAAGGTATTAACCTCTGTCAGTACTGTACATGACACCTTGGCATCCTCTGTGTTTATAGTTTGTAGTGAGTGCTTCATTAAGATTTCTCTGTGTGCTTGCTATTCCTGCAACACTGCAGGGGCAGATTAGAATAATATGAAATGTTTATAAATCTCATTTAGGAATTAAAACAGTGAGCACAAAACTGCTACTTTCAGGTGGAAGAAAATAAGATTTCAAAGCAATTATAGAAAGTTTAACATATCTGGTCTTCTGTTGCTCCAATTCAATACCAGGTGTTTCTGTATGTAATGATGATGGGAAAGCAATTGCTACCTACTATTGAGCAACTGGAAAATTGTTTTGTTTTTTTTTCTCTCACACTCATTTCCTCTGAAGTAACATCACTTATTTGGCTTACTTTTACTCCATAGCATTCAAAATCAGATATATTTCTTTCTGTTTTTATTTTAGTTTGATTTATTTAAGGAAGGTCTTAAGGTGCATGTGCTATTCTGTGTACTCAGATTGTGTATTATCCTTAGCAGAATTTTGAAAGCTGACCAAAGCACCTATTTTCACTGCTTCAAGCCTAAAGTCATCAAAGTATGTTTTGGCACCTTCATATTACTTAAAACTTGGTAAATTTTTAAAACTATCATTTTTATTTGAATATGTGGAGAAGGCAACACAAAAATGGAAATATGCTGTCATTAAGATTTCATTGAAGCTCCGGGACAGTAATTTAGCTAATTACACAATGCATAATACCATGCATCAGAAGAGATGCAGGAACTGATCTGCTGGAGGCATGCAGGACTGGCTGTGCTGGTTGAATAGGTGAGAGAAACTCTGAAGTTGCACTGAAGTTGCTGTTCCACCTTGTTACTAAAGTAAGGACATTATGTACTTAGATAAGACAGTTTTCCTAGACCATGGTCACCCTGTCTTGAAAGGTAAAAAGAAACTGCTGGAACAACCTCCTTCTGCTTTGGAATAATAGAAGGTATTACCTGCACAAACCCCCTGCTTTCCTCATAGCCTTTGGCCATCATGGCTACAAAGGCACTGCTGTCACAGTTATTGAAGGGTTTTTAGGCACTTGTCTCCTGAAAATTTCAGATTGCTCTGAATGGTTAGGATTGCTCAAATGACTAGGATATCACATTTCTGAAGTGCTCAAGTGACATGGCATTTTGACAAGTCCTGGCTTTCCTATAATTTCTATGAAAGCTTGCTTTCATATCTTGCTACAGATTTGAAGTGGCTTAAGTGTCATCTCTGGGAAAACAACAAACAAAACAAAACAAACTTCTGGATACTTGAGACCCTTTGTCTGTCATTAGGTCTGAGAGACTTGAATATACGGATCTGTGTGTGACAAGCATATCAAGACATGAACATATATTGAAAAAGGGCCGCGAATGTTGTGGTGCAACATGTAACTTTTGGCAAGTGGTCTAGCTGCATTACCAAGGGGTAAAAATCCTGCTCCACATATAGAGCAGAAGGAGCATACAGTATTTTCATGTAGCTGTTATGTGCATGACAATGCTAAACCGGTGTTCTGTTATGACAAGTGTGGCCCTATGTGTCTTCTAGAACCTGAATAATGGGCTCCATAGAGACAGTGTTCCCAAGACACAAAGCTTTTTTTCTTTCCTTGGCTTCAACAGTTTCATAGCAACTAAGAAAAGTGCTCCTGTTGTATGAATCTTGCAAAGGAATTAATTTCAAATACAGGTCATGTTTAGTGTACAGACTTGAGTCAGAAATATTCTTTTATAATGTCACAGAAATGCTAAAAGTAATGGGACTCAGTTCACTCAGTTTTGAGATGGGGAAATGGGATTAGACTTGGCTATAACTGCTGTCATATAGTGGAGATGCTTCTTACTGTGTTTATTCCAACCACATTTTCAGTTCAGGGGGAGACTGGTGCTAACAGTTCCTAGATCTGCATACTAAAAAAGAAATACTATTCAAGTAAAACTTCAAGAATTAATCTAATGTTCAGGCTGATACTAATGTATCTAGCGTTAATAGTTATGAAATGAGTGCAGTAAATAAGTGGATAATATAAGCCAAATATAAGCCCAAGACCTACTGGTATAACAAATTTTCTAATGAAGATAAATATTCTATGAAAGTTTATCAGTTACTCTGAAGACACCCTGTGGCTTGTAAGTGTCTGGATTTTGCATTATTAATTATTTAGCTGAAAAGGAATCAAAAGATGAAGGAGACTGAGAATGGTTATTTTTGTCACCCTTGTTCATCACTCCATTGTTAATTGTAGGGAATAAGTAGAGCTTTAATAGGATCTAAAGGCAACATAAATGTGTGTCAGAATTTACAGTGGTCCTTGGAGAGAAACAAACCCAATATTTTTGTCATTCCTCTGAGTGATGTAAATGAAATCAGGCACTAAGCACAAGTGTTGCATGCAAAAATGTGCTCTAAGACACTGAGAAATAGGTAAGCAGATTGTTTACATCTGGGCTGTGTCTTGGGAAGGGCTTAATCAAATAATCTCATATTTACATTGCACAGTCATCCTCTGTCACTGGTAGCATCAGACTCTTGTGGTGTTTTTAACTCCCCACATGGTGTGGCAGACAGTTGCTCCAGCACAGTCTGTCACTTTGGTGCTCTTCTGTGTAATGCAGAACAGGATTGTGATCAGCTGCCAGATGTCCTGAACTCCACCCTCTTGATGGCTTTCTGCCTCTCCTTGATGGCATCATGCAGCAGATCACTGTAGTCAGTTCTTCTAGGTGCCTGTCACAGCACAACACTTGGGCCATTTGTGTCAGAAGCTGTTGCAAAACAGAGAGCTGTCCCTCAGGAGCTTGTCAGAGGTTGCTCATTTCACAGAGGCTATAAAAGCTCAAACATACTTGATAAGTGCTTCATATGAGATGACAAGACCTGAAGAAAAACCCTGCATCACCTTAACACAACCTTCAACAAATGAGTTCTGTCTTGTTTTCACAGTAGCAGCTACTGAAGGCACATCTGACACCTGCTGCATGTGGCTGCAATTTGATTTAATACTGTTCCTGTCCCTTGCTTACCTTGTTGATCACAAAATCTTTGCAAGTGTCCATTCCAATTTGCTTTCAACCAGAAGGGTGTTTATTAAATGATTGTGCCTACTTTTTTAGATCAAACACAAATGAAGAGGGTTTCAAAAGACACAGAAGGTTGGAGGGGAGCTGATCCCAGGCGTTTGCACAGCAGCTCTGTGATATATAGCAATACTTGCTCTGTGGCTCCCAGGGTGAAGAGGTGCTGTCAGGGAGCTACTTCCCTCTCAGATGCTGCCACAGCACTTGGAGGCTTCCCCAAGAGAGTGACACGGCAGAGTTCAGTAAGAGAATTTAAGGTGTTGAACTGAGCCAAAAAACCAGCTTCATGGCAACACGCTGTGGCCATTACACAGTAGTCACACTGAGGCCATAGGATCCTAGCAGAGCCTTTGTGCACTGGACACTGTAGTGGAACTACAAGATGTATTGTTTACTATCTCTTGGCCTTCACTTTTCCTTGCTGTTCTGCTCTCTGCAGCAATGGCATGGATTTAACCTGGTGTAAAACCACATGGATAATAGGTGGTAGGTAACAACCTTAATGAGCTAATGGAGCATTACACTGTGAAATATCATGACTTTGTCAGGAAGGGCAAAAATTTCCTGTAAAATTACTGAATTTTCAAACAAAAGGTATAATGGTCTGAATGGCAATTTTATGAAGCTACTGCATTAAGTGTGGCTCTTGTGCTTTTAGCCATTTCACTGGGCGTTTTATGTAAATTTTAGCCCAATAAGTCTCCACAGGTTCTTTGCTCTGAATGTATCTGTTGGACTTTGAACAGTGAATAATTGAATATTATTTTTTTAATGTTTAACTTGATCTCGGAAGATGTGTCTGAGAAAGCATAGGCTATAATTTATTCCAAATACATATAAAATATTAATTCATTGCTGCATATGCTATTATTTGCAAGGGACTAAGTGTCTTAGATCTCCCCAGAGCTGCTAAGAACATTACTGGAACACTCAGTTATGGTGTTTTAATTTCATTTTTTTACTAACTGGCTTGGTTAATTGAAGCATGTTCAGTGGGGTGGGTCAAGGCACTGTTTCATTGGTATCCAGTATTTACATAGAAATTTTTATTTTAGTGCCCTTAAGTGCTCTGGAGAAATATTTCTGATACATTTCCTAAAAAGCAATAGTTTTGCCATCCTTTTTTTCCTCTTCTTCCTGTTTATGTGGGTGCACATGTACATTTTAGATGAACAATTAACCTGGCCATGTATTTGGGAAGTTTTCAAAAATAACTTTCTTATTGGTTTAAGGAGCAATAGCAAAACTAGAAAGCACATTCTGGCAGTAGGGGATGCAGCAGGAGAAAGGATACAGACATCTGGATTTGAAAACATCAATAAATGTCAAAACATATATTAGTCAATTCTCAAGTTAATAAACAAAGGTATTTTTTCCTGCAGGACAGATTAAATTTAGAACCAGTAAGGCAGATAATTTTAAAAAGTGTTTGGGATTTTTCTGTGTGTGTGGTAGTCATAAAATGAATGCATGAAAAGTGTTTTGAAGCCTTCACATAGAACTTCAAAGCAAAGAGATATCAATCAAAAATGAAAGGGACTATTAAGTTCTGAGACAAATGTTGTGATCATGTCTTGAGATGGGTGCTGAATGTCTGTCTGCTTTCCAGAATTTGTACAGTCACATATTCACAGAGGAAAGCCTCTTGAATCTTTCTCAATCTTTTCGTAGAATGGAAGCTCTTGAAAACCAGATTCAACTACCTGTGGAGAGCAGGCACATATGCTACTTATAGATAGAGAGAGGCATCCTCATCCTTGATGCACACGCAGCTGTTGTGGCTCAGGTGTGGATTATTTTGTTTGTTGTCTAGCCCAAAGATTTACTGCTGATTCTGCTGACAATACACTTTTGATATTTCCAAAAGTCAGTCTGAGAGTATTTTTCCAGAACCACATGGGAGAAGTTTGTTGGTTTGTTTTCCATATATTTTGAATTCTGAATTTATCCCAGCGTCTACTCTTAAGTGTCACTTTTCTTTCAATGTGTGTGCTTTCCTCTCCTTTCACACTTTTCCCCATGCCTCTCAAGGATGCTTATTCTGGTCCCAGTGAACACAGGGAAGAAAAAAGCAAGAACAGTGCCCTCTCTGGGTATGGCCCAGAGCTGTTTTAAGTTAAAACCCCCAACAGCTTCAAGCTTAAAGTCCTCTATGCATGCTCTCACTGTTTCCTTTATTATGTATCCCCACATGGTCCCTAAACACTCAGAACTGACTGTCTGGGTGTACAGAAAAGGATACTGGATCAGATGCCCCTTTAAATAAATCTGTACACTTTTAGCCAAAAATTTAAAGCAAAGTCTACTAGCAGTGCCACCCGCCCTGTATTTCTACTGTTCTTGAGAGTATCGCATTAAACATCAGTAACCTCCTGAAATATTTCAATAATGTTGTTTATTGCAACATATTAAAGTGTTTTATATTCCAGTTGATAAAGAAGTTTTTCAGCTATAAATTTAAAAACCACTGGCAAATTTACAGAAGAACCTGTAAGCATCAACACAGTGCTAAATTCTAATAAAAGAGGAAGGAGCCTGGAAGCTGATAAGAAATGTGGTGACTTAGAGAAAAAAGATAGTTCAGGCAAGAGTAAGCAGAGAGCACTGAGTTGTAAATAAAGAATCTAAACATTTTCAGGAAGTCTAATGCAAATATTGAAGCTGTGTAATAGAGCTTTAAATAACACAACTGTTACATATGTAATACTAAGGACAACACTGATCTGGCATCAGTTAAAGTGTTAATCTTCATATAATTGTATGCATTAGCCCCTACATTTATGTAAGAATGAAATCTTATGCTTAAAAATCTTCCATATATATATATTGTGTCTGTGTTTTCCTTCTGTGGGTTTTACCACAGCTGTGAAGAAAAACATAACACTGTAAAATTAAGCAAGAAAGGTAAGTAGATATTCAAGGGTATAAAAAAGGTGAATTAATTCTTTCTAAGACTGCTGAACTGTGAAGCAATGGGTTGATTTTGGTAGTGGTGGGGTAAAAAAGAGTGGTGTCAAAGTGGAATATGTTGGTGCTTCTGTTGGTGGCTGAGGTATTGTGGTGGTTAAGTCCAGGAACAGGAGGGGAAGCAGCTGTGGCATTTCCTTCTGTCTTGCAAATCTCACTCTGATCTTACCCATGCTTCATGCTCAAGTCACTCGAAAGCTGATGCCACCAGTCATTCCAAATTATAGGATATTTTGTGATTTTAGAGGCTCATTGTGTGTAACAGACATTTAACTGCTGCTATTGCCAAGAGGCATCTTCAGCACCATCTCAAAGAAATATTCCTTTGCTGTGGGTGGAGACCTGTGAAAGAAGGGAGGATTTCCTTGGCAACAAGTTGTAAATATGTACCTGGCTGAGGTTCAGATAGGCTGCTCTCATGTGTGGAAAAGGGTAAAACTGGTAGCATATGGACTAGGAAAGAAAGTCAGCATACTTCATCCCTGAGCCTTACAGAAAAACATGTCTAGGCTGGTTTCTGATGCTTTCAGGAAAATCTGTTATCATAATGTTCTTCCAGTTGAATGGAAACTGTCCAAGTTTAATTGTTGTCTTTTTTTAACTGAGCAGATACTACCCTGGCAGCAAAACACTGGGAGTCACATACAGTTTAGCATTTATGGTACAGCAAGCTAACTAAAATAAAAAGTAAGCATTTCTTCACAAAAACATGTTCACAAATTTAAAGTATTTTCTATCTCTTTTAGTCTTCTTTTGAATCACAGATGTACTTGAAGTCCTTTATTCAGTCAAATCAAGTGAAAAAACATAATAAAGGCAAATGATAGAATGATATTTTCTTGTGTAATGAACCGGCTTATATAAATGTGATGAGGAATTTGATACTGTTCTTGTAGTCCCTATTACTGGTACAGTGTAAGACAAAAGGTTTGGGTTTTTTTAAACCATTACTAAATTTTTCAAAAACTGAAGAATCCTTGATTTATAATCTTTGAATGCAAAAAGAGTCACAGATTTTCACATCAGTGAAAAAACTGTAATAACCTGGACCCCCTAGAGAAGTGTTTTATTTGTTTGTTGGGAGATTTTGTAGGGAAAGTCTGTTTCTTACCAGAAACAATGTGTTGTCAATGAACTCAGATTCAGCTGTTACTTTTATATATGCTGTGAATATTAGTGTACTTATGCTACCTGTGGGGAAAAGTGTCCTTTAAATAGAAGTATTCAAAATTTATTATGATCATCATATGTCTAAAAAGTTATATAAAATTCTGGAGTAAAAAATAGGTTTAATGAAATATTAACTACTTATGAGTTTGATTATATATGCAATACTGTATTCATATTTTTGTGTCAGAAAGAAACATTTCTGAGTAGGAGTTGACTGGTTCCCGAATGGAAAAAAGAGGAGGTCATAGTTAATGTGTGATGTGAGTGAACAGAATGAGTGTTTATGCAGGTGATAATTAGGTAGAAATTTTAACCAAAGAATTATCTACTATTCTAAACTGATGCTTTGGATTCTTTTTATTTGCTAAATTTCACAGAATATCATGTTCAAGATGTCCATCAGTTGTTCAAGAGAGCAAAAATGAGTAAGGGCATAATTTCTGTATTTTATGTAAATGTATTTTTAGTGTGTTTGTTAGCCCATGTGCATAAAGCATAGCACTCTTGAGATCCGAGCTTTCCCAGCTCAGCAGGCTTTCATGTAACTTTCTTTGGATGGAAAAATAGGGGCTCAAGCAATTTATTTTTATGAAAAGAATTATAATTTCAGAAATGGGAGCTTAAAAGTCTCTAGATGACACAAATTCTTAAAATTCCTGAGCAGACGACTCCTAGTTTTTAACCAGGGAAAGAAATATTACAGTTTGAATGCACAGCACTATGAACTTAAGGGAATCAAAACTCACTTGTTTCACATATCTTTGAAACACAGCCTAAATTTCCTCCTGGACCTTATATAGCATGTTGCACTTTGATAAGGCATCTACTGTGGTGGATCACCAAGAAATGAATATTTCATCATGACACCTTTGATTTTTAAAATTTCAAAATGCTTCAGTTTTATGTTGAGGCTATTTATTTTTTCATAATGCGTTCTTGATCATGCATTTGTTTCAATTATTAGCATTTCTAACCAAAATAAATGCAAATACATTGAATTGCTAGATATTGAAGCGCTGAATGAATTGATTTGATAAATGATAAGCAAATGATTTGAAAAATTCTGATTTTGTTGTCTTCCTGTTGCCACTACTTCTACTTCTCTCATTTTCCCCTTTTCACAAAAATTTTAATTTTCCAAATCTGCATTTTTTAAAAGTTAAAAATAATTTGTGAAACAAGAGTGGTTGTAAAGGCACACTAGCCATCAGCTATGCTGTTAGTACACATTTATTAATTATTTTTTTGGTATTTGCACACAGTCCACTGCCTGATTTGAAATGGTAGTGTACATTAGCTTCACAAATATTTGCCCTTTAATTAAAAGAGTGTGATTTTTTTTTTAAGACTCTATTTTTTTCAGCCTGCGATTAAATACATTTTGCAAGACTTCAAATTAGTTCATAGAGATGTTATAATATGTTTTGGTTCTCTTCTGAAATTCTTTCATTAATAGAACTTCTCTGAGAATTTTTCTACCGGAAAGATTCAAATCATTAATGGCACATAGAGAAAAAATAATTCTACTGCTGATGGTAAATTGAAGGCACAGCAAAAGAAAAAGCTGAAGATATTAACTTATTTTTGGATAGAAAAATGAACTTGATAAGTGCAAGTAGTGTTGCATAAATAAAACTGCTATCCTTTGCTTTAAGTTTCTCAGTTGCTGCATCATCTCCCATGTTTCTAACAGTATATCAATTCACCTGGATCACCATTGTACTCTCAGAAAGCTCTGCTTGCAGATCCTCAGTAGGACAGAGAACTTCGCATGTTTCCATTTAGGCACAATTATCCTGAGTTATTTCATTTCTGCACATTTTGTAGAGATTAATTTAAGTGGCAGTTGTGCGAGTTTCCTGTGCAAATTTCCTGCCACTGGGGAATCCAGATTTTGGTTGAACTCCAGGACAGAAGATTGAGTCTGACTACCTTTGCTTTAATTCCTCCTGCTTCTCATTTTTCCTCCTTACGACTCAGAAATACATGTTTTCTCTGGGGGAAAAAAGCATAGGTTTTTGACACAGGTTCTTCCTCAAACATTAAATATAGAGGTAGTTCATGCTCTGTTACTAACCACATGGAAGAGTGCCTGAGACTAGTGTGTTTTGCTCAGAAATATGTAATTCTAAAAGCAGGTCTGGGCCTATATTCATATTGCCTAGCTAGCTTTGTTGGAGCATTCAGTGAATTAAAGTTATTAGATTAGGAGCCCTCTCATAATGGGGGTCTCTCTGCAGTCACTGGAGGGAGACAGACTAGGCTCTAGAAGTGTTTGTCTGCTGTGATCCTGTGGAGTGGGAACAATCCAGCCAAGAGGTGGCCACTGACACAACCCCTCGTGTGGCACCTGGCTGTCACCCTGGTCTTAGAGCTGGGCCTCCCTCAAGGTACTTGGGCCACACAATTCTTACTTCTGTTGATCTCTGGACAAGCTTAAGCTGTTTAAAGTTCACTTTGGAAATAAAAAGGAAGTAGTATAGAAATATATAAATTGCCTCAAAACTGATTCAGTCTTACTTTTTTCCCAAGGAGTGAGGAAGGTTCAAAGCCGGGCATTTAACATTAGAAGCTTTGTGGAAGTTAGGACAAGGTCAAAGGAATGTAGGAGGAATTTTAGTTAACATGACAACTGCTGATCCATGTAACTATCTTAGAGATTCAGAGGGATTTTTTTTCTTCTGTTATTTTCTTTTCCCTATTGATTTCTTGTTCAAGCTATTGAAATACTGATTTAACTGATTTAATCCTACTGTACTTGCAACATCTACGTGATGCCAAAATACAGAGGGTGTGCATTACATCTATAGGTATAGATAATTTAATTTACTGCTCATGACTATCTCTTGAGCTACAGAACCAGCCTTCAGTTTCTAAGCAGGGATAGTGAAAGAAGAATGCTGAAGCTAGAAGGAAGAAATGCAGAATCCTGAAATACCACAATTTAGTTTTTAGCCTGGAGTCATCGTAGCGTATTTTTTTCCTTGCATTAGTTCTGCTGATTTACTGTAGCATGCACATGAATAATATTTGCATGTCCAGTCCTCCATATGGTTGTCTGTGCTGTTATTAGGCAATCTGGTTTTACTTCAGCTGTCACTCAGCTGTCACAAATTTTGCCAAGTCTCTGCTAAGGCCTGTATCTTGGCTGGTTGTGTGTGTGTGCCTAGAGCTGTGCTGTTCAGCATCCACTGGGCAGCAGGTAGCCTGGCTTCTCCTCTAAATGCCCAGCATTTCATGACACAAGCTCCCACACAGCACAGCACTCAGTTCTCCTTGTCCTTCCAGACCTTCCCTGTGAGTGCAGCTCACTAGCAGGACAGAGGGGGAAGCCATAAAACC
>JAHXMQ010012337.1:55579342-55612166 GCA_020466415.1 Ammodramus savannarum pratensis
AAATAATGGAATGGGTAGACATTTGATTTCAGTGAGCATTTCATCTAGAAGGATATTTTTGACACAGACTACATCTTGTTCCCCTGTTGCAGTTCATGTCTTAGAGCACAGGAAGCAGGGGAACCTGAGGATATTCTGGTGTTTTCCCCTTATTCCTGAATAATCTAGGTAGAAACATAGATGATGTTCACTGTTTTTTTGAGGGTGAGATATTATTACTTGACTGTCAGTAGTCATAGTAACACTGCTTTCCCATTACTATTGAATGCTTGGTGCTGAAGATTTCTTTAATTCTGGCAAACTGTTTTTCTCTTTATTTTTCTTGTCAGAATTTGTTCCCCTCAGAGTTTAAAACTAATTTGACAAGTTAGCCTATAATTTAACATGTCATAAACTGGAGGTGTTTCCACAATTTTGGTGCAGAATCTGTGTTGGTGCCTAATAGTTGTATTTGTTCTGCCAAATTGTTTTAATGCCCTAAATTTAGGACACGCTTTTCAGCTGGTTTTGATGGCCCAAGCTTCTGCTGGGCTTTTAAGGCATGTCTAAACAGATGGGCACAGACAGCTGTAAGCTTCCCTGTCCACTCTGTGAGCCAGCCAATATCCAGCCAGCTCTGCTCTGGAAGTTGTGGAGCTCCATTTGTGAGATGCTGTGCCCAAGCGTTTACCTACTGCTGCTTTGGCAGAGTTTGCAGGTCTGAGCTGGCTCCTGGCTGTCCATCCTGGAAAGTGAACAGCAATGTTCATGCCTGGCTCCATTCTTTGTGTGTGTGTGTGCCTGAAGGAATCAAACCCTGGCTCACGTGGGGTGTGCAACTGGCTTGGCTCTGACGGTCTGAGAGGAGGCTCAGGAGCTGCCCTCTTGTGTCACTCAAAGCAAAACTGAAATACTGGCTAGTGCTGGCTTCTGCTCTGAGCCCCTTGCCATGTTTGTCACCTTTAGAAACCCTCCCATGGAGGGGTGGTATGGCAGTCCCCAGCTCATCTTTGAGCACTTCTTTAGGTGGATTTGTTTGCTTTAAAATGTGCAATTATTTCATAAACCTTTCTAGTGCCTGGCCTGAAACCACAAGTGCAGGAAGACATGCTACTTGCTGTGTTTGAAACAAATGCCTTTGAATGCCAAGCACACTGTAAGGAGCTCATGCTCTCATGCACAAGGCTTAACAGTCTTTTCCCATTTTCCACATCTTTGTGTGCCTGCCATCTGCTAATGTGTCTTCTCTAATTTTGATTATAAGGTCCCTAGGATATTGCTGTAACTTTTAATATCTTTCCTCTGAAATGTTGTTGGTAGTTTTAATAATGATAGCTAATTAGAAGAAATGGAACATTGACAAAAGCTTTCTTCTCAATGATCTGGTATTTCTAGTTTGATTAGGTAGGTAGGCACAAAGCTTAGAGACACTTTCTGCTTCACGTATAACTTTTGCTAGATGGTGCTTCTGGGAACTTTCACAGAGGGCATGTCAACACACTCACATGACTGTAATACTCTCAGCTGAAGCATTTAGTACTGCACAGCACAAAATGCTGCTGAGAGAAAGAAAGCATTTACTGCTGATACGCAGAATTTGGTGGTGCTGCTCCTGTTTTTCCTTTTACTGTTCCAGATGTTCAAAATGAAAGTTTTGGCAGTCAGCTCTGGGGAAATATTCAAAGGAGCAAAGAGAAGCTAGCTCTATAACTCCCACCAAGCGTGACTGTGTGTAGAGAATGTAGATAGCCCTGAGTAGAGTAATAAAAAAGTACAAACTATGTTCTGGGCTCCTGACTTTTGCATTTTTGCAGTGTGATATAAAAGTCAGAATGATGCCAAAAAACTTCTGCTTGAAGGATAAGGATCAGTCTATAGGTACTTTTCTCTATCTGGTTCCAGGAATAATTGCATATGCCATGTATATAGGCAGACTGTGGACTGTCTAATTAGGAGAGTACAGAATTGGAGGAGTCTATATTATGCTTAATCCTAATAAGAAGCAGTGCAGTAAATTATCCTCTTGAAATTCAGCATCATGCTCATAAGTATGGAATTGATTCAAAACTGTATTTTTTGGGGACGAATCAATGTTAGACATTGAAACCTGGCAATAGAAACGTTTACTTTTCTCTGTTAACATTGTTTTCTATTTGCCTCCATACGAACTAGAAAACTTGTTTTTTCTTTACATTGTTTATATCTTACTAAAAAAGGAATTAAGAGCTGGCATCAGGTTTGATTTACACAGAGCGAGAGAGAGCCTCCAGATGAGCATCAGATCTAGTGAAGCGTGTCCCACACTGCAAAACCATCCATCTCCTTTTTTAGTGAGCTGGGTTTCTGCTTCCTTGGGATGCTAGATCTAAATCAGCAGATGATACAGGCACTGTTCATTTTGACTGTGGTTTTCTCCCTCCTGTATGGTGGTGTTGATATTAGCTTTTCGTGGGCATTGCAGCAGCATATCAGCACAAGAGGCAAAGCACTCAGGTCTGCTTTTTGTCTCAGTAGGTCTATTCTAGAGAGAGAACAGAAGTGCCAGAGAAGCTGAATTGATATCACAGACTAAAAAGAAAGGTATCCTATTATGTCAGTTAGCACAGATTTATAAACCTTGTAGTGTTTTATGAGAATATTATTTAGTTGCCTTTTTGACATGCAGATTCTTAACCTGTCAGAAGGTATCTGTATTCCCCTTGATCCCAGCACATTTGTTGAAGCCTTTTGCATATGCCCTCTATTAGTCTCCTTCAACAATTGTCTGCGGGCTTTTTGTTTTCCTTCGGCCAGTTTGTTGCAATTTTTCAGGCTGACAGGCTTTCTGCATGTTCAGAAAGATTTTCTTTCAAATATGAAGTAGCCAAGTCTTTACTTACTGAACTTGAACATGAAAAAATATTCACTTACCCATGCGAAATTGCAAGCAAGCATTTACTTTCAAAGCAATGTCCTTTTGTGGCTTTTTCTCACATGCTCATTAAGCATTGTGAAGCATCTAGGAATAGAAAAAGGGATTTAAGATGCTTTAAGGAAAGACAGCATTCTTGTTCTGTTGTTATTCATGTGTAGAGATCCCTTTCAGGCCCACTGGAATTGCTACCATCCAAATATGTCATAATAGACAACCCTTGTCCCAGGGATTTGCCAGGCTAAAGAAATCATGGGCAATGGTCCAGAGAAAGGGACAGCAGAGAACTGGAATTGCTTGGCTGAGGGCAGCCAGGATTTACTGTGATCTGGAGAAGAGAGAAATGTGTGCCTCTGCCTGTGCCAGGGCTCTGTATAACATTCTAAGCCTGTCCCATTGTTTTAGTGCTGAGCTGAACACCCCTGCCCTCGTTAAGCAGTCACTCATGGGGCATGTTAGTTGCAGAAATTAATACATCTTTTTTCTTAATTTTATTAATTTAATGTTAAATTTCCTCCCCAGAAATTTTAAAAGATAATTTTAAAAGATAATTTTAAATTCTGTGCTGCCTGGTTCACCTTGAGGAACTGAGTTCTTAGCAAAATGTTTTTGGATTAGTAGATTTTTGTGGCTGAATCACATTAGGACACATATCCCAGTGTCCTAGGACTTGGCTCCGTTTGTAAGGACACATGCTTTGTCATACAGAATTGGACCAGTGGGCAGAAAATGCCTTTCAACACTGGAAAGCATGATTTTCCTCCCCATGCCAGGTTGCAGAAGGTGGTTATCTTTGCTGTAACCTGCCAACACATGGAATTTTGTTGCTGAATGCGTAATGAGGAAGAAAACCAAACAATTTTCCACTTGTTGTTGCAGGAGCACTTTTTCCTCTGACTCTCTTTGCAGAGAGACTAGGATTTACAAGGATAAACAGTGGAGGGCTATACAAAATATATTTATTTGAGAGGTGTGTGTGTGTATGGGTGTGTATTAATACAAGTTAGAAATGGCAGTAAGAAGTAAATTCACTGTCCCTTCTCTAAGTTTATTGAAAATCCAAGCAGGACAAGATATTTCCATGCTCACTTTCATGAAATTAATGTGATAAGGTATATCCCAAACAGAAAAGAACTAAAACCACCAGGATTTTGTTAGCGGAAAACTGGTACTTATTATGTATAAAATACTTGTATATTTTGTGTAAAATACTTGAGCACCATGAAAACCTGGAGTTCAGAAGCACTAAGTCATCAAATTCCCTTTGCTGTTGAAGGAAGGCTGATACACAAATAATTTTAAGTGGTGATCTGCTAAGGATGATGAGTTTCCTGTCCATGTTATTCTCCAGTCTAGAAATACACAGTGAAAGGCAGCAGGGCTGCTGGAGATACCATTGCCTATCACTTGGCAAACACGTGATCATTGAACAAACACAGATATCCCCCCAGATGTAAGCTCTCTGTGTGCTCAGATGGTGTAGCTGAGGAAGGTGGGTGAATTACAGGGCTCTCTGGGAGCCGCAGATAACAGAAATGCTGATGCTACATCAGCTCTTCCGAGCACCCAGCAGCTCTGCTCTGACTCAGAGTGATGCTGCTCCATGCCCTGCACCAAATCTGTTAGAGGTCATTGTCACACCTCTGCAAAAACAAAGCAGAACAAGAAATTTTTGCTTGCACCTATGTACAAACATGGTTGTATTCATGCAAACAGTGGCGTGCCCCATTCTCTTTGATGTTACAATGAAATGGAACATAAATGTGAGGAGGTGATTGCACTCACTCCTGTACCATGTCTGTAACAGTTATGATTGGGATGACTAGCAAAGAGAATTGCTCAAGTGCCCTAATTTCTGGAGGAATGTGGGAATTGCCACATTAAATGTGATTAGTGTAATACTGACCTGATCAATACCACTTCTTCAAAGTGAAATAATATCAAAGTTAACTGTACTTAAGTAACAGATTTTATGTTGCCTTAAAAATCTGAAAAAATACAATTAATTTTGCAGTTTAGCTCCAAAACCAGATCAAATTCAGATAAAAGATTGTGGGTTTTTATCACTTTCAAACAAAGAGGCATTTTGAAAATGTGAGATTAAAATGTTTAACCTTTTAAAAATGCAATTAATTTACAACTATATTTCACCCATGTAAACTTGAATTTGTGAATATCTGTTGATATCAATGGCTCAGGTCAGATCAGGTAAGCTTTGTGTGCTGTATGGCTAAGTTATTTGGATGAAAAATTTCACTAAACCTTGAAAAAAATGAATTAAACCCCCTAACCTTCTGCTTCTAGCTACTATTTTTATTTGAGTCATGAAAGTAGTTTATTCAGCTTTTCTATCACTTGTCTCTAGGCCAAAACTGTCTATATTTTTTCTAAATAAACATGGAGATAGTAGTTTTATTATGCAGGTTGAATGCTTTATATAGCTCTCCTAGACTTGCTGACATAATGATGTCTTGTGGCAATGCTTTTCCAAGATTAGTATTGTAGCATGTAAAAAATTATGTCCTTTTATAGATTTTCTTGTTTCTGTGAGCAGTGCTTTAGAGATTTAAAAAATGTTATTGGATTTGCCTATAAAGATAACGAGTTTTGATCCTGTGGCACCAAGTATGAGAGTATATTCATTGTTTATACACAGACAGTAGAGCTAGAAATGAAAACTTTAAAACATTGACAAAAGCAAAAGATTTTTGCTTTCCCTGACAAATGAGAGCATATTAATAAGTTTTGACTTAATCTTACAGTAATATATGCTCATACAAGTATTCTCTGAGCCTTGCACAGGCACTGCTGTGTCAATCAGTACAACAAATTCCTTTGCCTTGATAAATTGATTTTTACCATATTTTGGTGCTATTGCAGGACCATTCTATGCAGGAGAGCAGTTACCTAAGGTCAAGCAAGCAGCATTTTCTTTTTAAAGGCAAAATTATGTTCCCTGCATCTGTCTAAAAGCATTACCTGGAAAAGGAAAATTTGGACTTCCTGCTCTCTGGTGTGTCAGACCCAGCCCCCATGCTGTCACATCTGTGTCAGGTGAGCCTCTCCACATCCAGATGTCCTGGAGCATCTGGCCACGGTGGGCACTGTTTGAAGGCAAAATGGGTGGAATGCAGCTCCAGAATTTCTCTGCCAGTCCACGGACAGGGCATGGCTAAAAGAGCACACAACTTGAGTGCAACAGGGCCAGGCAAAGGATTAGCTGCTGAGATAAACTTAGCAACAGGAATTAGGCTTGACAGAAGATTAACAATTTGCCCTGGAAACAGCTGAGAGGGTAAAAATGGAATCAGAGGTTTTGCTAGGGAATTTTGGCATCTGGGAGTAGAAATCTGAGAAAAGCTTCATATGTTGGGCCTTATGCATCAAGAAGTGCAATATTAGCTGTCTGATACAACCCCTGAGGCTGGTATCATGTTGGATATTGTGTGGGGATGGCTGGTTTCCTCAGGATCTGCAGGAGCTGATTGATGGAGCTGTCACAGCCCCTCATGTGTCAGAGCCTGGGGAGGCCTGTGAGGGAAAATTTTAATGGTGCTTGTCATCAAAGAAAAATTTTGCGCTTCTCACTTCAGTGGTCCTGCTGTGACACCATCAACACAGGATCATGGCAGGCTTTCTCTTGCTGGACTGATCTTTACTGGGGCTTCTCATAGATCCTTTTCACTGAATGTGTCTCTTCTGCACCATTAAAGGCAGTGACAGGACTCCAGCTGCTCAGAAAGATGAAATTTAACAGCTCTAGAATATTCTAGCTAGATACAAAAGTCATGAATATGTAAGATTTAAATAAATGCCATCTTGCTTGCAGGATCAGAGGAATAAGGAATGCAGTATTTACATAGGAGTTTTGCTGTTTTGTTTTGGTTTTTTGAAAAATTCTTTTGTGAATGTACACTTTCATAATTTATAATTTGTCTGCATCCACAGAGAAGCTCAGGTTCATGTTCATAGGCTGGATGGGTTGGTGCTGGCAGAAAGGCTGGTGGGATAAGGTTTGTGCTGAAGAAGAGCAGTGTTTGTCCCCAGGGATACAAGGCAGAGCAGGGCAGGAGTCCAGCTGGTGAAGGAGTTTACAGGAGCTGCAGCTCTGGTAACTCTTGCTCAGGGAGAGGAGGGGGTGATGAGGACTGCAAAGGCAGTGTGCCATGGGTTCTGATTCCTTCTCGTGACCTTGGAAATTGAAGGAATAAGGAGAGATTGCAGTATGTGTGTGTTAAGAGGCGCTGTGCAAGGCATAACAGAAAAGACAGGAGCTTTTTTTAACCAAGCCAAGTAGCAGCAGCAAGGAAGTTTAGCAGTGGGTAAAATTTAGCAGTTTTACCTCTTTGATCATCACGATAAGGGGATATTTATAGCTACTGTGAAAAAACTATACCTTCATAAAAGCAAAAGCAATTGTGATTACTTCCCTTAACCTTTGCTTCTTTTTGACAGTGACACTTATGAAACATCTGAATGCTCCATCAGCTTGTGAGTAAATGTCATTAAGTTAACATAATTGCAGAGTTTTCTTTCGTATTGCCAAAGACTTCATGAAATAAGTCATGAAATAATTAATGAAATAAGTCAAATACAAAGCTATAATAATATGGTTTTGTAATATGTAAGCATGTGACAAAGTAGTGGTAAATAGACTTCAAGCTTAAAAGGTTTTTTTCCTAGTATAGCTTTATGTTGGTATTTAAAAAGTTGCTTCAATATTTATTGCCTTCCCTGCAGAGTGAGTTCCTGGAGATGCTGCAGTGTGATTGGGTGTTTCCTTCAATTTTTAAAAAGAAGTTTCCACATTAAAACTTAGCACAAATGTATCAGGGGATCTGTCTTGTTGTCAGTTTTTCAAAACAACTACATTTGAAGTTGGCGGGGACATCCCTTGAACAAGGAGTGGCATACTATGGCCCAGGGCTACTAAGTTGCCTGCCTGATAAATGTGACAGGAAATGTGTTCTAATTGTTGCACTCTTGCTCTTTTTGCTACGTGCCCTAATTACCAGCTTCTTCTCATTCGTGGTTTTCCCACAAATGTGGTCTTTCTGACAGCTGTCTCTCTTGCAGAGCAACTGGTACATCTTCAGCAATTATGGAACACCAAAGAGGAGGGACAAGAGTCCACAGAGAGGTAGGTCATGACACTTGGCATTTTAGTGCTCAGGTACTCAAGGGGGTGCATTAGCACTGCTTGGCTGACTTTGAAAGAAAGCTTTGACTTTAATGTGTCCAAGGCCTTTCATCCTTTTAGATACTTCCAATCTGGAGATAGTTTTTGGTGTTTTGTGCATTTGGGTTGATAGTAAATCAACAAGGATTCTTCTAGTTGTGGAAACTTCCAGACAAGAATTGGAAGACTGAAGTGGTTTCTAATTCTGTTATCCTCAGTAGAATGGCTTAGATGAGCATCTACATATTGGTAGAGTTGGCAAGCAGCTTTAGCAAACACATTACTGATTTTTATATTGCAGCTTGCAAAGATGAAGATAGCCCTTAATATTTTGTTGAACTTCAGGAACAGGTGTACCTTTAATATTCATCCTGGTTACTGTGGCTTCCTAGTAACAAAGGGCATGTATTTCCCAGTGAAGGTCAGATATGGAAGAGGTTTCACTGAAGTTGTTTTCTAAATTCTAGACCAGTGAGTCCCTGAAGCGAAAATAGTTGGAACACAGAAATGCATTCAAGGAAAGCAATTTAGCACAAATTTCCCATTTTTCCTCTTTCCAAAGCATCTGCTTGTAACCAACTGCTGGTGGAGAAATGCTCAAACTGAATTTGCCTTCTTAGAGTTTTAAGACATCTACTCCTTCTACTGGAATAATGTATCTTTCCACTCTTTGGCTTTGCCTATCACAAGGGAGTAATGAGGCATCTGAGGCAAAGTTGCTTTTGCCCAAGTCCCTGGTTTGTGCAGATAGCAGAAGTTACTTTTCAAGTGTGATGAATTAGAGAAAGGGAACTAAGACCTGTATGTACAGAGAAAACTGGTGCACATGACCTCATTCATGCACAGCTATATCAGAAGCCTGATGTAAAGACAAGGCTCTGTAATAAGAAAAGGAAAGAGGAGAATAAAACTTTAACGTCTATGTCATTCTTTTATTCCAGTGCAACACTGTAGGAAATAATTCCCAAAGCATCACCTGTGCTCACCTTGCTGGGATCAGTTGTTCTCAAAAAATGTGGTCTGTGCAGCAAATCTCACTTTGAGCTAGTTTGAAATACTGAAAATACTTTTTATTTCTCTTTTTCTTCTTTTTTTTTTTAATTTAGGAAAACAGCATAATTTTTGAGAATGTCTTTGTTATAAGGTGCTTTCCTGTCCAAGAGAAATTTCTGATCACATATGTGAATAGAAAAGTATAAAATGACTTTGTGTCTCCAGTCACTATTTGAGATGCAGATAATCAAAGTTCAACTCAGTGCTCTTATTGGATGGGGAATTGTTGTAAAAAATAAATCCCCGCAGCCATTTGACTAAGGTGAAGGGAGAATCGACCATCCTCTTATGCATCGAACTCCAGTTTATTGATCCAATATACACGTTCTTATAACCGTGTTAATCAAGCCCATGCACACCACAAAACTCGAGCCCACCATTGGATACAGATCACACAGGAATCCCTCCTTGTTTTCCTTAATTAAGACTTTCTTGTTATCTACTGTTTTCACGGCCTTTGTTTTTCATCTTTCTTTCCCATACCTACTCAAGGACGTGGTGTTCATTGTTGTCAAAAGTTGAGCTGGGAAATTTGTAGTTTCTCATGCTCAAACCTGAGAAACTTTACTGTTTACAAGAACAGGCCTGGGAAAGCTACTGATTACAGCTGCCCTTTAATTTTTCAGCTAGCTGTACACCTTCATGGCCTCTCTCAATTGGCCATATCTGAAGAAAATTCTCCAACAGGGAATGTTGCCTACATGTCTTTCAACTGGTAGGGAGGTCTCAGACTTTACTGGAAAAGCTGATACTTTTTCCAAAGAAAATGCATTTTGCAATTTTCACTGAATCTAGACACACACCCTGCAACAGGCTGACTTGTTGACTTATCTGTCTACTTCTGCTCTTCTCATTTTTATAAAATGTCTTGCTTTCTGAGCATCTGTAATGACAGCTGTCGACATGACATTTGTTAAGAGATTAGTAAAGCTGGAAAGGAACTGATATCAGCTTATGCTATGTGAAAACCAGGTTATAGGTTTCATAAGTTCTGACACCTGAATGACTCCTCTGTTTTTTTCCACATAGTTATTAACATAGCAAGACACCAGCTTTGATGTGTCTTCATTCCTGTGTTCATCAGTGCAGCCTCATGTCTGTTTCCTCACTTATCTTTTAAGAGTAAGTTCACATCCAGTTGTTTCAGCTCCTTTCAAGAAGTATATCTTCTCAGTCAATTTTTCAGGACCAGCAACAATGGGATTTTCATATTTCATTGAATTTTCACATGCTACTGCATTTGAAAAATAAAGAGAATTTGTTCTCTTTACCCTTGACACTTGTTTTATAAAGGGCATTCACAAGAAGTAACCAGGGCCAGCTGTTCTTCAGATAAAAATATAGAACTTTATTGCCACTGGGAGAGTTATGTCCACTTTTACAATCTCATGGCATGCCATAAATGTTCTTGCCCTCTGAACTAATATATTTGGAAGCATTTTCCTGCATTCTAAGCCTTGCTGTAGAAAGATAATGTTTCCAAGTGTTGCCCTCTAAGCAGCTAATCACTTGCTCAGCTTCCTACACTTTAGCTTTTAACCTCTGCTTTCCGACTGATAAAGATAGTTTAAGTCTGGAAGATAAGGTTTTTCTGCTATAATATATATAGGGAAAGCAGCTTTTTACAAATCCAAGCATACTGGGAGCTGCAATATTTCACTTCATAAAAGTATCAGATGAGGAAGGATAATTGCCTGAGTACAAATTTGAGTAACTCATTAAATGCACCAAAATTATGAAAGCAGTTTCTTGATCTGACATTAAGATTAGTTAAAAAGAAAAAAAATAGCAGCTGCTTTGTCAACAGAAACAAAGAATTCAACACTTTCCCTTATCCTCTTGCCAAGCTGCTGCTTAGTCTTATCTTTTAATTAAACCTGAACTTTAAATACACGTGTCTAGCACACCAGTTTATTAAATAAAACATCAATAGGCAAACAGTATTCTTGTCAATTAGCATTCATGTCAGAGGTTTCTGGTTGTTATTTTTTCCTCCTTACAGGATGGATAAATTAAAGGTTCCAGTTTTGTTGCAACTTAGTTTAAAGTCACCAATTAAGAAACAGAAAATGCTGAAAATGTTTTTAGTTTCCTCTAGAATTATTTTCTACTACAAAACCACATTTGACTGCTTTAATTCTGTGTTAAACAGAGACATTCTCCCAAGAAATGAAACCCAGAATAGCAATCTTTACTCCTTATCAGTCCTTGATATGGAGTTCATGACATCTCCATTCAAAAGGGAAAACTTGATTTGTTACATTTTATTCAATTCCCAAATAATTTCACTTTTGGGAATTTCAATTTTCCCATTTGAAAAATTTTTTAAGTTATTTTTAAAACTTTTTGAGTAATTGAGTCTATTTGGGGAATTGAAGATAAAACCCTAGCTACAGTGAAGCCCATGGGAGTTTTACCATTTTTTGGAGGCCAGTTTTCATAACATTCCTCAGGCGAGACTGAATAAAATTGCAAATGGCCCCATTCATTGCTATGCAAGCTGACAGTTTTGTCATTCATTCTACAAATTGAAGTAAAACTTCATGACTTATATACCCAAGCCCACAGCACTAGAACACAATTCAAAGTACTGAATGTCAAAGAATGCCATTTCTGGCCACAATGGCTAAAATCCACATCATTTTAGGCTTGTCCCATCCTAGAAAAGGACTTAATTTTTTTCCTAAAATAAGAAATGGTGATGGGATCAATGATGTTCTTGAAATTAAATATACAGTTTTCTAGGTTAACCCTTAAGGGCTTATAAATAATAGAGAAATTAAAAAGCAATCTAGATTAGTCCCAAATTACTGGATGGTCAAAGAAGGAGCTGAGTATATTAAAAAATATTGGTACTCAAGCACATGTGTGCCTAATGAAAATAATGCTTATATTTAGAACTCTGGTGATCTAAAATATTTTCACCACCTTGAAAATATTAACAGCCAAGGCTACTCTTTTCCTCAAACATAGGAAGACTGCACTTTCATTTCTGTTCAATACAGCATTATATTGCAATTTTGTGCACATCAATAATGCAGCACGGGTGTAAGGCTATAATGACTCATAACCTAGAACAAACATAATGTATTTATCCAATATGAAATGATGTCGTAAGCAATTGAGCTAAAACAAGCATCTAAGAAAGAATTCATGGTGGAAGAAAGCAAGACTGTTTCCAGTAACTCTATGCAAACATTAGGAAGGTGGTTAATTGGTAAAATGAATTGGGATTAATTATGCATGAATCCTGTGGCAAGTACAGCAGCAGTCAGCTCATTAAGAAATCATAGTTTGGAATGCAGGGTGCTGTTCTGACTGCATTATATCCTCAATGTGCTTATGGCCACTTCTCAGAGGCTTGCAAGGCAGCTTTAGAGAGTGCACTGTCATTAGGAGAAATACCTGGGATTTCTGAAGCGTGTGAGAACTCAAGAGTGCTTTGAACCTGTGAATTCTCTGACAGATGGGTGAAGACAATATGCTATCTTTAAAAATAGGAAAGGGCTAATACTCAAAAACTGGGGCCCCAGAGACAATTTAGAAACAAACAGCTAATCAATTTGCATTTTAAAAAATCAGGAGATATTTAAATGGTAAAAAGTGCTGTTATAGGTTTTTAAAAAAAATGATTCCATCAAAACAATTTAATTTCCTTCCTTGAAAAGGTAAGCAGCATAATATCTAGAGTAGGAAACAAAAAAAATAAGAAATCTGTATTTTAGTACTGCTTTTTTGACACTCTTATAAGCAGTATAAAGTATTATGTTCTAGATTTAAACATGGTAAAGAGGATGCACAACCTGGATCAAAATTTCCCCACTTTAATTAGTGTGGGACAATTGGACACGTCTTTTTAGGAAAGGGGCAGATAAAAAGCATAACAGGCCATAAAAATGATATGAAACTTATAAAGAAAAATCTAGAAATTTAACTATATAAGACAATATTTCACTATGGAAGCTGAAGAGTTTTCTGCATTGCTAATTAATGACAGAAAAAAAATTGCATCAAATCAGATTTACTTTAGATTTGAAGAAAACCCTTTAAAATATTATGGAGAATGGAGTATTGGGATGATATATGTGGTGCATCCAGAGATTCATGGTGTCGCAGAACAATTTAGGTGGGAAGGGTCCTTAAGAGGATATTTGTTCCAACTCCCCGCTCAAGTCAGATCCAACATCAACAGGTTGCTCAAGATGACCTCCAGTGAAGTTCTGGTTGTTAATTTTTCGTTCCAGAGGCTTATACTGAGTTAAATACAAGATGTAGACAGGTAGAGTCCCTTTATTTTTAATGAATTACACAGTCTGGTTGGTATTATATGCAGGGTTAAGGAAAAGAGAAGAATTTTAGAAATAGAATAGAAGAATATCTTAGGACTGTTCATTTTTTTTTCAAGTAGGATTTCTCAGATATGAACCCTGTGGTAAAGCCTTGGAAATATAGAAGGAAATTGAAATTACCAGGACGTTGTTTAAAAACCACGCAATTCAAAGAAAGCTTAGTAGAAGAAGCTGAATCTTCTGCTGTTGTGGATTTAGAAGTCATTTGAGATGAAAATTTAAGCTATCAAGTATTTAAAATAGAGGAAAGAACAAAACTAAGAAGGTGGTATGTGTGGTCTGTAGATGCTTGCAGAAAAAAAAAATAAAGCTAATAGAAAAAATACATGCAGTCTAAAATGAGAAAGAAGAGTGACAAGGAGAAAGAAATTGAAAATTCCAAATGGTGGAAGTAGTCCTAATCAGCTGCATGTGTTCATTTTCAATAAAGATGTCTAATGAGGGCATAGAAATTAAATCAGAGGATTTGTGCTGCAAGCAAATAACTAGCAACAAGAATTAAATGAGAAAGAGCATAGAGTAAACAAAGTGATGTTTGAGGAGAATGTTACAAAACAAACAATAAATATGCAGATTCATACAATATGCATAGAGAATATGAAAATAGTGAGGAGGAGAAGCCGTCTGAAATTTCAGAAATTCTATTTTTCAAATTCATGGGAGCCAAAAGGGTTGCTCATCACTTTTGGAGAAGTAGATTTGCCAGCTGTATAAAAGAGTAGCTGGAAAACTATTGCATAACTTTGGTAATGGTCGATTATTTGAGAAAATATTCAGACAGAAAAACAGACAGTTGGAAATATTGTACACTATTTTTTCGCTTATCTGGATCAAAATCCAGCTTCTTGCTGAACTCAGGGTGATTTGTCGTGGTCCTCCTCTGGTGCTCACAGCCTCCTCACCTGGGCCATGATCTTGTAGGTGATCAGCAAAGCACATCAATAATGCAGCATGGTTGTAATGCTATAATGACTGCTTTTTCGAGTGGCTGATTGTTTGAGTCATTGTCCATTAACATTCCAGTCTCCTACATGTGGGTAACTGAAGTAATAATGGTACTTTTCTGTGATATTGAAGGCAAGATGCAAAGCAAATGTTGCTTTTGAATTTTGGTTGAGCAAATATCATGATGGACCTTTAATGATGCAAAAGTACTTTGCCTTTAGACTAGGGAATGAAGGTTTGCTGAAACATTGAGGAAAGAAGGAAAAAGTATTGTACATACAATTAGGATATTACACCGTGTTTAGAATATAATTTTCTGTATGGTATTTTCTACTCAGACTGTCCTGCTTAATTTTTTGTAATGGAATGTACTCAATCCCATTTTCAAGATAACATTTTGGAACACATCAATTACCATAATTATCTAAATGAATTAGTAGTTCAACAAAGTGTATTATCTCTCTTTTCCAGGGCGGGATTACCTTTCCTGGGAAAAGGACAAATGGCTGCAAATAAAATGTCTGTTAATCATGATAATACGTAAATTGAACACCTTGCCAGGATTGCACTTATTATTTTGCTCTGCAGCCATAGTAGATACTTCCTTCAGTTTTCCTTCACAGAGTTACATTTCTTCAGCCAGCTCAGAAAAGAAGAAATATAACCTATTTCTGTAAATGTGGACATGTCTGCAGTCTTGACAAAACACTCATAATTTGTAGTATGAGAAATGAGGAAATAGAAAATCTTTAACCATCTTTAACCATCTTACCATTACATCCCTGGGAGTATTGGAGTCCTCTGCTCAGCAGAACAGGCATCCCACATCAATTTTTTAATGTCACTGACCCTGTGTGACCCTTCCTATTGAGCTTCTTCAATAATTTTTAAAGAAGAATTGACCTAAAATGTACAGTGTTTTAAATCCTTCTTGCAATCCTTGTCTTTCAAAACATGCTTGTAGAAGAAGGTGGTAATAGCAGAATACATTCACTGTCTAATGCTCAGGCTGAATCAATTTTAATTTTGCTTACAAGTTTTGCTGGATGTCGTTTTTTTTTTGTGAGGAGAAGGAGGAAATTAATCTTCCCTCTTGCTGAAATCATCCTATTTAAATATTAATTCATCCAGAGAGTGTGCCCACTTGCAATCAAAATTAATCAAAATCACAAATGTTTAATAAATTCAGACATGAAATAGACTGAAGAATTATTCTTCAAATGAAAGGGTAAAAGCCCAATAATCTTGCTGTTATTTGAGAAATCATCTCTTACCATAAAAGTCACTCTTACCAGACGCCACCAGTCTGTAAGGTTTAATTATTTATTAAATTTGTTTTTTGAATACTTTGTTTCCAAACCATATCACTTGCAGTTCCTGTTTCTTATCTACTTCTTACTCTCTGAAATCTTCTATAAAATCCTGTTAAGGTTTTGCTCTTGGGACTGCTGGATTTCTTTCTTTTGATGTCACTATAACCTACTGTTCAGCTTCTGGGTAAGTGTCTTGAGACTGTGTGGGAGAGAGGTCTAAGGGTGGGTTTAAGAATTTGCATTCTAATGGAGATGCAAATTGCCTGTGATTGTAGTTGAGATGAATGTCAAGGAAAGAAGCACTGGTACAATCTTGGGTTAATGTGGTGTGTCCAAGTGTGTTAGCAGCAGTGAGCTGATATGAATATTTCTGTAGAGGGATGACCCTGCTTTTCTTGGGAAAAATGAATATAATAATGATCTTTTCCACTGATCTTTTTCTTTCAGTCAGAAAAAGAAACAATCCATCCTTTGATCACCAAACATATTTTGTTTTGTGAAGGTTTACTGGGCTGTTTTCTAAAAAGAGAACAAAAAAGTATCCTTGCATCACAGGAACAAAAATAATTAATTAATATGCCATGTGTAAGTGGCTGGTCCAGCAGACTGGCTCTCCTGTGCCATTGCAAGTGTCTCACCCAGCTGGGGCCATGTAGACCACTCATGCAGAAGGGACTCACAGGGGGTCCCAGTGCTGCATCTGTCAGTCTACCTTGAAGTCCATTGAATCTAATGGGAGGTTTCCTGAAGACTTCAGTGGTATTTTGAACACATTTTTCCACGTGCTTTTGAGGGTAATGGGTGTATGTAGGTGCTCATGAATATCCATTCTCTGAAGATATTCTGACAGAAATTTCCTTCAGGCTCTATACTGGAGAATCTTGGATGTGATTTTAGGTTCTTTACTCAGCCAAATGTGTAAAATTCATGAGGTTTCAGGGGTTTGTTCCTCCAGTTTTCACAAATATTGGTAGTTCTATCATGGTCTGCATACTGCAATTTAGTGATTATATCAAAGGAACTGAAGTGCTAATCCCCGTTGAGCTGTTGACTGTGTAATGAGAAGTTTCTGAAGTCTTTCAAAGTTACTGAAACAGGTGTTGTGAGGGATAAGAACACCAGACCAAGGCGAATAAAATCATATCACAGAAGCTCTGCTTCCACAGAAGCAGATTTCCTTATGCCATCCAAGTTAGCATGTGGTTTCACAACCTTTTGTTGTTTTTGAAATCAATCTCCTGCTCTAACGAAGTTCCAGACCAGCAAAGCCAGAAAGTGAAACTACACAGACCAAAAATTTACAATAGCAGTGGCAAGAACAGCTGTCAACCTCTTTTGAAACTACTAACTGGAGCACTAACCTTTGTGTTTGGTTTTGCAAGACAGACAGATATCAACTGGGAGCTAGATGGAGGTCATCCCCACATTTCATATGGGTCACTGAATAACGATCACAGGGTAGCAACTTTCATTTTGAATCAGTAATCCAGAGGTAAAAACCACCATATTTCATTATTAATGCCACAGGCATTCCAGGTCTCTGCCTTCATTTCTTTATCCTACTGGGTCTATGAACCCTTAGGAACCTGGTTTAGGGCCGAGCAGCTGCTTTTTCTGACATTCAAAGGGGATTTTGAACCTTAAAAGTTGTCTGTTCACAGTGACAAAAGATGCATCTGGAAGAGAAATGTGGCATGTATGAAAGATACTTTTCAGGGAGCAAGGAAAGGAATATATAAAAAGAAAGAGAATAAGCTGTGTTCTGTTTATATGATAAGACAAACTGTAGTATAATGAAAGTAAGTAAATAAAATCACCAGTGAAAACCAGAAAAGTAATAGTAAACCTTCCTTCAAACAGATGGTTTGTTTTTGTTCCAAGAGATAAATAAAAAGTTTTATTATTATCTAAGTTTTCCTTCCTTCAATTTATGTCGTAAGAGGGATAAGAAAGATAAGAAAAGGGAAACTAACAGCTATTTGGAAACATAATAGTGGAATTTGCTGTTTCAAAGAATCAACAAAATGTCCAGGATTGGATATTGTTGTGCAGTAATTATGCCAGAGTACTCAATTTTCAGCAGGCTTAATTCTCAAATGAAAATCCAGTGGACCAAGAAATCAGCCTCTGGTAAGTGAAGTCTCATATAATGCCCATATGAACTTTTAAAGATTGTGAGACAAAAATAATAGCATCTAATTATAACTGTAAAACAACTAGAGATTATTGTTACCATCTTGTTGTTAGGATGAAAAAGGTTTCAGCTCAGGCTACCCCAGATATCCTTATGTTGCCTTCACGTGACAACCTATGCTTTCACTGGTGGTACTATGAAGTGAGGCAGTGTGTTTACTATAAGTTAGGATTTTTTCAAACAGCGTGTTCATCCAAATTTTAAGTTTCCCAGAGGGAAACAAAGAGAACAACTCCCAGGGTATTATTTCTTCAAACTGAAGCCATCTCTCCATTGGCTCAAACTGACTGAGCTTCACACATCTTTAACCATTACTTTCAAGGTAACTTTCTTTCATGTTGGTGTTTGAGATCCATGTTTGGATCTTTGTGCCAGACAATTAAGTGGACTGTGGGACTACTACATCTTAATTAAATCTGATTTTTTCATATCTTCCTGCTAGATGTGCTTCATCATCATATTTACTAACCAATTTTGTAAAGATAGTGCAATGGAATTGATTTTTCTAGCAAGAATCTGTTCATGCTGTGAAAGATACTTTTGGTCTTGCTTTATTAGTTGTCGTTTTGCAAGGTGCTTGAGGGGTTCAGAAGCCTAGAGAACTGAGCCTCTAGTGATTTTCAAGGCACCCGCAGAATTCACCTTGGTGAAGTTTTCTGTGTACATCAAGTTGTCAAATTCCCTCCTGCTCCTTCCCAGTGGTAATAGGGCTCTGTAGCTTCAGAACTGGGTCTGTCAGGAGGAATTGAGTGCCTGGCCCTTTGGGTGGTGGTGACGCAAAGGTCGGCCTGCATCCAGTGGGCTGGGCTTGCCTAGAGTTTTGTGCTGACCTCAGTGTGCTGCCAGACTTCAGTGCAGTTTTTCAGTGCTGGTCAATGCACATTTTGAGCCACCCATCCTCTGCACAGAGGTCACTGTGCACACAGCAGTCCCTGGAGCATCACAATGGGATAATCTACTGCTCTAGCAATCTTTTGGGGTGTGAAAAATCTTTATACTTAAAAAAAAGTTTTTCAGGAGACTTTTAGCCATAAGATAACCAGAAGCAAAAAGCCATTTCTAAAGTTTCTCCACAGAAGATTATGTCCCTTTTTATTTTTTTTTAATGAGAATATATCATGTTTGACTAGAACAAATGAATGAATTTTATAGGATTTAATAATGGAGCCAGTGACTCAAATACAAAATTCTTTTGACCCAAGGAGAAAAGAACTTCCAGAGGAGCAATAACACTAAAACCAAAACAGCGGTAACACCACCTCTACCAATAACAGAAGAAAATAAATAAGTAATAACTTTTACCTAAACCATATTAAAGATCATAAATACATTGTAAACATTTTGTGCTCAATTTAATATTTAGTCTTACACAAAACCATAAATTTCAATTGCTGGAATACAAACCTTAGCAATATACTTTACTGAGGCATATGTTTGTTTTTCCACTCTTTGACGTTTTTATTGGAAAGGTGGGTTTCTACTATTAGTCTGTGAACAGAAGTGAGCAATTTGTTTACCTCATGCACCTCAGTGTGGGACCAGCACAGGATTTTCTGGTTTGCAGAATCACCTTGAGGTATTATCAATCAAGCATAATCAATCATTCATCAGGCAATACTTTGAAATTTTTACACAACCTCACTTTGTTCTTGTCTTCCTCCTGTGCTCACAGCAAGCAAAACACTGTTAACAAGGGCCTTTGAAGAATAAACTGAAAACAGGAAACTTTGTTTCTTCCAACATTTCTAATCAGAGCACTACAGTGTGTTTTGTAATAACTGTTGACTTATGAAGATAAGAACCATAAAACATTTTTCTCTGTGTCTATCTTTAATTATCATTAAACCTTCCTTAATTTCTGAAAAGCAATATAACTTTCAAGTATTCTCTTTTAAAATCTAAAAGAGAAGATTGTCTAACCTGGAAAAACACACAGTAAATCCAGACTAGCTTCACCATTGTTTCTTGGTCTTTTAGATTTTCTTCAGTCTTTTAGATTTCATAGCAGAATTACTAAAATTCTGCTCTTTCCATTACTCTCATTAATTTAGCTGCAACTAGGGTCCATTCTCCAATTCCTTGCTTTTTGCAGAGATATAGCCTTTATGTCAGCTGATGCTCTGTGATAGACAGGATGTGTCCACGGCCACTCGTGAGCTTTGTCTTCTCTCCAGGAACCTGATACAAGCCCGAGTCTGGTCCTGAAAATGTCTGTACACACAGAAAGGAGCAAGTGCTTCCAGCTCTTAATAGGTATATTTTTAGATGTCAAGTACATGGCACATGTGGCACAAGGCAATAATCAGCCTTGGAATCTAGACATCACCATTGGCTACTCTGATCTTTTTCCACAGATCTTAATTTTCCTTAGATTTAAGACCTTTATCTCTTTATTTTATGCATAACTTGAAAATTGTATAGTCATTTTTCAGTTCATGTCACCAGTTTTCTCAAAACTGAAAAAAAAATGTTCACTAGGCACTAAAAGGTGCTTCCTACAGGTTTCTCATTGTGGAGTGTGCTGGATGTCTGCAATTGAGAGCAGACAATGTGCTGTCCCCCTCCTCCAATTTTCTCTGCTGTTCTTTGATGCTGCTGCCATGGAGAGAAAGGGAGGACCAAAGTCTGCCTGGAAGCCTGCCCAGTGCCAGTGAGCCTCTTTGTATCTAACAGGAAAATGCAGGCTCCAGACACAGGGACAGCATTTTTTGGGTCTATTTGAAGCTTGAGGACACTGTCAAATCTAGACATGGGGAGAGGATGATGTGGGGCAAACTGAATGTAGCTTAATGATTAGGGTGCTTTCCTGGGAGGAAAGTGACCCAAAGTTTCCATTTCTGTGTTTTGATTTTAGCTCAGTAATGGACTCAGGTTAAATGTATGCAAATCTCAGGGCTGAAGCCCCAGGTCCATCTCCTGTAGTTGCTGTCCTTCCCACTGCATGATTTCTTCACTCTTTGGATGCACAAATGCCTGTCAACAGCACAAAGAGCTGAGAACAACCATGCTCTTCCCTTTTCCCTATTTCTTTCGTGTTCTCCCCATTATACCTACTGAGGTCTGGTTCAGAAGGCTTTTCTAGATGTAGGAGAGAGGAGATGGCCATAGTGTCATCCCTCTGAGACATGTCTCATCTCCTTGACAGGAGTTATGATAGACATGTATATTGTAATGTGTGCACAAGGAGAGGATGGGGAGAAAAGGCTGTCATCCTTCCTTCTAAATATTTTTTTAAGCAAATCCAGCATTCCTTCATTTAGTGCCTAAAGGCTTTGAGGAGAATCTATACCATATGCATTATTTTAGAAGACTGCTCCTCCTATCTTTCATTTGCTTTGTTCACATGAATAATTGGAAAGCTCAATTAGGACCTTTGTAGAGCACCGCAAAGAAATGCTACTGCTAATTAAGGTAGCATCAGAATTCAGGCTGGGGACACTTAGTCACAAAGCTGAGGAAAGACAAGTAACCCCTGCACTACACATCACATGTGAAACAGAAGTTGTGTCTGTGTCTGCAAGGTTATGACTACGCTTGTTGAAACCTGATGTTATGCCACATTTCTACTTTTTGTACTTTTAACATAGGTGAGGAAATGGCACTTGAGGAAGAGTTTGAAAGGTCTCTTATTTAAACAGCGAGTCAAAGAATAATGGAATGGTTTGAGTTGAAAGGGAGTTTTAAAGATCACATAACCCCAGCCACCCTGCCACAGGCAGCAACACCTTCCACTGGATCAGATTGCTCAAAGGCCCATCTAGCTTGACCTTAAACCAGGGATGGAGCATCCACCTCTTTGGGGAACCTGTTCTAGTGTCTCACCACAGTCATTGTAAAAACTTCTTCCTTATGTCCAGTCTAAATCTGCGCTCTTGCTTTGCAAGTATTTTTCTTGCAAAGGCTGAGTGAGTACTGTCCCCACAGTATGGCTGAAAGCATGGTAGGAAGCCAGCTCCTCCTGGCTGGACTGGGACATTGGTTCTGAGATGACTTAAACACTCTCTGGAAATTTCATCAAGAATCTAGGAATAGTGGGGAATGTTGGTGGAGAGGTGGACCTGGTGTGCCATGAGCTCTTGACTGCTGAGCAGATGGTCGGAGGGTAGGCTAGACATGTGGGATGGTCATATGAGTAAGATAGGTTTTCAGTTAGGTTATTAAAAGGGCTGGGTGAGGGTTTCAGAGAAGTTATGTGGTGAAATTACATCTAAAAACAAGGAAATAGAAGGTGAGGATTTCATCTGTCTTACTCAAAAAGATCCCTACACCAGTGCATGCAGACAGAAAAGCACAGCCTAAAGAAAAATAGTGGGGACATTCTTGACTGCATTCACCTCCCAAGGAGAGACTTCCGAGCAATGAAGTTGGAAATACTTTTATAGAAATCTATGTAAGTTTTTGATCAACTTTCTGTCCAAAATTGTGTGCTATGCACAAATAATTGTGATACATTTGTGCAGTGCCTTCTAAAGCAAAGGACCCTACATTTACTTGGAAACTGCATGTAGAATGATATACCACTTAAAAAAACCCCAAGCTGTATCTGAAGCGTATTTTCAGTGCAGCTTTTCTGTATCTAAAAGAAATGCAGCAAGTGCTGCCATATAAACTTAATGATCTGTGTATTTAATGATGATAGTACCCTGTAAATTTATAGTTGGCTACACATTGATAGTGTTCTGTTCGATATCTAGAATTTATTGGCTAGCACAGAGGCTGTGAAACAGAGTTATTATGGTCTGGAGTCCAGCTATTAATGTCTTAGTGTCTCAGATTACATCCCTGCAGGAACTAGGAGCATGACAGTGATGGTGATGGTCACATTCTATCAACAAGTTAGGTACATGCCCTCAGGAGAAGAAAAGCTTTGCATTTTCTGTCAGGAGTAGAAAAATGATTTTACATGGGCCAGGAAAGGTAGCAACAGTTCCCATAGGGTTTAAGTAATTTATGCATAGGCTTTTCAATTGTTTACATTGGACTGTCAGATGGAAGTCAATGTGTAAAAATAATTCTAGCTCAGGTCTTAAGAACAAAACTCTTGAAGCACTTTGTTCAATAAAAAATGCCTAAATACAGGAAATGACAAAGTGACTTTTGCAGAAACATCAACAATGCAGTAAATGTGCAGGCTGAATTAGACAACTGGACTTTATCAGGTGTAGTCAGTGGGAGAGATCACTTGATTGAATCAGTAAATTGAATGGTAATTTGTTCCAAGATTTACCATGAAGTAAAATAATGTATCCTAGTAGTTCTGAAGTTTCATACCTTTTCACAAATATCTTGTCAGCTGTACTAGCAGGGGAAAAAGTTACAGCTTTGGATTTTCCATGATCTGTGACGTTTATAGATTGCATGAAAACTTGCTGGAGGTAATTTTTAAGTTCTTGAAAGATGATAAAGGTAGGGATGATGGAGAGTCACTTTCAGTGTCTGAAGACTAGTTATATATCTTTCATAATATGCTTTGTGGTACAGACTTGTAATTAAAACAGTCTGATTTTTTATGACCTGAAATTTATATTAATTGAAGGGTCAGTTTCAATAAAAAATTGATGAAAAATCCATAAAATTTAATCCTTATCTAACTAAAAAGATATAATAAAAAAACAGAAAAGGTGCAACTATGTTTCTCAGTGGTATACATCAGCTTCAATGTCTTGACCTCCTGATTTTGCTTTACTGAAGAAGATTAGCTTCACTTGATTCTGACACTTCCCTTGAAAAATGTTGACTTTTCAGGAAATTGTGCAAGCGTTTTCAATGATCAACAAGCTGGATATGGTGCTCTTTGAATTATTGTTTACTAAGACACTCAGGACAGAGTCTGCACTTGCTTCAGAAGTAGAACTAGTCTAATGGTCTATCTTCAAATCTTACAGTCCTTTTAAAACACACAAAATTTATTAAGTCCTTTCTTACCTTGTAATGGGCACTGTGAAAAATTTCTTCCTTTTCTAAACACAGTACAGTCTGCCAAGCTTTCTAAGTATTGATTTTGTTGAAGATAAGCTTCAAATTAAAGTTTTTCAGTTGTACACGTTAAGAGTTTCAAAACAGATTTCAAAAGAAAGACTGTCTCCTTCATCCTATTATGTTCCTGCAGTCTTTACTTTCAGAGGTTTCTCAACTCCCTTTCAGTGAATAAGTGTTGACAATGTCAAAATCTTTAAAAAATTGAGCCCTGAATGGGCTTTAGGAGGTTTGTTTTTTTTTTTTTTTGTCAGGTCCTAGATTTGCAGAGCCTGTGGCATAGAGGAAACTGAATGACTCCTGGTGCTCTCTCTAAGGTGAAATAGCTTTGCACCTCAAAATAATTCTTTATTAGCTCGATTGAATTGATGGTGTTTGAGATACATCTAAACTGCTCAGAAGAGTTGACTTGCCTCCAAACCTTGTTCTGACCCCAAGTGCCTGGAAGAGGCCACTGAGGGCTTTTCCATCTTTGCAAAAGCAGTTTTCTCCTGCACAGACATTTCTGTGTGCATCCCAGACTCACAATGTGCAGGAGCTGGTCCACAGCTTTGCACAGCACAGCATTGCCTCACAAAGGTAAAAAAAATCTTAATTGTCAGTTTTATCTTTTTTGAGTTTCTACTGGTTAGTCTATAGGTGACGATTATTCAGTATGCCCTGTTTATCTCAATTGTTTTTATCCTGAAGAGTCACGTTAGATTTACTGCAGCCAAAGTATCAGATGCAGCCAAACCCTTATGAAAAGGGTTTGTTCTTTAAAAACCTTCTTTTTCAGACCATAAAGTACCAGAATTTCCCCCTGCCACATTTTGCAAAATCCTTAAGTTTCTTTTTTTCTGTTTTTGTTTGGAATAGTGTTTTGGTAAAGGATTTTAAAACAGATTTTGATCCCCGACCAGAAAATCTTTGACTCCTTTGGACCTGCTTCACCAAACAGAACAAATCCTTGTATTTACTGAACAGCTCTGCTTTGTACCTCTCTGGTGTACGTGCTTTGCACTGCCAGGAAAACATGTTGCATATTTATTCAAATAATGTGTTGTTCTCTTTGCAGCTAGGCAATAAATGTTATCTAATACATTGCCACACACTTCCTGTCTTCCCTGTTTCTGTCTTACCCTACTATAGCAGCTAAAGCAGGTATTTCATAAGTTGTTTTGAGGGTCTCAAAAATGCCTTTCTTTCTGTTTCTATCTCTGATCACCATTAATTGGAAAAAAAATTCTGGCCCCGCTGGCTACATCTGGGCTACTAAGTGGCATTAGGCCAGGGACCATTTCTTGGCTGTCAGGCCAAATGTCACAAGCTGCATCCAAACTCTGAGGCACTTGACCTTCTGCCTCCACTGGGCCCCAGGTGGATGGAGGGTAAAATTGTTATTTTGTTTGTGTTTCTTTTCAGTTTAAAGGATTTGAAATAGTGTGGGGATTATGTAGCAGCCTTTCAGAAAGGTGTTTTTAGAGCAGGAACCTGAAATCACGCTGCATGCCTCTGAGTGTTGCATGAAGGCAACCAGAGTGTGTGAAGATACAAAGCCAAAAAGAGCAGTGTTGGAATAGTGCTCAGCTGGGATTTCATCCTGGTTAATTCAAGGAGTATTCTAAGGGAAACTGCAGCTGAACAAGAGTCTTGGGGATATTTTCAAAATGTGTCTACCAGTTTAGCAGAAGCAGAAAAGAGAGTCATTGTGCATTGAGCACAGACTGGCAAATATACTGAAATGTGCTGATTTCATATCTCAATCAAGGATCAAAGGGATGCCAAACAGCAACGAGTTAGAAATTGGAGGATATTTTCTGTTTCTGGATGTATTTCTAGGTTGGAGGGTGGTGGGGTTTTTTTGTGTTTATTTGCTCGTTTTTGTGTGGGATTTTTTTTTTTTTTTTCCCCCCTGTTGCCTAATTTAGAATATTCTGCCCTCAAAAATTTCCAGGGACTTAGAGAAAAGTTTATCTATTCAACAATCAGCATTAATAGGTACAGTTGATCTTTATTCATTTATTCCTTCTGCGTTAGACAGCGTATAGCCTTTCCTAATAAATTGGCATCTTTAATCTCCACCTGTAGACTACCTCCATCCTGAGCTCTGAGGTCGTAATTCTCATGATCCTTCACAGGTATTGGTTACATCTGATTTTAGTATGAGACATAAACCTTAATCAGAGGTAGGGAGAAATCTAAAACATTTGGATTGCCTCTCTGCAACAATTTCATATTTTTGTCTTCATGAAGCTGAAAACTTTATATCGCTGTAATTTCCCAACCTCTTGAAAGTAAGTTCTAACGTTCCTCTCATCTGTTCAGCACAGTTAATTTCAGTGGAGTTGCAGGGTTTTTTTACAGTTAGTTTTTCTTGCTTTCCTCTTCTTGGCTTTTTAGTACTACAAAACAATCTGATCCATAACCCTCATCTATAGGCTGGTCTGAAACAAAAAAAAAATGGAGAACTGAACAAAAGAGAATGTCAGCCTGGAATGACACTAATTACATTCTTTTCACTGGACTTCACTTGCAGTTCTTTTAATCAACAACAAAAGTTTCTGCATTCAACATACTGAGCCTAATCCCTGTCTCTTACACTACACTAATGAAAATCAAGAGGAATTCTATTGATTCCAGTGCAGTTAAATCAATGTAAGAGAAATTTAAATTAGGTCCATTGTAGGCAAGATATGCGGCTGCACCCAGTCAAGCATTTCTGTAGTCCAGCAGCTCTCTATGTAGTACAGAATAAATAAATACAGAAGATTCTCTATCCCAATCTGTCAAGGCAACTGCTCAGAAATTAGCATTCAAGGAGTTCCTCATGGCATGAAATTATTCCGAAACTATGCTGGGGAGAGGAAAAGATTATATGTATTGTTAACTCAGAGTACATTATACCCCATGTGGAAAGCCAAGAATATTTGTTATATTAGCCCAGAAAAATGTGGTTTAAAATGAGCAATGAAATGCATAAGAAGAAATATATTTGAGATCAAGCAGCGACTATGCGTTTTATGTTTTTACCTTGTAACTACTCACTCTTTCAGGTCAGTGAATTCTCATCATCCCTTGATAGCAGGTGGAAATTAGATTAACGTCTGAAAGGAAGATAATCTTGAAGGTGTTTCCTTCTGTCTGATACTGCAAATGAGGTTCCTGGACTCAGCCACAGTGCGAGGTATTGCATGTATGTGGTAGAAGAGGGTCTCAGTGGGGTTTCTTTTATTGTCTTCTGATCTCAAGGCTGTAGGATGCTCTACACAGGAATAGGTATTTTTTATGCCACAAAATGGCCTTCTAAGACATCTGGCATGTGTTTCAAATATAGGGGGTCAGTTTGTACAATAACTGCCTTTTTTCATGATAAAGAGCCACGAAAAAGGAAAGGAACTGGAAGTAAAAAATGTGCTATTTAATACAAAATCGTGAGAAAATCCATCTAATTTGAAAAATTTAGTTTTTTTGATATTGGAGTGTGTTTGAAATTCTTCTTTTTGAACAATTCTTTCACAACAGTAAAAACCTGGTCCCCTTTCCCTAAAAAAATCCAAAGCCTGGTGGAGGGATTTTGTGCCAATAAAGGCTCAATGTTTCCAAATACACCAGATGTTATATCAAGAAACACTGTACTTTCCTACTGAAATGATCTCTGAAAAACCCAAATAAACAAACAATACGTTCCCCTTCTTTTTATTTCCTCAATATGCAGTGAATGTTTTTCTTAATAAAATGAGTTTTCATTTTTTGACATTCAACTCAGGTTTTAAAAGATTCAGAAACATTTTAAATGGATGAAATTATAAACTAAAAAAACCATCTTGAAATGAAAGATTTACCTTTCATCACGTAAATAATATGTATTTTCTAGCCCACTCACCTGCAGTTCCAAATACCTTGATTTTTGCCTCACAGTTAATTTTATTCTTAATTCCCCAATAAACAGAAAAATCTATAATTTCCCCAAGAAGTTTTTTAAACATACTTTCCTATGTCTCTCTGCAGCTCTTCTGTGTTCAGAGGGTAGGAATTAAAGCTGTTTTCTCCAGGGTCTTTTCAAATCCCTGTGTGATGTGTAGTCTGTCAGTGAACTCTGCAGCATTCAGTCACTGACACATGCAGAAGAGCATTTTTGTGAGATGCTTTTTTACAAATTTTGCTCTGTCTCTTCTGTGTTCACCTTTTCTATTAACTCACCCCGACTGCCCCATTAAATTCAATATTAAAGGTACCTTTGATTTCAAAAGAATCAAGTTCTGGCTGATGACTAACAGCAGCTGATCAGCCTGGTGCTGTGGAGCAACAAGGTGCTCAATGTTCACGCTGCAAATAAACTGCTTTTCAGTAGGATGACATTGTACACTGCCACTTCCATATCATCAAACAATGCTCATCAAGAGGGGTGTGACTATGTCAGCTTTTCCTCTTTGTTACCACTGCACTAGTTTGATGTCAGTAGTGTCCTGCCTACTGGGTGAATAAATGCTGAAAAATGGGATCCAGTGAAATCGTGGAGTTAAGAGCAGATTTTCAGCCATAGCAGTTTTATTAATACCAATGGGGCTGCATACTTGAACACCCATTATACCAGGCTATTATGTAAGCCTTAGAGGACTACTTCCATGCTCTGTTTGCTACCAGAATTAGAAAAGGAATCCCAGGATTCTTTTGGATCAGGCTGCAGCAATTTGTGCGATGACAGAAACAGCAGAGACCTGACACATCACCAGGAGGCTGAGAATGAAGGACAAGAGATTTTACTCATAACTCAGCAATGGGTCCTTCTGAGACCTTAGACAACACTTGCAAATCTCTGAGCACCCCAGATTTGATATCTAAAGATGTGCTTCTATTTGCAATGCATTTTAAGATATGTGAAGCTATGTGGTGTAAGGCCTACGGATAGCCCGAGATGTCCCTCTGTCATTACTTATTAAAATATAATGTGAAAATTGGTGGTACACCACATTCAGAAACAGAGGCATGAGGAAAGTAGTGGTAAAACACAAAGAAATGATGAAAACAGTTGGGGATAAAAAAATTCCATGTGTTTTTGGGGAACAGCATAAGTCTTGCAGACTCATTTTCCAGATTTCAACTATCTTCAAAGAGAAACTTTTCTCCTTGGAAGCACTTTTTTTTGATTCAAAATATTCATATTCACTATTTTTTTAGTAAAACATATCATAGAGTGTCTAGTCAGTGCAATTTCTCTTTGTTCTGAAAAAGCTTATACTTCAAGACATCCTTAGATCTTAAAGAAATGGGTGATATTAACTCCATTTATAGGTACTAAGGATCTAATTCCTTTTATTTTTTATAAATGTTCTTCCAACATCACCAATGCTACTTACAGCAGTGCTTTATGTTACTTACCGTCATAGCAGAAAAATATCCATTTATTTATTCCTAACTTCAAAAATTTTCCTTAATATGGCAAATACTTTCCTCTGTGATAATTGTTTTTTTGCTTGGTAGTATAGTTTTGCAAGTGGGTATAATTTGTGGAAATATTATTAAAATATTAGAAGGCAATTTTTTAATCCTTATCAAAAACTTGACACCTTAATTCAAGCATTTGTCTATTTCAGTAAAATAAGAGCATTTGTATTAAAATTTAAGGGCTTAAGATGACATGATTAATGCCATCTAAAAAAGTCAGTCAGTAGTTTTGCTTTTGGAAATGAGACTTGTGAATGCTTACTTTTGCCCTGGATGGAAGATTCATGAAATTAAATGGATAAAAGCTAGAAAAAGAAACAAACTACCGGGTCTGTAGTTAAAAAGACTTTTTGTAGAGTTACTGAATTCAAAAAGAAAACTTTGTAGTTCACAAAGTGTGTCAAGAAATTACTTAAAATTGCATTAATGTGGTGGTAGTGGTATCATGACCTATTATAGAAACCCTCTAAGAAATTTCTATTTTTTCACTGAACTCCAAGCTCAAGGAAACGTAATTATTAATGTAATTTTCTTGCTATTGACAACATTATTACTTTATGATCCTCCAAATAACAAGAAATTGTTGTGTAGCTTCTAGCCAGTTGCTAAACTTAGCAGAAGAGGGCATCCACCTAGGACCAGCCTCCCAGCTCGTGAGGCACATACCAGGAAATGGGCTTGCTGGCTTAACAAAATTTACCCTGAATCTGGTGTTCAAGTTTGCACACAGGCTAGAGGTAGATTTTCTGGTGCCTCTTCAAGATAAAATCCTGAGAAATGAGCTCAGAAAGCTTAAAAAGGGAAAGCATCAACAACAACAACAACAACAAAAAAAAAAAAAAAAAAAAAAAAAAATGAAGAGGCTTTAATGGAGCAGACACTAAAATCTTCTGTGAAGAGTCTAAAACTAGTGGTCTAAGGAAGGAAATGCTCCTCTATCCTTGCATGTGACTGGACTGAAATAGCCTGCTTTGGAAGTGGCAAAGGCATTTCTTTTAATTACATGAAATAACCTTATGAGATATAACCTAATATTGATATATCTGTGCCCTCTGCAAATGATTCTAGTATTAATTGAAGGTATCCATAACGAGTCATTCTCATTCAAGTCTTTTTTTTTCAGGCAGATTGTGGAGCAAAAGAATTATGTAGAACAGACTTTCAGATGACATCTTAGTGGGTTGCTTTCATTTTAGGCATGGTGAGGACCTGTCTAGTGCTAATCTTGAGACCAGAGGAGCAGCAAAATAGAAATTATTAGCCTACTCAATGTTGTTATGTCTGTCTAGGTCTTGTAAGACAGTAATATCTAGTGCTCATTAGCTCTGAGATTTACTTTGGGGAAATGCTCCAAAACATTACTGAATTCTTGTTGTTGGACCCCAAATCTCACCTAAAAAAACAATAAATAAAGAGATCTGGAGAACTTTAAAGAGTTACCATGGCCAAGAACAATAATTTTCTTGTTTTTATTCTTAGCATTTCTATTATTTTGGTGACTAAAAATATTTAAAATCTGCAGTTGTATGGGCTCAAGATTTAGATTAGACATTATGTAGTCAAAAATATCACTTCTTTGGTTTTAAAACTAAAACTTGTATCAATATCAAAACCTTGCAGCACTTTAATCAGTGTACTTTTAGAACTGCTTTGAAATTTGTCTTCTGAAAGAAATTGTTCTGCTTTTCTGTCTAATTTGTTTAATATCTCTTTAGAGTATCTTCTCCTACCCTTTGAAGTTTTGTCCAGCAGCTTCATCTGTGCTAATGTCATCCTTCCCTGGAATTCCCAGGAATCTTTCCATCTCAAATTAGGTAAGATGGTAATTTGTGGCAATACATATTTTTGCTATGTCAATGTGAGTAGCAGCTTCTTATTTCTATTCATGATCAGAGGATTTATTTATAATGGTATAACAAATTCCTGCAAGAGTGGAAAAATTTTAGAAGCATCTCAAATATTTAGCTTTGACAACAAGTCTTATGATGAAAAATCAGAGTAATTCTGTATCATTGCAAACTCTTACCTAGCAATCATTTGCTGATCTAAAAATTAATCTCTCATTTAGTTTAACTAATTGTCAAGCAGCTTAAGTGTTTCTAAGTTTACATAGCATGGGCTTCTGTTAATATAGTGAAATTTAGTGGATCACACAGATTCTAACCATGTGGTTTGCAACTAAATGTGGATGTATCGTATTCCTGAATGAAAAAGATATTCACAGAAGTAGCATGTGAGCCCACAAAAATGGTATGCCGGATGAAATGTTTATTTATCTATATTTCATGTCCAAAAGTGGCATTTTGGGTCTGTACCATCCTTTAAAGTACAAAATATGCTCATTGCAGATTAAATATTTCAGTCAAACCATCCTGTTTTGCAGAACTTGTGGGACAGTTTGCAAAAAAATAATCACCTTAGCCTTTCTCTCAGTTCAGTGGAAATAAGTTGTTGTTTTCTCATTCCTTTGTCAAAGGGATTTCTTTATGTAATTGATACAGATGCCATTCCTTTTTATCCATCCACTTAATTTTTAAACTGATTCATCTGATAGGCAGGACTGTAGAGGACTGGGTGCTTCCAGCTGAATTACCCTCCTCAAGGAAGAAATGATGGATGAATTTCATGCCTACTCTGTCTGTAGTAGTTGATCTTCCTGCAAAGTCATTTTGTCTCACCTTCTGTTTTTCTCTGCAAAATTTATTCCCTTCAAATGTGAATAACCCATCCTAGTTCTATGAATTATCTTCTCTTTCCCCTCTCTTGATCTCCTTGAAAACATACTTATCCATATGTTGTTTAGGATCCAGCTATCATTATAATTTTGAAGGTCTTCAAAGTGGGAAATAATAATTTTCTGATTAGATTTCTGGAAGAATCACATAAAAATAAAATAAATGACTTTTATTTTTATCTTCTCATTTGGGAAAAATCCTTAAAATTATTACTATGTGTTTGAATTCAACAAGAAAATTTCACCCAACCATCTAAATAGTTAACCAATTAACTAGTAAAAAACTGTGCAAAAATGGACTGCAAAACTGAGGGATTTTTTCTAAGAAGCCTGTTTCTCATTTTTGCTAGTGAGGGTTTTGTAATTTTTCAGTTTGCAATTAAAATTTGCATTGATATAAGAAACTTACCACCTTGGTTAACCCCAAATTACCAAACTGGCCTCATCAAGCGATAATGAAATCAGTTTTTCTATCCATTTTTTGATAGAAATACTTTAGTATTTGCATAATTATATAAGAAACACTTGATTTCTTTAGCCTGGTTTCAGCCGTAGATAAAGATGTTGAAAGCATAACATTTACAATGCCCTTTTGTAGGTTTACATTATCTGTAAAGGTCAGTGGAAACTGTCACATTGTCACTGTCCTCTCTGCCATTAGCAGCATTATAATTTTTGTCATAATCCAGTAGTTCTAGAAAAAAAGAGTTGAATTAAAATCCCATTGTTATGGATGATATATTAATTCACGCTGAAGGAGTTAA